>JARHVA010000080.1:2770000-3402500 GCA_037957365.1 Torreya grandis | reverse complement strand
ATTAGTATATGTTATATATATATATGTATATGTATATGTATATATATGTATGGATTAAGTACAAATTTTATCCCTCATGGAGAGCACAAGGGCATGTATATGTTTGGTTTAAGTGGATAAAGAAAATAGGTATTGAAAAGTAAGGGGTGAACCTCAAAAAAGAGGTCAAAAAGGCAAAATCACAGGTAGAAGCCAATGATAATACAAACCTAATACAGGTAATACATTTAGTGGTGTTTAAACAAATGTATTAGTATATCTTAAAGGATTTGATACTAAAGTTATTTTACCATTATTAAGGCAATTAACACATAAAAAATAGTTTCTCAGTGATTCGTGGACAAGTATCTACTTTGGATGTCAAAGTCTCAAGCTTATATAATTATCCAAGTGGTATTACCAAGTCCATAATTTAGAACTAAAATGGGGTTACCATTATAATTAAGGGGTGAACCTCAAAAAAGAGGTCAAAAAGGCAAAATCACAAGTAGAAGTATTTATTATAACCTCTTTTCATAATCTTGGAGCTTACTCATCCATTTTTGTTGTCTACCATTTAGATCCTTTTGATCCAATAAATAATATTTTAAAAGATTCAATATACCTAACTTTAAATAGTTGCAAAATTAGATATTTATTTTGATTGTCAAAGGACACATTAAAACTTTAAATTATTTTAATATGTATTGTAGGTTTATTGGTCATAATGTATTTTAATATATATTGTAGGTTTATTTTAATATGTATTAGTACAAGTTTTAAAATTTGTACAAAAAAGAGGTCAAAGTGGTGTTGGCAAAAAAGAGGTCAAAGAGGTCATAAAGAAAATAGGTATTGAAAAGTAAGGGGTGAACCTCAAAAAAGAGGTCAAAAAGGCAAAATCACAGGTAGAATCCAATGATAATACAAACCTAATACATGTAATACATTTAGTGGTGTTTAAACAAATATATTAGTATATCTTAAAGGATTTGCTACTAAAATTATTTTACCATTATTAAGGCAATTAACACATAAAAAATAGTTTCTCAGTGATTCATGGACAAGTATCTACTTTGGATGTCAAAGTCTCAAGCTTATATAATTATCCAAGTGGTATTACCAACTCCATAATTTAGAACTAAAATTGTGATATATATAGGTTAGTGACAATTATAATTTAGGTTAGTGACAATAGTAATTTAACAAAAATGGGGTTACCATGCATTACAATAAAAACACTAATTTAATAACCTCACTAATATTATTGAATCAACATCTCTTCAGCACTCATTTTATGTTATGTTTTTATGATGCAAGAAAAAAATATGATTTTTCCTATTAAGATATAATATTGTGTGGTGTTAATATGATCAATATTTAGTTTAAATATGAGTTTAGATGTCTTTAAGGAGCTTGAAATATGAGAATAAACTTGAACTTATATAATAAAGACAAAATAATTAAAATATAAATAGGAATTTCTAAAATAGGTAAACCTACAATACGTATACAAACTAAAAATAACATAATGTCTTTAATTGAAATCATGGATAATGGACACATCATGATAAATAACTTTAGTAGCAAATCCTTTAAGATATCATGACCTAGAATTATGATTTGGAGCAAATAACTATGATATCATAGTTATGGTGTAGATTTGTCCCCGCTAAAACCAACCTATTTGATAACAATGCCATTTTTACCCTTACCTTGACCATTCATCACAACCCTTTTCTATTATATTAGCCCCAACTAATAGATTGTGACCAATAAGAATCCAATATGTTGATTGATGAGTTACAAAATGATGAGGCATTCTATGAATTTTTAGGCCTTAGATACAATGTTCCATTGGGAGATCACAAATCAATATTCTTAATCACATGAGGGTATTAGTCTATTTTGGTATAATAAAATTCACTTATAATTTCCTACTAAAAAATATAGGTAAAGATAATACAGGTAATACATTTAGTGGTGTTTAAACAAATGTATTAGTATAAGTTTTAAAATTTGTACAAAAAAGAGGTCAAAGAGGTCATAAAGAAAATAGGTATTGAAAAGTAAGGCAAAAAAGGTATTGAAAATGTTGATTCGATAGTATTAGTGAGGTTATTAAATTAGTGTTTTTATTATAATGCATGGTAACCCCATTTTTGTTAATTACTATTGTCACTAACCTAAATTATAATTGTCACTAACCTATATATATCACCATTTTAGTTCTAAATTATGGACTTGGTAATACCACTTGGATAATTATATAAGCTTGAGACTTTGACATCCAAAGTACATACTTGTCCATGAATCACTGAGAAACTATTTTTTATGTGTTGATTTCCTTAATAATGGTAAAATAACTTTAGTATCAAATCCTTTAAGATATACTAATGCATTTGTTTAAAAACCACTAAATGTACTACTTGTATTAGGTTTGTATTATCATTGGCTTCTACCTGTGATTCTGCCTTTTTGACCTATTTTTTGAGGTTCACCCCTTACTTTATCATTATCTTGATCTAGTGATTATAACCTCCTTTAGGTAAATCATTGTGTACCATCCCATCCACATAACCAATGATTATAACCACCTTTGGGCAAATGATTATGTTTCAATATATCTAGATGTCAAGGATTATAACCATTTATGAACAAACCCTTATCATTCTTCTGCCTAACTAGGGCATGTTTTCATTGTGATAATGCTTATAACTACCTTTGCATAAACCATTATCTCTATCTAACTAAAAAAGGTTTGTTTTTGTCCTTCCAATGATTATAACCACCTATAGATAAATAATTTGTTTCCCTTCTCATGATTATAACTACCTTTGGGAAAATCATTCTCTTGTTACCCTTATTTTTTTTGGATAATGATTATAAATTATTATGGGTAAATAATTATATTTTAGTCCCACATGTGCTGATGATTATAATTGTATTTGGGAATATCATCCTATTTATCTACTCAACTAAGCCAACTCACATGTGCCATTGATTATAACTGCCTATGGGAAAATCAATCATTTCCACCCCATTTTACCTTTCATTCCCATCATTTTATTGATTTCAAGTGACCTTTCATTGATCATCTTTGTTGAATACTCCCTCAAAGGGGAATTCAGATCTCATTCATTATTGTTGAAGTAGCAGGCATACAAGAACTTTTCATTATTTGAGAAGACATTATCACATGTTTATAGAGTATTACATAATTGGTCAATGATATCATAACCATTGGCCTCATATAATTAGGGATGACCATTATCATGGAACAAGCATGACATGATCTTGGTTGTACTCTATAAATTAACCAAGGTAACATCACCTATAATCACCAAATTTGATAAGAACTTAGTGAATTCCACACCTATCAAGTGTTGAGTTTGACCCATCGCTTTATTAATAGGAAGGGCATAAGGATCTCTTGAAAAATAGTAGTATGAAGATGAGAGATATAATGAAGCGATGGGTCAGACTCAACACTTGATAGGTGTGGAATTCACTAAGTTTCTATCAAATTTGGTGATTATAGATTTTAACTAAATTATAGATTAGTTTTACTCTACTTCTTCATTGACTTACTAGGCACGTGTTAGGAATTGATCACCACCTCACTTTCCTTTATAATCATCAATACCTTTTATATGTATGGATTAAGTACAAATTTTATCTTGCATGGAGAGCACAAGGGCATGTATATGTTTGGTTTAAGTGGATAAAGAAAATAGGTATTGAAAAGTAAGGGGTGAACCTCAAAAAAGAGGTCAAAAAGGCAAAATCATAGGTAGAAGCCAAGCACAAATGTATTAGTATTGCATACTCTCAGCTTATGTTTAAACAAAAGTATTAGTATATGTATTAGTATAAGTTTTAAAATTTGTACATATTAGTTATTATAGAGAATAACTAATATGTACCCCTCTATATATAATAGTTATTATAGCGAATAACTAATACTCACTTAAGTCTATTGGAGCTAAAAATTTATGTGTGTGTGTATATATATATATATATGTATATATATATGTATATATACATATATATACATATATATATATATATACATATATATATATACATATATATACATATATACACACACATATATATACTTATATATGTGTGTGTGTGTGTGTGTGTGTGTGTGTGTGTATGTATATATATATATATATATATATATATATATATATATGTATATATATATATGTGTGTGTGTGTGTGTATATATATATATATATATATATATGTATGTATGTATGTATGTATGGATTAAGTACAAATTTTATCCCTCATGGAGAGCACAAGGGCATGTATATGTTTGGTTTAAGTGGATAAAGAAAATAGGTATTGAAAAGTAAGGGGTGAACCTCAAAAAAGAGGTCAAAAAGGCAAAATCACAGGTAGAAGCCAAGCACAAATTTATTAGTATTGCATACTCTCAGCTTATGTTTAAACAAATGTATTATTATTGCATACTCTCAGCTTAATATTATTATTTCATTTAACCCCTAATACATTTGTGTTTGGCTTCTACCTCAGAACAAGATGGCATTAAAATAGGTAAGTGTTTATGTTTTGCCAAGAATAAACTTAAGTCTTCAATGGGAGGGGTTAGGTTCCAGTACAACATGAAATGGACAAAAGACACCTAGACCTTACTCACATAAGTTTTAAAATTTGTACATATTAGTTATTGTAGCGAATAACTAATATATACATAACTTTTTTAGATGCCGGGGAAATTAATAGAGGCCAGGAATGAATCTAAGAGGTAAGACATCGTAAAGAAATGTCTGGAGGTCTTTCTCTTGATGGCTATAAATTGTTTGGCCAAGCATAAACTTTTTAAGTCTTCAATGGGAGGGGTTAGGTTCCACTACAACATGAAATGGACAAAAGACACCTAGACCTTACTCACATAGGTTTTAAAAGAGGCACCAAAGGCTCTGTTCAATAAGGTCATAGCTACCCTAATACCCTCTCTGAATTTGGTAATAGGAATCTCACCATTAGGGGTCCTGAAAACATGGGAACCTTGGATTAACCATGGTGAAAGAACTAAATCTAGGTTTTGGGAATTTATCCATTCTCTCAAAGATGGAAGATCAACATGAGGTAAATGGAGCTTATAATAAGTCTCAAAGACCATGTGAGCTATGCATGCAACTTTATTGATATTTCCTTCATGAATAATCCATTCTCCATCTACTCTATAGTCAATAAAAATAGGTACAAGAATGTTGATGTAATGCATTACCTTTGTTTTAGTAGCTGCATGATGAATTCTTTCCATTTGAATTACTACTAAATGCTTGTATCTTTGGTACATTGAAGCATTTCTATTTTATTTCTAGTAAATGTGTTATAACTCTTTAATAAAGAATAATAATTCAAACCAATTATTTATTCCATGTACATTCAATGCTATTGAATCTAACTCTGTGTCTCTAAATACCCTTTCTTCACCATCTAAAGTTAGATAAAGCTCTACTTCAATCTTTATCTATTGCCTACCTATTGCCATTGATAACCTTGTACTGTAATTGAAAATCTATCAAAGTTCTTACTAAGGCACTTGCTCTAAATTTAGTTCATAATTATCTCAAGTGTCACATAATCAATTTGAACTGACTCTGACCTTCTTTATAAATGGTTTAGGGTTTTTTATTACTTTAATGACCAAAACATCCAAATTTGATATCATACATGCCTTAGATATGATGGAAACTTAATATCATATCTCCTATGTTTTAAATCATGAGATATTTTTCATTTGGATCCTCCATACTTACATGGAGCTTATGTGGTAGGGTTCCATGCCTTTCATGGAAATTTTTCATAAATGTCATTTGAAGAGTGACCATTGGTTTTCAAAAATCCCTTTTATTTAGCTTTGAAAAGCCAAATCCAGGTCCTTGCTTTTCATTGGTTCTTGATCTTTGAACTTATTGATTGTGCCATGTGTCAAGATTTTGAGACCTTTGAAAAGTCTTCAATTTTGTCACACCATTGGATCAAATCTAATGAGCAAGCAATCACCATTGGATCCTGCAAGATATTTGTCCTTTTAATCAATAAAAATGACTTAGGTCAAGATTTTTTTCTCTCAATCTTGCCTTCATAAGAAAACTAATAATTTTTTAAAAGGATTTAGTAATGCCCCCTTTGATTAGGCTTAAAAAATGTCTAAGTTAAATTTAATGGGTTTGGTCCCATCAAATACATCCTCACAGACATCAAATGATGGGGGCAAACCTATCAAATTTAAGACAATAAAATATTACTATTTGAATTTAAATTTGATGAGTTTGGTCTTATCAAATATGTCCTCATAGACGTCAAATGATAGGAGCAAACCTATAAAATTTAAAACAATGAAATTTATTGATCTAATAACTGAATGCCATGTGTAAAACCATCAAAATATCTCAAAGATTTGGGAATTATCTAAGTTAAACTTGACAGGTTCAGTCCCATCAAATACATCCTCATAGACATCAAATGATGGGGGTAAACTTGTCAGATTTAAGACAATAAAATATTTCTATTTCCATTTAAATTTGATAGGTTTGATCTTGTCAAATGCGTCCTCATAGACATCAAATGATGGGAGTGAACCTATCAAAGTTAAAATAATGAAATTTATTGTTCTAATAACTAAATACCACTTTTAAAACCATCGAGAGATCTCAAAGATTTAGGGATTATCTAAGTTAAATTTGACAGGTATGATCCCATCAAATATGTCCTCATAGATGTTAAATGATGGGAATGAACCTACCAAATTTAAGATGATAAAATCTTTATGTCCAATGAATGAGTGTTATGTGTAAAAACCTTTGAGAGATCTTGAGGCTTATGGGTTGATGTGCACCATTGGATTGAGAACCTCCGAGGCAATGTGAACTATTAGATCAAGTCTCAAGTGGTTAACAAGTGTTAACTTCCTTTTAGGTGTCAGATTTAATTCACACCATTGGATTGAAACCTCTGAGCAAATGATCATTATTAGATCTACAAAAAGGAATTTAAGTTTTAAATTAATACCTGATCATGTTTTAAGTTTAGTCTAAGGTTTTATATTAATACTTTATCATGTTTAAAAAAAAACATATTTGAAGCTTAATATAGAGTTAGACTTAGGATCATTTAATTAAAAGGAAATAAAATTTCTTACTAGTATTTTCCTACAAATGTTTAAATTTAAACCCTTTTAGGGTTTTTTCCTTACAAACCTTAGCTTCTTCCATGGAACCTGCAACTAATCACCTTGAAGATAATTATTATTAATTTTGAACCATTAAATCTAAACATGATCAAATTTATAAAAGCACATGTTCCTCTTTCAAAATTGATTTGCCTTTAAAAATACAAGATAAGATAAATCTTCACATTCAGTCCAGAATATAAACTTTTTGGAAATAAATACAGGGGTCCTCCTTTCAAAAAAAGATAGGGGGTGTTGGTCTCAATAGTACTACTAACCTACATTAAAATTGTTAATAAAAAATTTAAAATGAAATAAACCCATAATGATAAAATAATTGAAAATTAAAATACATTATATCAAATAAATTTACTATATTAATTTCAAACACAACATAAAATTACTAATTCAATCTAGCGTACCTTCAAGATCAACTCTATTTATATGTGTTTCAAGAATCACTTCATGGTCATATTCACGCACTTTCCACACAGTTATATTATGAGACTTTGCATGATATTTGATCATTTGAATATTTGTAGCAATAACAAGATTTTAATAATGAAGCACCACCCTATGTGTTTTAAATTCCTCAAATAAGAATTGTTTTATTTTTTTATGATAGTACTTATGAAGCCAAGTTTCAATAACCACTATGGATCCAGTGAGATAAAATAGATCTTCTCCACCCATAACTTTTGTGGTTAATTTTTTTTAGCCTCTACACAATGATACAAGTTTTAGTCTATTCCTTCATCATTATCCTCAAGGAAAATGAATGCAAAAACATACCCTGCATTTAAAACATAATCAAATTGTAATCACATCTAGGAAAAAAATATGTCACTAATATCTAAATAAGGTTGTATATTTAATTAAAGAATATATTTTACCTAGTTGCACAAGATCTGAGGTGTGTTTAAAGTCAATTGATGATTCCATTTCATGATCCATAAACTGTTGGAATGAATGGTTACTCTCTATAGGTGATATGGGTTTACATTACCATTCATCATCCCATTATTTTGACTCACATTCATTTCAATTAAATTTCATACATTCAAAAAAAAATGTGCCATATCCCTATTATAAATAGTCCATGAACTTGAATTTGAGCTTTGAATGGAGTGGAAAACACTTGATCTAGGTATTGTACTGAAATATTCATATATTGTCTTGTGTTGTTTATTTATTAACAAAAATAGTCTTCACACATGAGAATGTTTATTTGATCCATGACAAATATTTTCATTACACCAAATCATAATACTTAGACCATCGATAAAATTAGTACCATCCTTGTGTTTTACCTGATATCTTTTAAGGGATATTTTTACACATGCACCTACACCTTCATGTTCCCCCTTTCCATGGCCATACTCAAATAATCTCTAAAAATGTTAAACACCATTATTCTTATGAATTTTTCTTAACCATTAAAATATTTAAGAATTCTTAAACTGACCTACACAATTATCTAATAAAATTTAGTGTATATCAAACATGATTTATCTTGCATTCATATTTATATAAAATATCTCAAAACAACCCTAGATAAAATCTAGAGAATGAGAACTGTCATCATTCCTATAAAAGTGGTACTCCCTCAAAATATTTTTGTTGTCATTTGTGCTATCAAGTACATGTCTAAATGTAATATGAATAAAAATTCCAAATTGAATTGAATTATAGTATTGGGATTGAACTTCATTCTATGGTTCTGGTGTGTAATTCTCAGCAAAGTCCACAACCAAAGTAATGGTGTCAATTGTGAAGTTATCCTTGCATACCTTTAATTGATTATCTAATCATTTTGATTTATGTGTGCATATTGCATATTGGTAGATAATACTCTTCTTGAATTCAAACATGAAATCATATATATAAACTTTGGTCATAACCAATTCACATCTTGATGAATCTTTTCCATCTTTTAACACATACTTTACATATTTGTACTTCTTATAATCAACTAGTTACTTTCCAAATTCATGTAAAATTTCTTTATGTATACAACTCATCAAATTTGACAAACCACACAACTATTACATGTTCCTTATAAACATTGTTTGGCAAAAAAAATTGTCCTTCAAGTCTTTGATAGAAAAGATTTTGGATTATTTCTTTTGATATCTCAGGTGGGGAAGACACCATACATTATTTTAAAATATCATCAGTATTTAGAGTATAATGTATATGAAAAAAAACATTAAAATGAATATAAAATTCAACATGTGCCATAAAACAACATGTGGTACATGTTTGATTAATTTTAACATAGAAAGGCATGCACATCTCAAATTACCTTTGGCTAATTATCAATTGGCCATTCAATTTTTTAATAATTTTTTTATAAAATTCTATTTGGGTCATGTCTAAGAAATGTTTTGCATTTGGTTCAAATTTTTCTGATAATTTTATTCTATTAAAAATATCTTTTACTTTAGATGGAACCCTTGTGTTATCATGCCCAAAAAAGTTAATCAAATGTCTTGTTTCTTCAAGTAATACCTTATCTTTTTGTGAGACTCTACAACTAAATGCCCTACAATCTATGAGTGAAGGGTCATCAAGCCTTGTTCTTATTTTTATGACATTTATTAGAGTTTTTATATTTAAGTTTAAGGATTTACTTGTTTCACTAATAATTCAAGCTTTAGATGTTGACTTACTCACTATAGATTCCATTATTACTCATCTTTCCACATTATTATTTTTTAATACTTTTATTGCCTATTGCTTTAAATGCATTAAATAGATTCTTTACTATTTTAATATTTATTCCCTCCATATTTAATGTTCTTAACCCTAAATTATGTATCATAGGGTGCATTTTTTACTTTTTAATTAATTGAACAAATAGTTGACATCATTTTGTATGGGTTTTATTCTCAAATGCATAGTCCCATACATGTTGAGCATGATGTTGAACTAATATTTTTGACATTTTAACTTTCATAGCTTCTATTATTTTCTAATTTATTTCAACCAAATACCTTGGTTTTTACCTTATTATCCTTGGAGGTGTGGGTGTATGATCTATATCTTTTATTAAATTAGGTGGTGTTACCACTTTAACTATAGTAGGGATAGTAGAGGGTTGACTATCTACTTTAGACCCTACAGCAAATTGATTTCCTCCTCATTAGAAGATATATATTTTGGAATCATTACTTGATGTTTATTATCATCATACTCAAAATTTTAATTATGAATGGATGTTTCATTATATTGTGTTCTTCCATGTGTTTTATCACTCATTACAAAGTCATTACTTACATGCTTTAAATTTTTAATTTCATCATGCAACAAAGATTGATATAAGATAACTCAATCAATCTTTGTTGCATGATGAAATTAAAAATTTAAAGCATGTAAGTAATGACTTTGTAATGAGTGATAAAACACATGGAAGAACACAATATAATGAAACATCCATTCATAATTAAAATTTTGAGTATGATGATAATAAACATCAAGTAATGATTCCAAAAAAAAATTAATTATGAATGGATGTTTCATTATATTGTGTTCTTCCATGTGTTTTATCACTCATTACAAAGTCATTACCTACATGCTTTAAATTTTTAATTTCATCATGCAACAAAGATTGATTGAGTTATCTTATATCATTTGAATATATATATATATATATATATATATATATATATATATATATATATATATATATATATATATATATATATATATATATATATATATATATATATATATATAAACTAAATTATATATAATTGGGAATGTTATTTATATTTGAAATATTACTTGGTGTGGAGGAAACACCTTTACCTTACATAGAAGCCTTTATGGATGCTCTCCTATATGCTTGTCTTTTTTTTCTTTTTATCATTTCTCTTCAATTTCCTCATTTTTTTAGCTCTTTGATTGGTATTTTAATATGACTTATCAAACCCATTATTTATCTTTACCAAAATAAGACAATTATAGATTTAAACTTGAAGAAGTTGTAGTGATTCAAACAATGTGAATGGAGAATTTACCAAATTTGCATAGTTATAATAGAAAAACTAGTTTAGAATTTGAAAAAAACATAACAAATGAGCAAATTTTGTAATGAAAGACAAGATAAATTAGTGAATCACAAAAGGTGTGCATGATTTTGAAATCCCTCGTGCCCTTTTTGATCTACAAAAAAGGGCAGAAATAATTAATGTGAAAAAAGTTGGTTTACATATGGCATACATCCTTTGCAAGTTTACAAAGTTTTTGGGCCACATTCCCTCCAAAATTGCCTCAGTTTTAGGCCTCACGGATCTTGAACCTAGTCCAAACTCTGTCATGAACCAGCCAAGGAGATTTATAATAAATTTATGGGTTTTTAGTCTTTGTCAACACATCTAATCAGGCGACTTTTATTTTTATTTTAAAAAAATATATGGTTTTGTAGAGGGGAAAGCGTAGTTTTAGAATATATAATTTTTTTAATGTTAAAATATTATTTATAAGTATTACTTAATTTATACTTAATATACCTCATTATGGACTATATAAATATCATCATAAATTCACTTATAATTTTTTGAATCTTAATTGAAAGATTATAAAACTTATATCTCAACAATCTACACATTTTCAATTCTGCATTTAGAAAAAAAATTGATTTTCATGAAATTAAAGTCAAAAAGTTATGTGCGTACACTTGAAGTTTCAATTTTCCATATGTCTTGATTTGTAAAATTAATTAAAAAATTATATATATATAATAAAAAATTAATAAAAAATATTATTAACAATCTTCAACAGTTCACCTATCTATTTATGAATTTCATACAAAAATTCATTCATTTACTCAAAAAAATGTGTTTGTACACATGCAATCTCCTTATCTTTTACAAAAAATGACCAACCTATTGTCATAAATGCATATATTTAGCACACTTTTATCATATAGATATTGAATATATATATATATATATATATATATATTTATTTATAAATTAAATTTAAAATTTCATAATTCATGTTCTTATGTCATTGCCAAATTCTTTTTCAAAGTGTCTCTAGCATTCTCTCCAAGTTTAACTACTATTATTTTAAGAATATGTCATTGTCAAATTATTTTTCAAAGTGTCTCTAACACTCTCTCCAAGTTTAAATATTATTATTTTAAGAAAAAAATTATCTCTTTATACTCCCCCTTTTGTCCCCCATTATCCTACATCTAACCTCCATTATCTCTCTTTGTCATGTTTCCATTTTCCTCCCTTTTTCTCTTCTTGTTCATTTTTTCTAAAACCTATGCACATTGCACATGACCATGTAACTCTCACATAATTATATAAGTTGGATATAATGGAACTTGAATTAATCAATGCATGAACCCATCCATTAACCACTAACTTGTATTCATAAACTCTGTATTTAGCATGATAGTTGTTTTAAACCCTCCATTTTACAAATGGTGACATCAAATCCATCATCATAGAAATAAAAAAACTTAATTTATTTTCCTTTCAACTTTGTGGCATTTTAAAAAAATCATATTCAAATTCATGAAATCAATTTTTTATTATATTGCTTTTGGGTGATTTCACCTTAAATGGCCTCCTTACTATGTCACCAAAAAGTGTAAATAAAAATAATAATCAATCAATACCAATAAACACTCATACCTCTACCAACTAGAATGAAATACCAACACAATATAGTTTAGTTCCTATAAAGATTTTGAGAATCCCAACAAGTCAATTCAAAGAGTTCACATACTATGCAAATTATAATAAGTGATGAACTCAGACAATGCAAACATGTGATATTCACTACGAAGACAAATAATGCAAGCAACATTCATCATTTAAGTAGAATTATGATTAACATTCATTTCACCTAAAAAATAAGAGTGTGGTGTATGTATATGAGTTTAGATCGATTCTTTTATCGCCATTATTGATATTTACACACACCCCGCTCCCCCCCCCCTCTTTGATGATACTCTCCCTCTATACCATTTGTGAGGTCAGAACAGTCTTACAACTACCTCAATTAAATAAAAGGTAGTTAGTTTGAGATTATAACAAATAATCATATAATCAGAATATATAAACATCAATAAATTACTGTAATGCAAATCATTTTCAAATGAAATTAAAATTAACATGATCGTAGTAATTGTTATAAACATATTCAAATGTTTTATAATATAACTAATCATGGAAAATAATAATATGATTTCAAATAAAATAGCATATATATCCAGGTCAAAACATAAAAATCATAAATACAAATCATTAGTTCCACATCCCCTACTACTATTTAAGTATTTTTTGTAGAGTGGGATAGGATGTAACATTATTTCTTACTTTGTATGTAATGACTTGATCGACAGTGATAGTTAAAACATGAAGGTGATTTTTACTACTTTTATACTTAGCAATGAGATCATTCCAATAGGTTTCAATGATTTTGTGAATAAGATCATGAAAAATATATTTCATTACTTGTTTATAAGTATCTCTAACATTTTTAATACTAAAAGGCATTTAACATAACAATAGGTGCTCCATTTTATGATAAATGTTGTTTTATGTTGATCTTCAAGAGATATGTGAATGTGGTTATATCTCAAGAAATTATCCATTAGTGATAATATTTCATAATTAGTAGTGGAATCAATGATGGAATCTATTAATGGTAAGGGTAAATTATCTTTTGGATATGATAAATTTAGGTTGTGAAAGTCAATGCGTATGCAAATAACCAAAGTTACATTTTTATGAATAGTGATAATGTTTGAGACCCATTATGAGTAATCTATAGGTTTAATAAATTTAGCATCTAAAATCTTGATGATTTCTTTATGCCATAATATAGAAATGTCAGAAGGAAATTTTTCATTGATTTTGTTGAACACGTTTAACATCTAGATAAGTGGTTATGCCATGAACAACAATACTATAATCAATTCACAACATATCTTCATATGACCAAGTGAACATTTCATGATATTTGTCAAAGAAAATACTAAAATTATCATTCTCTTTGAGAGTGAATTATTTAGATATGATAATTTGTCAATGAAACTTAGGTGTACCGTATTCAATTTTTATAGTTTATTATATAAGCATTACATTTCCATATTGGAAATGCTATGGAGTAGGAGGGAGGGAAGAGAAAGGATTTGTTTAGGATCTGCACTAGTAATAAAATTATTAAAACAAGGAACCTTTTGCTGAGAGTTTCCAAGCTTATGATGTTGGCATGGAAGTTAAGGTTCTCTAGCATGGAGGAGTTCTAGAATAGCTTCATCACTAGGTAGCATGGGTAAAAGTACATAATATCCGACATACACTTCAAGATAAATGGTTTTATTACCTTTTCTATCATATTTGGAATTTATTTGTTGCACTTTAGTTGCTTTAGCATCTAAGGTAATTTCAGGTGAAGTAATGGATATAGATTATATGTTAGTGAGATCAGGTTGAGTTAAGTCAATTGTATCTATAGTAATTATATTGATCTATTTAATGGATGGGATTTTAGGTGATAATTGAGGAAGAGTTACCACAATCAAGTTTGTTTAGATAGATTTATATGGTGGTAATTAAGATTGATTAGTATAATTTTAAGAAGGGGAAATAATATTTTTGGTTGGTAAAATGGGTTGTATAGAAAGTTTAGAAGATGCCCTAGTCAAGATTGCTTCAATTACCCATGGAGTGTGTAGTAATCGTGGATTAATAGGTGTTACTTAACCTTCTGGTTATGATTCAATATTAGATGATTTATGAATGACATGGACATCATGGTTGAAGGCATGTATTTTTGCTAATGTCTTTTGATAATTTTGTACATCTAAATCTTCTGATTGGGCTTGGGCCATGATATAATTATCATCATAGGTGTGATAAATAGTGCATGCATTAATTTTTGTATGAAAATCAGTGGTTGAATCACCTAGGTTGTTAAAATTTTAAGGAGACATAGTTAAAGGATCTTGAAATATTTTTTCCACTACATAATCATTACAAGTGAAATCATCTTCTGTGTGAGAGGCTTCATATAGATTGCATGGAGGGGGAGTATTAGTAGTATCATCAAGTAATGGAATGGTAAGATCATGTGGGAGTAAATAAGGAGGAATACATTGAGCTATATAAGGAGGTAATCAAGTGGTATTGAAAGTATTTTTCCATTCATTTGGTTCATCATCATCTAAATCAATGAGAGTAACATGTAAATCAGAATGCATGTTAACAAATTTAGGTAGAGGTGGACTGTTGATATGGGAAATAGTTGGAATATGATATTGAGATTTAGGATTTGGTAGTTGAGTAAACCATGGATTGGGGTAGGATTAATATTTTTAACATTTTCAATGATGTGTGAATTTGATACATTGACCACCTAAAGAAGTAATGGCATGCATACAATGTGCCCATGAATCACCTAGGAACATGATGGAAGATAAGTGTAAATAAAAAACCATGAGATTAGTGTGAATTATCTTAGGTCCAATGGTAAGTGGGATCCAAATACAATCGAGTGTTTTTTTTATTGGTGTTATCAAATCCTCTACATGTGAGATGTTTTTATTTTAGATTTTTTTTGGTGTATCTGATTTGCTAAATTAACCAAAGATATGTGACATTAATTATTGATCCTTCATCTAATAATACTTTTTGAAGGAAGATATTACTGATTCTTATTTTAATAAAGATAGGCAGATCATGTTCTCAAATAATAATCTCAGCATTAATCATATCCTCCTTGAGAAATTCTATGAATGGTGTTATAAGTGTGGAAACTATTTCAATTGCGTGGACTTCTATAAGTCGAGGTTAATTAGAAGGCATTTCTTAATCATGAGATTGTGTTTCTTTGATGTTTTTCAATTATTGCATAAGAAATTTATGATGATAGGGAGAATTTTGAACTATTTTGATAGGAGTAATTTTTTAAGGCATCGAATTAAGTTCTTCTGAAGAATTCCAATGCAATTTAGAGGATGAATAACCAATATAAGGTTAAAAGGTATGAAATTTTTTATAGGTATAAGAGAGTTAGGTTGGGGTTTAGGTTATGTAATTAGTTCCTTGTTTAGTTATAAATATGTGGGTACAATAGTTGTAGTATATTTAATTAATTATTCATCTATAGAGGGATTTTTCACTTGGTGATAGGATCTTTGTGAGGAGGTTTACACATGAAGTTAACTTTGCCTACATTCATGTATTGAGATTTGGTGTAATATTGGTCATAGTCCACATTAATTAAACACATATTGTTATTTAAATGTTATATGTTAGTAGTGGAGGAATATTTTTGAAGTTTTGAAGGTATGGGTTTAGTGGCCTATTTCTTTTGATAAATTTTGAAATAATCATATGACATAATTTGATCATAGAATCATGGTCAAATATGTCACCTAACATGAAGGAAACTACAAATTTAATAAGTCCATGACATGTTTCATGTGAATTTCCAATATTAACATAGAACCAACATAATTTTCTAGGATCATAACATGATGGGGGGATGTTGTTCTTTTAGGTGAGGTTTATATGGAGATAATAATCATGTCATTTGTGATACTATTGATGGTGGGTGGGAAGCATTTTGATTTTATATTTTATCTACTCATGCTTTTGTTTGAGGATTAACACTTGTAATTGCATTGGTTGAAGTTTGAAAATATTCTTTGGTTGAGCTATGGGTTGGCTTAAATTGTTTCATAAGGAAATATTGCCTTTTATCTTGATAAAATGCTTCATTTAGAATTTCTTGAGAAAAAGTTCTAACCTTATATTTAAGGGAAGGTGTTAAAGTAGTGATAAATAATTTAAAGATATTGTCATCAGTCATGTTATGATCTTATTTATGAGTTAATGATATCTATCATTTGATGAAAACATTAGTTAATTCTTAGGGTGATTACCTATCATTGATAAAGTGAGTAAGATAATATTATAGAATATTATTTTGTTGAAATTCATTAACTAAAACACTAACCAAATCTTCTAATTGTGAGGCAAAATGTTGAGGCAATTCATTATACCATTATAAAATATCTCTTGTGAAATTTTTAACCAAGAGTTTGGTAGTAGTAAAATTATTTATTTAGACCCATTAATTGTAAATATTACCAAATTATTTAAGGGAAGAGGCATGGTATTTTGTTCCATCATATTTAATAATTAGAGATATATTTCCAATATCAATGGATACTATGAAAGGAGATAAAGGTTCATTTCAAAGGTTTTGAATCATCTTGTTATGCATAAGAGGTTGAGGAATGATATTTATATTATCATCTCTAAGAGAGAAAGGGATAAAAAAATTATTATTTCAATGCATTATAATAGGAGGTTGATTGGTCATTTGTAGTATTTGATGTTGCATTTGCATCATTTGGGAATTGTTAGTTATTTTCATAACATTCATTTATTGAATCTTTTAAGCAAGAATTTGAGTGGTATTAATTGGTATATTTTGGTTACTAGTGTTAGGAAGAGGAAAATTCCCATTGGTAGGAAAAAAATGCTTCTTATTAGAGGATTTCCTATGGGATTATTTGTTAAGTTGTAATCTATTGCTCGAATGGTGTAATAATAAGGAATTTTAGATAGGGTATTATCATTGGATGTGTGAAATGGGTTTTATTCATATAAATCATCACTTTGGGTAATTTGAACTATGTTGAAACCAATAAATTTATATTAAGGATGGTAATAAGTGCAACATGAGAGATTGTCCTCTTGGGTGGTTAGGGTGGGTAGAAAATAATGGCCCATGTATCTACTAAATGGGTTAAGGATATAAAGGAAGATAATTATAGGTAATCTCATGATACAAAATAAGGTGGGAATAAAGTTAATAATGTGTAGGTTGACCTTAGAAAAAAAAATAGGAATAAAAGTATATCATCCACTAATTGGACTAAATTGGCCAAGCTAGATATGGGTAAAAAAACAAACTATGTCAACCAAAAGGTACATAGTCTAATAGGTCAATTTAGTTCATTTCTGAATAGGAAAAGATCACATAGTCTAATAAAAATTAATTAAGTTATCCAAAAGGTACAAAATTGACTAGGTAGATGTAGTTGGTTTCTAGTGTTGGAGAATTAACCTTAATTTGAGTCTTTTATATAGTATTCTAGGCTTTTATTAAGTCTTGTGTGTGTGTGCATTTATTGTATTTATAAATTCACTTTATTCTAGTTTTTTGATGTGTCACCCACCTCTCTAGTTGACTTATTAGACTTGTAGTTTCTTGCATGTAACTCCTCTCCCCCACATGACACACACATCCTCCCTACTTGTAAGAGAATTAGGAACACATGACACACATGTTGGATCTTTCACTTGTAACTCATTTTCTCTCTTAGATATTTATAAATAGCTCTCCTCTCCATTTCTTCTTCACTTTTGCTATAACATAACTCATTATTGTTGATCTGGTCTTGATCTTACATCCTTAATGCTCTCTTGGCTTGAGGCCATTCTTATCCTATATTCTTTATGCTATTATACTTGGATATTCTTATTGCAATATTTTAATACTAGTGTTTATTTTTATTCATATGATAGTTTCCCCACTTTTCACCTTTATTTAAACATTATGGTTTGATTTATTCAAGGTGATATTATTCTTTTGTATTCATTTGATCATTTATTTCAATGTTTAAATCGATCTTTGGAAAAAAAAATCATGGTATCAGATCATTGTTTATTTTAACATTGATGGTGAATGTGCAGATCTGTGGAAAATCTCATTTTTTTGCATGCGATCCACCCTTGTAATATTTGTCACTCTGTCTCCTTTTCTTCATCATGTTTACTTGAGGTTTTTTATCTCTAATATAAGTGGTTGTTCCTTTACTAATATAATTATATTATTTGGCTATAAACATAATTTGAAAATTGTCATTTTTATGTGTTATGAGTAACTCTCTTTAGTCTCTATGTTTTGTTTAAAGGGAACCTTCATTCTAAAATCAACCTTTCAATTGATGGTAATTTACAGTTTACTCTTCAAGTGAATTTAATGTCATTTCATTGGATAGAGTTTTATGTTTTTTACTCGGTTTTATGTGTTTCTCTTAGCCATTATTTTTTGGGGTGTCATTCATAATATTTATTTATTTCATTATGCCTTAGCTTTTCCCTTCTCTTGGCATTCTCTTAGCATCTCTTTGCTTTGGTGGTCTACATAAAGTTTTTAGCTCTCCTCTTGTTTTTGAGCTAGTTATGTTAGAGTATTATTTGTGTATTTTACATAATGTCATTCTTAAGTGTTATTTCATACTCTTTAAGCAACATTATTTTTGTGTAGGCATGCCCTCTTGTTCTTTGTTGTGCTCTATCTGAGATTGGTGATTACTCCTCAACGTTACTTCAGTTTCTAATGCCTTATACTAAATTTTGCTGCACCCATTGTATGATTATTTTTCCATATCAATGCATAGCCTTGGTGTCCACAATATGTTTTTCCTTGTTCATTATTTCTTAGCCAGCTATAATGCTTAGTTTTTTGTGTTTTATGTATTCCTTTTTATATCATCAAGTAATAATAACATGTGCTTTTTTATTTCATTTTTATCAGATGAATCTTTATGTTCCAACTAATATGAATTTGAACAAGTGATTTATAAGAACTCTAAGAATATTTAAATCATTATTCTCAAGATATGTGTGCTTTATCTTCATAAAGTTGTTGGTGCAACTAAGTAAGGTATTACATCTAGTTTTAATGAATGTCATTCTCTCTTCCTACAAGTGTCTCCTTGCTATCTTTGGTCTACAATTTATATGTATTCTATAGTCTATACTTACCTTTATGGTATTATTTATCTAAACTCTTCATCATATAATATTGTATTGTTGTTCCTTATTGGCATTTAGCATCCTGCATTGTTAATACATTTTTTGCTCATTCTTATTAACAAATGTGTAGTTTTAATTCTCTTTAAAATTGTGTGTTGTGACATTTAATTTCCATTTACTTTGTGACAAATAAGATAGTAATCTAAGATTTATTTATACTTGGAATTTTTTCCCTTTTCTACTTTCTTTACGTTACTTTTTGTAGCATTTTAATTCATCACATTTCTATCACATTGAAAAAAAAAGCAAATAATTCATTTTTCTCAAAAGCTTTGCTATTTTGCTTTAAAAGATTTTTATGAGGATTTAAAATTCTCTTTAAGTATTCTTTCTATAAATCAAATCAAATTTTAATTAAAATAAAATAAAATAGCATCTTTTTATTTCTAAATTAATCTCAAATGATTATATTTGTTTCCCATGTGGAATGAAACCTTTTTTCGTATTTAAATTTTTTTTAAAAAAAAAATCCTTATAGTGATTTATTATAAAAGTGTAATGCTTTATTTTTTAAAGTCTTTTCAATAATCATTTGAATTTTATTCTTGTTTTTAAAGATAATTTGAAATGTATTTTTATGCTTTCATAATATATATTGGTGTTTTGTTGTGAACTTACATTTCCAAGTTAATTGATCTAAGCATTTGTTTATGATGAATATTTTCAAATGTTCTATAGATAAATTAGTGTTTCTTGTCATTGATTTTTTCAATGCTAATGACATTATCTCATTTCCTCTAATTGGTCTTAAATTGACTATTTTTTTAAATTTTTAACCAAACTATTCAAATGTTTTAAATAATTGTTCTTAAAGAGTAAATTGCATATGAAAATGAAACATTAAATGAGTTATAAACATCTTTTATTAATCAAAAGCACACTATTCAATATTCTATTGATGATTTAAATGAAAAATTCACATCTTTTGCACATGATACTCAATCTATTGATAAAAAATGTTGTGCTTCTCAAACACTTAAAACTTCATTGAACACTTCTTTTACCAACCCTGATTTCAAAATCATGCACCCTATGAGATATTCAGGTGGTGGGATTTGTAAGTGTCAAGATGGGTATTCTCAAACCTATTTTTTCTACCTATAATGAAAATTTTAAGGGTCTCAGTTTTAATGATTCTAATGATAATTCGACATCTCATTATCCTCCTCATCTAAGGACTTATAATGCAACTTCCTCTAATTATAATGCTTAGAATGATCATGTTTTGGTTAAAAATGCTAAACCTTGGGTGTTGTTATCCAATCTTAGGGGAATAAATAGAAAGAAAGAATTAAGGGTTCATCTTTTAGATATGTTTAATTAGGATAAACATTTTCCTAGAATTAAAATTGACCACATTGATGAGTATCATTCAAAACATTGGTGTGCATGACCTTAAATTTGTTGATATCCATCGTAAGGTCTTGTGTTGGTCTCAATGTGATGGGCATTGTGCCAATATTGGTAGTTCACAAAACCTTCTAGGATGGTATAATTAAAAATAAGGTCAAGTCACTTAGTCTTTCCATCAATGGTCATTCAATGTAGTCTTCTTCATGTGTTTAACATAGATTAAGGTAAGTTTGATAAAGTTAAAATTTGTTTGTGAAGTCAAAGTCAATATTGAGCCATGATAAAAGAAGAAAAATGGTGATTCCCTAAGGAGAAATGTGTTCTAAGTCAAGCAAATAGACCAAGGATCAGAACTAATAAGTTGATTACATAACATTTTTAAGCAATTTGGAGAAAATAAGGTAGTTTTGGAAAGAATAAGGTATTTAAATTGTATTAGTATTATGATATACTCCAATTTAATATGAGATCTAATAAGAGAGATCAAATTTAAAGGTTTAAATCATTGGATAGGGGTATTTTAAGTCATTTAATATTTGTAAAATGTCATGACATATGTAATTGATATTATATCTTATCCAAAATCACTCAATACTACTTTTCTAACATTGGAACATCTTTGTACCTTACAAAACATCATTTTCTAATGTCAAAATAGGATATAATGAGGAAGTTGTAGGTTAAAAGAAGATGAAAATGCATTGAACATTGATATACATCTATACAAGTTAGGGAAGGATCCATGGCCACCTCATTCAATAGTTCCAATAGCTCAAAAAGGTAGAATAAGTAGATTATTGAAAAAAACAAGCTCATGGAGGTATTTTGTATATGTTTTACATTGAGGGGAAATGTCCAAAATTATCCAAGGCTCCTCATAATACCTTCAAACCCAAATCTTTGCAAAGGATGGAGTTATAAATCCAATCAAGGTAAAAACATTTACCAATTATCCATTAGGTTTCCTAGCTCTTCTTGGCAGCCTTAGAATGGTCAATAGTTTTGCATCAGTATTGAGAGGAGAGAGAAATTTAGATACCAATATATTGGGAAGAATATGGGATCCTAGTTCCCTTATATTTTTTTCATTAGTTTTTTGGTTAAGATTATTCTATTTATGAACAATTTCTAAGAAGTCAAGGTGCATAATGAAGACTTCAAACCCCCTAGGCTCAGTTTTAAATAGTTTCAATGCATTGTTGATATCATTAGTGAAAATGGATGATTTAATGATATAATTTAAGAATATAATAGTCCTATCAAACCATTCCTTATCATTTACTTCACGTGTACTAGCATTAGAAGATCAAAACCTCCAGTCATGTGAGTTGTAGACTTACTTGAGAAGCTACATATAGGGTTTTGATTAGTTTGAGTGTTTTCTAACATAAATTGATCCCCTCAATCCTCCTATAAACCTCCTCAATTAATATACAAGAATAAAATGAGTTAAAATAATGAATAAAGAACTAAGATTATGCATTCAGTGGATTGTTGTAGGTTATAGGTTAAAATAGACTTTATTGAGGCCATTAAGCAAGAGGAAGATACCTTGAATGATTTTAAAATATCCAATATGATCTTGTATAACATATAATTTTCTCTTTACATGTATTTTCAAGCTTTCCACTAATACAAGGTAACCTTATTTTGATAGTAGGTTAGTTGCAAACATCAAGTGAGAGAATACAATCATATAAGAAGGTTTTTCAATCATGAAGAAGTAATTAAGAGGTTAATAATGGCTCTAGTGTGGTCTTTAAATTGGAAATAAAATAAAAAGAAAAATTTAAACAACCTAAACCATTAATAAACCATCTAAATTCATCAAAAGAGCACCCAAGAGATAGTTTGAAGATGTTTTAGGCCTAATATAGCCACCTACAAGTCTGTCTGTAAAATGAAATAAGCTACAGGAAAAGTTTGTAAATGAAGATGATTATAATAAGCCTTATAAGTTGTGTGAGAGATCATATTATTGTTTTATAGGTTTGAAATAAAATTAAAGGTATAAATAACACTATAATGGCCAAGATAGTCTCAAAAAACACCTACAGTCTAGTGCCAAAAAAGTAGGCACGATGTGGCAGGGTTGTGCGTGAAGTTTGAGTTATGAGATTTTAAATAGGTATAAAAGGAATGGATAAGTTACATTAATCTTTAAATAACCTTTTTTTTTATAAACTATCATATCCCATCAACTTATTTAATTAAAGAGTTTTTATGCCTATTGAAGACCTAAAAGACAAATGGTGATCTTGCTTTCCAACTTGGAGAAACCAATATGGGATTAGTTTCTCATCCTTGTAACAATAAAAACATGTATATTAAATTAAATTGGGTCCATGAATTCATTTATTTTTTTATGGAATTAAATACGTGAGGTTGCATACAGTCAATTATATGAGTAGATACCTTATCAAATAGTCTATGTAAAGCCAAGATCCTAACTATGATGGTTTATTATAAACATCCAAATCAACTTGAATATTTTAGAGACATAGATGGGATATTGAAAAAAAATTACACATTATTTTTAGGGTCACACTAGATCAAATAAAATAAAATATGACAAATCATAAACAACAAAGAGAGCTTTAGGCCTAATGTGCACATACATGCCTGTCACATACATATAGAAATAAAAACATACTTGTGATTGTTGGTTAGAATGTTAGAGGGTTATTGAGATATAAGAGAGTTTATCAATGTCTTCATACTTACTAGGACCAGCAAAAGAATACCAAATAAACTTAAGAGGAGCTCAACCTCAAATATTAATACCCAAAAAAACCTAATGTGCACCAACAAGCCTATGTATAAAACATGAAAACAAAAAGTAGTTTTTTGAGTAAATTTATTTAATGAAGATATTTTTAAATGAGAGGAACATGGGAGATATTATTATAAGGTTTTAACTCAGTTAAATGAGGCTGAAATTCCAATAAGAGACTATTAGGGTCACTTTATACATGACTACTCATAAACCCTAATAGTGTCCCAATGCATGTTTTAATGAGTTTGAGGAGTAAAATAGTGTAAATAATTACTTTTTCACCTCATTTATGTTTCAAAGACCTCAAGGAGGTGTTTCAAACTGATATCAAACATTTTAATACCTCTTTTTATCAAATCAAACCTTCTCAAGTTCACTAGTAGACCTATTTTGCCCGAGAGGCTCACTTATTCATGTGTGAACTCACTTGAGAAATTAGATGGGTATAAATATATATTGGAGGTGTTTAATAAGTCTACCTAATCCCATTTTATGGAATCAATATAGAATGAAGGTATATGTTCTTTATGAACAATCCTTAAGAAGTATAACACCTATAAACCCTTCTAAAAATTCAATAAAGATCCAATGGAGTATATTAGTCTCCTAAGTGCCCAAAATGTATTGGTATAGACTTGAACTAATTGGATTTTCTCTGTACATCTCCTAAGCACCTAGTGGGGAAAGACATAGGCACATGTGAGGTGGTAAATTCAACAAAATGGTTTGGAAAGTGCCTTTTGGGCCTATTTTCATAATTTTAACTATGTGAAATCTTTCTAATCTATCACAAGAAGTCTTAAAATACTAGTAGATACTTAATTCACCTTCAAAAACTAATTATATAGATCTTCAAGGATCCAAGAATGATTTTTGAGCCACTAGATTAGTCCATATGAAGGCTAACTTTTGGTAATAAGGAAAAGGTAGGGTTATAAACCTGATTGAGGTTATAAAATCATAGAGACCCTCTAGAAACTATTGTATGTAGCTAATAACACTCATGTAGATATCCTCAAGTTGTGAAAAAATCATTTCTATATGGCATTTGTAGTTTAAATTGCTATCAAGCTAAGAGAAAGGAGATGCATCACGGTGAAAATTTGAAAGTGTCTCCAAGCAAGTAGTAAGGTAGTTGAAGAAGCTCTTAACATTCCTCAAGATTCTCATGCAAAATTAAATACCTTATACATCACATTTAAACTTTACAAGTGTGCACATGATGTTAAGAACCAAGGTAATTTATTGTATATGAGCTTGTTAACTCCCTCTCTAAGAAAGATAAGTTTTAAAGGGTGAATGATATCAATCATAAATAAGAACTATTGTGACACCCCTCATAGGGAAATAATATAAAAAGGTTAACACTTTTTGAGAGGAATAATTAAAATGGTTTATTTATATCCTTATACCTCTTGTAACTACTCCATGAGTGCCTAGGGAAGCATGATGAGATTATAAAGATGGGCTAAAACTAGGTGTCTTAAGCCTGAAAAAGCTTGAATTCCTCAAAAGGACCATTTTGACCTTTCCAATGATAATTTTTTATTCAATACATATTCATTACACCTTAAAAACCTCATAAAACCTTTACAAATGATCAAAACTCAACTTTGCCTTTTATGCCTTTGAGATTGTCTGTGGGGTTTTAAGCCTGCCTACAGGGTTTACATGAAGTTTGGAGTGTTAAATATATTTAAAGTTATTTAATATTATTAAAACCATAATAAAATTATCTTAAAATACTTACCTAACATTATAAACATCAAACACACCTTAAAACTCCAAAAAGTGTGCTTACATGAATTCATCGAAATAGGTTGAACATGAGGCTAGAGATGAGCTTAAAACTATATAAATCCATGTTTGCATTGTAAAAGGGTTAACAAAATAAAGGCACCCTTATGTACTTGATTTTTTGAATTATTAATAAAATACTTGTGCACTCACACTAAGCGGGGACAAGGTTCAATCTATTTTGATTCTGGAGTTATGAGGGCATCAACATAAAACACTAAGCATTTTTTGAATATGAGGCTAGAGATGAGCTCAAGAATTTCTCTAGCCTCATATTCAAAAGTCTTAACGTTAGGTTAGATTTTTGGTAGGAAATAAATAATTATTGTAAATGGGGCATGCATCTTTTATAAAGACACCCCCATAAAATAAACTTAGTTTAATTATTAGGTAGTTTTAATGTTTTATGTTTATTAATTAGAATTACTTTACAGGTTTGGTGACAAAGAAAACTCTTGATCCAATATATTTCCCAACTACTGATCAGACAGATGTTATCTTCACAAAACCCCTTGACAGAATCAAATTTGAAAAATTCAGAAAAATGGTTGGTATGTGTCCAAAGACCTTCGTTACCTTCAGGGAACGAAAACATATGGCCTTGAATACTGCCGCAACAAGAAATTCAAACTTGTTGGATATTGTGATGCAGATTTTGGCAGATGTGTGGATGATAGAGTGTCAACCACAGGATATGATGTGCATATGGGCTCAGCTGCCATTGCTTGGTGTTGTAAGAAGTAGGATACAGTGGCAAATTCATCAGCAGAATCAGAGTATATTGTAGCATGGGATGCTTCTAGAGAAATTGTTTACCTTCATCGTATTCTTGAAGATCTTCAGGTTTCTTAGTTTGCTCCTACACAGTTATACATTGATAATCAGAGTGCAATCAAGATGTCCAAGAATCTAGTGTTTCATGCCAAAACAAAACATATGGATGTCAAATACCATTATCTGTGAATCTTGATGGCAAAGAAAACTCTTGATCCAATATATTGCCCAACTGTCGATCAAACCGCTGATATCTTCACAAAACCCCTTGACAGAATCAAATTTGAAAAATTCAAAAAAATGCTTGGTATGTGTCCAAAGACCTAACTTTGGATCATAGGGAAGTTTGTTAGGAATTGTTCCAAAGTCTTAACGTTAGGTTAGATTTTTGGTAGGAAATAAATAATTATTGTAAATGAGGCATGCATCTTTTATAAAGACACCCCCATAAAATAAACTTACTTATTTTAATTATTAGGTAGTTTTAATGTTTTATGTTTATTAATTAGAATTACTTTACGGGTTGTTTTCCCGTATTTAGTTGGTTATAGGATTAGTTTTTTTTATTGGTCAATGGTAAAAACTATATAAATCCATGTTTGCATTGTAAAAGGGTTAACGGAGTAAAGGTGACTTGTTTCAAAGTCTTAATGTTAGGTTAGATTTTTGGTATGTGTCCAAAGACCTTCATTAACCCTTTTACAATGCAAACATGGATTTATATAGTTTTTACTTTGTAATATTTGATGAGTTTTTGCCTTTTCTCTAGAAGCATCCCATGCTGCAATAAACTCTAATTTTGCTGATGAATTTGCCACTGTATCCTACTTCTTACAACACCAAGCAATGGCAGCTTAACCCATATGCATAGTGTATCCTGTGGTTGACACTCTGTCATCCACACATCCGCCAAAATCTGCATCATAATATCCAACAAAATGAGTACTTAAGTATACTTACCTAAAATCAAAATATAACCTCAAGAATATTGTGAATATGAGGCTAGAGATGAGCTCAAGTATATCTTACTTTGTTACTTAAAAAAAACTAGAGAATTTCATATATTTATTGCTCAAGTATACTTACCTAAAATGCTTGGTATGTTTCTAAAGACTTCATTACCTTTAGGGAACGAAAACATATGGCCTTGAATACCGCCGCAACAAGAACTTCAAACTTGTTGGATATTGTGATGCATATTTTGGCAGATGTGTGGATGACAGAGTGTCAACCACAGGATACACTATGCATATGGGTTCAGCTACCATTACTTGGTGTTGTAAGAAGCAAGATACAGTGGCAAATTCATCATCAAAATTAGAGTATATTGCAGCATGGGATGCTTCTAGAGAAATTTTTTACCTTCCTCGTATTCTTGAAGATCTTCAAGTTTCTCAGTTTGCTCCTACACAGTTATACATTGATAATCAGAGTGCAATCAAGATGTCCAAGAATCTAGTGTTTCATGCCAAAACAAAACATATGGATGTCAAATACCATTATCTGCAAATGCCAGTGGCAAAGAAAACTCTTGATCCAATGTATTGCCCAACTGCCGATCAGACAGTTGATATCTTCACAAAAGCCCTTGACAGAATCAAATTTGAAAAATTTAGAAAAATGCTTGGTATGTGCCCAAAGACATGACTTTGGATCATAGGGGGGTTTGTTAGGACTTGTTCCAAAGTCTTAACATTAGGTTAGATTTTTGGTAGGAAATAAATAATTATTGTAAATGGGGCATGCATCTTTTATAAAGACACCCCCATAAAATAAACTTAGTTTAATTATTAGGTAGTTTTAATGTTTTATGTTTATTAATTAGAATTACTTTACGGGTTGTTTTCCCGTATTTAGTTGGTTATAGGATTAGTTGTTTTTACTGGTCATTGGTAAGAACTATATAAATCCATGTTTGCATTGTAAAAGGGTTAACGGAGTAAAGGCACCCTTATGTACTTGATTTTTTGAATTATTAATAAAATGCTTATCAATAATTTGTCTAAGTATCCAAAATGGGCTCAAAGTACTTTTTTTTACTTGACAACAGATGAAGTTGGTTTAACAGGGCCCAAGAATTCTCAAAAATAGGTGAACTATGCTATGGTTGTTACTACTTCCACTGAGCCATCCACTTTCGAGGAGGCATCTACTGAACATGTTTGGCAACAGGCAATGAAATTTAAGTATTATTCCATACTTAACAATAATACATGGGTTTTAGTTGATCCTCCTCCACATGTTAAACCCATCAGATGTAAATGGGTTTATAGGACCAAGTATAAATCAGATGGCTCCATTGATAAACATAAGGCATGACTTGTTGCAAAAGGATATGTGAAACAAGAAGGTATTGATTATGAGGAAACATTTGCACCAACTGCCAAATGACACACTATTCGTATGGTACTTGCCTTAGTAGCACAAAATGGTTGGAAAGTACATCAGTTGGATGTTAAAAGTGCTTTTTTAAATGGTGATTTATAGGAAGAAGTCTATATGAAATAACCTCAGGGTTTTGAACAGGTGGGTGTTGAACACAAAGTATGTAAATTGATGAAAGCTTTGTATGGGCTCAAATAGGCACCCAGGGCTTGGTATGAGAAAATGGATTCATACTTGAAATCCATTGGTTTTCATCGTAGTGAATCAGATGATACTCTCTATTTTCATGTGCAAGGTAAGAAAATGGTGATACTAGTTCTCTATGTTGATGACTTGTTTATTACAGGTAATGATGAAAACCATAACAAGTATGTGAAGAAGGAATTAAAAGATGGGTTTGAGATGACAGATCTTGGACTTCTTCACTACTATCTAGGCATAGAGGTAACTCAGAAAGAGCATAGTATTTTCATTTCACAAACTAAGTATATTTTTGAGTTATTAGAGAGGTTTGGCATGAGTGATTGCAAACCTACCCTCACTCCCATGGAAAGTAACTTGAAATTGTCTAAGGATGATAGCAGTGCCTTTTTTGATGGCACCACATATAGACAATTAGTGGGAGGTTTGATATACTTGATGACTACCAGGCCTGATATTTCATTTTTAGTTGGAATTTTATCTAGGTTTATGCATGAGCCTAGAGAAATGCATTGGCATGTAGCAAAACGAGTACTTCATTACCTATAGGGAACGAAAACATATGGCCTTGAATACCGCCGCAACAAGAACTTCAAACTTGTTGGATATTGTGACGCAAATTTTGGTGGATGTGTGGATGACAGAGTGTCAACCATAGGATACACTATGCATATGGGTTCAGCTACCATTTCTTGGTGTTGTAAGAAGCAGGATACAATGGCAAATTCATCAATAGAATCAGAGTATATTGCAACATGGGATGCTTCTAGAGAAATTGTTTACCTTCATCATATTCTTGAAGATCTTCAAGTTTCTCAGTTTGCTCCTACACAGTTATACATTGATAATCAAAGTGCAATCAAGATGTCCAAGAATCTAGTGTTTCATGCCAAAACAAAACATATGGATGTCAAATACCATTATCTATGAATGCTGGTGGCAAAGAAAACTCTTGATCCAATATATTGCCCAACTGCCGATTAGACAACTGATATCTTCACAAAACCCCTTGACAGAATCAAATTTGAAAAATTTAGAAAAATGCTTGGTATGTGTCCAAAGACCTGACTTTGGATCATAGGGGGGTTTGTTAGAACTTGTTCCAAAGTCTTAACGTTAGATTAGATTTTTGGTAGGAAATAAATAATTATTGTAAATGGGGCATGCATCTTTTATAAAGACACCCCCATAAAATAAAATTACTTAGTTTAATTATTAGGTAGTTTTAATGTTTTATGTTTATTAATTAGAATTACTTTATGGGTTGTTTTCTCGTATTTAGTTGGTTATAGGATTAGTTGTTTTTACCGATCATTGGTAAAAACTATATAAATCCATGTTTGCATTGTAAAAGTGTTAACGGAGTAAAGGCACCCTTATGTACTTGATTTTTTGAATTATTAATAAAATACTTGTGCACTCGCACTAAGCAGGGACAAGGTTCAACCTATTTTGATTCTGGAGTTATCAACATGAATAGTGACCATTATGAGACATAGGGGGGATTGTGATTAAAAAATAGCACTTAAACTTATAATATGAGCTTAAAAATAATATTTATGTATATAATATATCATGAGGACAAATTTTACCAATTTTAATTCATTTGGATGTGTACTTTGTCCTGTAGATCCTTTTTACCAAAAGATACCTTGATTTGCCTACATGCTTCCTTCGTGCCAAAACTTGTCATTATTCAAAATTTTGAATGAAAAATTTGAATTGTATAACTTATATAGGAAAATATAAGTATTAAAAATCATATTATACCATTTTAAGACCTATTAAATGCCTAAACTACTTCTTGGCACCTATAATTAACAAAACTTCATTTGGTCTACAATAGTAGCCTTCTTAAATGCAAGGGGACTATGTCAAAATAGAAGGAACTTTAACTCTTTATATGAAATTTATTATGGAATGGGATGATTTTTAAGGTAATTTATATGATTCCTACCAAATTTTATGCTTTGACTCAACCTGTAGATGCCACAAAATTGGTTATTCCTCTAAGGCATGCTCTAATATTGACTGTGATTTGATATACGATTGACTGTACTAAAATAGGAATTATTTCCCGTTGTAAAAAATACTAAAAATTATTTTAAAATGTTATAATAGGTCATAAATATCCTCTTCACCAAATTTCATGATTGGATCCTACATATTTTGGCCTAGAGGCCCATTTTCGCAAAAGCTAGTGACATGTGTTTCTCCGATCAAATTTCACAAATGAGTCTTCCTCTTTTTTTTCCCTTTATTTGTGTAAAAATAAGGTAAATTTGATTTTTATATGTCATTAATACCTGACATTTAATTATTCCACTCTTCATTTTCTATCTTCACCCTCATGCAACCTCTCTCAAGATCCTTCTTCATTAGGAAGCTTGTTTTATGTATCAATAGTATGTAGGTGTGTGTTTATGAGGCTTGAACTTGATAAAAAATTTATTGGGATAATTTATCCATTTAATTTACCTGACCTTAATAATTATTATTATTTCAATCATCTCTATTGAACATTAATTTCAACTACTGACCACTGTGTTATCAACCATCAATAGCTTGTAGATAGGTCTGGGTTTCCCATGATTGTATTTCCCTATTTTAAAGGTGTATGAATATATTTATTTGTATTTAAAGCTATATATTATCCCTAAAAATTATTATGTATCTCATTTTTACCTTGATTACCTTCCTTTGAACAAATAACCTCATTAGAGACCACTTTTCTCTCACTCAACCTTCTAATCTAAGTTTGAGCCCAAAAGAGGTTGTGGGCTTCTTGTTGTATGTAATATAGCCTTTATTTAGGATTGAATGAGTTTAAGACTAGTGATAAGAGTTTAAAAGTTCATTTACTTGTTCTTTCTCTTCATGATGGAACCGTTTCAGTATCCAACTCCAAATATATGAACATTTAGCTTATCATTGTACCTTTGTTTGCAAACAAACCTGTGTCTAAAAAAGATGTAGGTGAGTATTTGAGCCTTGATGTTGTTTATAGAATTGATTTTAATACACTTTTAATTATTTATAGGGTCCATTTCTTAGGTTTTCCAAAAAACACAATCATATACATGACACTCCTTTCATAAATCATTCCCCCTTTCAGCCCATATTTACTTGAAGATAGACCTCAAGCCATAAGATGGCTGTAGGTACATTTTTATTCGAAAATATTGACTATTTTATTATATAATTAGGGTTTTTAAACCATAAAAAATACCTTTATCAAGAATCATCATCATTGGTTCCTTGGAAAGAAACTCCTAGCATGCTTAGTGCTTGAAACCCCTATGGATGGTTATAGGTCTGCCTTATGAGATAACATTGACTGTATGTGACTATTCTTGAAAATGTACAAAAAATATTTGAAAGGGTCTTATAATTGAATAGCTAAATAAAACATAAAGTATCCTTTAGTATGGATTTGAACTAGAACACCACTTTAACACACTTTGCTTACATACCAATTGCCATAAAACCTATGATTATTGTTCTCATAGCTATAAGTGTGTGTTAAGGTTTGATATGATTATAGATTTAGGTGATTTATAACTATATTAAAATTATAATTGATGACCTATAACAATTTTCCTCTTGAGACATCTCCTTATTCATTAACCACTTCAAACTATCACCATGTTTTTAAACTAGTACAAAAAGAGAAGAAGCCCATTTTCCCTTGATGACTGTAAGTGTACTTTTGAGAATTGGATGTAGCTTCCTTTACATCCTCTTAATTAATTATTAAAATTCATTTTTTTTCATCTTGTTAATTTCATGAAAATGCAACCTCAATGCTATGATGCACATGATGCTTGGTCTAGCCTCCTTGAGCCTTGAAAAGACTTAACTTTTGTCAAAATGCTATAGGTCACTACCACAAAGTAATATTATAGTTTTATTTTGTGATTTTTGAGCCAAATAACTTGGTATTATATATATATATCATCCATTAAATCAAAATCATCTAGACTATATTCATGAAACAACGTCTCAAGTATGAATCTCTATAAGAATTCTACCTCCTATCCTTCAACATGCTAGGAATATGATTGTGTTTGGTGGTTTTAGGTCCTAGTTGAAGCTTGATATTAGTCTCCATTAGGTGTAAAACCAATCATATTAGTGGATTTCAATTAATATCCCAGTTATTTAACTCTAAGAATAATTTATCACACTCTATTTACCATACAACCCTTTCACTAGTTTTCCACTAGGCAATTCACTTAGGTCTCAAAGGCCAAATATTGATCTAGGTGTAAAGAGCTCAAATTTTTATCATGGATTGTTTGAGGTGACCTCATTACAATTTATTTAACCACTTTCAAGTTATCTAACTCACTCTAAAATCCCATTTCACATATAAGGCTCATCTTGGGTTTCTAAGGCTTTTAGCCCCTGTTTTGGACATTTCTTGGTTTGACCATTCTATGAATTCTATTGAAAATATGAGATAATTTATAGCTAATATTTATATAATTAAAATTTTGTGACAAGTTTAATGACTTGATTCCACTCCAAGATCAAACTTCCTTTGGAAACCACTCTTCATTTAGGCCTGATTAACCCTATTCCAAACCCTCAGCCACCAAATCCATATTGTACAAAATCCAATCAATCCAAAACCTCTTGAATAACTTATATCACCTTGAAATACATCATATTAAATTTTTTTAACAAATTTGGAGGGTTAAAACTCTTGGAATCAAAAAACCCCTAGTTTAGGGCTTCTTTCATGCTCTTTCTGAGACCTTGTTTTAGATTTGGGGGGGGTTAAAATGAGCTCTAGGCCTCACCTAGATCTATTTTTGGATCCATTTGATATATAAATGTGTCAGACCTAGGAGAGTTGTAAAAATCATAAAAACATCAGCAAGTTTTCAAACAAAAAAGTGCTAGCTTGTAGCCCTATTTTCATTTGATGATGGTTCTTGAGATCTAAGGGTGAAATAGGGAAAATGAGAGAGGTTTATGTATATAAACCATGACCCATGCTAAATCCCAAGTAAATAACTATTGTCACCCACTTCTCTTCTAGTATTCTAGGCCCCTCTTAGTTCTCTAGGCCTAAAAAACTAAAAAATGGATTTTTTGTCCTTTACACATATGAAAACACTTGGGACAACTTTGATTCACCTTGGGGAATATACTATGACATATTTTCGACATTTAATTACTATATTGTTGTATGAAGTTATTTTGAGGCTCAAATCTTGTATAAGTCACTAAAACCCTGTAGTGGACAATTTCATGATTTGGGAATCTTCAAACACTATGTTGCTCTAACCACACACTCTTTATTTTTTGAATGGATCTTACCCTAAGATATGGATACAAGATAAATTCATTTGGACTGATAAAAAACCCATGAAAAATCATCATTTTGCATCAAAAAAAGGTGTTCAGGCCTCTATTTTTGTGTTTTAGGGAAATTATCCCTAACACAGTCATTCAACTTTAAAGATGGTTTATTCCAACTTGATTGGATATCTAATGGATCAAAAATGTCTTTCGTGCCATCATTCAACTATATAAACTGAATGAAGTTAAATAAACATGTCCAATATCCTCAATGTCAACCCTCATGTCTCTTTATGAGCCACCTATAAGTGGTCATTTGCAGTATATAGGCAATGAATGTTATCATGAGTTGTGTTCATGACATATGGGCTTGTAATCAATTTTAGAGATTTAAAATGGATGTTTTTCATCTCAAGTGACTTAAAACCAGCCCAATACCTCCTTCCCATGTGTTTACTCTAGAAGGGTGCATGTAGGTGCACATCATGGTTATAGATAATATAGTGGAGATGAAACATGAAGAATATGCATGGTGTATGACCTCTTGATTAATATTAGAAATCTTAAAGGTCCTTAATTGATATTTAAATCCTGGGACATTCCAAACAAGCTACAATGACTTCATGAAATGTGACTATTCTTGTTTTAGGCACATGCATATACTCATTAATGGTAGATGACTATGTGTGTAGTGGTATTAGCTATCAAAGTCCATATTTTATCATTTGAAGGGGTATTACTTGATTTAACATGAAAAAATAATTTTTTACATATCCTTTGAAATTTTCCTTAACATCTCTACGAAACATATTCAGGACCTCACATACCTCACTCAACTAACTATGTACATAAATTTAGGAAATAAGTGTTTGGCCTACCAAGTATTTTATGAAACATTAGGGATTGAGGAGTAAGATCACTTGAATATTTTTGATGTGTAATAAATAATATGAGGTAAATTATCCCTCAAACATAGTTTCTAATCTAAAACTGATCAAATGGCCAATTCACAAGGATAACAAGGAAAACAAGTTTTATGCCATAAGTACCTTATTGAAATGAGTTGGAAAATGAAAAAAATTAGAATATACATTATTATATCCTTAATCAACACCCCTAAAATCATTCCTTCTCATTAAATTTTAATGCAAAGAAACAAGGGAAAATGTAGACATTATTTGGATGAGTAGGCCATCTAGACACCCCTGAACTGTTAGTGATTATGCATAAATATGAGGAGAGTAACTATAAAATACTTTACAAAAAGTATAAGTTCATTATTATCCCTATAATTTTACAAAATATTCTAACCCAACTCTCTCTCCTCTAACTGTACTGAGTGAAAACCTGAGGCTCTCCTAGAGCTATCCCAATCTGCCCAAAATGGTTTTACCTTAACATGAAGAGCCAGATGTATGCCTTTTAAATTAAATACTTGGGAAATATTTTTTATTATATGAATTATATTTAATTCCTTATGGAAACCTTATGAAATTTTTGGACCTCTATTAATGGTAAAAAACTTGTTTTAGGCCTAGTTTATAGCTAATAGGTTTTTCTTATCTCTGTTGGTTCTCATGCTAGAATATGATTTCAGAAGCCTATGAGGATATATTATGGACACCATGGATGGTTGAATATGATATATAATCCAATAAATAAATCAAATACTCTAAAAACATGTTCTTCCAAAGCTCTAAAATGCATCTTTTTGCTCCCAAACTCTTGTAGTGAGGTTGAACATCTGGAGAAGGTCAGCTTCCTCTTAGTATATACCCTAAACTAATACTTATGTTTGGAAAATGGATAGAGAGAGGGTATAGGATGAATAAAAAAATAAAAGAGTGATACACAAAATTTATTGACACTCACATAAACATGAAATAAACACTAATTCAACATAAGATAACTCACAAACTAGTTAATTTATATAAGTTTTTCATAAACTAGGCTCACCAAAAAATACATGAAGCAAAGAGAAATTTTGAAATTCACACCAAGAATCCATTAATGGTGTAAATATATATAATTAATACCTACAAATAACTTGAAAACACCTAAAAATAGGCAATAAAGAAGGATAATGGACATGGAAGAACACTTCTTCACAAGGCCATCATGCACAAGCTTGCTAAACACAATTTAGAGGCAAGAGATAGGTGAAAAATGATATTTATTTCTTAAAAAGGTATTTTATAAAAAAAATTATAGGGTTTATCCTTATCAAATGAGAATATATTATAAAAATGGGGGAGAAATGGGAGATATAGGAGAAAAGGGGAAGAGAGAGAGAAGATGCAATCAAATAGAATTCAATAAAAGAGACACAAACACCCTCCATGGATTATCACCCACATTTGGGTTAATTAAGACTAATCCTTCTTCAATAAATTTAACCTCCATTATCCCAAATAGTCTTCAATCCCTCTCATTTCCTTATAAACACATGAAAAGACAAGAACTTCTTGAGGATGATGATGTCATGAACCACTAAGAGTATAAAGTCTCAAAATAATTTTATAATTAATTTCATGAATGTATATAAACATGTTCAATATTCTCCATGTCAACCCTCATATCTCTGTATGAGCCACCTATAGGTGGTCATTTGCAGTATATAGGCAGTGAATGTTATCATGAGTTGTGTTCATGAAGGATGGGATTGTAATAAATTTTAGATATTCTAAAATGGGTGTTTTTCATCTCAAGTGACTTAAAACTAGCCCAATACCTCCTTCCCATGTGCTTACTCTTGAAAGGTGCCTATCAGTGGAGGTGAAACATGAAGAATATACATGATGATGACTTCTTGATCAATATTAGACCTATAAAAGGTCCTCAACAAATATTTAAACCTTGGTAAACTACAAAAAATCTACAATGACTTCATGAAATGTGACTATTCTTGTTGTAGGCACTTGTATATGCTCATTAATGGTAGATGACTGTGTATGTAGTGGTATTAGCTATCACAGTCCATATTTTATCATTTGGAGGGATATTAATTGATTTAACATGCAAAAATAATGTGTTTAATATCCTTTGAACTTTTCCTAACATCTCTATGAAACATAATCAGGACCTCACATACCTCACTCAACTAACTATGTACATAAATGTAGGAATGAATTTTTTGCCTACCAAGGCTTTGATGAACCATTTAGGATTGAGGAGCAAGATAACTTGACTATTTTTTATGTTTCATAAGGAAGATGAGGTACATTAACCCTCAAACATAGGTTTTGATCTAAAACTGATGAAATGGCTATTTCACAAGGATAATAAGGAAAATAAGTTTTATGACATAAGTACCTTATTAAAATGATTTAGATGTTGAAAAAAATTAGAATATATATTATTATACCCTTAAATAACACCCCTAAAATCATTCCTTCTCATTGAATTCTAAAGTAAAGAAACAAGGGAAAACTTGAACACTATTTGGATATGTAGGCCATCTAGACACCCCTAAACTATTAGTGAATGTTCATAAATATGGGGAATTAACTAGACCACAAATTCAAAATATTATAAGTTAACTATTATCCATATCACTTCCCAAAATATTATATCCCAAATCTCTCTCCTCTGATCATACCGAGTGAAAACCTGAGGCTCTCCTAGAGCTATCCCAATCTACCCAAAATGGTTTTTCCTTAGCATGAAGAGCAAGAAGTTTGACTATGAAATAAAAAAAAATTGGAAAGATTTTTTATTCTATGAATTATATTTCCTTCATTATGGAAACCTTATGAAATTTCTAGACCTCCATTAATGGCAGAAAACATGTTTCATGCCTAGTTTATAACTAATAGGTTTTTCATATCTCTACTAGTTCTCATGCTAGAATATGAATTCAAAGGCCTATTAGGTTATATTATGGACACCATGGATGCTTGAATATGATATATAATCCCCACATAAATAAAATTCTCTAAAAACATGTTCTTCTAAAGCTCTAAAATGCATCTTTTTGCTCCCAAACACCTTTAGTGAGGTTGAACCTCTAGAGAAGGTCGGCTTCCTCTTGGTATATCAATTAAACTAATACTTTTACTTGGAAAAGGGATAGAGAGAGGGGGTATATGATGAATAAAAAAACTAAAATAGTGATACAAAAAATTTATTGACACTCACATAAGCATGAAATAAACACTAATTCAGGATAAGATAACTCATAAACTAGTTAATTTGCATAAGTTTTTCATAGATTAGGCTCACCAAAAAATACATGAAGCAAAGAGAAATTTTTAAATTAACACAAAGAATTGATTAATGGTGGAAATATATAAATTTTATACCTACATCTAACTTTAAAACACCTAAAAATAGGCAATAAAGAAGGACAATGGACATGGAAGAACACTTCTTCACAAGGCCATCATGCACAAGCTTGTTAAACACAATTTAGAGGCAAGAGATAGGTGAAAAATGATATTTATTACTTAAAAATGTCTTTTATACAAATTTTTATAGGATTTATCCTTCTCAAATGAGAATTTCTTACAAAAATGGGGGGAAAATCAGTGATATAGGAGAAAAGGGGAAGAGAGAGAGAGAAAAGGCAATCAAACAAAATTCAATAAATGAGACACAACCACCCTCCATGTATTCTCACCCAAATTTGGGTTAATTTATAATAATCCTTCCTCAATAAATTTAACCTCCATTATCCCAAATAGTCTTCAAGCCTTCTCATTAGCTTATAAACACACTAGAAGATAAGAACTTGAGGATGACGATATCATGATCCACTAAGAGGGAAAAGCCTCAGAAGAATTTGAAAATGATTTGAATTATCAAATTTCACTCCCAAAACTCTAAATCTCTCTCCCTTAGACTTCTACACCTCCCTCCACTTGCCTTCTAGAAGATGCTTGGGTAAAAGTTAGTTGACTTAGCATTTTATGCTTAATTGACCATGGGGGTTAAGTTTCATGTTTTATTTTTCAGGACAATTTCTATTTTCAACTTGAATTTTCTCCTCTAACTTAAAACAAACTCCATGATACCTGAAAATTTCATAGACCCCATTATTGGAGGTCATAAGCTTGAGCCACCCTCAACCAGTTATTGTAAAAACTACTTCCAAGGCCATTTGGCACCCTAAAGACCACTTTTTGAATTTTATAAGAATCATATACATCCATGGAATGCATATGAGGAAAAAAATGAATATTTTGAAAACCTTTAATACTTGTGACAATGGTGGAAATCACCATTAAACCTGTAACATTTCACAAAATGTCAAAAAACTAGATTTTTTACCCTTTAGCTTAGCTAGACACCCATAAAACCCTTTTGAAGAGATCCAAGTGACATGAAATGATGTTTCAAGTCCCATTATACCTCTTCCATTGATTTAGACCATTTCTTTCTTTGTTAACCTACAAAAATAATCAATTTTGAGCTATTTTGGGCCTCTTAGGCACCCAAACATGCCAGATTCTTCTACAAAATAGGTTGTTAATGATATTTAGGGAGTCATCTACACATTATAGGTTCTTTAAAATCAATTATAGGCCATTTTATGGACCTATGAGTCCAAAAACTGATAACTAGTCAAAAACCTCCTTTGCAAGCCAAGACAAGCTCACCTTCAAGATGATTATTCATACAATAAAGACACCAATTTCACCACTTCTTTCTATTTATATCTATTACATATACCACTTCAATTCCCATAAAAATATTGGGCACCCATGTAAATTATATGAAAAGATACACACGTAAAGATGATTTCTTACACTCTTAACGATTGTTCATAAAATTCAAGCCCTTAACCAACCTAAATCCATACTCAGTTTAAAGTACATAGGGGTACTAAAAATTTAGTAGAAGAACTTGGCAAAAATTTTCATGGTATGAAAGATACAAGCATCTGAAGATGGGATAAAATTGGGTGTCTTAAGCCTAAAAAATCTTGAATTTCTCTAAAGGACCAATTTGACCTTTCCATTGATCATATTTGCTTGAAAACATATTCATGACACATAAAACACCTCATAAAACCTTTCCAAATGATCAAATCTCAACTTTGCCTTTTATACCTTTGAGACTGTCTATGGGGTTTTAAGCCTACCTATGGGGTTTGCATGAATTTTGGAGTTTGAACACTCTTTAAAGGAATTTAAGAGGATTAAAACCATCTTACCATGCTTTTAAAATACTTACCTAAGATTTGAAACCTCAAGCATAACTTAAAACTCCAAAAAGTGTGCTTGCATAAATAGTGACCATTATGAGACATACGGGGGACTACGATAAAATAGTGAGCACTTAAACTTATCATATAACCTTAAAAATATGATGGATAGATATAATATGTCATTAGGACCAATCATACTAAGTTTCAATTCGTTTGGATGTGTAGTTTTATGCAAAAACTTGTCATTCTTCAAAATTTTGCATGAAAAATCTAAATATGATCACTTATATAGGATAATATAAGTCTCCAACATAATATTATACCATTTTATGACATCTTCAAGGCTTAAACTACTTCTTGGCACCTAAAAATGACAAAATTTCATTTCATCTCCAATGGCTACTTTCTTGATTGCAAGGGGACCATGTCAAAATAATGGGAACTTTCACTCTTTATATGACATTTAGGATGGAATTTTATGATTTTTTAGGTCATTGAGACCATTCATACCAAATTTTGTGCTTTTAATCAACCTATAGATGCCCTAAACTATCCAATTCCTCCAAGGCATGCTGCAATGTTGACTGTGATTTGACATAGGGTTGACTATACTAAAATAGTGAATAATTAATATTGTAAAAAATATAAAACATGATTATTAATTGGTATAATATGTCATAATTATCCTCTCCACCAAATTTCTTGATTGGATCTTGCATATTTTGGCCTATAGGCCCATTTTGGCAAAAGCTAGTGACACATGTCTATCTGGGCAAATTCAACAAATGAGTCTTTCTCATTTTTTGCCTTGATTTGTGTAAAAATAATGTTAAATTTATTTTAATATGTCATTAATAACTCCCCTTTCATTATTCTAGTCTTCATTTTCTATTTTCACCCTCATGCAACCTCTCTCAAGATCTGACTTCCTTAGGAAGCATGTTTGTATGTACCAACAATATGTAGGTGTGTGTTTATGAGGCTTGAACCTGATAATAACTTTATTGGGATAAATTTTTCATTTAATTAACATCAACTTACTCATTATTCTTCTTTTAATCATCTATATTGAACATGAGTTTTAACTATTGACCACTGTGTTATCAACCATCAAGAGCTTGTAGATAGGTCTGGGTTTCCCATGACTATATTTCTTTGTTTCAAAGGTGTATGACTGCATTTTTTTTAATTTTAAGCTATATATTCTCCCTCCCAATGATATTATATAATTATTTTTACCTTTATTACCTTCCCTTAAACATGTAATCTCCTTAGATACCACTGTGTTCTCATTCAACCTTTCAATCTAAGTCGAAGCCTAAAAGAGGTCGTGGGCTTCTTTTTGTATGAAATAAAGCCTTGATTTAGGCTTGATTGAGTTTGAATATTAGTGTGAAGAGGTGTGAAGGTCCTTTAGTTTTTCATGGTCTTCATGATGGAACCATTTCATTATGCAACTCCAAATATATGACCATTTAGCTCATCATTATCCCTTTATTTGGAAACAAGTCTATGTCTAGAAAACCTGTAGGTGAGTATTTGAGCCCTGACATTGACTATATCATTGATTTTAATACCATTTTCCTGATTTATAGGTTTCATTTATTTGGTTTTCTAAGAAACATAGTCTTATACATGACACTCCTTTCATAAATCATTTCCCCTTCAGCCCATATTTACTTGAAGATAGACCTCAAGCCCTAGGATGGCTATAGGTACATGCTTTTTCAAAAATCTTGCCTATTTTAGTACCTACATATGGTTTTGAAACCATGAAAAATCCCTTGATCAATAAGCATCATCATTGGTTCCTTGGAATGAAACTCCTAGCATGCATAGTGCTTGAAACCCCTATGGATGGTTATAGGTCTGCCATATGAAATAAGCTTTACTGTATGTTATTATTCTTGAAAATGTATGGAAAATATTTGAAAGAGTCTTGTACTTGAAGATTTAAATATAACACAAAGTCTCTTTTAGTATGTATTTGAATTAGAACACCACTTTAACACACTTTGATTACATACCAATTTCCATGAAACCTATTACTACTACTCCCATATCTGTAAGCGTGTGTTGAGGTTTTATATAGCTATATATTTAGGTGTTTTATAACTCCTTTCAAAGTATACTTGATGAACTATAACCCTTGTCCTCTTGAAACATCTCCTTATGCATTAACCACTTCAAATTATACTATGTTTTCAAATAAGTACAAAAAGAGAAGAAGCCTATGTTTCCTTGATGACTGCAAGTGTACTTTTGAGAATCGGTTGTAGCTTCTTCTACCCCCTCTTAATTCCTTCCTGAAATTCATGTTTTTCCCTCTTGTTCATTTCATGAAAATGCAACCTCAATGCTGTGATGCATATGATGCTTGATCTAGCTTCCTTGAGCCTTGAAAAGACTTAACTTTTGTTAAATTATTATAGGTCACTACCCCAAAGTAAGCCTATAGGTTTATTTTGTGGTTTGTGAGAAAATTATAATGGTATTACATATATATAATCCATTAAATCACAATCATCATGACTATCTTCATGAAACAACCTCTCAAGTATGAATCTCTATAAGAACTCTGACTCTTATCTTCACCATGCTTGGAATATGATTGTGCTTGGTGGTTGTAGGTCTTTGTTAAAGCTTGATAAAGGTCTCCATTTAGTGGAAAAACAATCCTCTTATTGTTTTTCCATGAATATCCCAGCCATTAAACTCTAAGAAGCATTTGTCTCACTCTATTTACCATACAACCCTTTCACTAGTTTTCCCATAGGCAATTCAGTTAGCTCTCAAAGGCCAAATATTTATCTAGGTGTTAAGATCTCAACCTTTTATCATGGATGGTATAATGTGACCTCATTACACTTGTCTTAACCCTTTCCAGGTTATCCAACTCACTCCAACATCCCATTTCACATACAAGGCTCATCTTGGGTTTCTAAGCCTTGTAGCCCCTATTTTGGACATTTCTCCTTAGTTTTACCATTATATTAATTATATTGAAAATATGAGACAATTTATAACTAATATACATCTCATTATAGGTGGGTGACAAGTTACATGACCTATTTCCACTCCAAGATCACACTTCCTTTGGAAACTACCCTTCATTTAGGCCTAATTAACCCTATTCCAAACCCTCAGCCACCAAATCTATATTGTATAGAATTCAATAAATAAAAAACCTATTTAATAACTTATATAACCTTTAAATACATAAATTTTAAAAAAAAAAAACTAGAAAATTTGGAGGCTTAAAACTCTTGGAATCAACAAAACCCTAGTTTAGGGCTTCTTCATACTCTTTCTGAGACCCTATTTTGGATTGTGGGGGTAATTAAAATGAGTTATGATCCATATATATATATATATATATATATATATATATATATATATATATATATATATATATATTTGGATACATTTTATAGGTATAAATTGGTAATACCTATGATATTTTTAAAAAATGATAAAAAAAATCACCAAGTTATCAAACAAAAAATAACAAAAAAGTGCCAGCTTGCCACCCTGGTTTTGCTTTGATTATGGTTATTGTGTTCTAGGGGTGAACTAGGGAGACTGAGGGAGGTTTATATATCTCACACATTCCAAAAAATATAATCTTAATTTAATGTCCTAATTCCCAATTAAATTATTGATGTCACCCACTTCTCTTCTAGTATTATAGGCCTCTTAGTTCTCTAGGCCTAGAAAACAAAAAATGGATTTTTTGTCCTTTACATGTATGAAAAAAATTAGTAAAAGTTTGATCCACCTTAATGAATATACCATGATATCCCATGAAAAATTTTAGACCTTTCATTTCTATCTTTTGGTGTGAAGTTCTTTAGAGGATCAAATTTTGTAGAAGTCACAGAAAACCTGCAGTGGACAATTCATGATTTGGAAGTCTTCAAACACTATGTTATTCTAACCACACACTCCTTATTTTTTTCATGGATATTAAAATATAATAGGATAAAATATAAATTAATTTATACTAAAAAAACCCCATGAAACATCATCATTTGGAATCAACAAAAGGTGCTCAAGCCTCTGTTTTTGTGTTTTAGGAAAACTATCCCTAACACAGTCATTCAACTTTGAAGATGGTTTCTTCGAACTTTATTGGATATATAATGGATCAAAAATGTCTATCATTCCATAATTAAACTATATAAACTTCATTAAGGTATATAAACACGTCCAATATCCTCCATGCCAACCCTCATATCTCTGTATGAGCCACGTATAGGTGGTCATTTGCAGTATATAGGTAGTAAATGTTGTCATGAGCGGTGTTCATGAAGTATGGGATTGTAATCCATTTTAGAGATTATAAAATTACTAAAATGTATGTTTATCATCTCAAGTGACTTCAAACCATCCCAATACCTCCTTTCCATATGTTTACTCTTGAATGGTGCTTGTAGGTGCACATCATGGTTACAGGCAATACAATGGAGATGAAACATAAATAATATGCATGATGGACGACCTATTGATCAATATTAGACCTATAAAAGGTCATAAAATAATATTTAAACATTGGGACACTCCAAAAAATCTATAATGACTTCATGAAATGTGACTATTATTGTTGTAGGCACCTATATATGCTCATTAATGGCAGATGACTATGTATGTAAAGGTATTAGTTGTCACAGTCCATATTTTATCATTTTAAGGGATATTTATTGATTTAACATGAAAAAATAATGTGTTTAATTTAATTTTAACTTTTCCTAACATCTCTATGAAACATATTCAAGACCTCACATACCTCACTCAGCTGATTGTGTACAAAAATGTAGGAAATGAATGTTTGGCCTACCAAGGTTTTGATGAACCTTGAGGATTGAGAAAAAATATCACTTAAATATTTTTGATGTGTAAAAATTATTATGAGGTACATTAGGCCTCAAACATAGGTTCTACTCTAAAACTAATTAAAAATTCATTTCACAAGGATAACAAGGAAAAAAGTTTTATGCCATAAATACCTTATTTAAAGGAGTTATATGATGAAAAAATTAGAATATATCATATTTTACCCTTAAAAAACACCCATAAAACCATTCCTTCTCATTTAATTTTGAAGCATATAAACAAGGGAAAACTTGGACCCTATTTAGATGAGTAGGCCATCTAGACACCCCTGAACTTTTAACGATTATTCATAAAGAAGGGGAGATAAACTAGACCACCAATTTATTAAAGTTTAATATAATTAAGGTAAATATCATGTCCTAAAATTTTATGTCCCAACTCTTTATCTTATGACCATACCGAGTGAAAACCTGAGGTTCTCCTAGAGCTATCCCAAAGTACCCAAAATAGTTTTTCCTTACCATGAAGATACAAAAATATACCTATGAAATATAAAACTTGGGTAAGATTTTTTATGTTTTTAATGATATTTAATTCCTTACTTAAACCTTATAAAATTCCTATAACTCCGTTAATGGTAGAAAACTTGTTTCATGCCTAGTTTGCAACAAATAGGTTTTTATTACCTCTACTAGTTCTCATGCTAGAATATGATTTTAGAGGCCTATGAGGGGATATTATGGAGACCATGTAATCATGAATATTATATCTGATCCATTGAATAAATCAAATCCTTTAAAAACATGTTTTGTCAAAGCTCCAAAATACTCCAAAGTGCATCCTTTTGCTCCCAAACTCCTCTCCTCTAATAAAAATGATATAAAATGATCTTGAACATTTATAAAAGGGTAAAAATATCAATATGGAGGTAGGAGGAAGTCAAAACCAATTTTAATTCTTTAAAAAGTCACTTTTTCACTTGAAATTTCTATTTTGAGGACACTTAAGTCATCTAATGCACTTTTGGGCATAATAGCTTCTTTAGGCCTTTTTTTGTCTCATTAAAATCAATGAGACTTTGTGTAAACCTACCTCATGCAATTGAATTCTTGAACACCATGGAAACCTTCTAAATCCTTCACTTGCAGTTCTAGACCTCTTTCTAGGCCTTTTACTCAAAATAAACAAATTTACCTTAAAACTTTCTTAAAGTGTTTCAAAAGATTGAAAGTGACATGTGGTAGGGTCATGAGGTTTGTCTCCTTATTCCACAATTAGATCACTCACTCAACTATAACTCTACTCAGCTTCTCACACCACACTAGGAACTCCAAGAATACTACATTGCATCATCAATATAGGACCACAAAGGGACTAGTCATGGGGGTAGAAGGTTACTGAAAGGTTTAAAAGAGTGGCCTGATCCATTCAAGAAAAAAATTCATATGTAGGACAATTTTGGCCAATAGTCACTATAAATATGGAAAAATGGGGTTTTACCATTTCATAAGGAATGACAGTCCATGACTTAGATCTGAATGCACCAGAACAAAGGCAAAGCAAAACCTAGAAGCATCTTTTTCCATCAGGTATTCTATATAAGACACTTATGTCAAAATTAAACATTAGCATTGATGCAACTGTCCTTGGTTGATGTTAGTGTCTAAAGTGCCAAATCTAAAATATGACAAATATTCTAGAATCTCCTTCTAGCCTTTTTTTTCCTGTTCCAAATAAGAATTACATTAGCATCAAAACAAGATAAGTGAATTACTTCTTTGTCATTTTCATATCTAGAATATTTATACTTCCCATGTTTAGACTATACCTAACATAATAAATTTAGTGTATGCTTATATTTGAGTTTAGTATCTAATTGGATTACTATAGATCCAATTATCACCCTTGTGCCATTTCATTTCTATATACCACTTTAATAAAATATAGGGTTAATGATAAGATCACCTTAAATCACATTTTAGGGTTAAATAGTTTTATAGCACTACGTGCTATAGTTATTTAATATTTCAAACTCTCACACTTTTTCCTTATATCCCTTATAATACATATTTGTTAATTTTTACAATGTTAAAGTAATGTGTACACACTATAGAATGCACATGTTATTATTTGTTTGAATCTAAAAATTAATCCTTTTAGCTCGAAAATGGCTTAGATTCCCAAGCCAAAGGCTTCAACCTGTAAATGCATAGTCGCATTAAGATATTTGACAAAAAAAAAAAAAAATTCAAATTCTATTACTAAATACACTATGAATTTCAATGATACAATTGATAAAATTATTACCATGATGACAAACACAATCTACTCTATCTAATATATGATTTTTATAAATTTTGGACTATTTTAAGGTTTCCATCTATGTTTGTTTCTAACTATACATTTTTTAGGCCACTACATGTTGCAAATATACATGCCTATATATTTGTGTATCTTTTTTTAGTTTCTCTAAATGCAAAAAAATGGTTATAAACTAGGCTTAATTCTACATGTATTAAAAAACTAGTTTTTTTTTAGGTAGTTAGGGTGGGCCACAACATCGACTATCCATTTTTTTGTCAAATTTTAGGATCTATTTAGTTGTAAAATTAATTAAAAACTCATTGAAAAATTAGAAAAAAATATAGGTTACAAGCTATATGATCTTAATTAAAGTTTCACCAAGTGGTTTTAAACAACACTAAAAGATGCTAAAAAAATGTGGGGCTACACAAATGTCTATCTATTCTATTTTCCTAAAAAAATAAGAACTAATATTCAAATTTTAAATATTTGAGATAAAAATTAGTGTTTTGAAAACTAGACTCAAAATCTTACAATTATTGTTCTTACATTATCCTCAAATTTTAAGTGTAGCCATATCAAATTATCTTCATAAATTCAAATTTCTTATTTTTTAGGAAAAACATGTCCATGAGTAGGCCCCCTTTTGTCCCCCAACTTTGTACACTTACTTGTCAATAGGGATACACCCAAAATCAATAGACTCAATCACACTACATTATAATCCACTTAAAGTGGTCACATCTAGGAATATTATATTATTCTACCTATAATATGTCACAATCATAATTCTAATTTCTACATCCTTTTTTTTAGTCATTACTTATATTCAACTAGGACAAGTCCATAGTCAACAAAACTGAATGCATTTTGTTGTCCAATTACAAAGAACCTATCCATAAGTAGTTTGTGATTATATCCATGATTCTAAACATGCATAGTCATATATATTACTTATTTTTAGTTTTAAAAAGTCAAAATGGTTAACAAAAATGTGTGCAAGCTAAGTACACATCTTAATTTTTCAAAAAATAGAAATTTTCCATATTTGGCTTTTGTACAAATTAGAATAATTCATTATTGTACATGTTTAGTATTTTTATATTCTTTAGTCTTACTCCTATAACCAAATAAAATTTACTATGTTTTATTAAAAAAGGGTAAAACATACTGGGATACCTAAACTATATCTTTTGAGTCACTCCCTTTTTATTTAGTTTTCATTTTCATTTTCATTTTTGCATTCTCTTGTTTTCCTAGAAACTATGTTTCAATAGTTTTAAAACTCATGGGATTTGTCCTTCTAGGAAAATTAGCCTTCAATTTTACTTGAACCATTACATTAGGGATATTTCTATAGTAATTAATTTATTATACAACACTATATAAATATTTTAGTTTCCATATATCTCACATTATATCGAAAATGCTCAGGTATTTTTTCATCCATAGGAATCCTTCGACTATTTATTCTTGTAGTACACCAATAAGTGATTATCCCTAGGAATTTAATCTTAATGTACCCTATAAATTGGATGGTGTGGTTAAAATAACATTATAATTATCCATAGTTAGTTCCTTTTAGGGGTTATTCACTATTTACAACTAGGATCAATATATCTAAGAGCCTGCAAAGAACATATCTTCCCTAATTTCACCCTTTGATATTATCTATTTCTTGGTATGATTGGTTATTTTATAGTATTGACTTGTTATTTTTCATATTTACTATATTTTGGGTTAAAAAAATTAGAATATATTCTAAATATAAAAATCCCAATGGCATTCATCCTTTAGATTTAATCTTTTTAAGAAATGCTACACCTTACACACATGATAATGGACTAATGATCACTTCTGTAATTTTTTTTATGATTATTACATTAATGAAGAGAATTATTGTGATACCTATTACTCTAATTATGAAAATCCATCTGAGTGGTACAATAGTGAAGAATATTATGAAGAGTAAAATGAGCAAACTATTCCAAATCTAAAATATCTATTTCATCTATTCCTCCTCTATATTCATTTTTCCATAAATTAGAAAAATAGAATAGTGATAATTAATATATTCTATCTCTTAATCTATCACACAAATAAAAATCTAAATATTCACTACCTAGGATAAATATTTTACCTTTTGAATTTGCTCTTGCGTTACATCATATTAATCAATATAAATTAAAAAAACATAGCCTTTGCATAAGCATAAAAAGTACTACAAATGAATGTGTTAGTCCCCCACTATCTATAAAAAGTAGATGATGAAAATGCATATGATATCCCACATTATCATCTAGACATAATTAATGACATGAATTATTTTTAAAATATATCACCTCACTTGGAAGCAATCAATAATGCTATAACTTTATTCCCATCTCTTGAAATGTTACAAGATGCCAATAAATGTGAATTAAAAATACAAAGTGACATTATGGATTTATATTTATAAAGCAATGATAATGAGATATTATGCAATTATTCTCAAGCTAGTTATCCTTTATCCATTAAATGTGAGTTTCATGGTAACACCAATTGTGAGTATTCTCCATTTTCTCCTAAGTCACTACAATCAAATAAGAGTAATTTCATGTACCTACTTCTATACGTATTCAAAATGATAAGTTAGGCAATGATTCTCAAATGTTTATTAATTTTAATTTAGAATACAAAAATAATCCATGCAATGATATCCATTATGATCCCCTCATAATAACCTTTAAAATAGATGATCAATTATAGTACATGAATGAGCCTTTACAAACTACTACTATTCCTACTAGTCATATTGTATCCATGATGCATGCTATTGGATACCTCCAAAATCAAGTTATTGATCTCACTTTACAAACTAGATCATGTTGTGTGAATATCAAAGGTAATGTTATCGTAGGACAACACATTACATGAGCTATATATTAACATCCATATCCAAGAGATATTGTTATGCCTACACTACCTTTATTTTATGGTTTTGGAGATCCTTGTATTGATTTAACTCAATATACCCTTTATTTTGTAGAATTGTGGAAATGATGGACATATTATACTCATACATTTATCATATAAAAATCATAAGAGATGATTTAGAATGGCTTTGCAATTTACCTAGTTTATCCTTATCTAACTTAAAAAAATATAAGATGCATTTTTATCCAATTATCATAAGCATGTGGTCCCTAATCTCACATTTAAAAATCTACAATATTCACAACAAATTCATAATGATCTTATTGAAGATTACATCTTATAGATAAAAAATATGTTGCATGAAAATTAATTTATCAACCTTCAGATTTGGAAAAGTAATTTATCTTTAGTATATGTCTCTTATCTCCATTCAAATAAATATCCATGAACAAAAATTTACATCTCTTTTGAAAATTTTACATAGATGTATTCAAATATGCTTTTGATCTTTATTATGAAACATAAAATGTTAACAAGTTAGAATAAATTCAACCAAGTAGGAAGTTATCCATAAAATGTCAAAATTAGATTCCAAATATATAAAAAATAATCTAATTAAATTAATTCATAAGATATATCAGTCACTTCAAATAGCTTCAATAAAAGAAGATCAAGTTAAATTACACAATAAAGGGAAGGAACCAATTATCAAAGCACTACCTCAAGTTCATAAATCTAATTTCAATAAGAGGTCATCGATTTAGTTTAAAAAATTAGAGATTAATCACATGACATTATTCATGCATTGTTAGAAAAAAAAAATAATCGCTCTTTCTTCAAATTACTATCATCTTCCTCATCATCATGATTATACAAAAGGCAAAGAAGTCTAAACTAATCAAGATATTAATGAATATTAATATAATGATTGTTATGCATTACAATAAAATATTGCAAAACTTGTAGATAAAGGGTTTATTACATGTAAAATTAATATAACCTAAAATAAATATACTCCATGATAAAAACACATATCAATCAACTTATCATCACATGGAATAATGATGATTTGTAAGAAAAAATAACAATGGTAATTTTTTTGCACATGGTATTTTCACTCTAGACCAGGGTTTAGTAGTAGATTGAATACCTAGAGTGATGAATCTATTTGAATGTCAATCCTTATCACAAATATGTTATTGACTCAAATACTGATTTCAATCACAAGTTTTTAGGGATACAAATCAGAGCTCAAGTGATAGAGAATGAGCCCCTTATAAAGAATGATTTTATACTTTAGCTACACACAAAATATACAAGACCCACCTAGTATGGTTGACATTTTAAACCAAGGTTGAAAGTAAAATTATTTTATTTAACAGTAGAATTGATAAAAACTACCCTTCTAGGTGTTTAACTGATGGGTGTTTCAGTAGGATCCTTGGATAGGATTGGCTATGATTGTATGGAGAGCACATTTTGGATTCTATTAGATTATATTTCAAGGGTATAAACCTAAAATTTGATAGGCATATGGTGTATTTATGACATTTACAAGACGTGGAAGCATAATTTGATGAGGTGAAATAAAAGGCTTGGAGTTTGTTGGTGTACAATTCAAGGCTTGAAGTTTGACAAGATGATATACAACTTTCAAATTTTGAAAACGATTGGAAAATTAAACACATGTAAGGAAGAAACATATATTTTTCCAAAGTAAGAGGAATTTTCTAAGGCAATAGAGGATCATAATAAATAACATATTTGGACTGATTATAGTCTCCCACTTAGCCATGAAAAGATTAATGGAGAGCCTATGTCTTGATATCAATGGGATTCCCCTATCTTTTCTTACATTGGATGTAATGATGCACACAATTATAATAAAATTGACATCTATTCAAAATGTTTGGAGATTTTGGTTTTCGTTTGCATCACTTTGGTCATGTTAGTTTTATACAAGTGTAGGATACACAACATTCTAGTGGCTTACATTCCTAAAGGTTCATCTAATGATATGGTGGTTTATGCCATGGCTATCATACCCACTGCACTCTTCCATTCTACCCCTTCTAATCTTTATGTACACTAGGGACTATGGTAGAGAATGATAACCTTCTAATCAATTTTTAAGAATGTCGTTATGGATAAGTTCACAAAATACATCAACATGGAATATGTAGGCTACTCATTTTTAAAAATGTTACGTATTGATGTGGTAAATTATAATACCTTGATTTTAGGGTTTACATTTCTTGGAGGATTAGATGAGAACATCAGATAATGATTTATATCCACTCTTGAAAAAATATTTTTCTTTGGGTTCATTCGATAACTCAAGTGGTTGATCTTAAGAGAAAACTTGAAAACACTCATGGGATTACCATGGATCATCAATGTCTCTTATATGAGGGAAATCAACCTGATGATATTTATCTTATATCAAGTTAAAATATAGGTAATTATTCCACCCTCTTCATGGTACTAATATTATGTGGAGGTGTTATGGGTTTATGAATGCCATCTTCCTCTAAACCTAGGTCTTTCAAGGAAGTGATGATTAATCAACTACTAAAATGAGTGATTTGAAGCAACTATACTTTCCTAGTGCCTATATTATGGAGTATGTAGAAGAAGTGCTGATTGTGGATATTATAGGGGATGTTGTGAAACATTACCAATCAAATTTAGAAAAATAGGCAATTTTTTTATAGATTTAATGGATTTTGGCCAACTACATTGGCATTGTTTCTATGGATTCAATCAAATTGGATAGAGGATTATGAGATTTATCTATGTTCCAATGGATTTTTCAATGTTCAAATTATTGACAAGAAGTCCCATTAGTGAATTTTCATGGATAGTCCGTGGTTTTGGGGAACTACGAGACTTTACATCACTTCATGGTTTTTAGAATTTGACCCAAATACTCTTTTAGTGACTAAAATGACATTCTAGATTTAGATCCCAATCCCCCTCTTTATTTTTGTTTTTCTTTTGAAGAGATATTAAATTCATTGGGCACCTTTATTAAAGTAGATAATGCGATATATGCATCAATGTTATGCACATATGCTCATATATGCATAAAGATTAATCTCAACAAGGGCCTACTAGATAAATTAATTCTCAAATGTAGAAATATTCAACACATATAATTATTGGATTATTATAATACTACATTTTAATGTCATATTTTAAAGCTTTTATGACATCTACATGCTACCTATATGTAAGCATTAACACATTTTCCTAAAAAAAGGGATGAAATTAACATCGAAGTGATAGAGTTTTCCAAAGTGAGAGGTAGTGAACAAAGATTATAATTAGGTATTGGAAATTAAGCTTACAATAGAGCCTAAAAATAATAATCATGGAGAACTGAATGCTCAGTTTGAGGATTTTTTTTCCTACTATAGTGGAGGATTAAGATGATAAAAATTCCACTATGAGGATTTTTCTGAATAAGAACCCATCAAGTGAAGTGAAGAGAGTACATAAATTAGACTCAAATAAAGATTTTACCCATTTGGTTTCTAACACACCTTCTAAATATTAGTCTTAGGATATGCAGACAGATATAATGGATCCCATTGGAGGGTTGTGGGATTGAATATTTTTTTGGAAATAGTTCCCATTAACTTCTACCATTTGGATGTTTGTCTATTTGGTGTGATTTGCATAGTGGTCATCACACTGTTTAGTGATGAATTTCCCATGTTGTGTATGGGTTTCTATTGTTGCACCCTTTGGGGTGTTTTCTATTTGGTGGGTTTCACTCTTCATTGATTGGTTTTTCCCTTTGGAATGCTGATAAAGATCCCAAAAAAATTATTTTATTTATTAATATGAAGCTATAATTTTTTTCTAAGGAAAATAACACATCTTGAATTGTGTAAACATGGATAGAAAAAAAAATCATCACAATGAAGATTAGAGATATGAACAAGTAATGCACACCTTAAAAAAATCAAAAGAGTAGTATCAAAAACAAGTGCCATAAATAGTTAGTACATGTAAAAATCCAAAAATTCATTATAATAAGGAATCTATACATAACACTAAGCATAGTGCACAACTTTTATACCCATCAGGATGGTCACCTCATTGTATAACTTTCTATTAAATTAAATACACACATGTGTCATAAATTCAAAAAATAAAATATCATTAGCACATTTAATTTACAAGAGCATAATTAAATATATCAACATTTTCAATACTAATATCTTCATATAAGCTAATCTATTAAAATATTAATACAAAATTTTAAAAGCATGTGTTGTGTAGACAATTGCCCAGTGATTACCAAATTCACCAGTCTAATTAAACATTAATTTTCAACTTAGGGTGCATAATATTTTCAAGAGTGTCAGCACTATATATGCATTACTGATTCAAAAATCAACTTGCTTTTCTAGTTGTAGTATAATGAATTTACCAGATAGATATATTATGAAACTACTATGATAGAATTATAGAACTATTCCACACTTATGTACCATACATGAATCACACTTATATAATAAAACTTAACAATAAAATAAAATTACACAACACACTAATAATTAAAGAGGTTCAAGATCTTCATAGCAGCTCATTCCAAGGGGGTCCTTCCTCATTCAAAACTGAGCTTCAATCCCTCTCTGATAGAATTCACAAACTTCTTAGAAATTCAACTTTCTCATTACTCAATTCTGAATATAAATGATATAGTTCAAAATCTTTTACTATTATTTCCTCAAAATTATCTAACTCCTAGTCTGATCTAGGTTCTGCCTTTAAATACAAAAGGTAGTTTATTGACTCTTAACAAAAAACACCAAACTAGGAAAAAATACAAGTACTTAGAAACTACCCCAGTCAACCTCCAAGTGGTTATTAACTGAAGTTACTTGTTCTAGGTTTGACTGGGTTAGAGACAAGGCATACTATTTTTATATTTTATTTCCTTTTATCTTTTTTCATTATCCTTGTCTTTCCCATCCTTGGCAGCACATCCAATGTCTCCTTGCATATAGGGAATCTATACAACAACTATGATTCTTCCCAATCATTCATTTGGTTACCCAAGATAGCTTGGTGTGTTTACAAGATCTTCTCAATAATGAATCTACTTTGTATAGTGGTTCCATGCACTCTACAGTAGCTACATGCAACCTATAGGTGAAATCTTTACTTCCCATTAGCATTTTTTAGTGGTTGTAAGTAAGTTATAGGTAAAGTCTATAGTTGATGTGGGTATTCCACAGTGGCTACAGGCAACCTGTAGGTGAATCCTATAGTTGTTGTGGGTATTTTATAGTGATTATATGCAACCTATAGGTGAAGCCTACAATTGCTATGGGCACTCTATAGTGGCTATGGGTAACCTATAGGTGAAGCCTATAGTTGTTATGGGTAGCCTATAGTAGCTATGGCTTATCAAAATTTTGTATCTTTACATGACCCTTCAAATACTTGTTAGATAAATTCACACCAATATAATTCAATCAAGGAAAAGCATCAATAACTAATAATATAACACACACACACACACACACACACACACACACACACACACACACACACACACACACACACACACACACACACACACACACACACACACACACACACACACACACACACACACATCAATAAACATACAAAATCATAACTTCATTCATTCATTTACATTAGTGATGGATAGTTATGGGATTTACATAGAAAAAGACATAGACTAAGCATGGATGAGGCTATATGCTATGTACCTAGGGATATGATATATTATTATCTATGGGTTGAAGGAGATGTGGACATGTGGCATACATACCACTTAGTCATTATATGGGTCCAATATTATTAATGGAGTAACTTGTGAAATTAGTGCATTGGGTAATGGTCAGCCTACATTGAGATTAAGAGGTTCAAGTAGATGGCAAGAAAATTTCAATGTTTGAAGATTTGAAGCTCATTATGGAAAAATATGTTTTGAATTCATATTTTTATGCTTGGGATATGGATATAGTTCTTGGATACCCATGGTTAGAGACTTTGGGAACAATTAATATTAATGTTCAAGAAAAAATCATGAAGTTATGGTATAGGAAAAAAAAAGGTCACTTTATAGGATATCATATTGGAAAAGGTACTAATAACGAGAAAGGAAGCTCATTAGGATGAGATTGAAACAAGTGATGAAGAGCATGAGGAATATTTAGATAAAGGCATAATATAATCATAAATGAACACTTCATTTACTCAAGAGAAGAGATGGATAAAGTGGAAAAAGTTGAGGTATATAGACACCCACATCATCATGAGAGGAAATAATCATCAAACTAGATGAGGGAGTGTCATAATAATAATCATTTTGGCTATAAATGAAATCAAATTTCTAATCATTATGGCTATGCATATAATCCAAAGAATAATTACTATGGTTAGGTATGGAATTAGTGAAATGCAATAGTCTATGGAATATGAAATGAATGGGGAAATCACTGTGATTATGCATGGAAGAATACCTACGATGGTCATGGATGAAATTAGAGTAGCGCAATGAAATATGGTACATGGAATCAAAAGAGGAATAGTTATGCATGGACACCAAAGTAGTATAGTTATGATTATGAACAAAATCAAAGGAGCATACATGGAGAGCTATCACCTGCTAAGATCACATATGGGTGGCTCAAAGATCAAGATTGGAGACAAGTGTGCAATAATTTGAAGCATACTCATTATTTAGTTTCTTCCTATGTTTCGAGGATGAAACATGTCAAAGAGGGAGGTAATGCTATGTACCTAGGGATATGATATATTATTGTATATGGGTTTATAGAGATGTTGACATGTGGCACACATCCCCCTTAGTAATTATATGGGTCCAATATATTAGTAATGGAGTAACTTATGGAATTAGTGAATTGTGTAATGGTCGACCTACATTGGGATTAGGAGGTTACCCATCCATTATAGGTTTATATAAAGGAGATGATTATCATTGTAAATATATCAAGTAAGTATTGAGTCTTCTATTGTAAGAGTATATTGGAAGTTGTCCCTTCGAAGAGACATTATGGAGTTATTCCTTCCTAAAAGAGTATTGTTGGTGCTACCCTACCTTAAGGGTATTCTACATATATTGAATATTTAGACATCTTGGTCCACCAATATCTATTGTGTTGATATAATCTACATTTATTCTACATTATTTTTTAATATTATAAGTGTGGATCATATCAAGTGGTATCAATGTTATGATCTTGATGGGTATATTTCACTAACACCTTGAGGTTTTGGTGCCACGATTTGTCACATGTGGTATCAAAGCCTCCACCCAAGTTCGAGTCACAAAGTAGGTGGCTATGATAGCATGGTAGTGTTTATTCAGGGCTTGTACATATAGGGATATTGGTGGTATAGGTGTAAATCTAGCCTATAGTCTAGGCTTTCGAAGCATGGTAGGATGTTATGATCTTGATGGGTGGATTTCACTAATGCCTTGAGTTTTTGGTGTAGCAATTTATTACACTATAAAAGTAAGCAATTAGTGGCCTCATCACTCCCCCCTACTTATCCTTTTTCTTGAGCTTGAGTAAGCCTTGGTTGCATTCTAAAACCACAAAATTTTCTAAACTCTAGGGTTTAGGACAGCCTGACCCTTCCAAGATATAAAAACCTTTAGCATTCTCAATGTGTTTCCATCTTTTCTTCTCTACCTCTTTATTAGCTAGAACATTTCCTTCCCAATCAAGGATTGGGAACTAAAATATAGGGGGTTAAAACATCATTCCCAACCATTATATTATCCACTTCCCAACAAGTTTAATATATAAGTATACTATGTGGATGACCTCCCTAAGGTTTTGAGGGGAGTATGGTTCCTTCCTTTTCAAGGCATTCAAGAGTTCTTCGCATCTATGAGAGAAGGCAATAAATTTTTTACTTCCATCTCCTTCCATGTGACTCAAATAGTGGTTCTAGACTTCCACCTATTTTTTGACAACCCATTCCTATGGAGCATTTGTGTTCATAAATGAGATCCATTCTTCTACTACAACATCTGAATCTTTGGATTCACTCCTAATCATCAGGGTTGCTTCTTTCTCTTTTCCTTGATATTCTTCCATTTGTTTTCTTCTTTAATTTCATTCAAAACATATGAATAAAATGTATTTAACAAGACATCCCCCAAATAGATTTTGGGATTCCATTCTGTATAACTAGGAACAACATATTGATGAATATAGAATTTACTTAGCTAGGCTTGAATATTAGGATCAACATGTCTATACTCTTTAAACAAAGATATTGGGTCACATACCATATAATATTGATCATTATAAATCCTATCACACCTAAATTTCAACCATTTTTCTTCCAAGTATATAGCATAAACTCTAGAAGGGGGTCTTCACTCCATCAATAGCTCAATAGTTTCATGCAAATTACCAATCTTTTCCTTTAGATATCTGATTTTATTTTAATCAAATTCTAATTTTTCTTGTAATTTATCATGATGTTCTTTTGATTTAACATATCCCTTGAATCTTTGAACTAATTATTTATGTTAGGTTTTATTATTACTAAATTTTTAATTTAGGAAAAGTAAAAGATCATCAGTCTCTATTGGAGTGGTGGCTGAGAAATCCACATCAATAACTTCTTCTTTAGTGGGTGTTGGTGTAGTGGGCAATGGAGGAGGAAATTCCCGATAGAAGGGTACCAATGCTAGATCATACTCTGCTATAGGGGATTCTATGGCTAAGGTGGATGAGGATGTTGTAGGTTCCTCCACTCTCTTTTATTTATCCCTAGAGGGTTCTATAAACTCTGTTACTCCTAGAAGCATTTCAATTCCTCATTTTCCTTTTAGTTCTTGTATCTCATTTCTGAGTCTATATATTTCCTCCATATCTTGTTTTAATGTTTGGAACTCTTGATCATGATAAAAAAATTCTTGTTATCTTCCTTTTTCGATAACATCTTCTTTAATAAATTCTTATTCTCCTACATGCTACTCTACCTCTCTCCATTATTCCTTTGTGTATCCAATGTTTCTAAGGATATTAATGTCCTCCTCAATGAATCTAGATAGAAGAGGTGACCATTATTCTTCTTCTTCCTTAGTAGATCCTTCATCAATAGACCATTCTATTTCAAATTCATCAGGAGTTTTCTTAAGCCTAGGATCTTTTCTTGGTTCATAATCATTGATGGCCATGGTCAAGGAGGTTGTAGTGTTCTTTTGTTTCTTCATCCTTTGAGATCTCCTAAGAGGAGGTTTCCTTCTTTTTGACACTATGGGTTGCTTCCCTATGGTTTTCATTTCCTTGTAGGAGGGGTGACTATTGGAGTTTTTATTTCTTGTGCATAAATTGACAGGGGAACTTCTTCTTGTCCAGTAGGAGATAGTGTGGAGGAATCAACCTGAGGTGAGGACATAATGGGAGAAGGGACATGATATTGTGGGCTTTCTTCCTATATATCATAAGGAGATAAAACTAGTCTTATCATCTTTTTCTTTCTCATAATAGTCTCACATGGATCTTCATTGGCTATGGTTTGACCAACAACACTATTGACCTCAACATCTTCCTGAATAGTTTGTTGGGGTTACTTCTCAGGGAATTCCCTCTCATTCGTGCCTTCTTTTTACTAGGGTAAAATATTTTCTAGGGCCAAAAATTATTCCCAGGTGAGGTTAGGTCTAATAGAAGCTATTTATTATTTAATTATGAGCCATATGAGGTGGTGGTGAGATAGGGTTGTTTTAGTTCCCTTATGATATTCTTTCGACATTCTTTTCAAGATATTCCATTAGAAATTGGGAACATTAATGACATTATTATGTCTTAAATGATTTAAAATTTTAAACTAGAGAGTGTAAATGAGGGAATACCTCCCCTCATAAGTCATGTACCTAATAATATATGATGCCATCTCTCTCCATTCTATAGGTAGACTAAGTCTTTCCACTCCTCTTTTTTTAATATCAATCTTTCATTTGTCTAGTAAAACTACTACATGGCATCTTGATCATTAGGTCTATCCTACCAATTTTATCCCATGATTGGTAGCCCAGTTTCTTGGCTCACCAAGGTCTCAGTAACTAGAAATGTGATGCCACATATATTGGCTTGGTTTCAATCAAATAACCCACAAATGCCTTGGAAACAGGCTCTAAAAAATTTTGTAACTATTTAAAATATGTACTCCAACTAGCTTGGACTCCCCGTAAGTGCCTATGGTCTGAGGGCTCTCTCCATACTACTGACCCTCCCATTTTAACTTCTATGTCATTCCCTTCAACCAATAGTTAGATACACACTCTTTGGACTTATGAAAATCTACTTGTAGTAGGTTTGTTCTAAAATGGCAAATATGGGGTTTGCAAGTTGTGGGGTTTGGCTCAATAATGGTGGATGTGAGGTTACAGGTTGTAAATTATGGAATCTCAATGGTTCTTATGGTGTATGAGGTTTAACCTATAGCATTCTCCCCCCACTTGAGCTGTCATGTGTCCTCAGGTGATGTGGACTGAGTAGGAAGTATGAGATAAGATGGGTCATCATAAGGAATAAAAGTATGGTTTTAGAGGTGATGTGATAGATTTTTTTGAATGAATTACTAAATTCATATTAAATATGATTTATTAATACCATACATTCTATATTAGAATAATGAATGACATTTTCAATGATGAAAGATATGGTGTACCTTTTAATAATGGTGTTCCAGATGTGACACCTAGAAAGTTACACGTGTGTTGGCATGAAAATATTTGCATGTAAATGATTAACAGTCATAATGATTGGGTTGGTAGTTAGAACTAGAGTAAATTATACCCTTTGTGAAGTGATTGGGAGATTACCCACGGTTAGGCATTGATGATGCCTATAACTCATGTGCATATGGCGTAAGATAGTCTACATGAAATAAGGGTCTAAGACTTGGAGGATAAATGATTAATATCATACCATAAGGTGATAATTGAAAAGCTGAGTGATCTAAGTGATGGACTAGAAGATCCTAAACAGGTAGTTGAGGGCATTACTACCTAGTGACCTTCACCTAGATGAACTGACTAATAGGAGTTTGGATGTTGCTTATGCCCTAGAGATTTTATGACTGGGGCTTGGATGTAGTAATTAGTAGGTTCTTAGACATGGAACCTATGTGCCATATAAATTTTAGATCTCACTGGTAAACATAGTGAGATGATCTTCATAAAATGACTAGAACTAAAAATGAGTCATGAGTGTCCCTGTAGGCAAAAAATATAGTCTACAACATTTCCACATGGAAAGGGAAGTTATATTATTTGTTTTGGATCTATAGCTTGGTATTTAGGGGTATTTTTAGGCAATATATATGACATTTGTTTCCCCAATATTCCTTCATTATTCCATGAGGTTGTTTGGTGACTTTCATGTAATGCCCAAAATCTAATAGCCAAGCCATCAGTGAGAGATGTAAGAGGATATATCTTGTATGCTCTATATAAAGGTGAGAATAGGCATGAGAGGGTACCTAAAATAGCTAAAAACATGCCTATATCAAGTTACAAAGTGATGGCCAACTGTGTAGAAGGTGCTTGTAGAAGCTTCAAAAATGCTCGTAACAACTGGAGAAAACTTATATGAATAGTTGGGATTTAAGTGATTGCCTTATCTCTACTTCCTTTTTCACGTTCCCTTATTTATTTATTTTTTTACCCTTAAATATCCAACAAGCTATTTTTCTACTTAGGCCCTTTTTATAGATCTGGGTAGCCAGCAAGCTAGTTTTCTACCCAGAAGCTACCAACAATGTCCAAAAATGGGTTTTCATTATTGGATTTATTTTTACTCTAACTAATATTTGTAGTATAATGTTTATTCAGGGTCCTAGCCAAGTCACTTAGAAATGTAACTTGTCAAAGACCAGGTGAAGGTCTCATTCATCATACTAGAGGAGGGCAAGGATGTCCTCCTCTCCTTTAGCTAAGTGTGGACTGGTGCTCTCATTATCTGGTCAGGCAACATGCCTATCTAGGACCTCATTGTATCTATCTTGTAGTTGTTGGTGTATGTGATTGGTAAATTATTTTTGAGTAAGTGGCTTTTTATACAACTTGAGTCTATGGCTATTTACTAGAAAATGGAATCTCAAATGGTTTGGATTTAAATTGTTCCATTGTCAAAAACATGCTCAACCTCAAAAGGACCAAGCCATTTGGTCTAGAGTTTAACCTTGTGGTCCTTATATTTAGAGTCAAAAATAAGGGCCCAATCTCTGATATGGAATTATTTGGTCTTAATGTGCCTATCATGCCATCCAATCTATTACTACTATACAAATTCTATGTTCTATAGTGAGTATTATCTATATTCATCTAAGCATTCAACTTCAAAAGCCTTTCTTTCTAGGTTTCAGATATATCCATCCCAAGTTCTAGTGTTATTCGTAAGGTCTTGTGATCAAATTTGATGGGAAAGATAGGCTTATTTACATAGACCAACTCATATGGAGTGAAGCATGTAGTGGTCTTCCATGTGAATCTATGAGCCCACAAAGCTTTAAAAAGTCTAGCCTCCCAATCCTTATAAGATAGACTAACAGTCTTTATTAGAATATTTTCTTACTCCCTATTGGTGACTTCCAATTGTCCATTGGACTATGGATGATATGGAGTTGATTTCTTATTCCTAATCTCATATTGCTAGACTAAGGTAGTAATTAAATTAGTAGTGAATTGGGGTCCCTGATTAGTGACTATTTCATGTGGCACACCATATCTAGTAAATATTTCTTCTTAGAGGAAAGCTACCACTTCTCATCCCTAGCATGTGCAAGAGCCTTGACTTCCACCCACTTAGTGACATAGTCAGTACAGACAAGGATGTACTCTTTATTTTTGGATTTTGGAGTAAAAGGTCCTACTAAGTCTAGGCCCCACTTTTTAAATGGTTCAAACACCATTTGGGGCTATAAAGGCATTTCATCTAAATGTGTAGGTCTCCCCATACATTGACATTTGTCACAATGTGCAATATATCTAATTACATATTTATGGAGTGAGGTCCAATAGTATTTTGTATTCAAAAATTTGACTATTGTATGCTTGGATGCAAAGTGTCCTCCATAGGGTTCATCATGGCAAGTTTTAATGATATCTAAAACTTCATCTTCTCTGAGACATCTTATGATGATAGAGTTAGGCCTAGTATAGAAAATGAATCTAGACAACCATGAATATCTGGTACTTTTATGAATCAATGCTCTCCTTTGTTTAGGGAGAAAGTGTTGTGGAAGTAACCCTGATATAAGATAATTAGCAATATCAACATACTAGGGTGTGGTAAGGATGAGAGAGAATAGGTTCTCATTTGGAAATGAGTCATCAACTATGGTATCCTATTTAGGGGTTTGTAAGTGTGATAAAAATTTAGCCACTACATTTCCCTTGCCAAGCTTATCTATAATGGTGATATCAAATTCCTATAATAAGAGGAACCATCTTATCACTCTGGCTAGAACAACTAGTTTGTTCATAAGGTACCAAATGATTGCATGGTCTATATGATCAAAGAACTAATACCCTATGATGTAGTGATATAAATTTTTGATAGCATAAACTACCACCAATAACTCTTTTTAGTAATTTTGTAATTTAATTCCACTACATACAGGTTTTTGCTTATAAAATAGATGGCATAATTGAGTGATTCTTATTTTTGGCCAAGCATAGCTCTGAGGGTAGTATTTGAAGCATCTGTGTGAATTTGGAAGGAAGCTTCCAATCAAGACCATGCAAAATAGGGGTGGTGGTCAATAATTCTTTCAATTATTTTAAAGTTGTATCACAAGCAAGAGTCTAAAGAAATTCAACATCTTTAGCCAGAAGGCTGAACAATGGTGTTGCTAATTTACTAAAATTATTGATGAATCTTCTGTAATAACTAGTATGTCTTAAAAAAATCCTAACATCTTTCTATTTTTGAGTAATAGGTAGGTTTTTGATGATGATAATTTTTACAGGGTCAACATTAATTCCTATAGAAGATACATGGTCACTTAAGACAATACCTTCTATCATAAACATGTAGCATTTATTGTGGATGAGAGATAGATGATGTTCTTGACAACATTGCATCATTTTTTCTAGATTTTTTTAGGCATTCATCAAATGTATCTCCATAGATAGTTAAGTCATCCATATATATTTCTACAAATTCATTTGCCATATCTGCAAAGGTACTCAAGACAACCCTCTAAAATGTGGCTAGAGCGTTACATATCCCAAAGGGTAATACAACATAAGTACCCCTAGGACAAGTAAAGGTGGTCTTTTCCTAGTCCTCAGGAGTAATTCTAATCTAGTTGTAACCACTGAAGCCATCCAAAAAGGCAAAATATTTCTTCCCTGCTATTGTGTCCAACACTTAGTCAATGAAGGGTATAGAAAAGTGATCCTTCTTGGTTATTATGTTAAGTTCCCTGTAATTGATGCATACACACCATTTTCCTTTTTTATTTGGTATAATTACCAAAGGTGACACCCATTCACTATCAGAGATAGGATATATAAATCCAGTAGTCAAAAGTTTTTGTAATTCCCTTTTGACTATTTCTTGAAGAGCTAGATTCATCCTACATTGTGGTTGTCTAATTGGTTATCACTCTTCTTTGATGTAAATATGATGTGTGCATGTTTTTGGGTTGATTTCTTACATATCATCATAATCCCATACAAAATCACATTGGTTGGCATGTAGCATGCTGACTAAGCACTTTTCCTCATTTAACTCCAACTTGTTATTAATAAGCAATGCTATCCTTGGAGAGATTTCAATTTGATGTGAGAGTATTTTCATTATTTACATATTGATAATGGATTCTATTTAGCTATAGCTATGAGCCAACAACTAATGGAATGTTTTCTATATAGATGCATTAAAATTCTACAATTCCCAAATGCTAGAAAATGGGTACTCAACACATTATAAGTGGTTGAGATCTGTTGAAGGAGTTTGGTAATTATGCTAAAGAAAATTGGATAGAATGGTATCTTCCTCCTAATCAACCAATGTCCATTCATGGTCTATGGTAAATATAGAAATCAAGGAAGGCTGATCTACCTCATCTTTTTTAGCCCATAATGTAGGCTCTAGTGTAAAAATTGGTTGTGCTAGAGGATAAATAACCAACTGCTTAGTGTGGTAGCCATTGGTTATCATCATGTTACCTATTCTATAGCTGATGAAGGCATCAACTAGGAAAATCCAAGGTCATCCTAAGATAATGGGGTATCCACCTAAATTAGACTTAGGATGTAGCACAATGAAATCTATAGGATACTCCCAAGAATCTACAGTGATGACAAGATCTTCAATGATTCCCTCTTGTCTGACTATAGAACTATCAGTCATTTGTAGTAGTGTAGATGTGGGATGAATATTATTCAAGTATAGTTTGTGTATAGTTTTAGTTGTCATTACATTTATTGTAGCCCCCAAGTTGATTAATGTGTTAAACAACTACTAGTCATGGATCTAGACTATTACTACTGAGCATCTAGGTTATGAATACTTTCTTAGTAGGGTGTACCCCAACATGATGTTTGCTAGCTAGCCAATAACATGCATAGTATTCAGATATTTTTTCTTCCTGGTTTCCATAGGCAGAGGTCTCTAATAGCTTTAGAATATATGGGTACATCTTTGATGGCCTGGAATAGAGGGATTTTGATGCAAAGATTCTTAAGTTATCCCATGAAATCAAACTCAAGTTCAATTATATGGCATTCAAAGTTGAGACATTATGGAAATGGGTGGGTTGTTTCATCAATATATTTATTTGTTAGTTTAGAGAGTTCTTGAGGTGATGGAGGTGGGTTATCATGTTTTTCCAGGGTTTCATCCTTTGACTCCCTTATTATAGGTGGTATTGGGGGTGGTAGAACTTTCCCTGAATAGAGGTGAACTTCATTAATGTTCAATGTGTATGTTGCGTACTAAAAAAGCTCAGTACTAAATGTAGATTTCACTAATTTATTTGAAAGATTCTATATGGGTTGGGTAGGTAGCTAGTTGGACTTGGATGTAGCTTATGTATTGGGCATAAGACCAAGAGTTTTTATTGCTATTATGGAGAACATCCTCCTACAGAGATTCTCCATGGTTGGTTAGGTCTCTAGGGTTATTTCCACTGGTTTATGAAGGGTGGGTCTTGAGGTCATTGCCAAGCTTGCATTTAAGATGGGGTTACATTTTGTGGAGGTTGCTAATAGGTGGTGGGGTAGCTTGCTTAATGTGGCTACCAGCTAGAATTAGGAGGTGGAATGTTCATCCAAGGACTAGTCTAATTGGGAGTAGCATTTGTAAATTGTGAATTAAAGGAAGTAGAATTTGAAAATGGTGGATTTTGTCCCATGCCTTGATAAGGTGGTCATTGAACCCACAATTTTTTTTGTGCAACATAGAAAACCTGGTCAGTATCTCCTCCTATAGTGTGTAGGTCTACTATTTATGGTTCTTTAGCTATGATACAAGCTACTTTAGCTCAAATCTCATGACGTCTATAATCAAAAAAATTCTTCTTATAGTCTAGACAATAAATGTTCAAGGCTTGATCTAAATTTGCTTGCTTTTATCTTGAGTGCAAGCTATCTAGTTAGGTTGTCAAATGGATAATGATATCTTATTTCATGTCCTATAATAGGTTAATTAACTTAGTTTTTGATAGGTCATTTGTAGTTGCCAATGGAAGCTTGATACTCTTGAATTTATTTATGGTAGATCTAGAATGATTCTTGCTCAGCTCTTTGAGATTTAAGAATGGTAGGTGAGAAATATATCCTCCACTCATTGGGTCCAAGGCTTCTAGACAATCTTCTCAAACTCCTTTTAGGAAGATGATTTTCAAATGTTCTTTTCCAAGTTCTCTTTACTTGAATTTGTATATACTAAACATGAACTATTCAACATAATCCTCTAAGGATTCATCCCCCTCCTGAGTCATCCTGAAGATATCATTTCTTCTATAACTTCTTCCTATTCCATATTCCTGATACTTGGCCAAAATTTATTTTTCATGTCCTCCCAAGTGTGGACCGAATTACTACCCAATCCCATAAACTAGCAAAGTGATGAGTCTTTGAGAGTAGTTGGAAAAAGTTTCAATTTTTATGCATCCTACGTATAGTCATAGCTTCTACAGAGGATATCAAATTCAAACAAGAATGTGTCTAGGTATTCTAATAATGTACCTCTAAAATTAGGCAAGGCCGAGGGTGAGATGTATTTCATTTGTGTTATGCCTGTTACATATGGAATAAGAAATTTAAAAGTAACTGTGTCTAGAGTCCCATTTTCCTCCACAAACTCTCCTTCTCTACTCATGATGACTCTTCTTGTGATATGGATACCAAAGGTACTCATGATCTTATCCTCAAACTCCATGTCAATCCCTTGGTCAACATGATAATAAAAATTTATCTACTGATCCTCAATACTTTTATTGGATGAAGGGTCTAAATATTCTCCTGAGATTACTTTGATTTGATCAAGAAAGCCTTGTTGAAATTTTGTAAATATGTTACTTTTTGAAGTGTCTAGTTTATGTAGTTCCTCTTCTTTATTTCTTATTACTAGTTCAGCTAATGCTTCTTCTAATTTTGTTTCCTTTCTCAGAGCCAATAGTGATTATTATGTAAGCTACCTCCTTTATTTTGTAGTGTTCTCTTTTTTAAGAGCCTTCCAGTTTATGGTATATTCTTCAACATGATTCTTAGTTACTTTAGGTATTTGTGGTTATTTCCTAGCAGCAACTTGTGGCTTATTTGGTAGGAATCTCCCTCAAGAATATCTTTCTCTCTACATAAATATTATGCTACTCCTTCATATATCTTATCTCTTCTTGCACAGAGTTAGTTTTTTTTTCCCATTTTCATGTGTTTCAAGGGGGTTGTTTTAGACCAATTTTTTTAAAAATGCAAAAATAAAGTAATGCTGAAATCAAAACAACAAGAATTGAAATTCTACTTCTAAAAAGAAATAAAAATTAACTACTAAAAGCAAGAAAATTTATTCTAGAAAGAAATAAATGAAATCAAGAAAATTTATTCTAGAAAGCAAGAAAATTTATTCTAAAAATTAGGAAATGAAAGTAGGAAAATTTATTCTAGAAAGCAGGAAATGAAAGTAAGAAAATTAAGTGCATACTTTACCAAAAATAAATCACTTTTGTAGGAAATAAATTCTATAAACATGAATTAAGAAACTTATTCACTATTTACTTCTAAAAACTTAGACATCTAGCATAAGACACTATAGTTCCCTCACTCAACTTGCCCGACTGGAACTATATGTCCAAGAACTTAGACATCTGGCATAAGACATTGTAGTGTCCTCACTCAACTTGCCTAGTTGGATAGAATAGTGAATTAACCAAAAAAAATTAATAATTGATTTCAAAATTAATAATTGACACCCTCCCTAACAACGGTGCCAAAAGTTTATGTAGACAAATTTTCCAATGATTACCAAATTCACTAGTCTGATTAAACATTAATTGTCAACCCAGGGTGTGTAATATTTTCAAGAGTGTGAGCACTATATATGCATTACTGATTCAAAAATAAACTTGTTTTTCTAGTTACAGTATAATGAATTTATGCTAAATTTACTAGAAAAATATATTATGAAACTACTAAGATATAATTACATAACTATTCTACACTTATGTACCATACATGCATCACACTTATATAATCAAACTTAATAGTAAAATCAACTTACACAACACACTAATAATTAAAGAGGGTTAGGATCTTCACAGCAGCTCATTCTGAGGGGGGCCTTCCTCATTCAAAAATGAGATCCAATCCCTCTCTGAGTGAATTCACAAACTTATTACAAACTCAATTTTCTCATTACTCAATTCTGAATACAAATTCTATAGTTCAAAAACTTTTGCTATTATTTCCTCAAAATTATCTAACTCCTAGTTTGATCTAGGTTCTGCCTTTAAATACAAAAGGTAGTTTATTTACTCTTAATCAAAAACACCAAACTAGGAAAAAATACAAATAATTAGAAACTACCCTAGTTAGCCTTCAATTGGTTAGTAATCGAAGTTACTTTTTTTAGGTTTGACTAGGTTAGAGACAAGGCATACTATTTTGTTATTTTATTTCCTTTTGTATTTTCTCATTATCCTTGTCTTTCCCATCTTTGGTAGCACTTCCAATATCTCCTTGAATGTAAGGAATATGTACAATAACTATGATTCTTCCTAATCATTCATTTGGTTTCCCAAGATAACTAGATGTGTCTACAAGATCTCCTCAATAATGACTCTAATTTGCACAGTGGCCACAAGCACTCTACAGTAGCTACAAATAACTGTAAGTGAAACCTTCAATTGCTATAGACATTCTGTAATGGCTGTAGGAAACCTATAGTTTCTATGGGTATTCTATTGTTATGATCCTGGTGGGTAGAATTCACTAACACCTTAAGGTTTTGGTGTAGTGGTTTGTTACATATGGTATCAAAGCCTCCACCTAGGTTCAAGTCACAGAGCAAGTGGCTACGCTGACATGACAGTGTTCATCTAGGGCTCATACACATAGGGAATCCTAGTGGTACAGGTGTAAATCCAACCCAGAATCTAGGCTTCAAAAGTGTGGTGGGATGTTATGATCCTGGAGGGCAAAATTCACTAACACCTCAAGGTTTTGGTGTAGCGATTCATTACATGTGGTATTAGAGCCTCCACCTAGGTTCAAGTCACAAAGCATGTGGCTATGCTAGTATGGTAGTGTTCATCCAAGACTCATACACATAGGGAATCTTGGTGGTACGGGTGCAAATCTAGTCCAGAGTCTGGGCTTCAAAAGCGTGGTAGGATGTTATGATCCTGGTGGATAGAATTCACTAACACCTTGAGGTTTTGGTGTAGCAGTTCATTACATCTATAGTGGCTATAGGTAACCTATAGGTGAAGCCTATAATTATTGTGGGTATTCTATAGTTGTTTCAAGCAACTTTAGGTGAATCCTACAGTTTTTATAAACACTCTATAGTGGCTATGGGCAACTTATAGGTGAAGCCTATAGTTGTTATGGGCAGCCTGTAGTAGCTATGGCTTAGCAAGATTCTACAATTTTACATGACCCTTTAAATTCTTGTTAGATAAAGTTACACCAATATAATTCAATCAAGGAAAATCATCAATAATTCAAAACATAACACATATATATCAATGAACATACAAAATCATAACTTCATTCATTCATTTATATGAGTGATGGATAGTTATGGGATTTGCATAGAAAAAGACATAGACTAAGCATGTATGTGGCTATAAAAATAAGGAATTGGTGACCTCATCAGCATGTACGATATAAAATTTCACATGAGTCTAATATAATAACAAATATATCAAATACCATTTATATATCAAATGTTTTACGTAATATAAATATAACATTATAAAATGTTACACTATAATGGTTTCATCACCATGTGCATCTCCACCACTCTATACTAATAATTGACTATGAGAGGATGGATCTCTAATATCATCCACTCATGATCATGATTGGGATTAACTCCTCCTCTCATAATCCTCATACATGGACACTTGTACTTATATTGCAACATGATCATATGAAACTATTCATATTTATGAAAAAAATGGCCTAGATTTTGTTAATGCAATAGGTGGGGGCATCTGATGTCAAGTCATATCTACCCTTAGTTGGTCATGCTCAATAATAATTACATCCATTTTAGTTGTTTCATCATCACACTATGTTTCTATTGAAATTTAGGTGAAATTAGCTATAGTTACATGATTAAATAAGGGATCATGCCCAGTTGGATTTTTTTCACTTATTGTAAAATCCCACCAGGGACTACCTCATTAGACATGTGTCATGTGAGAACTTTGATGGATGTCTCTATAATGATCATTCAATACTCATCATCCCCTCAAAAATAAATTAATATGAAATATTAATACCAACATTACCAATTTGAATACAATTATGTAAAACCTCCAAATGCATAGATACTTGCTCATAAAAGTATCCTGAGGGCCAACTATTACTACTACACCTACATCTAATCCACCCCACACTACAATAGCATCATATACCCCAACTAAAATAATATAGGCCACCTATGGGCCAACCATAATCATATATAAGTTGGTGTAAAACTAGCATCAATAACATACACTATCTAAATAATATAATCCAAACAAATAATTAAGATGGGAGATAAGTTTATAACATTCAGTTGACCCATATCCACTTATGTATTTTATCCTACACAAATCATCTCCACACATATGGTTTTGGGAGCACATCATTTTCAATACCAAACTCTTTAGTAACATGTTCAAACTAGAATCAATCATATAACTTAGGTCATTATTCATGTAACCAATAGCTCACTTGAATACACCTCAACTCCACATTATTATCCACCCACCCTCCATAACCCCTATAGGGTTGCCAAAATATATCACCAAAAAATAATTTATCGAGTATGTGATGGCACTACATCATCCCATCTTTAATATTTAGGTTTTTTCCCACCCATATCTTCACAAATTTTTTTGGATGAGCCCATCCACCATAAGGCATCCCCAGAGATGAATTATTATGATGTGCTCTTATGCCCAATAAGTAACAATGTGGCCAAATCTATTCTTCCTCCAATACCTCCTCAAGTGAAACTATGCAAATCCTTGTATAAATGGGCCAAAATGGTGCATACCTAATTGTACCTCATCTTGTGATCATGAATATCACAAAAATATATATGCATCTGATATGAAATAAAAACACCACAACTGTAAACTAAAAAAAATTATCCAAGTAAGGCAGAGTTGAACTTTTTAAAAAGTAGGACATTGACTAAAACAATCTCTAATAATAAGATAGTATTATTGTAAGGGACTTAATGGATGCCCTAAGCATATCCAAACATATATAAGTCAGCTTGATAAATATGGGTTATCCCACTAACACCTTTTAAGGTCACTTGACTACTAAAAATAGGAAATCACATAATTCTCCACAGATTCTCTAAATTGATTGTCATCTCCCTTATCAAGTGTCAAAAAATATAAGATCTTAATCCTATCAATAAACCAAAGAAATCATCATATACATGCTATACAACATTAATTCTATCCACCCAACATTCTTGAGACTAATTGAATCTAGGGTGGCTCTCTCACCATCATTCAATGGTAGAGCTCAAGTAGTCTCCATCATATGGTAGTGACAAAAAAATTTGGCCCACATATCTACTTGCAATAAAAAGTTAAAAAAAAAAAACATTAGAAATCCCATACATAAATCTAATAAAAAAATTAAAATCATAATAGATACTCAAATATTAAAATTTTCCATGGATAAGACCAGTGTCATACATACAGATCATAAGATAGGTCTACAAATGAGCCCAAAACTAAGCATATAGGTCCATGAATAAATTTGTGCTTGCTAAGGAAAAATATGGAAATGCCTAGAAAAGAGCATTTCTAAGTGTATGAGAATTAAAAAAAATGAATTTCAATAAAAAATACATAAAAATGAATGAAATTTAAAAATTTACATATGGAAAAAAGTATTTTTTTAAATTTATGAGGGGTGGCATGTCCTTAGACTATAAGTTGGCCCCAATTTTCTCAAAATTTGTCTACCTGAGTACCCTCATCTATAGTATATTATATCTCTTAGAGCTCAAAATTGAAAAAATATCAATATGAAATCTAATTTTAATTTCTTTTTGAAACTTATATATACAAGTTGGATTTTTCTTTTTTTAAAGTAAAAAATTGTTATAAATAATCTTTCAAAAATTTGCACACATGATATCTCAAGAAATACAAGCTCAAATCACTCCTCGTAAGTTACATTGGAACACATGATGTACTCTTCCACATGGTACTATTTTCATCATATAAATCAACCTTTTCAAAATGATAAATTCTATGTTTACTTACTTATACACAACATCACTTGCATATTCTTCACATTTTGGTAGAAATTTTCAAATACAATAATTATCATAGTTTTCAATGATCAAAAGGATAATTTATATTCAATAAAAATATATACCTTTACTTCAATAGGATGCACTCAATTCTTTCATGACTCGCATCAAAAGTGGGGCATACATTGTGTCTATCATAGAATACATATCAACAAATTATGCAGGATTCAAATTAGTTAAAACTAATTTAACACTACATATTTATGAATGATTTATTATAAAAAGCATACATAGTAACAAATATACTAAGGGAACATGATAAACAAATGCACTCAAAATCAAATATTTTAACAAAGTATAGGTTTCCAAAGATTTGGAATCATATTCCATAACAAAATACATGTCAAAGATTCAAATTAATTTATAAATAAAATACATGACAAATATTTACACATAAATTTGGATTCTTGGTGAATATGATATTCATATGCACTCACTTTATAAAAACATAATTCATATGCACTTGAATACACATGCATGGGAGTATGCAAAATAGTTACAAGAGCAAAGTTACATGTTGAAAATACAATTACAATTGAGCATATAAATTCATGACATTCTATATAATTGATATATATTTAGGGGGCATGATGCTCATTCACACTCAAGATTATTCAAAGATCAGAGTTCAAAGTCTCAAAATTCCAAAATGGCGTGATACTTGTTTATGAGCATGTTTCAAATATAAAAATTATGAATTCAAAATAATAATATTCACTTAAATTCAAATATATGAGCAATGTAGTCATTATGGGGATATGAATATAATTAATTCTCTTATGATCTTGAAAAATATAATTTAGATCTACGTTCATCAACATAATTAATTTTGTTGTAGGTGGTGTATAATTGAGTCTAGTGACACTCAATAACCTTGGAAGCACTTCTAGTGAACCTATCATGGTTCCACATTTTTTGGGGATTAGTAAATGAATTAATTTTCCTCATTCATAATATTCTAAATAATGTATATTTTTAACTCATGTAATTGATTAGCTAAATAAAAAGGTTGAGACTAATCACTCTTAACTCTACAAATAATTCAACATAAACAATTATTCTCTCTAAAGTGCTTTAGCAATAGGGCACGTTTTCTCTAATATATTATCTTAGAATATGGGATGAGATAAATCTTGGTTACTCTATTCAATATGGTCATGGTTATAGTTATAGTGACAACCAATGGTATATTTACTCTCCATTTTACAATCGAGGGATTATTCTTTTCCCTAGCCAAGAAATGATCAAGACAAAAAGCATCCTCTCTCCACTTGGCACAACATGAGCATTATCCATAAGTAACACCATGTAGCACAGATATATGTTTATTCTCTAATTTTTATTTACCTTTTAAAAATTCAAATTTAAGCTTTCATATTTTATATATGGACTTTAAATACTACATATGTTATTGCAAATTCTTCCATGACATATCTCACATAATCAAAATTCCAAGTCACATGACAAAGTGTGTCTACACACTCATGTTATATTTTTTCCTTTATAAATTTCATTACTATAATAAATGGGGGCACAATTCAGACACCTAAATTTTTAAAAGGTCATTATTTATGTCATTTATTTCAACTTTATACACATATAATATTGACATCAAAGAAGGTATCTATTAGTGCATTATACTTGGGTATTTTTCTCTAATCTAGTTTATGAGTTGTCAATTGGTTATTAATATATCCAATTTATCTTAGGGATCCCCAATTTTTTTGCTTTGTCCTTCTAGACAAGTCTAGGTATTTGGATAGGACCGACCTATAATTTGATCTGCATAGCCCAAACTTGTCTAAGTTAATTGTTTAAACTTATTTTGAGTCATGAGTCATTTTTATTGTTGGGTATTATTTTGGGTCATATTTTTCATGCCAATAGGTCCCAAATTGAAAATTAAAAAAATATATAATTAAAAGTCTCCTCTCATGCAAAAAGTATAATTCTCTTAGCTCTAAAATGATATTTAAAGATTTACATATTACACACACACACACACACACACACACACACACACACACACACACACACACACATGTTTGGTGAAGCTATATTCAAGGATAAATTTAAATATGCATACTTTTGCCAAGGGTAAAATAGGAGAAATAACATCTAGATTTTCATTCATTATTTCACACATACACATAATTTGGAAAACTGCTTTTGAGTTTGAGACCTCTTTTGAGTATTGGAAATATAATACAATGTTTGGTAATTCAACATGGATTGACCAAGGTTAATCAAACTTGATCCCTTTCTCTCAATTCTACCCCACATTTGATTCCAATTTGGTTTTTATGTATGAAACTATGGGTTTTTATTTTTAGGTCATGCAAAACTGAATATATTAGTGTGTCAAAACCCCTAATTAGACAAACACATGTAGTTCAATTATCATTTTTCTATCACAGTCAATAGGGATGAGTTTTTAATCAATAAATTTAAGCACATTATGTTGCAATCCACTTATAGTGGTCACATCCAATAATATTCTCTACTTCTACCTCTACTCTATCATAGTCATACTTATGTTTTATTTATCTTTTATTGTTAGTTATTAACTACATTCAACTAGGATAAGTCTATAATCAATGAACTCAAATGCATTGCACTGCCATAGACTTACAACATACCTATCCATAATTAATTTATGATTATGTCCTTGGTTTTGAGCATGCACATTCACCTCTATTATTAATTTACACTTTTATATAGTTAGAACAATCAATAGAAACTTGTGTGCAAGCTAAATATATCTATTCTTAGTGTTTTCCAAAATGAACAATTTTCCATTTTTATCTTTTGTCAAAATTATAATAATTGATTATTGTACATGTTAAGTATTCTGAAATTCTCTAGTTTTACACCTATAACCAAATATAATTTATTGTGTTTTATCAAAAATATGGTAAAATAAGTGGATAAGATGTTGATTACTTAGATTATTTTGATTTGAATATCCTGACATAGATTGTGGGTGAGGTTTATCTTGGGATGTACTCACATTAAATACATTAGTTCATGTTTATAAAGAGTCTTTTTCAGAGTTTTTAGAAGGTTTAAATTGGCTTATAATGAAATATTATTTTTTGTCTTGGTTAAAGGCTTCTTCCAAATTCTTAAGGGAGAAGACTCAAACTCTATATTAGAGACTGTATTTTACAACAGTGATAAAGAGTTTAAATATATTTTCATCATTGATATTGTGATCCATTTTATTTTTCATAGACATCTATCGCTTGATGAAAACATGGTTAGAATCCTTAGGTAATTTCTTAGAATTAATGAAAATGCCAAGGCTATTCTTAGGAAGTTCATGATATTTGAATTATTTAATTAGATAATTGACTAAGTATTCTAGTTGGGTGATCGAGTGGGATAAAAGTTGATTATACCATTCTAGTGAATCTTCGACTAGATTTTTAATAATAAGTTTTGGTTTTAATCTATTATTTGTAGAGGTTTCTAAAGGATTTAAAATATAAATTAGGGTTGATATTCCCATCATATGTGATGGTTATAAAAATATTTCTAGACATAATGTAGGGATATAACATCTCATTTTTAAGGGTTTTTAGATTTTTTTATGATTGGGGGTTGAGGAATAATATTCTCACTATCATCTGTAAGAGGAAGATAAAATTTTTGACTCTATGTTTACAATGACTTTCTATGGTTGATTATCCATTTGAAAAATGTGGCTTTTAATCTAAATTATTTGGTTGGTATTTATAGATTGCATAAGGTCCATTTGGTCTAATGCCTTAGAAAGAACTTGTGTTGTGTCAACAATAGTATTTTGAAGAGGGTTATTGGTATAAATTATTACAAGAGGAATATTTTTGGGAAAGATGTTAATGGCATTGGTACTAAGATTAGGAATGTAAGTTGAAACATTATATGTACAATTTTTAAGATTTTTATCCTTGTTTTGAGTATACATGACTTTTGAACTAAGATATTGATATGTTGTTAGATCACTATTAAAATATATCGATACCATATTTCATTAGATATACCAAGATTGAGATGAGTAAAATAGTACCATAAAGAGTTACATTCAATGGTGGACATAAGAGCAATAAAGGAGCTTTACATATAGAATGTAAATGGGTTGAGGCTCACATTAAAATCCCTCAAGTGAGAAATCATAGTAAAATGATTGAGAAAAATAAGAATCTAGGGAAAGAATATGAAAATGATCCAACTAGAAATGGGATAAGATTCACATCAATTTCACCAAACTTTACATTTTTGAAGTCGATGTGAAGATAACACTAAGAATAAAGGAAAGGAAAGTATGAATATGAACCAAATAGTGGTGGGATGAGATTTATTTTGGGTTAAATAAAATTTATAATTTGAAAACATGGTCAATACTATAAAAATATTATAATATACAAAAGTGACAAGACCATTCTAGCACCATCTACATATAAAATGTATCACCACGAAGTGGGGCATAGCTATAAGAAAGTGTTGTTTATAAGATAGGTATCAAGGATATAATAAGGAAAGTTTATGCAACAAATTTAAAAATAAGGAGAACCTAGATATAATATGATGATAATATAAGGTAATGATAAATATCAAATGACTGTTAAGAGATTCTAACTACATGCAAAGGTAGTGAAAACTAACCTAAGCCTAGATAAAGGAATATAACTATGTTATATATACAGGCCTAGTTATTGTAAACTAGTAGAAACTTAAATATATTCTAGGTGAGGAGATAAATGAAAAAGAAAACACTATTCCAAAAATATAAACAATATATCTATCTAATAAAGTATATAAAGGAAGGAGATCAGGGATAAGGATACTTACCTCAAATCAACTTATTAATGTATTAATCTCCACCTTGGATCTAATGACACTTTGTAAGAGATATTTTAGGTGAAGGAATAAAATTATAATTATTAATACCTAAATTTAATAAATTATGGAATACAAATACTAATTTTCACCTCATTGGTTCAAGTTCCTTCTATTGAGCTTCAAAAACCTTGAATATGACTAGTCCTCCAAACGAATTAGTTCCTACCTCCTAATTCCTCTTATACAATTAGAGTAGAATTTCCATATGAAATTAGATTAAAGATATTTTTATTATTTAAAAATGTAATTTAGGAAATCTATGAATATTTTTCAAATTCATACAATTTCACTAGTTAACATGTTGTTGGAATCGATTTGGATTGATTCAGTATAATGAATTGGGATTGAAACAATACTTGGTCAGCCATAATAATCTATATAAAAAAGTAAAGATAGAAATGAATAAGGATTTATTTAGTAATAAATTATCATAGGTAATAAATATATTAAATTGATATGATATACAAAGGAATATACAAAACTAGATTGATCTATTTTGGTCTAGTAGAAAAAATTTAAGATAATAAGTAGAATGAGAGGAATGAATGGAGAAGAGACCCCAAGGAGGATAAAAATATTTTAAGGCAAGATGGTGATGATAATTAGGTATAATAGGATGATATTAACATCTATTACAAATCACCAAAAACGGACCCCACCCCTTTCTTGGTGCACTCCTTAGTATATGTGCTTTAGGAGATCGATGTGCCAATAAGTTTTGTAAAAGATATCATCAAAAATTGAAAAATAAATGTGTATACATAAAGCACATTTAGATATTATTTTATTAAACAATAATTAAATATATGTAAGAACATAATTATTATAGGTGAAATAATTATTGTCCCCAAAATTAAGTATAATCACAATATTATAAATTAATTTAGATAGCCATTTTTGTGCTCATTACATTTAGGTTTGCATCTAAAAAAACCAGTAATATTACAAGACAGTATCATTTTTACTTGAGTCATGATTGACCACATTATCTATAGTTATTTAATTATTATTTTAGCATATTTTATGATTTTTTTAAGTAAAAAATATTACAACATGAAACAACATTTTATTTGGTTAGATATTTACATAGGGTAGCTTAAGAATTGTTAAATGTTTTATTTGCTTAGTAGAATACATGTAGAATAAAATGTTTCTCACATATATAGTTTCATTATGGTTGGTGGTGGATAATGGGATTATGATGGTGTATGTTTGTGTGTTAAGATAGACTTGATGAAAGAATTGATTAATATTCGTGGTTCCACTTATTTATAGATAAAAATTATATTACATGTTGGTATAACCACATGCTAGCACAAGGATTTAAACATGATTAAAAAAATTAAGATCATTTGGTTAGTATAGGAATAAATTTTAGTATGAAAAATAAAATGTGACACAATTAATGAATCCATCAAAATGTATTAATTAAGGAATATTTTGACATGAGAATTAGCTTGTTTTTGTGAAAGTTGTGTGACATTTGATTGAGATCATTACGATAATTTAGAATGGGTTTATTATAGTATACATGTCCCATAACCCATGATAAAGTGTTTTAACCATGAGGTGCTAAAAAAATTGACACCTCTACACACTATGATCACATATCGTAACATGTAAAACTTGGACACATGTCTATGGTACCATTCCTCTCAATAAAATTTTGAGAAATGTGACTATTGCTTGCCACATTATGTGAAGGGAATACATAAAAATACAAAGTATAATATATATTGAGGTTTTTAACATATATAATAGGGTTAATTATTTTGATATGAAATTTACTATGAACCTACTTGAAATGGAAAAATGGAATTCCAATAATTTAGGACTATAAAACATAAAATAAGATATTCAAATATTCACACATAGTTGTTGATTTGTATGTCCAATTGGTTATATATATTACCACATTGAAGATGAAGGATTTATGGAAACTTTCAAAAAATTATGATCAAGAAATATTATAAATTCTAAAGATTGGAGATGACTTAAAAGATGCAATTAATTGATAGATTAGGTTAGTATATTATTAGATCTATAAATTCTTTTTGTTGTAAAAATTATATTTTTTATTCATTTGGTTAAATAATCGACACTAAAATTTTATTTTAAAGGTTAGTGGGGAAAGGAAAAATTCCTTGTTCATGAGGTTGGTCTTGTGAGTCCATCTAGATGAGTGTTTTTGCTACTAGTTCAACATGCAAAAACATTAACTATAAATCTTATCAACATTCAAGGTATAATTAGATACCTCCACCTCCAAGTCTTCCTAGCTAAAAAATGGTAGTAACACCATACTTAAGATATTGAATGATTCATAGGACCAAGTTATTATCCTATGAATATGCCTACTTATGAGACAACATACCCATTTTGGCTCCTAAAATGTCCTTCTCTATAAAAAAATGTATTTTTAGGATAATTTCATACACATAAAATAGAAATCGTAACTCTTATATTCAAACTAAAAGAACCTTCACTTCATATCAAATTCATCTAATTAAAACCTCAATCATTTTAATAAAATATATTAGAAAAATATGTACATATAATTTAGTAATTAGTCCTAAATGTCATTTTTATGAAGTCAAGAGACAACTTTGTTGACTCTAATAAATATTTAAACTTTTGGGACCTTCACCTAAAAATCCATCACTTCTAACATGTCAAAATAGTAAAATTACATGTGTAACTAGGATCATGACCTTGCATTCCACCTAGATGAAAATTTACCCTATTTTTATAGTGTGTATAAATAATGACAATAAATATTATCAACATTCAAGGCACAATTAGATATTGGTCATTCAATTAAGTCAAGGATGGATAATAATTCCTAAAAACATGTTTAAAGCCTTTGAATATGCCTAGTTATAGGAGGGGCTACCTTTTATGACCTCAAGGGTATCCTTCTCTATTAAAATAAATCATTTTTAGGAAACTTTTAGACATGCATAAAAAAACCCTTAAGTTATCTATTCAAACCAAAATAAATTCCATGTGTGTTTTTAAGATCGATAATTACACCCTAGATTAGTTGATTGAAAATAATAGACAAATCCATGGCAAATTATTCATTAATATGTCTTAAAATATCATTTTAACATAGTCAAGAGATAATTTGGTTTCCTTCAATAGATATTTCTAATTATGGGAGCTCCACTTGAAAATTAGTTACTTACAACACACTAGGATTGTAAAATTATGAATGTGTTGAGGACCATGACCTCAGAATCCACCCATATGAATTTTTTCCTTACTAGTTTGACATTTATAAAAATTGACAACAAATGTCATTATCGTTAAAGATACAAAAGGATACATACACTTTTAGGTATTTTAAAGTTAAAATAGATAGCGCATCCACATTAGGGGTGATAAATGACTCCTATTACCAAGTTAACAACATTTTAATCTACATTTTTATGATAAATAATATCCATTTCAGTTTTAATAATGTCCTTCTCTATAAAAATAATGTAGTTATTAGACAAACTTTAGACACAAAAAAAACCATAATTCATCTATTTGAATTGAAATAATTGTTAGGTGCATACCAAATTATTATATTTACACCTTTAATATGAAAATATATACAAAACTTTTGTGCATGAAATTAGTCTTAAAATGTATTTTTTATGTAGTCAATATACCAATTTAAAACTTACAATAGAAATTTTCATTTTTAGAACCTCATATTGAAAATATATCACTTCCAATACATAAATATAGGTACATTATGTATATTTTTGAGACCAAAATATAAAAATACAACAAAATTCATGTTTTACATACTAATATTACATGAAAAAACATTAAAAATGAATGTTGTCAACATTCAAGATGTAATTGGAGATCTTTACTTCTAGGTTTTTATGGGTGAAAACTAGTGGCACCTTCATGTTGGGGTTGGATGATAATGCCTAGTAATACATTATTGGCCTTATAATACACCTAATTATGAGGTATACTATCCATTTCAGCCTCAATAATGTCCTCTATTCAAAAAATGTACAATTTTATCTCTCTCTACCTCTGGGTGTTCAGACCTTAAAATCAATCATTGCTCCACATTAAGGATGTTGAATAATTCCTCCAAATTTTTTTAAGATGATTAAGATGTTTTTATGTTCAAATTATTATGTTTATTTAAAGATTAAAGATAAATTAAACATCATGGTCAAAATATTATGATGTTTATTAAAAAAATGTTTATGGTGTTGTGTGATTATAAAGCATGACATGCTTGCATTATAATTGGGTTAATATCAAATTGGTAAAAATTTGTGAAAACAATGACTTATAAGGCATCACACACACAAAAATATTTGAAATTGGAGAAAAAGGATAGTGAGTGACTTATAATGCATTAATTCATTGTTATTCTCCTTTGTTAATAAATGCTTATGATAATTGTGTGCTAAGTGGGTCCCCAAAGTTTGTGATTATGAAAATATAAGAGTTAAAAAAATCATTAGAGAGATGACTTGTCATAGAGGTCATCTTGAGATGGATTTCAACCCCTACTAAAAAATTCTTATGGTGATTACTTAGGGTAATTTCATTAGGATAATGAATATTCATGAAGGTTAGATTGAGATGAATTAAATGTACACACACAAGTAAACATCCCCCCAAAAATACATTGAAAATTATCATGAAATCCTTTAACTACCTAATAAAGATACATGTTTGTGTTTAAATTGGTTTAATCCCATATTGGTAAGAATTAAGAGACCAGGGTGACTTGTAAGGCATTACATGCACCAAAATATTTTCCATTAAAGAAAGATGATAAAGGGTGAGATTGGGTAAATTCGAAATTCCTCCCCTATTTATAAATGCTTATGGTTCTTGTGTTCTTTGTGATTTACTACCAAAAAACAAGAGGAAAAAAATGTCCTTAATATAAAAAATGCATGCATTAATAAATGTTTTCACTCATATATTTTAAATTTATTAACAAATAAACATGATTAGGTCATGAGATTATCATTTCATCCTCTATTTATCATGAACATGCAAGAAAATATTACATTGAATATAGTTTTAAATATAGTATACAATAAATCAATATATATATATATATATATATATATATATATATATATGAATGATAGCTCTATCAATATAAAATTATAATACATTTTAAAAATGTACTCAATCTTGTACATACATGAGTGACATATATAATTTCATTCTAATAAATAAACAAAATAACATGGCCCATTAAAAAAAGAAACATATACAATATAGTTAATATTATAAATCCCCTCAATCATAAATAATCTTCCTTTTTATCCCTTGAGATGTAGCAAGATGATCATCTCTCCTAATGCCTTGGGATGATTAATGATCAATATAAAAATGAGGATACATACTAGTATAAATTTAAGTGATCAAGCTTAGAGAAGGAGGAATAAGTGGACAACTAGGAAAAAAAGTATGAGGGGAGTTAGAATGATGTTGCTTAGCTAAAAGATCTTGCATTCACATCATAACTTGACTATTATTTTATTGAAATTCAAGAGAACATACATGTTTTAAATTTAAAAAGAATTATAAATTTAATATTATTTCATAGTTACTTGGACATGCCAACTATAATATTGTGGAGTAGACAAAAAAATATAACGAAAATGGGTTTATTATATTAATGTTAGGGATACCCTGCATAATTAAAATTGACAAGAAGTTTTTAATAAATGATATAACTAAATAAAAAATAAATCTCCAAAAGAATTTAAATTGTAAATTTAAATTAAAATTTGTATCGAGAAAGACTCCCTAAATTCAAAGGTCGATAATTTGGCCTGCTCAAACTATAACTCATCCTATATATATATATATATATATATATATATATATATATATATATATATATATATATATATATATATATATATATATATATATATATATATATACATACATACATATATATATACATACATATATATACATACATATATATACATACATATATATACATACACATATATACATACATATATATACATACATATATATATATATACATATATATATACATATATATATATACATATATATATATATATATATATATATACATATATATATACACACACACACATATATATATATACACATATACATATATATATATATATATATATATATATACATATATATATATATTAACAATACATATTTTCAAAAAAATATCAAAATATTATAAAGTTTAATTTAATTTAAATTTATTTTTATAATATATATTAAAATAATTTAAATTTACCTGATTTAAATAACTCTAGTTGCCTTATGCCTATTGTTGTTGGTTCTAAAAATAAGTAGGTATAAAAAACTCATCAATATCAATATTATATGAGCCAAGATCCTCTGATGGATAACCAAGACCAAGGTAGGTGTTGAGGATGAAATTTTCCTTCTACACATACCAAATTTAGGTAGAGTGAGGACTTACACAACCTCTCCTGAAAGGAGATCTGAAAAAGGTCTCCCCAAGGTCTATATATACTAGGTCATGGTAGACTATATCTCACAGTTGGTCATTATAAAGAATCCCATATAAGGGGCCTATTTGGAATAAACTTTAGATAAATGATTAGGAATGTTGATCTTGTGGTTTTGTTGCCCAATAAATCATAAAATGGATTTACATTATAAATACAACTAATTTATCACACTTGTTCATTTACATACATAGATCCAATAGTGAAAAAATAACAATAAATAGGGTCTACAATCAAGATAAACATTTAAACACAAATTATAGTTCTAAATATCCTATCTAATCTAATAGAGATATAAAAAAGAGAAAAGGGCATGGAAAAAGAGATGATGAGCCCAATTTGTAGAAAATATAAATCTTATTTTATTGATTAGATGGTTCCCTTAGGAAATTGATCTCTACATGACTAATATAGCACAACCAAGGGCAAAGATAATGCAAGAGTCTAAGTAATAAGTTACATATGAAAAAGAAGGAAATATATCAATCATATACATATGCAGGCAATGGATATCAAGTTACAAAGATTTTAGATAGAATGTAATTCATGAATCTTGAATTTGGGATTCATCAAATACTTAGGTGAATTAAATAATCAAGTTAAAAAAACCTTGAAGCATGAAAAAAAAATCTAACTAGAAAATAGGAAAATAGAGGAAATGAAATTCCATGGAGTCATTAATTCGCCCTCTATCTATTAGTTTCAAAAATTAAATGAGATGCTTCAATCAGGTATCAAATTTGATCATGATATTGTACCATCCTAGTGAAATCAAGATCAAATTCATGTCGATTGATTTGGAATTAAATTATAGGTGGGTGAAATATATTTTATATTAATTAAAAAACTTAGTCAGTATTAGTCTACATAGTATGGGACATGATTGATAGATCCTAAATTAAATTCTAAATGGCTAAATGTTGCTCAGATCTTTTCAGGATATTCAGTTAGCCATATTCTATGTAGTGAATCCCACACCTCATTAATTAAATAATTATATTCTTTTCACTCTTCATTTGATCCAAACATCAATGCCACATCCACGATCAATGTTACTATTTGATCCACATTGAATTCTTTGTTTTTTTATCACCTCAATGTTAGGAGATAAGAAACAACTTGATTATGTAAATAGAATGGACACACAAACCATTCTCAAGCTTCGATATATTTTATGGGAAATATGGTTATCAAATTTATGCTCTATAGATGCTAACAAAGATGTCAATACATCCTTAGTGGCATGATTCATGATACATGGCTTATCCTCATGTATCCATTTCTCAAATAGGGCTCAATATGCACTAATTGCTCCATGACTCTGATGAGATGTGATTTTGGCACATGGCATCATCTTATTCATTCTAGAGTTTTAATATAGGTTACATCTATGTGGGCCACTTTGAGGCCATGGTGAAGCATGATTTCACCACATACCATCATCTCACTTACCTTCTTTATCTCCTACCTACCCAAAATGTATTGACCCTATTGGGACTATGATGGAGAAAAAAATAATTGCATGGATTCATCCTATTCATCCAAAAGTTCTTAGGCAAGATCAATGTTTAAAGTGATCCAAGGAAGTGAAGGGGTGATATCTTAACACATGACAATATCACACTTATTTAGAAGCTCACTTAAAAATTAACAAGTATGGACTAGCCTAGGGAAGTGATTAAACAAGATTGTGCAACTTGGTAGCATCTCATTTATCTAGGAGGTTACGTGTCTTTTTAAAATGGCCAAGCCTCAAAAGCTATAGTAAAATGAGTGAATGGCAAGTGGAACTTTGAATAAAGGTGCATCTATAGGGAAAATAGAACTGCTAGTTAGCTTTTTAAGTTTTAAATGGAAATAAATAAGTACCAAAAGATGAAAAGGAAGGCAAATAACATAAGAGAATTTAAATCCCCCTTTTGATGAATTAAAATCCAATTCAACCCTATAAAATCCAAAGAAACCATATCCAAAAGTGAAACCATGTCAACACTTAGCCATTAGACTAGAAATGAATTAATTTTCACAATAAAAAACACAAGAAAAAAATCAAATAAAGTTAGATAAAACACAAAGATCTAAGGTCCCATTTCAATTTTGATAGTTTAGATAAGTGAATCAGACATCATTTTTAATTTTGATGAATATTGATGAGGATGTAGTGTGATCTTAGTTGGTAGGGTTGTGCCATGTGGATATCCTTGCCTTTTCACTACTTGATTGGGGATTTATCATATGTTGACTATTCTATAGATAAGATGTAAAGAGATATCACCACATAGTGTGATCTCTCTCATCTAAGATGTCATGGGCCTTGGATTGAATATATATATGTTTAAATGAATTAAGGACACTAGATCACAAAAAATAGAATCATCCCAAGCATTCTATAGGTTAGGGACATTTATAAAATAATAAAAGTCTTGAGGAAGTGAGGAGGTAGGATTTAGACACCTGGTAGCATCTCACTTATATGGGACCTCGTTAGGTTATTTTAAATTAACTAAGTGTTGAAACCTATGAGGAAGGGAATAGTGATAAGTGGTAACCCTTATATATTTAGGTCACAAGTTTTAAAATTTGACCACATCTTGAAGCCTATAGGAAAAAATAAAGTATTTTTTAGTCCCTTTTAAATTTGAATGAAAATGACTAAGTGAAAACTCAAAAATAGAAGCAAAAGGTAAACAAGACTATAGAAATAAACAACCATTTTGTTGAGTCTAAATCTAATTTTATCCCATTATGCAGAGAGTGACTAAGTTAGAGTATAAAAAAATTATAAAGACTTAGATAATTAACCTATAATAATGTAATAAATGGACCAAAATGAATTAGGAAAACACACAAAAAATATTAAAATAGTTAGATAATTTGCATAAGTCCAAGACAAATTTTTCCCAAAAGGATTTTTTTATATACTTCAAAACCAATTTTAAACTAGATAAGACTCTTTAGACTTAAGTGAATTCATAGAATTAAATCAAATAAGTCTTAGATGTGATTTTTTAGACCAAGTACATATAATGAATATTTACCTTCTAGACTTGGTTAAAATAATGTAGCTTGACATCTAAGGACTTTCTATCATGTTCAGCTAACAACCCAAGTAGGACAATGCCACCAAAATCCATTAAATAAATATACAAACCTCTAAAGAAAAAATAGGTTCCATGATTTCATGATGAAATTAGGGCATGTTGTGCAATAAATAAAAAATGGTGACTCTATTAGAAAATGCTCTTGAATATTTTGGAACAAAAGAAAGATGTCCACTAACCCATATTTTCATCCTAAAATAACACATTGAACATGAAGAAATTCAATAAATAAAAATAAGGGAGAAACTAAGTGATCAAATTTAGTATTCCTATTCCTATTCCTATTCCTATTCTTTGATGCCTACAATAATTAAATGAGATGTTCCAACTAGGTATTAAATTTAATCATGATCTTGTACCATCCTAATGAATTTAACATAAAAAAACATGTTAACTTATTTTAAATTAATTTTTTGGTGGATAAAATCTATTTGATATTAATTAAATCACTTAGTTGATTTTAATATGCAAAAAAGGGGCCATGCTTGATGGATCCTATATTGAATTCTTGATGGTTGAATGTCACTAAGATCTTATCAAGATAGTCGATTTCCCATATTCTATGTAGTGTATCCCATGCCTCATTAAGGTAATCCTTGTCTTTTATATTCTCTTTACTTGATCCCAAAATTCAATCCACATACATGATTAATGTTACTATGATATTCACATTGAATTATGCATTTTCTAATCACCCTACTACTATGAGATAAGAAGCAAACTAACTATGTAAAAAAAATGGACATAGAGTCCATTATTGGGATTTGACAACTTTTATGGGTGAGATGATTTTAAAATTTATAATCTATACATGTTGACAAGGATTATAATGCATCATTGGTGATAAGATTCATGGCACATGGATTCTCCTCACTTATCCGCTACTCAATTAGGGCTCAATATGAACTGACTGCTCCATGGCCCCATTGAGATGAGATTTCAAAATGTGACATCATATCACTCATCTAGTAGTTTGACTATAGGTTTAATCTACACAAACCACTTTGAGGTCATAATGAAGCATAATTTCACCATGTGGCATCATGTCGCTTACCCACTTTATCTCTTGCATGTCCAAACTATATTAACCCTTCTAGGTCCATGATGAAGTGATATTTCACCATGTGGAATCATCCCATTCATACATGAGTTATTATTAAATATTTATATTCAAATTTATCTAATGAAGTGAAGGGGAATATCCTAATACTTGATAGCATCTCAATTATCTAAAAGATCATTTGAAAATCAACAAGAACAAACTAGCTAGAGAAAATAATTAAATGAGATCATGCCACTTGGAAGCATCTAGCTCATCTAGAAGGTCAAAAGTCTTTTTAAAATGGCCAAGTATCGAAATATATGGGAAAATGAGTGAATTACAAGTGGTACTTAGAATAAAGGTGCACATCTAGGGAAAATAAAAGTGATCGTTAGATTTTTAAATTTTGAATGGAAATAACTAAATACTAAAAAATGAAAAGGAAGTAAAAATGAAGATAACATAAGAGAATCCAAATCCCTTCTTTTTATAAATTTAAATTCAATTCAATCCAATAAAATCCAATGAAAACAATCCCTAAATTAAAACCATGTCAACACTTAGCCATTCAACTAGAAATGAACTAATTTTCCCAAGAAAAAATGTAGAAAAAAACAAATAAAGTTAGATAAAATGTAGAGATGTAAGGCCCCATTTCAAGTTAAAAAAATTTTGATGTGAGAAATGACCATAAATTTTAAGTTCAATAAATATTGACAAGGATTCAAGCATGCTCTTAGTTTTTAGGGTCATGCCAACTGCTACTCCTTACTTTGTCACTACTCATCTAGGGCTTTAACATATGCTAATTATTCTATAGTGAGATCTCACTATATGGTGCGATGTTTCTCATATGGGAGGTCTTGGGCCTTGAAGAAAATATTTAGATGCTTGAATGAAGTGGGGATAATGGATCAATCCACCTAGAAATATCTTAGGCATATAAGAGGTTAGGGATTTGTATCAAAATTTTCAAGGGCCTAAGAAAGTGAGGAGGCATGATCTGGACACTTGATAGCATCTTGGTTGTCTAGTATCTCTCTAGGTCATTGTAAATAGACTAAGTCCCAAAATTTATGGGGAAGAGACTATGTGACAAATGTCAACCCCTCATGCATCTAGGGGGTCATGATTTTGAAATTTCGACCACATTTATAAGCTTATAATAAAAATAATGTAGTCGTTGGTCCCTTTTAAATTTAAATGCAAATAGCTAAGTTAAAATTCTAAAAGAAAGGCAAAAGGTGGTGTTGTCACCAAATATTTTACCCTAGAGGAGGTTGTTTAAGCCTAATCTAATATTTGGGAAACATTGGAATACTTATAGGCATGTGGGTTACCTATAAATGAGGTTGACCTCAAGGTTTAAGGGCTAGCTCCCTAAATTTTCCTTTAAGTGATTATCACCTACACTAACTGATTTACTGTGGGAAAAGGGATAGAAGTTTTCATGAAAATAAACTAATCTAAAAGGGGTGATACACCATGAATATTTCCATCAGGCCATCATACTTCTTTCAATTATAAATAAGACCTACATACTAGCTTCAAAGTCCTGAGATGTTCTAACATTAGTATTTTAATATAGAGGTGATATGCATGAGACAACTCAATGTAAGTGAACAAAGTTTAGTTACAGACTCAAAGGATAATTTCACACTTGAAAGTATCCAAACACACTAGCTATACTCCATATGACCTATTAGAATGAGAATTTTTTACACCAAATATGAAAGGATAAGGAAGAGTAAGGATAAAATATTATCACTATAGCTCACCATTCATCACTTCACACACTTAGAAAAAATGTTTTGAAATCAAAACCATATTGATTTAATTATTCAAAGGCAAAGTATAACATCAAACTAGTAGGGCTTCACCATACCAGGTGTGGTATTAATAATGAAGTCAAAGAGTCATAAAGTCACTTGTCAAGCTGAGAGAGAGAGAGAGTTACATTTATAAGAAAAAATGAATATGAAATATAGCATGCAAATTCTATGGAAAAATTTCTCTCCAAGCATGAAAATCCTCAAATTTGGTATAGGACTCTTCAATTGTTTGTTTGGAAATTGCCTTCCTTTAATGCTCCATAGTAGACTAGGGATAGATTACATCATTGCACTATGAAGGGGAGAGGGGTTAGAAATAGGATCCAAAATGCATTTGATATGTATATAATCATCAATATTCTTCTATCCAAGTGTTCTCATTACCTGTAATCATAATCACCCTTCTTTCACTCATACTTCACACTTGGCACCAAGGTGGTCTTTATTTTCTCAAACCAATCCACACAAGGGGTAATGAGACACTTTTCAAGATACCTCATGTCCTTATATCAATCAAGAAAACCTCAAAAGGCCTCCCAATTGCAGTTGTCACCTTCTTATTTGGTGATCACTCTTTGTTCACTATGCTAATTTGGACTGGTTGAAGTGAAGGTAATTGTATAGGTACTTATATGATTTTATGAAGAAATATATGGATATGAGGAGTTAAATTAGGTCTCATTCTCTCTCCCAAAGTGATCCTCATCCTTTGAAACCCTTATGTACCTAAAAAACATCAAAATCTATCAAGAAAAACCATTTTTACCTTGTCCATACGAGTAAGGTAAAATCAAAATTGATGGGAAAAATCTTGGTGGATTATTATATAATTTAAAATCATCTCCCAATTCATACTATCTCATCTGGATGCCTTTTCTTCAACTTCTTCTCCATTGTGTCATTAACCAGGGTTTTAGAGGGTTTTGAGTAGTTTTAGCCTCTAAGGATCATTCATAAAATTTTGATGTCTAATATTCAAGAAAATTTAACTAAAACCTTGTTAAGGACCCTCTCCAACATATCATATCTCCTCAAGCTCCCATGTTATGCATTTGTACTATTATGAGCTTTCAAACTTGCCTTATTGAACTCTCCTTAACATGTTGCAAACCTTGTCATGTTTTTAATCCAAGAAATGGATTCCTTATGACCTTATCTAAAAAATAAATGTTATAACACACCTTATAAATCACCATGAATATTTTTAAATGCTTTATAATTCTCACCTATCCATATAAGTAATATTGGATCCTTTTTAGGCATTAAGCCTAGTCAAGGCCTAGTAGGTTCAGACTATATACTTGTGGGTTTATGCAACCATGTCTGGTGCCTAGAACTTATGAGGGATTTATAATTTTAATTAATGTTTAATTTTATTTTATAAACCTTTATTATATGTTTTCAACAACTTACAACTCACCTTATTGTTTTCCTTATCCTACAAAATCTGGCTTTTTGGGAGTGTCATATGTCTAAGATAAAATAAATGGCACTTACCTTATTATCTAAACCAAAATGATGATATGAGGATATTTTTAAAGTCATGGGGACACTTTTTAATATTTTCCATGATTATATCTCATAAATATCCCATCTAAATCTTCTAAAACCTAAGATAGACTTTTGTGTAACTTGCTGCCTATGTAGGGTTAATGTGTTGATTGTAGTTTGCTATATTAGAACCTTTCTTTGACCTATTTATATGTATTTATAATTTAATGAATTGTAAATCAATATTAATAATATAATAAGAATTAAAACACTCATTCATCTTTGTCAACTCTTAAAGATATACCTTCTACTTGACAAGCCTAGTTGGCAAGTCAACTATGACTGTGTTGCACTTAGAAAAAACATGCTTGCCTATAGGTGTATACTCTAATGTTAGGTCTTGTGTATTGAATTAAATATTTATGTAATTCATTTAGGCTCATATAAAACTCATTTTTACTTTTTATCATCATGCACAAATACCTGTGATAAGATTAGATAATCAGATGCTAAAACACTGTCACCCTACAATTAACTGTAGGTGATTTCTTTGAGAGTAAAAGAGGTATTGGAGATGCATTTCACCATTTAAAACTTGTGACACACATCATAGAGTTATTTTTAAGCATTTTTAATCATCTCCAATTAGTAAATTCTTTTTTTTTGTATTTTTAATCACCAATATTCATCTTTTGAGACTGTAGATACCTACAGTTAGACTGTAGACTAACCTTTTGAAAGCAAGGGTACACTTGTAAATGTTGATATAGGTCAATACCATGAAATCAAATATTTATTGAATCTTTGAAATAATAGTGCACTTATAACCTTCATAAGACTAATTGACATGAATTCATGATCCAATACTTCGACCTTGGACTGTAAAGTCACATGAGGCTCAAGATATTGCAGAGAACACTGACCTTCTACAGTGAAAGAATGTATAGAATGAAGGATTCATTTACATCACATATTGAGACCAAAAAATAACTTTATTTGGTCAAGGAATCACTCTTAAATGAGGGATACAAGATAGGATCATATACATTCATATATACTCCTTGTCACCTCATCATATGGCAGCATCAAAAGTGGACAAGGCTCTGTTTTAGAGTTTTTAAGGTAATAGGTCCCTAAAACAAACTTCTCCACATATGATCTTGATTCAAGTCATCTTGTCACTCAATTATTAAATATTGATGTCCATGTCATTATATAAATTCTTAATATTCTATGAAGGTCTCAAACATATCTAAATATTCCAATCTAAATGCTCAGACCTCTATGGAGACCTATAGGTGTACACATAGTAGCAGTCAAGGTTGTGAAAGTAGAATATGAATAATGTGCATAGTGTGTGTTTTTATAACATGATTATACTTTCTCAAAGTATTTAAATGGATCATTTTCAACCTTGAAATATTTTAAATAATTCAAATGCCTCATTTCAAATGCTTACCTTCCTTTAGGGAACCTGTAGGTGCACATCAATGTTGTAGCTTTGTGTTAGGATTTGAATTAGTAGAAAATACATTCAAAAGAAATTATTTAGATGTTATAGCATGTTGATTTATCTTAGAGGGGTTATCACCACCTTGGATATTTCTCCTTACATAACCATGAATGTTCTCAAAACCTTCATACAATGCATTTAATTGACTCTAAGTGGATATGTGAAGAGAGTTGACTATGTTATTTACATGACTAAAATTTCATTGATGCTGGCCTTTAAGATTAAGCTTATAAATAAGGTGATTTCCATGAAATCTGAGAAACATTAAACATTAATGTATCTATTTAGAGATAACTATAGGAAATAACAACCTATGTAGCTGATGAACATGCCTACAACTAGAAATGGAGATCTCAACCAATAAATTGAGATGTTATGCTCATCCAATAACCTCCACACATGAAAAAAAATATTGAAACCATGAAATAAGGAATTCCAAATCGTTTGAAATCAATTTCAATAAATGGTTTATACTAACCAGCTCAAACAAGAAGATAACTTGCAGGGTTTGGGGATTAGTATGCAGAAAAGAATAGTCAACTTCTTAAGAATGGTTCATAAAGCATAGGAAAAAAATATTTTAAATAATAACATGAAATGGAAGTGGAATAAGTTTACTAATACCCCACAAGATCATTTTACCTGAAACCTCTTCTATTGGTCGTACCAAGAGAAAACACATTCACCAATTTTATATGTGAAGAAGAGAAATGGAGAAATGAAATGGTTTTCAGTCTTTTTTGAGACTTCAAAAGTATATATAAAATTTAAATGAGTTAAGGTAAGTTGAATATCAATTTTATATTCTTTACACATGTTCCACACTTCTTTAGAAGCTGTACAACTACCTAAATCCTCCTTTCAACTATTTTCTTGATTTCAGTTAGTAACCTACAAGTTTTTTAGTTAAAAATTACAATAATAACAATACTATAACATATTTTACATTAAATAATAATTATTAACACTTATCTACTAAGGTAAACCGTACAAATTCTATTAATGACTCAAATATGACCCCTAACTGACATAAAATGACTTATGACTAAATTTGATTATGACCAAGATTAATATCTCATTAAATTAAATAAAATAGGACCATGAAACACCTTATTACATATTAATATACCCATATAATATTTTTTTACTATAGAGGTTTGACTTATTTTGACTTGTGGTCAAAATAGTCAACATTCTTGGTGATTTCCAAGGGGTGGTATGCTTGCTATTCCAAGACCAGTAGCCTAATCCTATCCATTTGGGAAAGGAGTCACCTATAAACAAGTTTTACACTAAATTACCTTTGAAATAACACTAAACACAAAGGAAAGACACAAAAAACAAGACACACCAAAGGAAAAAAACATGTGTTATAAAAAACACTTAGGGAACACACACTCAACAAAAATAAAATCACACACCTATTCTAGTATTTATAGGACTAACCTTAATCTCATCAATAACAAATATTTAAATGAATATAATTAATAAGTATAGTTAACTCTTATCGACTCATTCTTTATAATTAGGAGTTATTTTATTTTCACTTGATGATAACATATGGTCCACTCGATGAAGTATCAAATTTGGTATGTCTCCCTAGATTTTCTCTACCTTCATCCCATTTTAACACTCTGTCACCTTCTTGAATTTATCTTGGAGTTACCTTCTTATAAAAATACCTTTTCATTAGCATTTGGTGATGTTCTATAGCTTTGTGACCCTTGTCTCAAGTCTCTTGTAGCTCCATTAACTCTATCAACCTCATCTCCATTGGAGTGTTCTCAAGCAACTCTAGTTGATGTGGCAACTCTAGTTGATGTGCCAACTCCAAGTCAGGAACCTCTTGGGATATAGACAACCTAGCCTCTCTTATATAAACAAGAAAAAAAGGAGAGTTCCTTATTGACCTCTTGGGAGTTATCCTATTAGCCCATAGGGCTATCTTCAATTTAGTGTGTCAAGCCCTTTGATTATCCTCCAAAGCTTTCTTGATGATTATGATAAGATTCTTGTTAGTAGATTTAGCCAAACATTTAACTTGAGGGTATTATTTAGATGTTTTATAGGTATAAACCACTAATATTTGGGGGTGAATTTGTGGTGTCAAACAATCCAATTCAATTTCCAAACCCTTCAAACACTTAACCATTCAATATAACCATTCATGAAGCATTCACAATGTTTATAGAAATGAACAAATAAATAATGCAAGATTACACACACAACATAAGATTTATGTGTGAAACCCTTTTGGGGAATAAAACCCACTCTTAATACTACAAACACATGGACTACTTATCCTATAATATGATCATAAACATGAGAATGGTCAAGTCCTTCCAACCAAAATTTAGTGAAATACCTGTTTCATAAAGAGCACCTACCCTTAGGATGATCAAGTCCTTCTGATCACCTATTGGTTAATTACTTTTGACTATATTTATTGAATCACTTGTTTCATAAGGAGAACCTACCCCTAAGATGATTAATTTCTTGTGACCTAGATGTTGAACACCCTCCCAACACCTATGAATTGAACATATCTTGATCATTGATTACTTTACAATCTAATGGAGATATAATGCATATCATCTCTCTTCAAATATGTACACTACATAGTTCACACTCTGATCTACCCCTCAAATCAACCACCAAGCTCACACATACATCTTCTATCCTTCGCTCATCCTCAATCTTCAAATCTACAAGAGCATTGTCTTTGACATCATAAATATAACCTAGAGGTAATACGCACAATCCTAAATATGCTCTCCTCATCAACCCATATAATAGGCACACTCTTTCTCCTCTTTCTTTTGCTCTTCAACTCTCACATACACCTCTTCTCTTAGGTCAATCATATCTAGAGATCATCATCTTTGATTTCACCATTATAGATCCTTCATGATTATTATCTTCTTAGTCATATTTTAGACTTTCCTTAACCCTTAAGACATCTTACATAGCTCAAATCTATCCTCACAAGTTGGCATAGCAAGTATGGGTCATAGTTAAGCAACTACACCTTTCAATTAAGCCTTATTAGCCCTTATAGGTCTCATGGAGACCTATTCACTCTAGCATTTCAATAAGCAAATTAGAAACATAAGACTAATTACAAATGCATAGGTCCACTCTATATGACCCCTTAGACATCATTAAATGATTAAATTTATCATTACACACCTCTACATATGCTCAATCTACTCAAACATTAGCCTTGTATAGAAGAACATCATGAATGAGGAAACTATTAACTTCTAAGCATCTGTTCATACTGAATATGGATTGGTCAAACCTCCAAAATCTATATAGATGATCCTCATATAGTCTACAACACTCTCCAATAGCTAAGTCACCTTGAAACATCCAAATACCATCAAAAAATCTCAAAATATCCTTCTGGGTCACTTATAGAAGATGGTCAAACACACAATCAGATTTGGAGCTCAATAACTTTAACTATACAAACATTCAAACCTTCTAACTAGATTCAATAGATGTTCCTTGAAGTCCTATTAAAATTTTATTTTTACTACATCAAGAAATTCATCCTAGATTAAAATTTATAGCTCAAAACTAAACATTGATTCTTCCTTCATTAATTTGAATATTTGAATTCCAATGTTCACTGAGCAATTGTTAAACATCAAGAATTTATCATCATGCCATTGCTTCCTGATAATTTAGAATAAATACACTCCATCAATCTTTTCAAAATTATATTGGTCTTTACCTTTGCTTACTATTAAACATTGAACATGCTGACCTCATCTCATGCAAACTTGTAATATTGACAAAATACACACCGTTGATCTCTGTGGATTAACCAAGTCTTTATCTAGCTATTCTTACCATTCGATATTGATTAGAAATATCATGATTATGAAATTTGGCACCCTCATGTGCCTTATAAACACTTTGATTTCAATCCATGCACTTGTGCCACTTGGCATTCCTGCATGCTTTGTTTACTCTTTGACTTGTCTTATACCGTTGATCTTCATAAGTACAAACCACTGCTCACCATTGATATTTTATTAGATTAGTGAGATTGTGACACTTGTCATCAACACGTGAAATGTTTGACATGTTGAATTCATATGCACCATTGATCTCAATATGTATGATTAAGTGATCACCATTAGATATTATAAACCAATGACCTCAAACTTTAACATGAATAAACTTGATGGTCTTTGGCTCATCATAGTCTTTTAGAGCAACTTTGAAGCTTTATAACTTGAGCTAAAAATCACTTCAATACTCCAAATTTATAGGGTACCTTCTTGGAATTATAGACATCTCCATGAAAATATTTGACCTTAGTTTACTCTATGATTACCTATATTAAATGCACAAACTTATTGGTTTATTTATATCTACATAACATGTATTGATGATCTAGATAAGTATAAAAACTTATTGAACTTATATCTAAGAAACCAATATTTCACTAGTATATCTTTATCTACACTCAACCTTGTGACCTAAAATTTTAACCATAATAACTTGGGGTTAATATGATCACAACCGTATAACCAACTCCCCCTAAATCAATGACATGTGAAAATGATGATGTTAGCAAAGTGCCTACTTAGCCTTGTTTGTCATAGAACTAACTATGCCAAGATGAACATAATGAAGAATAAAATGAATACTATGCACTTACATAAGCTATCCAATCATCCTTTACCTTTGATAGGACCCCTCATAGATTCTCAATATTTCAAACCCATCCCTAATCATTTCAAAACTAAATATCAACCAAGACTACTTCAAGCATACTAGGATAAACACACCACACACTTTGTAATTGACACTTAGAATATCAAGAAACTTCATCCACTTAGATGGAGACCTCCATGTCCTCACTAAAAAATCTCCAACAATCCCCCCCTTTGTCATTGATGTCAACACCCATCATATATCTCATATTCCTTCTCTCTTCAGGCATTCTCATAATTGGAACCTTCTTCCCCTTTGACACAATGAAAAAGTGGACACAAACTGATCCTAAGGACCTTAAAATACCATCAATAGGAGAGGACCATCTTATAAATATGATACAAAATCCCCCTTACCTTTAGCCTACCATTTTTTGCCTCAACAAATTCCTCTTACTACATGCCAAAACTCTCTTCAACAAAGCACTATAACAAATGAAGAAAGAAAACACAAAAAAATTTAAATATGATGGAACTCACCAAGAGATATCTAAGGACTTCCCATAATACATCTGAGCCATTGCACCTCTTGAGCATCTTTAGATCTCTACACATCATGAAGAACCACCACATAGGCTTACTAGCCTTCTCTCTCAAACCACCTCAAAGACCATCAAGAACACTTCATGCCACTCACCAAATAGGAAACATGATATAAAAAAACCTAAAAACTCACATTGAAACACTTAAGCCTTGATATTTTGGATAAATAGAGCAAAAACATCAAATCTTCACACTAGGCCTGTCTAGACTCCTTGTAGCCCTGCTTAGAACTTGTAGAGCCCACAACTTTTAGTAGACATATTTTCAAGACCTAAAACTTCATATATATATATATATATATATATATATCACTCTCATATTCCCCCTTAATCACACCAATTTTCATCACCTATATCCTCATCTAAAACATAATTCCTTCACAAATATACTAGCCAATTAAGCCTCCATTTTGATTAAAAAAACTTGAATAATTTGAAAAAACACAAACCTTCAAATGTCTATGAATCTTGATTTAACAACCCATTTGTCTCATTCAACCTATTAATAAGCCTTAAACCTCAAATCATAAGAAAAACCACTTTTCTAGCATAGCTCAAAACTCTAGAATCTCAAAACAAACAAGGTCAACAAACCTCCTAGTCAACAACCACCTCTAAAACTTATTTCACACCTAGAGACAACCATCAAAAAAATTTGGACCAAGATTTGAGCCTTCAAACCTTTGGTAACCTTGACTTCATATACCATTTATTTGATCTTTTTGAGCACAAAACTCTTCTTGACATTCCATCGATCTCATTATGCCACCTAGAAAATACCCATTTTGATCTTGTAGACACTATATACATATAAAAAACACCTTATGACATCACTCTAACCTCATCAAAGCATTTATCCCATATTAACACACCAAATCTAACTAGAAACACTCATCCCTTACCTTTTAGAACATTCTAAAGAACACCACAACAACACTTGCTTCTCCACTGAATGGAATCTCTTAAGAAGCATAGGTAGAGACACCCTACTTCACATGGTTCCTTAGAACAATGTGAATCTAGGAGTTACCCATAACTCCTCATATTCCTTCTCCTCTTTATTCATTTACTATTGATAGTTCTTATTCTTCTTCCTCTTAGGCTTAAGAGAAATAACTTGCTCATCCACTACAACATTCTCCTTCTCTCCTAAGACTGTATTGACAACACATGGGGATAACATAGAATCATGACATAACTTGTCAGTTGAATAATCTTACTTTTAGTTTAAAACATTATCACTAGGTATTGAAAACTAATGTTCTTTTCATGAGACTTGATCATTAACAACAAGATGTTCACTTGAATCTATAAACACCTTAGAACTAGCCTCAACTAGTACCTTGGTCTTCTCCTTGAGCTTGGTCTCTTCATTCAAAACATGAACTAATAATGAGAGATCTTGCCACTCTCCAAATTCTATAGCATTATCCACCATAGAAAATAAATTATTTGGACTTGCAAACTCATCATGAATCACATTTACCACCTTTGGTTTCCATGAGTTAATTTGCCTTATTTCTTGTACTCTAGGAGCCTGATTAAACCTATTCTATCTTTTAGGCCTTTATTTGCATAATCTAATAATGTGACCTCTTTATTGATAATTGAATAACACTGTACCTTTTTCAAGAAGATTATCCTACCTTTCTTGATAATAATAAAATCTTGTAATATGTCCATTCTTTTGACAATTTAAACAAACTACTCTTTTTGAAGAAGACTCACCTTACCTTACCTTATTTGGATAATGCTTAGAAAAATTTCCCTCATCAAGATAGTTGAATCAATTAACTTTGTTCACACCTTTTTACTAATGACCCCCATCATAGTTCCATGCAAAATAATTTCTAATAGGTCTCTTAGATTCTCTAGCTTTACGCCCAAACTCATTACATGTGTAATAATAACCATTAAAACATGCATACCTTATGGCATTTGATTGTCTGATCTTAGTTTTCATCACTCTACTAGAATCTTCATTCCTTGACTGATTGTTGACCTTCAAGATTTGATTTACATTAGTCTTCATCTGGTCTTGAGTTATATTTTTTATTCTTATTTGTATCCAAGACCAATTCTATCACTTGCATACTGACCACTCACAATATTGTCTAGATCACTTGAGCTCTTTTTAAATCTCAAAAATGACTTCATCTTACTAGATGTTTTCTCTAACTCAGCCTTTAATGACTCATTTCCAATTACATACCTTTAACATTTATTTTATTTAGCTTTCAAGATTGTAAATAAGATTTCCAATTGACAATTGAGATGCTTGACTATATCTTCATTCTCCTTTGTGTATTCATTCATTATTGTTTCATACACACTGAATTTCTCCTCATAGTCCTTGATTTGAGACTTCATATTATTATTAATCTTCTTCTTAATCTTTAGTTCTTCTAGAGCATTCATCAATTCAGTCTCATAGTCCACCTCATCTGAATCACTCCAAGTAGACTCTTTTTGATGTGAGAAACTTCATTACTCATCCATGAAGAGAGCTTCATCTTTAATAAGACCATCATCTTCATGATCATCCTCTAATTCCCTATCTTGAATCTCATCTGATGAGCTACAATCTTTATTGGTGAAGAGATTCTTCTTGTTATTGAAAGACTTCTTACTGTCATACTTTTAAAATCCTTTCTTTCTCTTATCAGACCTGTATGTATTCTTGTCTTCATCTTGGCCTTCACCATGCTCTTCATCATCATTAATCTTATGATTATGAGGGCACTTATTAGAAAAATTTCCTACCTCTTCATAATTGAAGAATTTGAAAGGTAGTTTACCCTTATACTTGCCTGACCCTATTTTCAATTTCCTTGTAAACAAAGCAATTAGTTCATCTTCATCAATATCAAATATGCCATCCTCCTTGAGTTTTTTGCCTTGGAAATTTTTATTTGGTTTCATTTCTATCTTGAATGTCACTTCTTTGTTTGTATATCATCATTTATTCTCATCTCATAACTAGTAAGGATGTCACGCTATTCATCCATATTCAACTAAGGAAGATCATGACTTTCTTCTACAATAAATACTTTTGAATCAAACTTGAGAGAGAGAAAACTTAATACCTTTTAAACTATAATAGCTTATTCAAGTTTCTCTCCAAGACCTCTGATGATGTTCATAATCTCATAAACTCTGTGCAAAAAAGATGCCATAGAATCTTCTTCCTTCATCTTAATACTCTCAAATTGTCTTCGATGAGTCTACAACTTTTCTAGATTAACCTTTGAATCTCCTTCATAAATAGTCTACAATTTGTCCCACATTTCTTTGGTAGATATGCAATAGATTACCTTGGTGTATTCAATCTCTAAAAGACCACAAGTGATCGCATTCATTTCTTGAATTATTTTCAAATAACTTCTTATTTGTAACACTGGATGGAGGAATAGTAGGTGTAGAATAACCATCCATAATAGATTTCCAAGTATCAAACCCTAAATAAATGATGTAGGTCTTCATCCTCACACTCTAAGAAGTATAATTGGATCTATTAAACATTAGTGATTGATTAGTGGAAAAACCTCCTTGAATTTGATGGATACCCATATTGTACCTTGGATCTCATTTAAGTTGTCAAGCCTTTACCAAAGGACCCATTCTAATACCAATTTGAGAGGTACAAACCATTAAGAGGGGGAGGTGAATTAGTGGTTCTAAACAATCTAATTCAGTTTCCAAACCCGTCAAACACTTAAGCATTTAATATAACCATTAATGAAGCATTCAAGATGTTTATATCAATGAATAAATAGATAATGCAAGATTACACACACAACACAAGATTTATATGGGAAAACCTCTTGGGGATTAAAACCCACTCTCAATATTGTAAACACATGGAATAATTATCTTATAAGATGATCACAGACATGAAACTGGTCAAGTCCTTCTAACCAAAATTTATTAAAACACTTTTTTCACAAGGAACACCTACCCTTAACACGATCAAGTCCTTATGAACACCTATTGGTCAAGTCCTTTTGACCAAATTTAGTGAAACACCTATTTCACAAAGAGCACCTACCCTTAATATGATCATGTCCTTCTGACCACCTATTGGTCAAGTCCTTCTGACCACCTGTTTGTCAAGTCCTTCTAACCTAGATGTTGAGTACCCTCCCAACACCTATGAAATGAACATATCTAAATCACTAATTGCTTACCAATCTGATGGAGATACAACATATATCAGCTCTCTTTAATTATGCATACTATACAATCCACACTCTGATCTACCTCTCACATTAACCACCAAGATCACATAGACATCTTCTATCCTTTACTCATCCTCAATATTCAAACCTATAAGTACTATCTTTGACATCAGAAATATAACCTATAGGTCATACACATAGTCTTCACTATGCTCTACTCATCAACCCATCTACTAGACACACTCCCTCTCCTCTTTCCTTAGATCTTCAACTCTCACATACACCTCTGCTCTCAAGTCACTCACATCTAGAAATCATCATCTTTGATTTCAAAATTTATAAAGCCTTCATGATTATTATCTTCTTGGTCAACCTTTATACTTGCCTTAACCCTTAAGACATCTTACATAGCTCAAATCTATCCTCATAGGTTGGCCGTAGAAACTATGGGTCACACTTAAGCAACTACACCTTTCAATTTGGCCTTAGTATCCCTTATAGGTCTCATGGAGACCTATTCACTCCTTTAACATTTCAATGAGAAAATTAAAAACAAAGGACCACTTAAAAATTCATAGGCCCACTCCATATAACCCCTTAAACATCATTAAATTAGTATAATCATCATTACACACATCTACATATGCTCAATCTACTCAAACATTATCCTTGTACACAAGAACATCATGAACAAGCAAACAACCAACTTCTAAACATTTGTTTGTATTAAATATGGATTGGTTAAACCTCTAAAATCTATATAGATGATCCTCATGGAGTTTAAAACACTATTCAATAGCTAAGTCCTTTTGAAACATTCAAATACCATCATAAAAACTCAAAATATCCTTCTTAGGTCACTTACAAAACATGGTCAAACACAGTAAACTTTGGATCTCAATAACTTTGATTATACAAACATTCAGACTTCTAACTAGATTAAATGGATGTACCTTGAAGTCCTTTAAAAAATTGCTTTTTACTACATCAATAAATTTGTCCTAGATCAAAATTTATAGCTTAAAAACTAAGCACTAGTTTTTCCTTTTTTAATTTGAATATTTGAATTCCAACAGTCACTGAGCAACTATTAAACATCGAACACTTATCATCATCTCACTCCTTCCTGATAATTTAAAACAAATGTGCTCTATCAATCTCTTTGGAATTATCTCAGTATTTACTTTTTATTACTATTAAACATCAAACATGTTGACCTCATCTTGTGCACCCTTGTAACATTGACCAAATATTCATCATTGATCTCTATGGATTAACCAGGTCTTTATCTTGCTATGCTCACCATTAGATCTTGATCAAAACTCCCATGATTATGACACTTGGCACCCTCAAATGACTTATAAACACTTTAATTTTAGTCCATGCACTTATGCCACTTAGTATTCCCACATGCTTTATTGACTCTTTGACTTGTCCCATACCGTTGATCTTCATAAGTATGAATTGTTTCTCACCATTGACATTCTATCATATTAGCAAGATTGTGACACATCATCAGTGCATACAACCTTTGACATATTGAATTAATATGCACAATTTATATAAATATGTATGATTAATATCTCACCATTGGATCTTCTAGAACAATGACCTTAGAGTTTAACATTATTAAACTTGATGGTCTTTGACCCATCACAGTCTGCTAGAGCAACTTTGAAGCTTTATAACTTGAGCTAGAAATCACTTCAAGACTCCAAATTTTTAGGGTACCTTATTAGAACTATAGAAAACATCTTCAAGTAAAAATTTGACCTTATTTTACTCTACAATTACCTTTATTAAATTCACAAACTTTTTAGTTCATTCATATCTACATGATGTGTAGTGACGGTTTGGCTAAGTATAGAGAACTTAGTGAGCTTTTGTCTAAGAGGCCAACTTTACACCTACATATCTTTAGCTACACTTAAATTTATGACCTTAAATTTTAACCATTAAAACTTGGAATTGATATGATTATAACCATATTATCAACTCCCTTCGACTCATCCACACATGGAAATGATGATGTTAGTAAATTACCTACTCAACTTTTTCTATCACAGAACCAACTATGCCAAGATGAACATAATGAATAACTATATGAACACCATGAACTAACACAATCTCTCAAATAATCCTTGAACTATGATATGACCCCTCACATATTCTCAATACTTTAAACCCATCCCTAATCATGCCAAAACTAAAGATCAACCAAGCCTACTTCAAGCATACTATGACAAGCACACTGCACACTTTATCATTGGCACTTAGACTATCAAGACACTTCATATAATCACCTATATACCTCCATGAAATCACTAAAAAATCTCCAAAAATATTATGTACTCAATTATATACCATTTCTTCTTGCCTAATCAATGTTTTTAACACCCATGAAAGCGAGTGCATTATCTGAAATGATAGTGGAAGGAGTTCCAACCCTTGATATGATACTTTCATAGAACTCTAAGATAGAATTTTCATTAGATTCCTTCAATGCCACCAATTAAAACCCTATTTTTAAGTATTCAATTACTGTGAGTATCCATTTATGACCAACACTTGATGGGGGATTTATCATGCTAATGAAGTTAAGACCCCATTACATGAAAGGTTGATCTACTTGAATAGGTATGAAAGGGAGAGATGCAAGATTTTATTTTCCTAAAAATAAAGCACATTGTGCACACATTATCACCCAAACATATAAATATTTGAAGATTATATGACAATAATATCATACCCTCATTATCTTGGCAGTTGTGTTTTTTAGGGAGAAATGACATCCTATTGTTCCATCATGGAACTTTTCAGACAACAATCCAAACTGGTCATTGTTAATGCATCTCAATAACACACCATTAGTATATATTCTAAAAATTATACCATTTACAAGAAAATAAAGGATATCTTATAATCTAAATTACCTCCTTTTGGATCTACTCAGACCATTAGGATACTCACCACTTTGAATAAATCTAATGACATCCTATGTCCAACTTTGTAGAGGTATGGAATTAGATAGTTGGGAGAAATCATGATTGACTAAAGCTTATTATTTTGACTCATGGAGGTCATAATCTAGGTGTTCACAAATATATTTACCCCTTATTATCTTTGCCACTTTGATATCAACACCATATTCCATTTCCTTTTTAATCTACCCTGCCCTCTTTTCACTAAGGTCTTTGCTAAAAAAAACTCTTTTTTACTAGGATGGGAGACTATATTATGAATCCAATTATTTGAAACAATATGACTAAACTTATTTATTCCTATTAAAATATCAAGGACTTATTTCTCCACAAATGCGTACTTGACCTCATAATCTTTTAAACGTTGAATAAAGAATGCAATTGGTTGTTCCATACCTTCATAAATATTTTGCATTAACATAGCTAAGATAATATCAAGGTTATAAAATGAATACAACATGAAATATTTAGGAAAATTAGGGTTGAAAAGAGTGGGAAATTATTCAATTTCTTGATTTATAAGTTTAAAACTATTCTTACCTTATTTAGTCTAAGAAAAAACTTGGTTCTTCTTGATCATGGCTGTGATAGGTTTCACCAAAGATGCAAAACCAGGTATGAACCTTCTTACAAAATTTATATTGCCTAGGAAGATTTTTAGTCCTTTCTTATGTAAGTGAAATGATAGGCCTAGAATAGTCTCTATCCTTTTAGGGTCAATAGTTAAACCAAGTTTGGAAACAACCTGTCCTAAGAGCTTATCTTCATAGACAACAAAGATGCATTTTTTGGGGTTGATAAATACTCGATACTACCTACACCTTTCAAATATTTACCTTAGTTTTTTCATATTCTCATTAGCATCCTTATATAATTTTTTTTATGTCATCTAGATATACCAATAACTTTTCATTGATTAGACATTTGAAATCCATGTCCATTACCCTTTAGAAGGTGGCACAAGCATTTGACAAACTAAAAGGCATCTTCCTATAAGCAAAAGTCCCATATTTTGTAGTGAATGTTGTCTTAAACTAATCATCTTCATTCACTAAAATCTTATTATAACCAAAATATCCATCTAGGAGAGAGAAATGTTGAGAACCTAAAATAACTTGTAAAATTTACTCTATTGAGGGTAAAGGATAGTGATATTTGAGTGACACTCTATTAATATCTCTAAAATCCACATAAAATCTTATCTCCTCATTATTATTTATAATAGTCACAAAGCTATCTACCCATGTTTAATGCTTTATAAGAAATATTATTTCAAATTCAAAGAGTATGGTAAGTTCTAACCTCATGAGTTTTTCAACCTTGGGGTTGATGGACCTTTATTTTTGCCTAGCCAATTTAACTTCAAGGTCCAATTAAATGGTATGATGTGATAGGCTAGGATAAAAACCTTTTAGGTCCTTATATTCCCAATAAAATATGTCATGAAACTCTCTACACAAATTCAATTAATGCTTTCTTCTCTATGTAGAATATGTCTTGCCTACTTTGAGGAGTTTGTCTTTGAAGATCAAAACCCTTTCATAATTATATTTATTTGTATATATTATTACCTTTTAATTATTAATTTTTTAATATTCATAAAATATACTCTCTAAGGTCACCAATCCCTTAGTTATTTTGTTTGTTCTTAGCTACACAATATAATTATCAAACTATTCTTAGAGTCTCTTTTGGTTTCTTGAGGAAAACTTAGCTTCATTCTGTAAAAAGTTGGCAATGTGTTTATCACTATCAAAAAAATTATAAGACACCTAATTATTAGTTATGAAAGGTATGAAAATTATCTTTATGTGAGCTTTTTTTCATTCTTATTTTATGGTAGTAAGTGTATCAAATTGTGCTCCTATGGTAGCTAGTCTATCAATATGATTATTCTGCTCCCTTGGGACTGATTGTATGCTAAATGCATTGAAGTATTTAAGAAAATATCATAAAATATGATTATATTAATTGATAAAAGGGTTATTTGTAGCAACCAAATTCCTAACTTGATTCACAATCAATTAAGTATATTTATATACCTACAAATTCTTGATTCCTTTTCTCCTTACCCATTAAAGTCCATGAATCAAACCTTCATACTCAACCACATTACAAGTGAAACTAAAATGGAAACTATATGAAGAATAATATTATTGTTTAGATGGGTAAACAAACATAACACTAGATATTTCACCAATATTATTTTTTGAGCCATTAAAAGAAATCCACATTCCATCATTCTCACCTTCCTCTTTAGCAAGTAGGGGTATTGACATTTCTTCCTCATGTAGGAAATACACTCCTAAATTAGTTTCCTACATGGAAGAATATGGGTCATATTCATAGGTTTTAGTAACATACTCATTAAGAAACAAATCAAAAATTCTTAAATCTTAGAATAAGCACCATCATCCACAATAGGATCCTCTTTAACATTGATAACACAATTCACATTGGAACTTACTTCAACATAAGGTTCAATGTGAAATTTGGCAAGTGGTTGAGTCTGAATTGTTACTTTTGATCCATACCTTTTCTTGAAGGCTAATAAGGACAAATAAGATAAGATTTATCCTCCTATCTTGGCTATGATATCCCTTGAAAGGTATATTAAAAAATGAGCAAGCAAGTCAATAACCATAATGTCTTGGAGGATGGGGAAACTAGGACAGTCATACAAGAAAACCTTCAGCCCTTTGATCAGTATTATTATTTTTGTATCTAAACCATATAATTTAATCACTCCTTTAATATGTGGTTCATGCTTGAGGCCTAATTTATTAGCTACAATTTTGGGCATCACTGATGTAGATGCTCCACTATCAACTATGCAATTGTGGACTAGTTTGTCTCCCACTATGAGAGTGGCGTAAAAATGTGGAGGCTTCTTATATTTTGTAGATGGTTCCAAAATATTATTAGGATAATTCGTAAGGTATAAATTTCTATGACCATGACTTTATGATGGATGACTAACATGGATAGTGGATAGCTATTTTTACAAAAGCTCTTTTTGGCAAGGCATACGAAGGACATCTCAAAGATAAATAGATGTTTTGGTATTCTTCAATGAGTCAAAAATGTTTAAAGAATAAATAAATACTTTTTATTGAGCCCTTGGAGGCATGGGAATTATTGTAAATTGAGGTATTAAGGTACCTTGAGCAAACTTTCTAACATTTTGACTTGAAGGAAGTGTAGGATTTGTAAGGACTACCATGTTTGTAGTCATCATTTGCTTCCTTGTAGGAAAATTAGATGAACTTATAGGCACACCATTAGCATATCCTAAATCCTTAATTTTAGATTTAGTATTTTTTACAAACTAATTTACTTAATTAATCACAAAAGTGTCTTTAACTAGGAAGTTGGTGAATCTTTCTCCTTGAGGCTGCCAACTTTCATTTATTTACATAAGGAATTCATCATTTGTTGATAGTTGAGGAATGAATCCTCCTTGAACAAATAGAGATTTATCTCCACTTTAATTTTCATCCATGAACTTATATTTTTTCCACTCTTCCCCTTGTACCAAGTTTTTATACAATGGTACCATTGATCTTGTATTAGAGGTTGAAGTAGGATTATATGCATTGGTAGGCTTGTTGAAATTAAGTTTCCCTTGACCTCTCCCTTGTCCATATTATTGACTATTTTACTGATAATAAGCATAGGAATTTTGATTCACACCCTTTTTCATTATTTATTACCTAATATGAGCTCTTAACATTTGAATTTCTACATCTTTATCCATAACATCATTTGCCTTTTTAGGATCAATATTTGGCTTGGCATTAGCATTAGTAACTTGGGAAATGTTTGGAATAGTAGTAGGAATATTAGGAAGCATAAACATAAACACTTTGGAGGAAACTTTCCTACTTGAATGAGTCCATTCTCAGCTCTAATGACAAGGTCATATACTTTAAGAAGAATGAAACCACTAATGGATTATAGCATGATGGAAATATTAGTACTAATGGTCCCCAAGTATGTAGGAAAGATAAAGCTAGCATATGGTCTCATGGGAGGAGTAAACCTATACCAAGTCTTTTATAACCTCTCATTTAAATCATGCATTATCTCATTAGGGGCTCTTTATATCACATTGAGATGATGCATGAGTGAAGTTTGGTCACTTTTGTCTTTAGATATTGAAGTTAGTAACACTCCAAAGTCCTCCCATGTTGAAATGCATCCAACAGGAAAAGTCCTATACCAATCAAGTACTTTACCTCTAAGGGACATGGCAAGGAGTCTAATATAAATATTGACCTCAATGACATTGTGAAAACTATATAAGTTTGATATATCCCTAATGTGCTCACTAGGAGTGGCATGGACTTCACCATTGAATATAAAAATAATCTTTATAGCATTAGGGGGAATGTCATCATAGGCCTCAAGATGAATTGTATTTTTAGTGTTAAAGGCTAGGAAGACATGTTTACTAGCCATTTTTTTTTAGGTTCTTACTCACTCTCTTGGTATTCTTAGATAACAAAGTCCTTTTGTTCTTCAAAGGGTAGAATAGGCTGAGGGTATTGAACTTCAAGAGGAAGTTCAAGTTGAAGAAGTGGATTAATGGGATTGAAAAATCTACTAGAAGATGACCTAGTAAGGACCATGAAGTATGAGAATTAATATATGACAAAATAATAGTCTAAAACTAGATTTTACCTTTAATGGAATTTCCAGATGTTAAGTAGCTACCAATATGTAGCTAATGTTGTCAAGACCAAAATTCACCTTGGCAAGTTATATTTAGGACAATGGGTCCCACTAGGCATGCCAAAACTATTATCACCAAATATTTCACCATAAAGGATGTTGTTCAATCCTACTCTAATATTTGGGCAACATTGGAATACTTCTAGGTATATGGGTTACCTATAGAATAAGTAGACCTCTAGGTTTAAGGGATAGCTCCCTGAATTTGCCTTTAAGTTATTATCACCTACACTAACTGATTAATTGTGGGAAAAGGGATATAAGTTTTAATGAAAATAAACAAATCTAAGGGGGTGATACACCATGAATATTTCCACTAGACCATCATACTAATTTCACATAGAAATAAGGCCTATAAACTAGATTCAAAATCCTAAGATGTTCTAACATTAGTATTTTAATATAGAGGCGATGTGCATGAGATAGCTCAAGGTAAGTGGACCAGAGGTTAGTTTTAAAATAAAAGGACACTTTCACTCTTGAATGGATCTAAACACACTAGATACACTTTATATGACCTGTTATAATGAGAAATTCTTGCACCAAATATGAAAGGACAAGGAGAAGAAAGGATAAAAGCTTATCACTAGACCTCACCATTCATCACTTCACACATTTAGAAAAAAAAAATTGAACTCAAAACTAGATTGATTGAATTATTCAAAGGCAAATTATAACATCAAACTAGAAAGATTCACCATACCAAGTGTGGTAATAAGAAACAAGAGCCAAAATGGCTAGTACTTATAGAATGTGAGAGAGGAGAGAGAAGAATGAAGTCCATGAGTCAAAAATCCACTTGTCAAGATGAGAGAGAGAGTTTCATTTGCAAGAGAAATTAATATGAATTAAACCATCTAAGATATCTATGGAAAAATGTATCTCCAAACATGAAACTCCTCAAATCTAGTGTAGGACTCATCAATTGCTTATTTAGAAATTGCCTTCATCATTTAGTCTTATTTGAATGCTACACAATAGACTAGGGATAGATGACATCATTTAAATATGAAGGGTGGGTTATAAATAGGCTCAAATATGAATTTTATGTGTCCTTAATCATAAATATTATTTTGTCTAAGTGTTCTCACTGCTAGTATTCATAATCACCCTTCTTTCGCTCATCCTTCACACTTGGAAAAAAGGTGGTCTTTACTTTCTCAAATGAATACATATAAGGGGTGATGTGACACTTATAAAGAGAGCTCATATCCTTATATCCATCAGGAAGACCTTAAAAGGCCTCCTAATTATATTTATTACCTTCTCATTTGGTGATCACTCTTTTTTCACTATGCTAGTTTGGACTGGTTGAAGTGAAGGTACTTGTAGAGGTACTTATGTGATTTTTGGAAGAAAGATATGGATATGAGGAGTTAGATTAGGTCTCATTCTATATCCCAAAGTGATCATAATCTTTTGAAACCCATTTATACCTACAAAACATCAAAATATATAATATAAAAACCATTTTTTACCATGTCCACACAAGTAGGGTAGATCCAAATTGATGGGATGAAGCTTGGTGGATTCTTCTGCAAGTTCCAATCATCTCCCAAGTCATTCTAGCTCATTTAGATGTTGATTAGTTTTAACCTCTAAGGATTGATCATAAAAGTTTGACATCTAATCTTTAGTAAAATTTCACTAAAACATTGTTAAGGACCCTCTCCAATATATCCTAGCTCCTTAGGCTCCCATGTTATACATCAATACTGTTATAAGCTTTCAAACTTGCCTTTTTAAACTCTCCTTTGCATTCTACATACCTTGTCATGTTTTAAGATAAGAAATTGATTCCTTGTGACCTTATTTTAAAAATAAAGGTTATCACACACCTTATAACTCCCCATGAATATGTTCAATTCTTTATAATGCTCACCTATCCTTAGAAGTGATATTGGATCCTCTTTAGGCATTAGGCCTAGTTAAGGCCTAATAGGTTTAGCTTGTATGCTTGTGGGTTCAGGACACCATGTCTATTCCCTAGAGCCTATGATGCCTTTATCATGTTTATTAATGTTAAATTCAAATTTATAAACTTTTATGTTATGTTTTAAATAACTTATAACTCACCTTATTGCTTTCTTTATGATAAACTTATAAAATTTGGCTTTCTGGGAGTGCCCTTTATCTAAGACAAAACAAAAGGTACTTACCCTATTATCCTAGCCAAAATTATGATATGAGGGGATTATTAAAGTCATGAGTATACTTTTTACCAATTTTCATGACTATATCTCATCAATATCCCCTCCAAATCTTCCAAAACCTAAGATAGACTTTTATGTAACTCATTGACTATGCAAGGTTAATGTTTTAACTGTAGGTTACTATGTTAGAACCTTTTTTACATATTTACATGTCTTGATCATTTCATGAAGTGGAAATCACTGTTAATAATCTCTTAATAATTTCAACACTCGTTCCTATTTTCTAACTCTTCAGGATATACCTTCTACTTGACAGGCCTGGTTGGCAAGTCAACTGTGACTATGTTGCACTTAAAAAAAACATGACTGCTTGTAGGTGAATATTTTAATGTTAGGTCTTGTGTATTGAATTAATTTAAGCTCACTTAAAACTCATTTGGACTTGTTATCATCATGTACAAAGACCTGTGATAAGACTAGATAGTTACATGTTAATACATTGTCAACCTATAGTTGATTGTAGGTCATTTCTCTAAGAGAAAAGGAGGTTTTGTAGATGCATTTCACCATTTTGAACCTATGCCACACATCATAGAGTTAGTTTTAATCCTTTGGAATAATATATAATTGAAAAAATCTTGTGTTTTCATGTTTAATCACCAAGATTCATCTTTTGAGACTATAGATACATACAATCAGGTTGTAGGCTAACCTTTTGAAGGCAAAGATATTGATACAGGTCAATACCCTGCAATCCAATATTTTTTGATGCTCTTTGAAACACTTATGACATTATTACCTTCATAATACCTATTGACATGAATGTATGCTCTTATAATTCTACTCACAACTGTAAAGACACTTGAGGCTCGAGATACTATAGAGAGCACTAACATTCTACAATGAAAGAATGTATAGAATGAAGGCTTTATTTACATCACATATTGAGACCAAACACTCAATTTATTTGGTTAAGACCTCACTCTTATATTATGGATATAATACATGATCATCCACATTCATCTATAATCCATGTCACCTCATCATATGGCAGCATCAAAAGTGGACAAGGCTCTATTTTGGAGTTTTTAAGGTATTAGGTCCCTAAAACAAACTTCTCCACATATGATCTTGATTCAAGTTTGTTTTTCACTCAATGCTTCATTATTGATTGCCATGTAATTATCCAACCTCTAAATATTATATTAAGGTATTAAGCATATCTAAATACTTCACTCTAAATGCTCAGACCTTTATGGAGACCTATAGGTGTACACACAGTAGCAAACAAGGTAGTGAAAGTAGAATATGGACAATGTGCATAGTGTGTGTTTTTCCAACATGCTTAGAATTTCTCAAAATATTCAAATGGATCCTTTTCAACCTTGAAATATGTTGAATAATTCAATTTACTCATTTTAATGTGCTTAGATTCCTTTAGGGAACCTATAAGTGCACATCAATGTTGTAGGCCTATGTTAGGATTTGAATTGGTAGAGAATGCATTCAAAAGGAGTTTTTAGAAATTCTAGCATGTTGATTTATATTGTAAGGGATATAACCACCTTGGATATTTATCCTTACATCACCATGAAAATTATAAAAACCTTCATACACTGTATTCAGTTGACTCTAAGTGGAATGTGTAGAGAGCTAACTATGTTGTTTACTTGACTATAATTTCATTAATGCTAGCCTTTGAGATTGAGTTTGGAAATAAGGTGATCACCATGAAATATAAGAAACATGAAACGTTAATATACCTATTTTTTATTCCACTATAGGAATAATAAACTCTATAGCTGATGAACATGCCTACAATTGGTAATGGAGATCTCAACCTACAACTTGAGATGTTTGGCTCATCCACTCACCTCCAAACATGAAATAAGGAAGTACACATCATATGAAATCAATTTGAATAAGTGGTTTATATGGACTATCTCAAATAAGATGAAAACCTGTAGGGTATGGGGATTAGTATGCAAAAAAGAATAATCAACTTCTTAAGAATAGTTCATAAAGCATGGGAAACTAGTATTTGAAATACTTTCATGAAATAGAAGTGGACTAAGTGTACTAACCCAAAAAAAGAGAATTTGACCTGAAACCTCTTCTACTGGCCATACCAGAAGAAAACATGTTGACCAATTTTATATGCCAAGAAGAGCAATGGAGAAGTGAAATGGTTTTCAATTACTTTTGAGACTTTCAAAGCATATAAAATGTTAAAATGAGTTCAAGGAAGTTTAAGATATAGTTTAGAATATTTCCACACATCCCACACTTCTTTAGAAATCATATAACTTCCCAAATCCTCCTTTTTCAACTATTTTCTTGATTTTAGTTAGGAACCTACAATATTTTTAGTTAGAACTAATAATACTAACAAGCTTATGACATATTTTATGTTTAGGAATAGTTAAGAACACTTTTATACTAAGGGAGACATATAACTTCCATTAATGACTCAAATATGACCCCTACATGACAAGAAATGACTTAGGACTAAATTTAACTATGAACAAGATTAATAGCTCATTAAATAACATTAAATAGGACCATTACACACCTTATTAAATATTAATAGACCCCTATAATATTTTTTTACTATAGGGGTTTGACTTATTTTGATTTATGGTCAAAATAGTTAACAGGTAGACGAGACTATCAAAATAAAATAGCCATTTTATTGAGTTAAAGCCAATTTTATCCCATTATTCAAAAAGTGACTAGGTCAAAGAATAAAAAAATAGAAATACTTAGCCAAATAATCTTAAATAATGCAAAAAATGGACCAAAATGTTGTAGGAAAACACATAAAAACTCTTAAAATAGTCAAATAATTTACATAAGTCCAAGCCATATTTTTCCCAAAAAGATTTTTTTATATACTTCAAAACTAGTTTTAAACTAGATAAAACTCTTTAGACCTAAGTAAATTCATATAATTAGATTAAATAAGTATCAAATGTGAATTTTTAGACCAAATACATATAATAAACATTTCCCTTCCAGACTTTGTTAAAAAATGAAGCTTAACATCTAAGGACATTCTATCTTGCTTTACCAAAAACCCAATAAAGCCAAGGCCATTGAAATCCATTAAAACAAAAGACTAGCTTCTAGAGAAAAAGTAGGTTCCATGATTATATGATAAAATTAAGGCATGTTGTGTAAGCAACAACAATAAGTATTGTGGCATGTATTACACTAATGAGGAGTGAAAAATTGATGATGGGATCTAAGAATACCCTAGCACCAAAAGTGGAATAGGAGGTGTCTATGCCAGTTCCACTTACTATTAAAAAGTACATCTATGATTCCTAGTTTATAATACTCTATGTAAGAAATAAAATATCTAATAAATATGTGTTCTTAGACACATAAGTGACTCTAAGCTTATGAACGTGAAGAGGAATATCAAGAATAGGGGAAGAATAATTGGACCCTATACCAATTTTTTTTACTTTGCTCTATGTTATAGCATGCCACAACCCACACTATTGTAATCCCTCATATCAAAATAGTTTACCTTACTATATAAGACAAACTCTAAATATAGTTTACACAATAATTAGAGTGCACATGCCAATTTTGGTTAGGTGGTTTATCAAAAACCATCGACCAATGATGCCATAAATTATTAAAACAAATTGGTGTGTACACCACTTTAAAAAAAATAGGTTCAATGGGTTTGAGTGTAATGGTATTGAGACAAACTAGGTTAATATTTCCTTTGTAATAATTAGTTCCTTCACTTAATCATATAAGAAAAACTCTCTAATTTCCATCCTTTTCTATTCCCTCCATATCTTATGGGACTCTTTTTTATTTCCAAAGATATCAACATTTTTGATAGTATTAGTTAATTTTTTATGGAGTTAATGAAAATTATGAATAATGTGCCCTTGTGCCTTAATCCCTAAAACTACTTTCTCAGTATTTCCTTATTTTGTGCAATTTCTTCATGAATTTAGGGAGGGATTTCTAAAACTAGGTTTTTTTATAGTGGGTTTTATTGTAGGGATTTTTGTGGGTTTATTCTTGATAATGAGGGGGGAACTTACCATTTTATATAATTTTCATAAGGACTTCTAATAATATTAATAATTACAATTCAAACTAGCATAAACATGAAAAACTGACAAAAAAACAAAAAAAATACATTAATAATGTAAATACTTATGTGGACAAATGAGGATGGTTTCCTCCTTTCTATTGTGAGCCTTGTCTAGGGATGGAGATTCTTGATTTTATTTTAAAACTTCACCAATTCACATTTTCCTTTCTTGTAAAAAATATTAACTTTTTCTTTTACGTCTTTCCTCTATTATTCTTATGCATCTCTTTTATTTTTCCTTTCTATTTCATCTTATTTCTCATTTTCACTTTGAATTTAGTTTTGGATTATTAACCATGTTTAATATTTTGTTTTTTTACTTCAATACCCATTATACCAAAAAATATACCAACTAATGTTCTCCTATAACTCGATACTTCTAAATCATAGATTGTCTATTGTTAGTGGAAATCTCTTTTCTCAAAATATTCAATACTTCAACTTTTTTCTGATAGTGGATTCCCTTCATTGGATTTGCATCTATACTAGTTTAAATCAACTACCTCCTTTATCAACTTATCTCATCATTGGTATATGGCATGTTGTCTAAAAAATAAAATATATACATAACAATACCTCTATAGTATGACAAAGTATCACACACACACACACACACACACACACACACACACAATAAAAAATAATGAATTATATCATCATTCATCATTGATTAATTAAAATGCATACATCTAGTAAGTATCACATCAATATGCATCGAAAAAATAAAACACAAAAAGTAGTTTAAGTCCATGAACATGTAAAATAAAAAATATTCATGTTTCAATATACCTAAGGTGGACTATATTGATGTATCATCTAGTGACAATGATAGAGATAAGTCAAAGGGAGATAAAATAGAAACATGATAGTTCAAAAGTGGCCTAAAAATTAGGTGCCTTATTTTATGGAACTACATTGAATTAAGAATGTGGGAGGCATGGGTCTGATTAATATTAAGAATCAAGGTTATAATTTTTTTAATAAATGGGAAACTAGGGACATTAAGGGTGATAAATCCCTCAATGTCCCTAGTTTCAATCTAATAAACTATATAGTTGTCCACCTAACTAAGCATGTTCCTACTACATAACACAATCACACACACTAACAACTCCCTTTCCTTAGTACTTTACATGTGCCACCTTTATTATTGCATAATTAACATTTTTTTATAATTGTTGTTTAAAAAATAATTTCTTATGTTCATTATTATTCCTATCTATAACATTCTATTTCACCTTGATAATAATTCATTAATTTGGATGATAAACCAATAGAATATGAAATTCTTGAAAAATGGCTTCCTTGATGATCAAAATATAAATACATTTTTTAAAATTTAATACTATTTTATGGTTATGTTTCAACAAAAAAATCAATACAATAAGTTTGTTAGGAACAATGTTTATTTGCATGCCTCCTTGTTTAAATAATGCATGCCATTTTCAATGAAACATAAGTGGTTTGAATGAAATGGTATGCATTCTTTAATTCCTCAAAAATAGTATTTATATTCTAATTTCTTGAAAAAAATAGCTTCTTCTTATTAGTTATATGAAATAGATAATTTTCAATCATCTAATCAAAGATCCACAAAATAATGAGGCATGTCGATAGAAGCTATAACAATCATGCATAGAGAATGAGGAATAAGTGGGCCACCAAGAGGAGGATGAGACAAGAAAAAATAATGTTTTGTAGCTACAAGATCCTACATTCACATCATATCTTTCATGGTAGTTTTTTAAAAATTAAAATACCATAATTTTTTTAAAGAATTATATAAATGTGAAATTTAATAATATTTCATAGTTACTTATACATGTCACCTAGGACATTCTTGTGTGGACATGAAAAATGTGTTGAGAATGGTTGTACTATATGAATATTCATGGACTATTGATAATAATTTTTTTTTTTTGAGATGGACCATCCCTCATTCAAAAATGAAAATAGATATAAGAGTGTTACATAATCATACTAGAATCATAACCAATCAAAATAGGGCACAACAAAGCTTAACTAGATGATAACACAATAAAGCTGCAACAAACAAACACTCTACAATAAAATAAAATAGATAAAAAATAACTAAGATTCAGTAATGTTTGTTAATAATTTTGGAAACTCCCATTATTCATCCATGAAATTGATTAAGTCCTTCACCTTCTCTAGATCGATATTTTTTTTCTATCTTTTTTTTTCATGTATCATTAAATCTCTCGATTATTAATTGTCTATTCCTCCTTATTTCTCCTAATGGATTATTTAATCATGTGAATTCTAGTGGCATAGTTATTGATTTAAATCCTACTAAATTAGACAATATTATTCATATCCTCATTCATTTTCTCTCTTTTAACCTCTATCTGAGAAATGTTCTCATGTAATAGGGTAATCTTGCTATTAATTTTTTCTATTCTCTTTATTCATTACACTTCCTTTTTACCTTGATTACCTCCCTCATTAGTTGATATTTTAGTTTGTTTTATTTTTTATTCACTTCATAATACTTTTATACAAATTAATAACCTTTTCCATAGAAATAAAATTTTCCTAGAGTTTACCTATATCCAAATCAAGGATTTTCATTTTCCTAAACCCATTCTCAACTTCTTAGTCCTTGATATTTTCAAAAATTGCCATATTATGATCTAAGGACTTCCCAAAATTTGATTCTTCTCTCCCTTTGGTAGAGGACTTATTCAATAATAATAAAAATGGCCACTATGTGAAGACAAAACATAGTTATCTATTTATCAACAACATGGTTTTATATCACATTGTTTGTGACATACTTTGGAGAAAAAACATTATATTTAATCACAAATGGTTTAATTTTAGTAGGAATTTTAATAGTGATGGTCTTTGGCTTCATATGGTTAGATATTCCCTCCCCTATTTCACCTATAACTATTTAGGGGATGATATAGGTTGTTTAGACTAAACAACTTTGATAATAGGGCTTATTACAATAGGTTGGATTACAACATGAAGTTATATAAATTAAATCAAGGCTTAGTGTAAGGGGAGTATATTTTTTTCTACTTGAATATCCATGACTAAATCTTCCAAAAAAATAAAAATATAAAAAGGAAAACTCATCTTCTTATGCCTAAAATAGTTTAGAAGTGAAAATTGATAAGAGTAGGTGAATTTAAATCTCGATAACTTTGAGAGTAACGTATATCATCACCTGATTTGATAAATTGCTTCCATGGATGGGTATTGAGTCTCTCAAATAACATCCTTGGAAATCAATAAGTTTTTCCTTCCCCCTTAAGAAAACCATAAATTTATCATTCTTATATCTTTTTATTTGAATAATTTTATACCATTAGAACTCATACATGTTACTTGCACTATGATGTCTTCATAAATTGTGAACGAGAAACCCCTCATAATCACTTCTCAAGCCTCCAAAATTTTTTAAAATTCCACATAGATGTGTGGATCAAATCCCATGATCCTTTTGATTAAGGTAAAAAATGTGTCTTACTAAATAATTATCCACACTATATCCTTATTATTTTATGATTCCTTATCCAAAGGTTCAACACAACATCTATCTCCTCCCATATTATTCTAGAGCCAAGGGAAATTCATTATGTAAGTGTTTTTGTTACTTTATAAGAATTTTCATTAGAAAACTTATACAAGCATCCTTTGAATTTGTGTCCCATCAAAAACCATGATAATTATGATAAGTGATCCTTACATTAATTTCAATGAAATGTATCTATTGGTGTGGCTATGATGAGGATAATTAATGTTATCAATGTGATGATGGGCACTATTATTGACATTTTCAATGATGACCTTCCTTAACTTTGAAATTTTTTGTAAATTTGAAATAATGATATTAAAATAATGGTTCCCATCATGTCAATATTTATAGGATTCTACCAAAATCATTACATACTTGTTATTGCTAACAATCCAACATAAAGTTCCTCCTTCAATTACAAATTTGGTCTCATGAGTTCCCATCTTTACATAAGCTAGGATAATTGGCTTCCATATTAATAATTTGAATAACCTCTATTGGTATACACTTATTGTCTCTCCATTTTTCCATATTACTATTAGTAACACATTTATTTAAAATATAATCCATAAATATGTTTCTCTCTCTAAACACATGTTGAACATGGATATCTTGAAAGTGTTGGAGAACAATCATAACTTCATTTATCATATTTATTATGGTATAAATTGGTGAATTATTCTTAGATAATTAGTTGATAATGAGAGATTAAACTTATATAATAATATGAATGATACCCATATTCCTAGCCATTTCAATGCCCCATATGTTATGGTGTGGAGCTAAAAGCTTCGACTGTTTGCAAACACTAGAAGGAAGGATTCTGAAGAACCAGAGTCACCGGCGTCAGCAGTATGACTGACATCGGTCAGATGCAGTGGAGAAGGAGACTGGTGACGGTAGGGAGTCGACCAATGTCGGTAGCACCAGACAAGCAGGGACCAGCGTCAGTCGCCTGTGGGGTCCAGAACTATTCATTGCATGAACAGTTAGTTAGTTGAACCGAGTGTTTGCATGCTAAGGGGCTAATTTAAGTCACGGGCTGTGTGTCTAATTTTAGTAGTTAGAGTTCTATTTTTGTAAGCATGGGATCTTATTTATAGACCCATAAGGCATGTATTGTAATTAATGCAAGAAGGCAAGTAAAAGCATTGAAGCTAGCAAGGTTAAGGAGACAAGCTGAAGCATTCAAGGAGGGATAATAACTCAGGCTTTAGAGTTGTTGTGTTGAGCAAGAGAGAGAGGGAAGAAGGTCTTGAGGTGTGGCAAGCCTTTGAGGTGGAGGAAGAAGTGGCATCTTCCTTACTGTATTTTCTTCTAGTAGTATTTAATACAAAGAGTGTGTATTGTCTCTCAAATTCTTTGTTGTCTCAAGTTTCTAGTTACTTTATCATTTTGGTATAATTTTGTGTTTAATTGCTAATACAAGAAGTAATCATATGTGCTCTAATTGGTAAAGCTAGATCCCCTGACAAGTGGTATCAGAGCTACGGTTTGCAGGAAGCAGGGCATTATTTTTTTATTACAGGTCATTCACAGGTTTTCTGATTGAGTGGGAGTTCAGCAATGGCAGAAGAAAGTAGGCTACAAATGGAGAAGTTTAACGGCAAGAATTATCAACATTGGAGGATGTAGATTGAGGACTATCTGTATTAGAAGGATTTGTACTTACCGTTGGGTGGGGTTGCATGCAAGCCCACAGATATGAAGGATGAAGAATGGAACGTTCTTGATCGAAAGGCTCTCAGTTCCATAAGGTTGAGCCTTGCATCATCTGTGATTTCTAGCTTATCACAGTGCAAGACAATGAAAGAGTTGATAAAATCCTTGGCAAATTTATACGAAAAGCCCTCGGCTTCTAATAAGGTATATCTTATGAAGTAGCTATTTACTTTGCAAATGCAAGAAGGTGGATTGGTACATACTCATCTCAGTGATTTCCATGGTTTGGTAAACCAACTAGCTTCAGTCAATATTGTTTTTGATGATGAGGTAAAGGCTCTCTTGATTTTATGTTCTTTGCCTGAAAGTTGGGACGGTATGGTTATGGCAGTAAGTAATTCTGCATCTGCTTCTAAAATCTTAAAAGTTGATGATGTTGTGAGTGTGATCTTGAATGAAGAAATACACAGGAGAAGCACAGGTGAATCATCAGGGAATGCTCTAAGTGCAGAAAGCAAGGAAAGGCAAAGGGAGAAGGTTGAGCAAGGGAAATCAAGGTCGGGAAGGAGATCTGAGTCCAAAGGTATTACCTACTAGTTTTGTGGAAAGAAAGGACATACAAAGAAGGAGTGTTGGTTGAGAGATAAAGAGAATCAACATGCAGGTATGGAAGAAGCAAAGGATGCAAATATTGTGAAGCAGGATGCTCTCATACTTTCTTCAGATAGTCAGGTAGGATCATGGATCTTAGATTCTGGGTCATCTTTTCATGCATCCCCAAACAGAGATTTGTTCTACGAGTATGAACAGGGAGACTTTGGAGTTCTTTATTTAGGGGATGGTACGCCTTATCAGATAGTTGGCAAAGGGAAAGTGCAGCTGAGATTGCAGATTGACAACACGTGGGTGTTGAAAGAGGTCATGCATGTTCCAATTCTGAAGCAGAGTCTAATTTTTGTAGGAAGGTTGGGAGATGAGGGATGCACAATAACCCTCACAGCAGATTCTTGGAAGGTTACCAAGGGAGCACTTGTTCTAGCAAGAGGTAAGAAAGTAGATACTCTTTATCTGTCTACTTGTATTACTGATTCTACTTCTAGTGTAGATTCGAAGATGTGGCCTAATAGGCTTGGTCACAAGAACAGGAAGGGAATGGAAGTTCTTGATTCAAAAGGTATGTGTTCAAATTTTGAAAACATAAATACAGTTCATTGCAGAAAGAGGAAATTTGATGCTTTTGATAAGAACAAAGAAGCCTTGGTGTTTATGGAGGAGATGAAGGACAGAGATCAGTCATAGGGGCTGAATAAATCTGAGCAGGGCAGCATGGATACAGGTTTGATCCAAGAAGAGCTCACAGATGAAAATTTCATCACTTACAGGAACACACAGACACCGATGTTGGTAGCTTGGCACCGACGTCAGTCATCCAGATATCGACATCGGTCATGTGCAGACCAACAGGGTCGGTAGGTCAGACAGGAGAAGTCTAACGTCGGTCATAAGGACTGACGTCGATAGGAGGGACACCGGCGTCGACCAGGGAAATGACGTCGGCAGTCAGGATTAGTGCAGGGAACCGACATCAGTCGAGAGCAGACTGGGAGATGGCCTAGATCAGTCACTGGAATGGATGTTGGGTGAATTACTAAGTCTCAAACACCCATGTAGAGGTCAGAAAAAGTATGTGAACCTCATATTCATTGTTCACCTTCTTTATATTTCTTACTGATAGTCACGAACTAGGAATATGGAAGAAGTAATGCAGGTAGAATCCAGAAATAGTGGGAGCTTGGCATGGATGAGGAGTGTGAGTCCTTAGAGAACCAAATAGGTATTTGTTGGTAGTGTTGTCAGCTGGAAGGAAGCACTGGATAGAGGGATGGATTCCCATTTTAGAGAAGAGAGTGGATGGACACATGAGACAGAAGGCTATGGTATATGGTCTTGATTATGCTGCAGAACAATGGAGGTTTGACCATTGTATTTTATCTTTACCAGGTTGGATAATATTAGCTACATTATCTTGTTACTATATTGTGTTACTTGTTGCAGGGTTTCATATACAGGGAGTTTTTCTGAGCTAAGGGTAGAGTTGGTTCAGAAGTATGTCATGGAGAATTTGGGAGCAGCAAAATTCTTGTGGCATAAGAGACAGGTATTGCATCACAGGTTTACGTGGTGGTTGGTCTTCAAGAGTGACATTGAAGAGGGATACAGAGCCTAAGGAACAAAATAGATGGTGTACAGGTACAGGTACAAGTTGCAGCTATTTATCTCCAAGTGGGAGATTGTTATGGTGTGGAGCTAAAAGCTTTGACTGTTTGCAAACACTAGAAGGAAGGATGCTGAAGAACCAGAGCCACCAGCGTCGGCAGTATGACTGACGTCGGTCAGATGCAGTGGAGAAGGAGACCAACGACGGCAGGGAGTCAGCCGACGTCAGTAGCACTAGACAAGCAGGGACTGGCGTCGGTTGCCTGTGCGGTCCAGAACTGTTCGTTGCATGAACAATTAGTTAGTTGAACCGAGTGTTTGCATGCTAAGGGGCTAATTTAAGTCACGGGCTGTGTGTCTAATTTTAGTAGTTAGAGTTCTATTTTTGTAAGCATGGGATCTTATTTATAGACCCATAAGGCATGTATTGTAATTAATGCAAGAAGGCAAGTAAAAGTATTGAAGCTAGCAAGGTCAAGGAGACAAGCTGAAGCATTCAAGGAGGGATAATAACTCAGGCTTTAGAGTTGTTGTGTTGAGCAAGAGAGAGAGGGAAGAAGGTCTTGAGGTGTGGCAAGCCTTTGAGGTGGAGGAAGAAGTGGCATCTTCCTTATTGTATTTTCTTCTAGTAGTATTTAATACAAAGAGTGTGTATTGTCTCTCAAATTCTTTGCTGTCTCAAGTTTCTAGTTACTTTATCATTCTGGTATAATTCTGTGTTTAATTGCTAATATGAGAAGTAATCATATGTGCTCTAATTGGTAGAGCTAGATCCCCTGACACCATAAAGTTGCCTTAGCTTTAGCCAAGTGTACTATAATAATATTAAGGACACTTTGCATAATTTAAATTGATAACAAGTTGTTAATAAATAAATTAATTGAAAAATGTAAAAAAATCATTAAATTAGAAATTAAAATGTAAATTTTACTAAGAAATACTCCCCAAATTTAATGGCTTAAAATATGACCTAGTCGACTTATTGCTCATCCTACTTAGACATGGACTCAATCAATATCATTTTTCAAAGAAATATCAAAAAGTTATATAGTTAACTTGAAATGAATTTTATTTTTCACATGTGTATTAAAATAATTTAAATCTACCTAAATTTAACAAATAATTTGGCCCCATTCATGGTGATCTTGATCCTACAAAGAGGTAGATGCAAGAAACTCATCAAGAGCAGTAGTATCTAAGATATGATCCAATGATGGATAACTATGACCAAGATAAGTAATGTGGACTATAATACATCAGTTAGGAGTGCATATATGATGATTGGAAAATATATAAGAACCAACACCAAGATTTTAGTAGGAGGTTCCCATGCAAGTTCCACCTCCTATTAAAAAAGGCTAATTATGAGATCTAGTCTATTAGACTCTATGTAAGAGACCTAATAGCTAATAATTAATGTTTTTAAGCATTATAAGTGACTATGTGGTTATGGATGGGAATAGAAAGATCAACAAAAAGAGGAGGAAAAAATAGAACATATACAACTCTTTGTTCCCCTACTCTATGTTGTGGCATGCCACAAATCCATCATACAAAAATAATTTTACATGATTTCATAATAGAAAATCTATGTATTATTTATGTAGGAAGCATAGTGTCATGTTCATATTTTTTATGAGTGGTTTATCAAAATCCATCCACCAATGATCTAATAAATTATTTCATAATTATTTTTGCGTACAACACTTAATAAAATATGACTTCTTTAGAGTCAATAGGTTGGCTTGTAATGGGGTGGGAAAAAATTGGGATAACATCTTCTTCATAATATTTAGTTCCTTCACTTAACCATATGACAAAAATATTTGCTTTCCCTCATTTTTTCCCCTCCATCTCTCATGGATGTCTATTTAATTTTCGAAGGTATCAATATTTTTGACAATTTCAATTAATGTTTATGTGAGTTCATGTAAAATAAAAGAGGTTCTCTTATGCCCTAAGCCCTAAAATTATTTTCTCAAATATTTCCTTAATCATGCAAATTCTTTGTGGATTGAAGGAGGGTTTTTTAGAACATGATTTTTTATATGATGGTTTAATGTAGGGGTTTCATTAGGGTTTTATTTATGATCATCAAGGGGCTTTCCATTTAATCTTATTTTCATTAAGACTTATAATAATTTTTAAAAATATAATCCATAATAAAAATAAAAACCTAAAAATTAAAAAAAAAATATTAAAAAATGTAAATAATCAAGTGGAAAAATGAGGAATATTACCTCTATTTTCTTGTGAGCATTGTATAAGAATGGATATTTCTGATTCTCCTTGAAAACTTTACCAATTCATATTTTACCTTATTTTCAAAATAATTAACTTTTCATTATGTATCTTTCCTCTACTTTTCATTTGTATATTTTTCATTTTTCTTTCACCTTATTTTTCAATTTCACTTTGATTTCAGATTTGGAATATAAACCATGTTCATTATGTTAAGCACGTGATATACTTAGAGGGGGAGTGAATTAGTATATCATATATCTTATAAAACTTTCCCTTAACCAAAATCCACTTAATCAAACATTCAAGATATGCAATAAAACTCAAACAATAAACACCGCACAAGATAGAGAGAGACACCAGATATAACATGGAAACCCAATGTGGGAAAAACCATGGAGAACAATCTCAAGTATACAAATGAGCACCAACTTGTAGGAGCACCAACCCCTTTGCTGAGCACCAACCCAACAACTATTCATGAGCACCAACCCATAGGAGCACCAACCCCTTTGCCGAGCACCAACCCCTTTGTCGAGCACCAACCTAGAAACAATTTGTGATCACCAACACATAGGAGTACCAACCCCTTTGCCGAGCACCAACCCATAGGAGCACCAACCCCTTTGTGTATACCACACACCTATCTCTCAATGTTGCTATCTCAAAAAATGATAGTTCAATACAACATCTCTTTCCTCTCTCTCACCTTTGTTCTTCTAAGCTAGATATAACAAATACAAATCATACTCATCTCTCACAATTGCTCTTCTAAGCTAGATATTACAATATCAAATCAACCTCTATCTCTAATATTATAAATGGCTTCTCAAGCCTTTATTTATAGCTTTCCAAATGAACTTTGGCCTTCCCCCTTTGTGACCCTTCAATCCTCATGGAAAATGGTGCCAAACTTGTATGACCTTTCATATTCTTGCCTTTCAAAAGTCATGTGGTGACCCTTCATGAGCAAAAATGTCCTTTCCACTTTTGTCCTTATCTTGGTGACTTTTCGTATTCCTCAAAGTGTCCCTTCATGAGAAATTGCACCCTTCCTCTTTTGTCTTCACTTGGTGACTCTTGGAATTCCCCAAGATGACTCTTCATGGAAAAATTCATCCCATCCTTCCTTTGTCTTTACCCCATGACTCTTTGACTTCTCCATGGTCCCTTATTTTGTCTCATATGCAACCAAAAATATATTCATTAATATTAATTAAATATTAACTCACATTAGCCAAGATATATCAATTATAAATAACATTAAATGCAATGAGGCCTTTATCACCAATAATGCTAGACCTTTGACATCAATGACAATATTTCCAACACATTATTTTATTTTATAAGTCAATGACCATTATGCCAAAAAGAGATCAACTAATGTCATTTTCCTATAACTTGATACTTATGAAGCATGCATCATCTATTTTTAGTGGAGAAATATTTTATTAGATTTATCAATACTTAACCTTTTTAATGAGAGTGGATGTCTTCACTGGAGCCACGTCTCTACTAGGTTGACTCATTTATGTCCCTAACCAAATCATCTCATCATCTATATAGAACATGTTTTTTACACAATAAAGTATATAAAACCTATAAATCTATCGTATGACAAAGTATAATAGATATTAATACTTAATTGATACTAATAAATTAGACTCATTCATTATGGAGTAATTAGAATGCATACATCTAGTAAGTGTCTCATAAAAATAAATATAAAAAATATAATAAAAAAATGAGTTTAAGTCTATGAACATGTCTAATTAAAAATATACATGTTTCAATGTTTCCAATGTGAATTATATTGAGGTATCATCTACTGACCACAATATAAATAAGTCAAAGGGAGACAATACAATAACATAATATTTAAAAAGTGGCCTATAAAGATTTTAAAAATAGGTGAATTATTATGGGGTGATACATAGATCTAAGGATGTGGGGCATATAGGTATCATTAATATTTAGAAACAATGTTATACTCTTATTCATAAATGGGTGACTAGGGACATTAAGTGGAATTAATCCTAGAGAGTTATCACTAATAATTGTATTTCTTCTACAACTCACTATGACATAATGGTTTTGAAAGGGGTTGGATTCAATTCCCTTCTCATTAACCCAGTCTTATAAAAAAAATTGACCTTATTTTTGTTTCAAATAGATTTTATAAATCCTTGGAGATGATCATTCATTATCTTGTGTGGGAAGGAAACCAATTCAAAAGCATTCTTGCCATTGATAATCACTCTCTATGGTGGTCTCTTATGTTCACCTACTATGGTAATCCTATGTCTGATGCACCTATAGCCATATATTTTTTAATTTTTTTTTGACAATGGATGTGTGTGTGTGTGTGTGTGTGTGTGTGTGTGTGTGTGTGTGTGTGAATATAATCAGGTATATAGGTATTATATTGAGGTATCATCTAGTGACAATAATATATATAAGTCCAAGGGAGACAATACAATAGTATAATATTTCAATAATGGCCCATAAATATTTACAAAATAGGTTATTTACTATGGGGTGATACACAAATCTAAGGATGTGGGACATATGGGTATTAGTAATATTTATAAATAATGTTATATTATTATTCATAAATGGGTGAAGAGGGACATTAATGGGAATTAATACTAGAGAATTATCCCCAAGAACTGTATTTCTTTTGCAACTCGCTATTACAAAAGGGGTTTCAAAGGGTTTAGGTTCAATTCCATTCTCATTAATCCAATATTATAAAAAAGTTGACCTTATTTTTGTTTCAAATATATTTTATAAATCCTTGGAGATGATCAATACTTGTGTGGGAAGGAAACTAATTCAAAAGCATGCTTTCCATTGGCAATCACTCTCTATGGTGGTCTCTTATATTCACCAACTATGGTAATCCTATGTCTGATGCACTTATAGCCATATATTTTTTAATTTTTTTAGACAATGGATGTGTGTGTGTGTGTGTGTGTGTGTGTGTGTGTACATAAATGGGTGACTAGGGACATTAATGGGAATTAATCCTATATATTTATCCCTAAGAACTGTATTTATTTTGCAACTCACTATGATAAAAGGGGTTTCAAAGGGTTTGGGTTCAATTCCCTTCTCATTAACCCAATCTTATAAAAAATTTGACCTTATTTTTATTTCAAATAGATTTTATAAATCCTTGGATATAATTAATAATTATCTTGTGTGGGAAGGAAACCAATTCAAAAGTAGTCTTTCCATCAACAATCACTCTCTATGGTGGTCTCTTATATTCACCTACTATGGTAATCCTATGTTTGATGCACCTATAGCCATATATTTTTGAATTTTTTTAGATAATGGATTCACACCATATGTGTGTGTGTGTGTGTGTGTGTCTACACACACACACACACACACACACACACACACACACACACACACACACACACACAAGTGAAAATATAATTAGGTATATAGGTGGAAATCTAAATAAACATGTTGGACTAATACATAACACAATTATATAGACTAACACACTTCCTTTCCTTATTTCTTTGCATGTACCACCTTTCTTATTCCATAATTAACATATTTTTAAATTTTGTTTACAAAATAATTTATTATGATCACTACTATTCTTATATATCAACATTCTATTTCACTTTAACAAAAATTCCATAATTTGATTGATAGACTAATGCATGATGAACTCATTTATAAAATGAAGATGTTGATATTTGATGTATAAATATGTTTGTTATAATTTAATAATATTTTATGGTTATGGTAAGTATGGTATAAAATAAGTATTATGTGGAAATGTAAGGGTATTTCATTAAAATCTCCTATTCCTTAAAATTCTTATCATTAGGTTGGATGCCTTCAATTATTCATCCACAATCATTGGCTCTTTGTGTGACCCACACTGTGCTTTGTCCTCTTTATAACAGATGGAATCTTGGATGAGTGGATTGATCCCCATAAATATACATGGCCACTCTACTCATAACATCTTCAAAAAATGATATTTTATAGCTTGGGATAATATTTAATGGTTTCCTCATAGAAGAGATAATATTTAACTGTAATCAGTATTTACATAGTGTAAATAGAACACTAGTTTTGTTGAATTTGATAGAAATATGTAATTGTCTAAAATTGACATTTTTTATTTTGAAGGAATTGTGAGACCTAATTTTTAATGTAGAGGAAGGTAGTGAACTATGAAAACAATTATTTTTCTAATTTTGTATTATATTATTGTGAATGCTCAGTCATATTATTTGAATTATTTCATCATAAATCCTATAAAGTATATCATTCCTCTCATCCAAATCAAAATTTGATATTTTGTCTTCTACTATAATCATTGATATTATACTCTTTCGTTTGATAGGAACAAGACCTCTAGATCATTATAAAGTCTCATAACCTTTATTATAACTCATATATATCCATCAATCAAAGAAAAATATAATACACATAAGGTTACAAAAAAAAGTTGGCCAGTTGGTGTTCACAACTCGATATCTATCTTGGTAAATAAACACATCTCAAAACAATTAAACCACCAATAAATTATGGTAACCTAAATAAAAATTAAAGTATCACATCACAAATGGAAATCTAAGCATAAGTTAAAGTAAAATGTGATGGAGGTAGATCATTTTTAGGGGGTTGATCACCCCAAAAAGAGGGTTCAACTGAAAAAGGATCAAGTTCTACACATCCATACTAAGTAGTCTTAGAAGGATCCAAAGAAACTATAATCCCCAACCAAAATTTGGTGGCACATAATAAGCCATTGTCACACTAGCCTACATAAGTGAAGTCCACTAATATGGGATAGGAAATGAATATTCATGTGACAACAAACTCCAACCCCCTTAATCATAAGGAGGGAAGTATAAGGGATTGTGGGAATGGATCCAAAAAAAATTAGGTGTTAGTGAGGAGTACCATGCAAGGACTGGTCAGGAAGAATAGGGTTCATGTTGTAGGGAACACTCCCCTAGTATTTAGGATCTCCTACATATGTTGAAATTATAGATCCACTTTCTTTACATGTGCTTGGATATACATAATAGAAAAGAAATAAAAATCTCTTTATCATTGATAGATAATTACATATAAAATGCTTCATTTTTAAAAATAGTTGAATTTTTAGACTTACATAGAAAAACAAAATGATGTCCCTAAAAAATTCCATAGAAAGATAATGTATGGAAGTCACTAAACTTTATCCCCTAAAAATGGCATTCATCAATTTAGTGGATTTGAGTGATAAGGTTGAAATGAACTATGAATCCATTAATAAGATATTTTTCCTATCAGACATGTCTGATAAAGTTTTTAGGTCTGGAGAAAACTAAAAACTTTGGGTTAGGAATCCAAATGTGCTTGATATGCTCCACAAGATGAAGACTTGATAAACTAGGCACAAGATAAATTGAGATAATTTTGACTAAAGCTTGGAATTATAAAACATGTTGATTTTTGAAAGGTAGATCCATATTCGAATAAAATAAACCCATATTTTTTCATCTCTTATTGACTTTACCCATATCCAAATAAAATAGACTCATGATATGATAGAGAATTATTGGAGAGTAATTTGAAAAGGTAGTATTGTGATTCCACCTCTAATCCTTCCACTAAGAAAGTGGGGATTATAGACACATCTTATGAAGCATTACATTTTTCATCAATTAGTGCATCCATAGAATATAAGGAAGGTTTGAATTCAAGAAATTATGTTTTTTAGAGCATGCCAAGGGATCCAATATCCACATGAAACTAAATCCTGAACTATGCATATTCCTTTTCTAAAAAGTTGAATAATTTTTATGACCAACATATCAGCAAGAGGGAGATTAGTGTTTTTCATTAAAATAGGGACTAGTTAAAAAACCATCATTAACGTAATTTATAAAAATCTATTTATTCAAAATATTTCCATATGTTATTAGATATAATGGACCCTTCTATCTTGATAGGGACAAAATTAATGAAAATGGTGTGAAATAAAATGTTTTTCCAAAAATATTTACATAATGATCACTTGTAGAAATGTAATGTTTTAAGATAATACACAATTCCCCTCAATCACCCTTACCATCCACTTAGCACAGAGAGCAACATTAAATTTAACATAACACTGATATCAAATTAAATTAAGATAGTTATGATACCATATTAGAAATGAAGAGGAAGGCCCAAGAAAAATTTGCAATGAACACATCCATCCACATAACACTACTCAAAAGAACAAAAAATATTCAGCAATAAAAATACATTGAGTTGATTAACAAATTAATATACAATGCTTATGTGAAATTACCAATGGTTGCACTAGAATAGGATTCTTTATGATACAACATCTCCACTAACTTAGGTGATGACTCTAAGCTCCTATATAAATTTACACAAGGACACATTAGGTATTTATATAGAAAAATAAAGAGGTCAATGAATTATTTTTATTGATGGAGTGAAAGGTGAAATCATTCTCCTAGTTGCATATAACCTTCTCACATATGTGAGGATAACAACCAATATTAAATATGAATTAAAAAAAAATTTGTGCACATATTAAATTACATCTTGGAAATAATACTACCTAAGATGGACTCCACAAAAATTTTGAACATGACACACACCAACACTCCCCCTAAATATTAGCTTAGGTGATGTGGTAAGAGATACAAAAATAGTAAGCTCATAAGTATGGGTCCTAACAACTAACCCTCATGAGGTACCCATGTACAATGATAGGAAAAAATTGAAGTTACTAAAGTAGATGACTATTGAATTTGATGAAGCCTCTAAAGGAAAAAATCAAAATTAGATTTTAAAAATATGACTATGTGAAAAAGAGTGCCTATTCCATTTGACTAGAATACATGGGTAAAATACACCAAACAAGACTAACTCAAAAACTATTCTAAATTTTGATACCACCAAATAATGTTGCCTTAGAGATGATGTTTTAAATTTTGATACCAACAAATATGCATCAAAAATGATGTTTTGAATATTGATACTAGCAAAGATGGCTTAGAAATAATATTTTAAATTTTGATTCCAGCCTCTACATCCACATAGTATATAAGAACAAACAAGGTGCATAACATAATTGAATAACCAAGAAGAATTCAAATTATATAACATCCTCCCTTAATGTTAACTAAGGACTAGAAACAAAGCAAATTGATCTCTCTAAAAGTTTCAATGTGGTAGGTGTGCAAAAAAGCACAATAGAAATCCTCCAATGATAGCAATGAACTCAGAAACCATGTATATCTCAAAAACATCAGCAAGGTGAAAAAATCACCCTCTCAATAGACTCATATCCAATACGTATATAAATATAATAACTAATTACATATATCAAGTTACTAAAAAAGTGAAATTTGGTCCCAAAAACATGTTAGATAAGCTGAAAAATGTCACTTTCCTTCCCATCAGTTCATTTTTATCCCCGTGAATTCTCATATCTACATGGAATGATATCTAAATGGCTTTAAAATGAGCTCACAATGATCAACTTAGGTGAAACAAAATTCAAAACTAACTTTCTCTGGCATGTTGAATACAATGGGAATGCCTGGTATGCACCAAAATCACTCATAAACAAAATTTGGTAGAAACATATTCAATGAAACTCTTCCATATGTAGATATACAAAAAACATGAATGAAATAGAATAAATAACTAGATCTAAAACAGTGTGAGATGGATATTTTAGATCCAACTCTAATACCATATTAAATTTAACATAGCTCTGATACCAAATTAAATTAATAGAGTTGTGATTCCATGTTAGAAATGAGGAGGATGGCCTAGGAAAACTCCAAAATAAAAACAATTATCCACACAATAGTAATCATAATAAAAAAAATAGATTCACTACTAAAAATTCATTGTATTGATTAAAAGAGTAATAGAGAAATCTTATGTGCAACCAATAATGGTTTCACCAAAATAACACTCTTATGAGACTACATGTCCACTAGATTAGGAGATGTCTCTAAGATCCAACTTAAATATCCACAAGGACATAAAGTCATTTTATATGAAAATAAATAGGAGAGTGAGATATTTTTATTCATGGAATGAAAGTTGGGATCATTCCCTAAGTTACACCTAACCATTCCCATACATGTAAGGATAACTACCAACATTAAATGTGCATTAAACTTTTTTTTCATATATTAAATTACACCTTGTTAAAAACACTACCTAAGGTGGATTTAAAAACAAGTGTGAACATGAAATACACCAAAAACCAATGATTTTTATGTAAATATTAATAATGATCATTCCTATTTTGTCACAATGAAGGAAACAAATTTATCAAGCAACTATATGGAATCCTTGATTTCTATTTGCATTGGCCTAAATAAAATCTCTAAGCACATTTACTAATTTTTCATATTAGGATTTTTAAAGATCCCAAAAATATAAATAATATAAATGGGTGGTTTCAAGGTTTTTAGTGCAAACCTAAAGCTTGCTTGAAAGATAAAGAGGCTTTTTGATCTAGTAAGTGATTTTCATTGCATTGTTTCAATTTCATACTACTAGATCATATAGAAGGATATATCAAAGGAAAATAGAATAAAAATAAATTTAAATGTCTCCCCTTTCTAGATCCACTTCCATTTATAATTTTGAATCCACTCACACAAGTATATTATGATCCATCTATAATTCTAGGTTTTATCCCATTATAGGGTTTATCTATAGGATTTACAAAAAGCATCAAGAAAGACCTCTATTAAGGATGAATCTTGTTCTAAAATCAAGAGGAAAGATTCATATAAAAATTTAACATTTACGAGCTGAGATAAGTGATCAATAAGAGTAATGCTCATGATAAGCCCATAGTCTAATTTGTGAGCAAGTAGATAACCAAATGCTTTACCAATTAGGACATACAAACTTGGGTCAAAACAGAAACCTTGTCAATGGAGTAAAAATTCTAAAATCTATCAAAATTGTAACTATTGATGATGAGATAAACTGAAGCTCAAATAATAGAGTTTTAATCAATAAAATAAATAATGTATATAAATCCAAATATTTAAGCATGGGAAGAATAAAGGGCAACTCGATCCAAACATAGTATTATTTGAAATCAAGCCTGAGAGAGATAGTCTTATAGAAAGAGACATAATCCCACTCTATTTCTTCTTGAAGTATAATAATATTATATAGTATGTACCTAATTTTAATAAACCATGTTTGTTACAACCTGATGATTCCAAGGAGAATGTGATAGAGGAGGGACAAGGATTTGGAAATGATTTTGGAATAAAAAATTAGTAGTGTGGTAAACCTCAAACTAGTAATGAGCTCAAGACCATGAGACTTAGAAATAAACTTTATATTTCTTTTATGTATGATATCCCTTAAATATTAACTATATAGGGCTTCTCTATAAACCTAAAATCAAGACCCATAAATTGCAAAATAGTTTTGTAAGATTCACATGGAAATCCATTTACTCTTGATGCTTTATCATTAACCATGAATTACATAAAATCAAATATTTCATAAAGAGAAATAGGGGCATCAATTTTTTTTTGAGATGAAGGGATTAAATTATGAGGCAACATAGCTAAACACTCTTATAATGCTTGCATTTAAAACTCTTGCAACCTTATATTTTGACAACAACAACAACACCTAGCATTATGTTCATAATGAATTTTAATGACTCATTACCTAAAAATATATTACAATTCATAGTTTATGATTCACATCCTATGACTATTTGATAAATATTAGTGATTATTATTGATTTAACATTGTACCAAAATTTTCAATAACACCTTCCCCTGAGTAAAATTTATGTTTAGAATTGTAAAGACTATTATTTCTTGAGTTATATAATTTCATTAATGTCATTTCATCTTTGATGGATAATGTAAGAGTTCATATTAAAATATTCCAACCTCATCTCTCTTGATTTAAATTTAGTGTTGAATAGTCAATGCTTTGTTATTTAATCTCTAAATCGAATGGAATGTTAAGCTTTATTATATTTATAATTTCCTATATAAACCATTGTGTCTATTAATTTTAATGTTAATTTAATTAATTTTTCATATAATTAGAATTGATAGTAAATAAAAGGGGAAATAGCTATTAAGACAACAAAATTACCCCTACCTAAGGTATTTTATAGCCCTAAGATGTCATACAGGGAGAAGTAGTTGCCCAGGATTATCATTGGTATCTCCAAGACTAATGGTTTCTATTATTCCCTCAGTTATCTCAATTTTAAATTTCAAGTGTTTATTTTTAGTTACAATCCATGAAAGAATATGACATGGTCCATAGAGACATAATAGAAAGTGAGTTTGAAGTGTTTTCTTCCATGTCAGTCTTTTTGGTTTTTCTGTGTCAAGGGATTTAATAAAATAATTTATTTTGTTACAATGATCATTTTTTAAACAATTTAATTTATTTGATGATCATTTTGAAATAAATCATATCATGTAGCACTTTTCATGAATTGTATAAAATAAATAAATAAGGTGTATCTTCTCTACAAGTGTAAGGTTACACTCTATAAGCATTTTGCCATTGAATGACCACCTCATGATGGATTTTTTCAATTTACATAGGTTTATGAAGGAAATAAATAAGGTTAATATCTGAAAAATAAGGTTATTCTTTTCAAGAATTTTGACATTGAATAATTTTTAATAATTGCATTAAGGACATAAATCTATGGCAAAAAATTCATAGGATAGATATTTATACTAAAAAATAAAGTCAAGTGTCAAATATTAAGGTGAGAGATTGATTCTCCTAGATTATATTGTAAATGGATAATTTTTATTTTGTATCAATGAAATATGTTATAGATTTTAATCAAACTCATGGCTTCTCAGCATAACATTTAACAAATTTTTGTAAACCATTAAATCCTATGGCATACATGTTATATATCCCTCAAAACCCACATGTGTTTTACATATCCATAGATTGTGGCCAAGATCCATCATTCCACTTGTGAATTCACCATTCAAAAAATCATTGGAGGTTCCAACACTATCATGAGCCACGACTACTAAAACACACATAGAATCAAGATCAACTTATTTATCAAAAATACTATCATGAGCCATGACTTATTAATAATCATGAGCCATCATAAGTTGACTTATTAATAGAATCAAGATCAACTTATTAATCAAAAATAGAATCAACCATTAATGGGCATTGATTTTGAATATTTTTTTCTAATCTAGGGTAAGGAGAAGTAATATTTTGTAGGTGATTTTTGATCTAATGTAGAAAAATGATCATGGTTATTAAATATCCAAAATAGGTAAGCACAACTAGAAAATCAATATTTACATGTTTGTCACTTGTCAGACATGTAAATTCCTCTTAAACATATTTTAAGACATAAAATGATGCTTATATGAGATTTATATATTCAATTCAAATTTTTGGCATGGGACCTCAATCAATTTGGGCACCCATTTTGAGTTTATATTATGGAAATTATCAATAGGTCCCATAATATTCAAGATAAATCTATAAGCCTTGCATGATTTTTTATTTTATTTTAGGAGTTAACTAATTAAACATATTTTCTATATTGTACATTCATTTTAATACATATTAGAAAGTAATTAGGTGTTTTTATCATAATTTAATTATATTCCATTTTTTGTATTATTTTAATATCTAAAGTGGGTTACATAAACAATGCACTAAACTAAACCAAAAATAACATGCAATTTTAGATCATATTAGATTTCACATAATTAAATAGTTAAAATCAACCTAATTAAAATAAAAAAATTTAAAACATGCATGAATATGATTCATCGGTGACATTTTTTAAAATAAATATTATTTAATATATTTAAATGTATTTTGAATGTGAATATATCACACAAGCCATGAACTCACGTATATCAAAAATGAGTTCCTTTAATAAAATAAAATATGAATTATTTGACATTTAATAATATTATACACATTTATCTAGGAATATGTGCATGAATGAAAAATATAAAATTATTAAATAAATGTGAAAATGCATAAAATACGATAGATCAATGACATACTACTTGGATTTAAATTTCATTCTACACATCATTTACATATTATTGTGAACTAAATTATTGCTTCAACTTTATTTTGGTTATTATTATACATTTTATAAATGCTTAGTCTTAAAATAGAATAGTTAGTTTGGAACTATAAAGTGTATGTTGGAACCACAAACTTTGCAATCAAATTTAATGGATTATGGGGTGTTATGTAAATTATTTTCACATTTTAGTTTGTTGATGACTCTTTGTTAAGTTATTTTCCATAATAATGGCTAATAAAAATTTAAAAAATGGAACTAAATGCAAGACTTAAAAGCTTATAATTGATAGGTTTTAGCCTATTAGTAATAAAGAGCCAAAGCTCACAAATATGTAGAGTAAATGAATTCTTTGGTTAATCAAATTAATCATTAAAATTATTTAATAAAATATTTTACATACATATAGCATATATATCTCCTATATAATATGAGTCATATTATATATCCATAAACCATTCTTCTAAACTCTAGTAATTGTTCTAACAACTTACTAACTGACTACTTACCATATCTCTATGTGATTTTATTAACAAATCGCTTATAATATTTCACACACATATAATTTATATTTCACCAATGTGAGTAAAAATAATATTATTTATATAATTCCACCTCTTATTGTTCACATGGGGAGAGGAACTACATGGAACAAACAACTATTTTTGCCTCCCAGAATGCAGACATCAGATTCACCTGAAAATGTGTCTATTACATTGAATGAAACTTTTACATTGAAGAAGAGATTCATTACAAAATTTATTTTAAAATATTCCTCTCGAGGCTTATTTTAATCTCACAATTAAAAAAAGGACCTTGAATTTCAAATGACTCTTAACTTATCTATGAAAAATATATTTTTATTGGACTTGACACAAAATGCTAAAGATGACTCAAGACTATAAATAACACTACATACTTGATTATAAACACAAGAGACACTTTTGATTTTTGAAATAAAGATAAATATATATGTAGGGTTTTTAAAAAATAATGACTCTAGATACAAATAATTCTAAAAATGACAGACTATGATGACATTAATTATAAAACTTAAAATATTTTTTGACTTCAAATTTAAATAAACACACCTTGAATTAAACTTATAAATATAAATAACACATATATAATTAAAAATAAAATTGACCATATTAAAATACACCCTAAAAATATATAAAAATAAAACTATAAATATTAAACATAAATGACTTAATAAAAATATAAACAAATAAATAAACCCTAAAACCACTAGTTTAAAAAAATACCTAAACTCTATCATAAACTTCCTTTCCCATTGGAAATATAGATGTAACTAGTGGAATACAAGAAGAGATAGAAATGTGATTGGAGAGATAACACCATCGAATTAGAATAAATCTCAATGTAGATTTGAATCATACATGATGAGCTTGATAGAGCTAAGTTGAGGTGGAAATATGCATCATGGTATTGATTCAGTGGATGTGTTGAGTAGTCAAGCACATAATGGATTGGAGATCAAGAGATATTTAAAGGGATGGGTTAGTCATTTAATTTCTAAGGATTCCTTTGTTTTTTCATTAATGCTTTAGGATGACATTAAAGACTGAGATCATTGTGGAGAGCACCATTTACAAGCATCATGCCTATGTTGATCAATGGTGATATCTACGGTAGCTAATGCAACCAAAGATGGAAAGAGGAAGAGTTTATCATGTATGGGAGGATGATAGGGAGTTTAATGGAATCATTTTAAGACCTAAACATGCATAAAATGATTTTTATCTATTATTATTTCTTTCCATTTGAAGAAACTAATCAACAAAAATTAACAATGTGGCCAAGAATGTGATTATACTAGAGGTAAGTGATGTCAATTTATAGTAAAACAAATGATATAAAATATATATTAGGCATGGAAGACACAAATGTCCGAGAAGATAGATCCAACTATTGGATAATTGATCTTCAATATAGGGTAGACCTTGTGGAGATGCCAAGAGATCTAATTGATTCTTGATTCAAAGAATGAGGAGCCAAGAATGCATCAATCCATATTTGAATCTGAAGCCCTTATCAATTCATATATCCTATTTGTATTTTCAAACACTAAAAATTATGTAGTATGTAAAAATAGCAATTAGATATATGTATGTATTTATATGTATATGTGTGTGTGTGTGTTTTATTTTCTAGACATTTAGAAAAATCATAGTTCATAGAAATAGAAACATGTATGTATGTATGTATGTATGTATGTATGTATGTATGTATATGTATGTATGTACACACACACACACACACACACACACACACACACACACACACACACACACACACACACACACACACACACACACACACACACACACACACACACACACACACACACACACACATATATACACACACACATATGTATGTATGTATATGTATGTATGTGTGTGTGTGTGTGTGTGTGTGTGTGTGTGTGTATACATATATATATATATATATATATATATATATATATATATATATATATATATATATATATATATATATATATACATATATATATATATATACATATATATATATATATATACATATATATATATACATATACATACATATATATACATATACATATATACACACACATATATATATATATACATATATACATATATACATAAATTTTATAGTTTGTGAATGCACACATAAAATAAGATGGAGTATTCATAATACGAATAGGATGAGTAGAGTGGAAAGATGAGAAAAAAATGTAGGTGGATGGTGGAACCAGTAAATGTGTACATGGTCTTCACTGTAATTTTTGGATAGCATGTAAGCAGGGGTGAACAAATAAATGAATAAGAGCTGCATGTGGTCAACACAAAAATACAACTCAACAATTCATTTTGATGAAATCCACAAATGAATGTTGTATAGAGAGGTCTAGAATTCCCTACTCTTATGCCACTGATAGGTTTTAGCCTATTCATAGTGAAGATCTGAAGCTCACAAATGTGCAAAGTATACAAATTCCTTGGTAAATAAACTTAATCATTTGAATTATTCAATAAAATGCTTTACATATATATAGCCTGTGCATCTCCTATATAATAAGAGGCTTATTATATCTCCATAAACCACTCTCCTAAACTATAGTAAGTTGTTCTAACAACTTACTATCTAACTACTTACCATATCTTTAAGTTATTTGGTTAACAAATAACTTACAATATTTCACCAATGTGAGTACAAATAATATTATTTCCAATAATAATGTCTTGAATAACCTTGAATTCTTTCCTCAGGATGGCCTAAATTGGACTATCATAGAACACATAAAAAGTGTTGGGGATATGTGTGACACCATTCCTTTGTGTATAAAAAAAATTGAGGGATAAATTAGAAACACTAATACACCACTAATATTTTTGTAAAGTTTTTTTTTCCTGGTAAAGCTTCATGTCCATCATATGCATCAAGAGTCAAGATATTTGAGTGGTGAGTGTTCTTGTCACAACCAACTAGTTATTTGTTTAAAATTTTGAAACATTGGTTTTGATTTCTATGTTGAGAATGCCATTACTTTTGGTGGGTTGTAAATGCATGTTATGTATGTCATAATTATATGTCATATATATGTTGATATTATAAAAAATTTTAGTCATTGATAAATTGTTATTGAAAATTTTGTTATTTCTATTTTGTATTTTATATTTTTTCATAATAATTTGATTTAAATTATGATTCATTAAAATTTATTGGTGTGTTTATAGCCTTGATAATAATAGAAATTAACTAGTGAAATATTATAGGAAAAGACATCAAAACCTAAGTTTTAAAGGGGGTTATGGATGTCACTTTTTGGTGAAGGTATTATAAATAATGATTTGTCCATAATTATATATAATCAATGGATTCATGTTGATAAGAATGGATATATTTTTCATGGGTGTGATGACCCTTCTATAAATCATCATATGCATATGCCCCATATTTATTAAAAAAAAGGAATAAATAGAGACTTTATTATCAATGGGTTCCTCATTGACACCATTTTTTAGAGACAATACTAAGATAAGGGTTTGAAGGACATGATGAGCTTTTGGGATACCATTATACTCAGACACAATGTAATCAATGCATATAATAGAGTTAGGTGAATAATGCCACAAAAAGATTCAAATGACTTTATCAATTGTAACTATTGGTATGTCAATGAAGTGGAAAATATGTTATATTACCAAAAACCAGTTGGTGATGTTATTATTTTTATTGTGGGAATTCAAACACCATGGAAATTTGATATGATGGTAAATCATTCACAAAAATTAGTCATCTCTATGGATGTAACATTCTCAACAAAAACATACATTGTAAGCTATATACATTGGTAAAGTTGGATTTTAATTTAATATTATATTAGTAGTGGTTATATTTACTAAAAAATTCATTCAATTCATTTTCATAGTACTATTTTTACACCTTTGTGGTCTTTGATGAGAAACAAGGTAGATCCCTGATTACATGGACTATTTATTCTATAAATAGAGTGGGTGACATTAATACTTGGTTGATATAAGTGTATATATATGGAAAAAAATTATCCTAGATTGGAAGGTTAATGCATTAATTAGTGATGATGGAGATGCTGAAAATGATTCAATAAGGAAAGTTAATATATGTTTTTATCATTACTTGATATGTAGTAACTACCTTAAAAAGTATGGTTGGAATATTAAAGTACTATTTTTTATTAAATTATGCTTTAAAGATTATAATTTGTTGAGGGGATGTAGGAATGTGTTAAATTATCACCTCCTCCTTTATATTTGGCATGTGAGAAGGGTGTGGTTGAATAATTTATATAGGTATGCCTCTTCTAGGGAGGTTGGTATGCATATGTTAGATAGACTTGAAAAAATATTTCATGTAATTAATAAGGAGGATAATGAAATATATAGTCTCATTTTTTATTTTGAGGTTGAGTTCCATTTGGAAGAGTTCATGGCATATTTCAAAAATACATGGTATCAAAGTGACAAAATAATTAGGAAGTTAATTTTCTATGCTTTATTTTATCGTTCACATATTTTTACAATCTAGCATATGTTATTGATGTACAACTAATAAAAATAATGTTACAATTACGTGTGCCAAAATATTTTTGCAGTTTAATAATGTAAACCAACACACTAATGTAGTCATTGCTACATCAAAATAATATTTTTAATATACCTCTCCCATAAATTTAATAGGATGATGGATTGGTTGATATACACCCTTTAGAAAAGGGATGAACCATATTACAAATATAGATGCATGTTGAGGATTTATGGGTTTATCTAGAATTTCAAAAAGGATACAAATCTTGTAAACTTTTTGGACTAGGCTATGGAAATACTTGATACATATTTCCATGTGCATAAATATGTGAAGGATAATTATATGTTAAGGAGCTAGTCTAATAGAGGGACTTAGTACATTTTAACTAAATATAAGATATATTTTCATGTCTATTATTTTCCATGGTCTAGGAATATAAATATCTACAAGCATATAATTAATGTGATGTCCTTGGATAATAGAGTATAAAATCAAGACACTAAAAAACATTCCCAATTTTGTATAATGTCTCATTTGTTTTATACAAGACATGTTTTCCATACAACTTGAAGTTAATCATAGCATCCCTAATAAGTTTCCTGGGGAATATGATTATGTACTAAAATATGTTGAGGTAACTCCAACTGATATGGAATTAGATGTTGTGACAGATGAAGTTCAAAATTATAGGCATGAAAAAAGGGTGAAAGATGGGATTGTGAAATATGAGGGTTTAAAATAACATCAAAACTTCTACATTCATTGGTAAACATGTCATTTATAGGTAGAAGGTAAGTGGAGGCCTTTTGTGCATTGGTTTAAAAATATCTAGAACAATTAAAATATGATAGATATTTTTCATATGATTTGACACACAAAATTGCATCTTCAGGGGAGACACTTCAAATAAAATCCTATGGTTTATCCTGTATTCCTAAAGGGTAAGGGGATGTGGCCATCATGGAGGAAGTCATAAAATAATAACCACCATGATAAAGAATATGAGAGGTTTATATTTCTAGAGATATCTAAAACTCAGGGCATACGTATTTTCAAATTAAACAAGAAGGTGAAGTAAGTGGGTCTAGAAGGTGGCATGATAATACCTTTAATATCTACATAATTTATTTATAAATGTTATTTATTATAATTACATTATAGTTAGTATTCATGTTTTCATATTATAATCTCCATAACTCTAATTGAATACAAAACATTTATTTACATTTTTAACATGTAGAATCCAAAAACATGACAAAATGGTGAGTGGATTAGGTATTCATTTTTATAAATATTGATAAACACAACTTCATTATTTTATTTGAATAATTATTTTGTTTTTCCTAGTTGAATTTTATTCACATTTGTAGTGAACATGACACAACCATCTAGAGAGCATTGAACTATTTTATCTCTATCATTAGATAATGTCATAGATTTATATTCATTGAAGCATTTGATGATGGAGAAGGATGCAATGTCTCATATTCATAATTTTGATATTTATTGAGATCTTCTTTAATTGTATTGTTTCCAATGTACTATATTTTCCACTATGGAACAAGCCATGCAATAACACCCTTAGTAGCCTTCATTAACTCCTTCCACATCTCTCCTCTTAATATTAATGATTAACCCACTTTTCTTGAATTTGAGATTCTAATATATGACTATAAATTAATCTAAAATACCTTACTTTTCTTGTTCTTATTTCTCTCTTTGATTGTTTCCTTATATTACCATTTTCATCATGGTTACCTCTCTTGTCCTTTATCATGGCCTTATTTTCATCTCCTCCAGGTCTAATCATATTTGAAGAATTTTAGTCTTGTAAATTCTAAGTGATAAATCAAATTTTTTATTTAAGTTACAAAATGAATCTAGGAATAGAATTGAAGCAATGATTCATTAGTCATAATTATCTATGTTTGAACTTAATGTATTGGCATTAATTTTGAAAGGAAAGGACATGAATACAATATGAATAGTTTTTAGTAGTCATGAAATTATATTTATACCCTATTCCTCATTGTATTAATAACCACTTAATTTCTTGTGCATTTACATTATGCCTTAATTATGTGACTTGGTAATGATCAATCAATGATGATATAAATGTATATGACCAAGGTTTAATTTTCATATTTGTCCTATGGTACTTAGAGTGGAATAATTATAATTAATAATGGGGATTGATCAATGTTGGGTTTTTGGATAGTACCCACAATAAATAATACCTCACATTGTTATATTTGGGGAGTGGTACTATCCCAATAAGATGTTATTTACTATATTAGTCAATGTGAAACTATTATTTATACAAGAATATTATCATCTAGTAAAATGAGATGACTATATGTCAAAATATAATATATGTGTTCATTCTAAGAATTAAATGAGAATGTTTTAGAATGCAATAATATTTATGTTAGAACCTCCATAATATTATATAAATATTATAAAATGGATAGGGAGTCAGATATGCATTAGCAAGAGCATCAAAATTTTCAAGGGAAGGGTACAAGAAAATTGGAAAATAAGATTCAAAAAAGGTAGCTATGGTAGGAGATAGAGGAATCTTAGGGTCTTATAAACAAGAAGATTGGGAGGATAATATTGACGAGTGTCCTAGGTCCCCCCTCATAGGGTCACAATGCTTAGGGTTTGATAGTGGCATAAGGGGAAAATATAGCTCAGCCCTAATCCAAGATCCATGAAAACTAGAGAAGAACACATTAAGGGGTTCTCTCCAGTCCCAAAATATTTTCTCATAAATTGAGAAAAGGGAGGGTTATTTGTGTCACAAATTGTGGTGTTTAATAATGGGTACTTATAATAAAGTGTAGTGAATTTGAAATATATATGCCTAATCAAAAAAATTGTAGGGAAATGGCTAGCAATAGGAGTGGTGGAAAACTGGGTAGAGAGCAACTAGGGTCCTAGGTGAATAGTCATTTTTTTTTCTAAACAGTTTCTTCATGGTGATTTTTACCTTAGTAGAGAATAAGGAGGAAATTATTTATAGAGGCCATTGATTACTAGATGGTGTTAGGTTATGGCTGTAAAACTTGTCTCCTAACTTTGACCATTTAAATGCAAAAAAGGGAAGTTACCCATCTAGGTTTAGATTTATGGGATCCCCATGAAATAATGGAGTGAGAAATGTATCAAATATATTGTTTCTTCAGTTGGGGAATACATCAAAATAGACTCAAAAACCTTGAAGGAGTCCTAGCCTCTCATGCTCAAGTCTATGTACTTTTGGATCTAGATGAAGGGATTCCATAAACCATCTACATAAAAACTAGTAATGGGATGTGGGAGTAAAATATCAATGTGGAAAATATACCCTTCAAGTGATATAAATGAAGATGTTTAGTGAAATTTAGGTAGGATTTACCTAGGAAGGAAGGTAACAAATCCTAGGCTCTAGTTTAGAAAGTTAAACTTACTCCAATATTGGAGGGCCTAAAATCTTTGGATATTACTAATCTACATTATTTGGAAATAAATTTAGAAGGCAATCAGGGGGGTCTCTCTCAATGGGAGATCCATTGATACCTCAGTAATTATTTCTCTCAAATAAATATTGGGAGGTAATTAGTTGTCACTAGACATGATGCTAAAAGAGTGTAATTTCACCTTGAAGGAGGCTCTAAAGCTTTCTTCCATCATTGAGAATGAGAGGTTAGGGGATGAATAGACAACATAACATGACTCTAAATTCACCATTTTGATACTAGTAGGAGACTTGATTTTATCTCCTCTAGTAGAATATTTTTAAGAAGATGAGGAATACGATATCAACTCATATTTCCTGACAAAACATGGGGAGAGAAAATAAAAGAAGTAGGAAGTCAACATCTAATCAAATTAAGGTAGAAGATTTGGTTGAAAAATAAAAAAATACATGAAGTTATTTGATGTCCATGTATAAATAAGAGTGTAAGGAACATATTCCCCATAATAAATGTCATTTATTATAATTTTATGGGACTCAATGCCCCTAGTAAGAAATACCTATTAAGGTAGCAATTGCATTTTGAAATTTTTCATGTTTTTCTTGTATAGGAAACTAAACATTATAAAGAGGAAGCCGAGGGAATGGTGAATAAAAGTTGGAGGAGATGGAGAGGCTAGTTTCAAGATTATGTTGGAGCTTTAAGGGTTTTAGAGACTCTATGGGACCCTTCAAGTGTTAACATATAAGATCACTACTCTGGGATGTGGTGGCAAGCAAGGTTACCCTTCTGCCTCAGACATTGTTTTATTTATCTTTAATGTTTATGGGTCAAATTTGATTATTTTCAAATCTAAATTATTGGATGAGTTAAAACACTAGCTCTAAATTCTACTAGATTAGTAGCATGTTTTATGAGGGGACTTTAATGTCAAATTATCTAGTGAATAAAAGAGAGGTAGGTCAAGGAAAGAGACCTAGTCTTAGAAAGACTTTATTAGATTCATGGATAATTTGGTAATGCATAATAATGATATTTTTTCCTATAATAATAGGTGATAAGGTTTTAGAAACATTTTGGAAAGATTAGATCACTTCTTGATCACCTCCAACTACCTAGATATGGACTTGGTTTTGAAAAGCAGTATTTTGCCAATCTTTAGTTATAATCATCCTCCAATCAAAATAAAATTTTGTAAATATGGGGCTCCACCCAAATGTGCCTTTAATTTTAAACTGTTGTGGCTCAGGGACCCTTCATTATATTATCTTTTTAAGTCTTGGTAGACTAGCATGAATCAAAGATGTTTATGGTAATTAAAAAAATGTGTCACATTAAATTATGCCTTAGAAGTTGGGATAAAGACTCCTTAAAGAAAATTTTCAAGGAAATTCCAAGGGTGAAAGTGGAACTGGAAGCCCTCAACTAGGTTGTCATGAATTTTGGGATGGATTTTGACTCTTATGTTAAGGAAAAATACCTTTTGGATGAATTGTAGGAGTTGTATCTTAGGGAAGATGTCTTTTGGAAGAAAAATATAGAGAGCAGTGGATCAAGGAAGGGGATAGAAACACAATTTTTTTCTCAACTTGATGACAAAAATAAGGAATTCAAATTATATTTCCTCAATATTGACAAGGGATGGGCATAATATTTAAGTAATGTTTGGAATTATGGAGGAGGCAATGGCTTATTTTTGGGAGATGCTTGCCAACATGGAATCCTCAATCATAGAGGTTCACTCCAGAAGCATTGAGCATATTCATAAAATAATTACTAAAATATATAACAACATGATTATGGCCCCTTTCTTACATGAGGAGATCTGTAAGGTGGTTATCTCCATGAACAAGGACAAAGCACTTGGACCATATGGGTTATTAATAATTTTCTTTTATTATTTTTGGGATATTGTGGGGAATGACATTATGGAATGGTGGAGTGATATTATAAGAACCAAAGGATTGGGTCTGACATCAATTGTACATTCATTTATTTAATTCACAAAGGTGAGACTCAAAACTCTTTTGGTGAGTTCAGACCCATTTATCTTTGTAATATTGTTTATAATATAATCTTGAAGTCCATTTCTCTTAGACATAAAAGTATTTAGGGACTTTAATATCTCATTACTAAGGGGGATTTATCTTAGGTATGAATACTCAACATGGATTCATTATTACACATAAAACCATTCATTATTTGGTTTTCAGTCATAAAAAAGGGTTGACTCTTAAACTTGATATTAGCAAGGTGTATGATCAGGTTAACTGGAGATTAGTAATGAAAACCCTAGAGAAATTTGGTTTCTTTGAGGAGTGGTTCTCATGGATATTTAGCCTCATATCCATCCCTAGATTTTTAATCATTTTGAATGAATAATAAGAGGGTTTTTTTTAGGCCTATCAAGGCCTCTAAAAATGCAACTGATTATCCCCTTTTATTTTCATCCTAATAATAGAGGCCTTAGGAATGATAATTTATGGTTCCATGTTAGATGGGATGATCAACAGTCTTAGAGTAGTTTAAGGGATTCAAAAACTAACTCATCAATAATTCATTTATGATACGATTCTTTTTTGGGGCTCAATGGAAGGTGAAGCCATGGCTTTCAAATAGATTCTAGGTTATTACAAGAAATCATAGGGGCAAAGAATCAACTTTGCAAAATAAAAAATGTACATCATTAACATTCCTATACCTATGCATCTTTCCATTTCATTCATTTTGGACTTCAAAATTAGGAATCTATTAGCTAAATACTTGGTAATTCCTCTCTTTGATAGAGCGAGTAGAGCCTTCCTTTGGGATGGTTTAATTAATGAAATCAAGGCTCAACTGATGGAGTGGAAATTCAAGTGGATTTCTTTGGTAGGAAGGACTACTCTCATTAATTTTATCCTTAGTGCCTTCCCCATATATACACTCTTATCCCTCCAACCACCATCAAAGATACTATAGGAGCTTAATAGTACCAAGAAGTATTTCTTATGGTAAGGAACATAAAATTCAAAAAATATCCCTTTGATGAAGTGTGACAAGTTTTACTTACCCCAAACTAGTGGGGGTATTGGGATAAGGAATATGGCATCCCAAAATCTGGTGCTTGGTGTATGGTAACATAGACAAAGGCTTTGTGGAATATAATTATGTAGTTCAAGTATTATGGAAAATTTTCCTTCACAAATATTCTATCAATTATTGATCAACCCAAAGGGTTTTATTTTTATAATTTCATCCTTAAATGTTGACCAATCATTAAAGATCATGTTTCATGGGTGGTTAATGATGGACACTCAACTAAATTCTAGAGAAACTCTTGGGATGGACATAGGCCATTACTAGAAATCTAGGAGCTTGCCAAGACTAAGGATTTTATAGATGAGTGTTGGGTTAGAAAGGTCAGGGACTACCTCAAACCCTTTTTCATCATTAGTATGGAGTGCTAGAAATGGAAAAGTCTATAGTTATTATATATCCTAAATAACCAAAATGTTTTGTAGATGGAGATCCTATCCAAGAGGAAATTTTTCATAAATAATAAAGAGGAACCTATATAATGGATTGGAGTGAAGAAAATTTCAAAGTATTTCAACTTAGCTTACATGATGGTGGATTAGATGGATCTCTCTAGTGCCTGGGCCAAACTATTGTGTTGGAACAATACAAATTTATCCAAGGCTAGGGATTTCACATGGCTAGTGATAAAAGGGAAAATTATTACTCATAATAGATACATAGAATAGGGATGGTAGGACCATCAAGGTGTGTCATGTGCCTGACAAATGAAGAATATGCAAACCATTTACTCTTCACCTACCCCTTTGCGCATAAGGCCTGGAACTAGCTGTGCATAAAATTGATTTGGTGTTGGTATAAACTAGAATCCCTTTTATAAGCTTTTATGACTTAGCCATTAGGGTTAACCGAAGTTACCTTTGTGTTTTTTTGTTAAGAAAGACTAGTTATTATGATATGGAACATATGGAAGGAATGTAATCAAATAATTTTTTAAGATAAAGCTAGCACATTTAAGGTGGTTATGAAGCAAGATGGACAATCAATTTCAAAAGTAGGATTTATCCATGCTAAAATGTTTAATATAACTCTATCCACATGGGACTCATAGATAATTTCATCTTGGCACTAGATAAAGGTGACCCTAATTAATGATTTGTTTGTGTGCTCAAAGGTTTCAAGACACAAGAGAAAATAGAGTGGGTTCCCCCTTCTAAGACTATTCAAATTGAACTTTGATGGGCTACCAGGGGGACTTAGGGGATTTTGGATCAAGATGTTTTATTTGAGACTGTGTTGTTTTTTAATCATAACTACATCAAATATTTTGGTAGATGGCACTAATAACAAGGTTGAGGCTCAAGTTCTTGCCTTGGGGTTGTATATTTTGACACATTATGGGATTGATTGAGTCCTTATAAAAGGTGATTTAATGGTTATCATATGGTATTTATAGAAAAATAAGGTTATATCCTAGAATATTACTAACATTCTTAGTCATGCTTAGGTAATGCTAGAAAATTTGAGCTTCTAAGAATCCTCTCATTGTATTAAGGAATTAAACTACACAATGAATAGTCTATAAAACAAAGGATTATTATAGGTTGATAAAATCATTATTGCCAATGATTGTAATAGCTATAATTTATAAGATCACCCTCATGATTAAAGGGTTTGGGGTGGTCAAAATTTAACAAGGATTATGCCATTTTTTATTGGTACTCAACCAACATAAGGGGTCTCAATTTTAATGCATGATATGCTCCCCATAGATATTTCTTCAAGGCATTGTGGTTGGTAGTGCCTTCATTACAGGTGTTTTCTATTCCTATCACTACTCTCATGAGTATTTTGGTAGGTTTCTAGTGAATTATACCACCATGGATAGATTGTTATAGGTGGCACTAAGTGAGCCCTTACTGCACATATAAGTAACTAGGAGGGATATGGACTTTAGTAAATGGGTGTCTGACTTGTATTTGAAGCAAGTTTTCATTATTCAATCTAGAAGTGTTATATAGGTTGTGAAGGAATTGATAGGTTTAGTCTTCTTAAAAATGATTTTCAATGTGAAAGTTAATTATTTGGTTATGTTAGCTTTCACAGGGAATTTATTCTTTATTTCTAAGGATAATTGGGTCACTTGGTGGTGTCATATAATATTATACATCTAGGGTTTTAAGTAGGTTTAGAAGAAGTTTGGAATGGGTTTGAGTGGGGATATCAGTGTCAACTTCTATTTTATGATCAAGCTAACATAAGGCTAATTATTTTGTGAGATTTTCAAGATTCAGAGAAACATTTTAATGAGGTGGTGTAGCATCTAGAGTTTATTCAATTTTTCTTTAGAGATGATTCTTGCCTATGTAGGACATGAATTCTATGCAATCCCTATTTTTTGGAGAGTTACCAATGATTTCATGGTGATGTCACGGAGGTATATAGATGAGTGGATGAATTTTATTAATATTCTAAGTAATAATGACAAAGTGTGCAATGTGTTTGTCTTAGTATGCTTGAAGTTGGCTCAATTGATCTTCTATTTTGGAATGGTTAGAGATGATTAGGTATGAATCTAAAGTATTTAGAATATGAAAAAGGTACCATAATAATTTTTATATGGTTTTAGTGCTTGTGTACATGAGTGGATTTCATATGGTTGATCATTTTTTTCATATAGACATTTTGGGTCTAGTGGTAAAAAATCTAAGTAGGTAGTTTTTGACATCATAATTACCACATGTGGATGAGTCAAGGGAAGTTGGTCATATTTTTGTGATCACATTAGTCCCTAATTCATGTGAAATAAATTTTAGGTCATCAAATAAAGTGTGAAAAAATATATGCAAGTGCAAAGTTTTCCTCCTCGATAGTTTGATAGTGTTTTCCCATACTTAGCCAAATTTGCACGTGGCAAGAAAAAGACAAGTAAGCATATTTATGAAGTTATATTTCATACATGTGGAATTTTAAGAAGTATTTTATCATATGGGTTTGTTAATTTTTTACCCTAGTATATACATGCTAAATTTTAGGTCATGCAATGAAGCACATAAAAACATATGCATGTGCAAAGTTGGCCTTCCAAGCAGTTCTAGGCATAGTTGGCTCTATGGTAGAAAAATATGAATGAGCATATTAATGGAGTTATATCTTACACATGTAAAGGTTATATGAGTAGTTTAATACATTAATATATTATTATATATGAGGATGTCATATGGCTCAATTTTTAGGTTGTGAGATTGATCGAGGAAGAAGTTATTAAAGAGAAAAGATAACCTTCTAGGTAGATTGAAATGGTCCCCATACTTAGCCAAATTTACAAAGGGTTAAGACTTGGACCAAATGAAGATCCAAAATCTCATAATAATTCATAAAAATCAATATAAATGGAGAGTATCAAGTCAAATAGGTCAAATTAATAGTTTTCTAGCATTGTTAAAGCAAGGACAATCTCAAAGAGATCGACAGAGTGTATGGGGTCAAAGATTGTCAAGTTACATGAGATAAGTTCAATTGTTTGAAGTTTAATGTTTGGGAAGATGCACACTATGAGTTAAATTTTGAATAATATTGATGGTGCATATTTAATCTAAAATTCAAGGGCATGAGATGCATTTTAAGTGACCAAAGTTTAACTATGACCGTTTAAATTTAAATATTTGAATTTAACAAAAGAAAGACTAGTGTCTAGTTTTTAAGCCATATCATTTGATACAAGAAGAATTTACTCATGGTGTAAGAGTGAATTTTGAGAGGACTTCAAGTAAAATCTAGATATATAAATTTGAAGGTTTTAAAGTGTGTACAGTCAAAGTTATAAAGGTTCAAATTTGACTATGTGTTTGACCATGGACTATAAGTGACCCAAGAAGGATAATTGAACTTGTGTTGATGTTGTTTCAATGTTTTATAATGTCATAGATATTGGAAAGTATTTTTTTCTCCTTTCAAATGATTTTTATGGTCTTTAGAGGTTTGACCAATTGATATTATATATGAATAAATTCGTATAAGTTGATTGTGTGTTTGTTCATGATGTTCCTATGTACCAGGGCAATGTTTGAGCATATTGATCATATGTAGATGTGAGCAGAGTTGAATGCTATAATTTGAGGAAGTCTAAGGGGTCATGTGGAGTGAACCTATGTATTTTTAAGTGGTCATATGTTATTTTTTTGCTTGATGAAGTACTCAATGAGTGAATAGGTCTCCATGAGACCTATAAGAGCTACAAGGGCTTAATTGAAAGGTGTAGATGCTTAAGGGTGACCCATATATGCTATGACCAATCTATTAGGATTGTATTAAGCCATGTATTAATATGAGATAAGCCTTAAGGGATAATTCAATTCTAATGGCCAACCAAGAAGCTATTTATCATGAAGACTCTATATATAGTGAAACCAAAGGAGATGGTTTCTAGGCTTGTGTGTGTGGAGTATTTATTAAAGCAAAGAAGAGAAGAGAGGTAGTGTGCCCAATGGATGGTTTGATGAGTAGATAATATTGAGGATTATGTTTATGACTTGTAGGTCATATTTTTGATGATATGATAGTTCTCTTTCAAGTTGAGGATAAGTGAAGAGGTGTGAGGGTGTTGAATAGAGAAGAGAGTTGAAAAGCAAAGAACAGAGAAGAGAGTATGCCCAATGGATGGGTTGAAGAGAAGAGCTTGTTGATGATGGTGTGTATGACTTGTAGGTCATATTTTGATGTCATAATAATTCTCTTTCAGGTTTGAATATTGAATATGTGTGAATAGGTCTAAGTGTGTATAAAAGGGTAGTTTGAGTGAAAAAGGAGAGATATTGTGGCATGCCTATGTGAGAGGGTTGTATGAGATAAAGAGTGAGTTTATGAAAGGATTATAAAATGAGAGATCCATCATTGAATACATCAATTCTAAGGTGGAGGTGCTCATTTCATAATAGGGTTTAAATGGCTTGATCTTCTTTAGAGGTATTTGTTCCATGTGAAACATGTGTTTCACTAAAGGCCTTAGGCTAGAAGGACTTGACCAAGGTTTTGGGTTAGAAGGATTTGACCAATAGGTGGTCAAAAGGACTTGATAATCTTAGGGGTAGGTACTCCTTATGAAATAGTTGTTTCACTAAATTTTGGATATAAGGACTTGACCAGTCTCATGTTTGTGGTCATCTTATAGGACATGTAGTCTATATGTTTGTAGGCTTGAGAGTGGGTTTTATCCCTAAGAGGGTTTCCCATGTATGTCATGTGTTATGTGATTGATCTTGTTTTATATTTATTATTAATTTTTATGAATGATGTATATGCCTCATGAATGTATGTATTGAATGGTTAGGAGTTTGAAAAGATTTAAAGGATTAAAGTTGAAGTTTTGATTATCTAGGCTCACTGATTTACCCCCCTCTTAGTGATTGTATCTCCAATAATTGGTATTAGAGTGGATCCTTTGGAGGAAGCTTAAAAACTTGAACGAGATCCTAATTAGTTATAAATATTCACAAATAGTTAAAGAAAAAGAATCAATAATGGAAGCCTATGATCAAGGCACTTGAAGAGAAGATATGTACTTTGAAGAAAGATTACAAAAGGGATGAGAATGTTATCAATGATCTCAGTTCAACTAGTAGATGCCAAGACAAGTTTGAGTTCAAAAGAGGAAATTTATTCAAAATAAAAGGACATCATGTTTGATAATGAATATTATCATAACAGTAGAGAAGATGATAGCATAGAAGAAGAAGTTGATTTAGAAGCTAAGCTCATGAGTGCACTTGGTGAAATAAAGAAGCAGAAGAAGAGGAATCATAAAATGAGGAATATGATCAAAGGTCTTGAATCACAATTCAGTTCTCTTGAGGGAAGTTTATTAGGCAAGTCTGAGAAAGATGACAAGAAATATCAATAACATATCAAATATATTGAAGTGAAAGAATATAGATTGAAAGACATGGCCAATAATGTCAAAGAGGATGAAGAAAAGACTAGTATTCTTGAGGATCAGTTAAGGACTACAAGTGCAAATCTGATAGAAAGAGAAGATGAGTACACTCTACTAAAGATTGAGATAAAGTCATTGAAGAGTGAGTATGAGATTTTTATAGTCAAGTTGGATAAGTTGGAAAAGAATCATGAGAAGCTTGAATATGTCAAGGAGATTGAAAACTTTGAAAGTAATGCAAAAAGGTTTGTTAGACAACCAAATGCTTCAATGTATGATATTTTATTCCATGCTCATTGTTATATATGTAATATGTATGGTCATAGAGCTAAGGACTATAGAAAAAATTTAGTCAAGTATGGACATTCATGGAAACTTAGAAGAAGGTGCAATTGGTCCTAGAGAAGTTATAACTTAGATTAGTCAAGAGGTATGTTGAATGATATTGTTTGATACACTTGCAGTAAAGTAGGACATATTGCCAAATTTTACAAGAATATTTTGAAAATGCACTCAAGTTTTGACAATAATAAAGATTCTCCTAAAATTCACTCAATGGTATTGAGACCAAAGACTATGAAGGATAATCATGATCTAGGTGGACTGCCTACTACAATAAAGAAGGAATCAGATATAAAGAAGATACAGGAATGTCAAGATAATTTGTCTTCTATATAGATAGAAAAGGAAGATCACAATCATCATCAAGTAAAAGGTATGAATGATCTTGTTTGTTTCAGATGTCATAAAGTTGGTCAAACTTTTAGGTATTAAAAGAACAAGTTGAATGAGTTCTCAAATCAAAATAAGGTGTATGGAGCTCCTAGTGTGCAAGGAGGAGATTCACAAATGGGTATAGAAACCTAAGCCTATCAAGAGAGATTAGACTAAGACCAAATATGGTTTGTTTTCCATGATAGGCTATTATAAATTTGAGATGCTTTAATGTCAAGAAGTCTAATGAAGAAGGTTCAGTGCTCCAATATCATAGGTTGTCATGGATGTCAAAAATTTAATCATTAATGACAATAGCTTAGTGGTTTTGTAGAAGGCTTTTGAATGAAGGATTTTGTATAAGGTAGAAGTTAAGTCTTGTAAAAGTCACTTGTAGTGCAAATTGGGCTTGTAAACTTCAATTACTTTTACTTATTTAATAAGTAATAAGTAAATAGCCTTTGAAAAACTGAATGGATCTTGTAGTGAAAATTAGGTTTGTGAACCTACACTACTTTTACTTATTTCATAAGTTATAAGTAATTAGCATTTGAAAACCTAAATTGGTATTGTGGTGTTAATTGGGTTTCTAGAAAAAAAATTACTTTATTCAAATTCATAAGCTAAGCAGCTTGAAGAACCTGAATTGGTCTTGGTGTGTAGATCAGGTTTATAGAACAACTTAACTTATTTCATTTTTATAAGTTAAGTAGGTTGAAGAACCCAAATTGGTCTAGATGAGTGGATCAGGGTTGCAAAGTGACTTAACTTATTTAATTTTTATAAGTTAAGTAGGTTGAAGAACCTGAATTGGTCTAGATGAGTGAATCACAGTTTTGGAATGAATTTACTTCTTTCAAGCTTATAAGTTATGCAGTCTGGAGAACCTGAAATGGTCTTGGAGAATTATTTCAAAAAAAAAATATAAGTCCTCATCATGAAAATTATCCCAAATAAAATGCTGAAGGGATGGTTTCAATTAGTCTGAAGGGTATGTGGTCACTTGAAAAGTTCCTCAGGGTACATTTTAAAAAGTCTGAAGGGTAAGTGGACCAATCAAGAAAGCTGAAGAGTGCTTTTCAAAAATTCTGAAGGGCAAGTGGACCATTCAAGAAAGTCGAAGGATCATTTCAAGAAATCCAAAGGATAATTAGATGATTCAAGAATTATAAAAAGATAGTTTCAAAAATGTTGGAGGGTATGTTGTAGAAACTTGAAGGGTAAGTAGTCCATTTCAAATTTTTTTGAAGGGCACTTGTTCCAAATAAATGACCTGAAGAAGTAACAAAGTTCCTGAAGAGTTTCATCATAAAAATTGTCCTAAAGCATTTCATCAAAAAAATTATCTGTAATAACTTTTCTGAAGGACATTTGTAATTCTTCTAAAGGATAAGTGACCAAAGCAAATTTATGAAGGATGCATTGCAAAGTCTGTCAAGGGTGTGTGGACCATTTCAAGATCTTTGGGTATGTGCAAATTTTTGAAGGATGCTTTCACTTTTGTTGAAGGACACTTTCAAGTGATTCAAAGAACTTTTTGAAGGATAATTTTCCAAACTTGCCAAAGGATATGGTCAGAAGAAGTGTAGAATAAATCTCTGAGCTAATGCATAGATGACAAGTGTCACATTTACACTTGTTCAATGGGTTAAAATTTGTGCCTATTAATAAGATTGATGGATCATGATCAATAGTACAATGAAGATCTGATGGATCAAAGTGTTTCCAAGCTTGAAAGGGATTCGACTCATAATAACTAGTGTCAAGATAAACATCAAACAAGTCTAGAATAAATCAATGAAGTGAAGGCATTCAAGGATGCCATAGATAGCGAGATGTAAAATAAGCTATCGAAGGATAACATCAAAGTAAGTTAAGTCAAGAATTCTTGAGAACCTAATGTAGTTAGTTAAATTTTGCATTCTTGAAAACCCAACAAGAGATGGAGTGTTTAATGTAAGACTTACATTTTCAAGAACCCAATAAAGTGAGTCAATTACAAAAGTCTAAAGCATCGATTAAAGGAACATAACTAGTTCTTGTAAAAATAGTAATTCCTTTAAGTCTCTTATATATATTTAGAGGTTGTTTTCAAAGTAAATTAATGCCAAATTCCAAATTAATGAAGAGCACGGAAGACAAATGGCTATACACATTTTGGAATGAGAAGAGTTTAAGCCTATGATAAAAAGATATGAAACTCATCTAAGCATGGAGAAGTAATATTGAATTGGTATATTTCAAAGTGTTAATCCGATAAATTTAGACACAAATAAAGGGTGCAAGAGAAATTAAGATCACAAAAAAGTGTGTTGAAGAAGAAATGATCAGTTGCAGATAGGACTTGCAATAAAGAATAGACTTGAATTATTTTAAGAATCTAACTAGAATTATAATTCACTTTGTCTGATAGGTTGGTACCATCAGATTGAACTAGGTTGGTGCTCAAATAGGGAGTAGGTTTTTATTGAGAGTTGGTGCTCTTAAAATAGGGGATTGGTGTCTCCATAAGATGGGTGTCTTGAAATGTAATCAGTGAAATTATGTCAATGAGACAAATTTTGTGAGGTTGGATTAGAATAGTAGATTCCAGTAGCTTTTTCACCATGGTTTTTCCCTCTAGATTTCCATGTATAAATCTTGTGTTGTGTGTTGTGCTTTTGGGATTGTGTTATTTATCTTTCATGTGTTTTTACTTTCCATTCATCATGGAAGGTATAAGAAATAAATTTTTTTGAGATCTACTGATTTACCCCCCCTCTCAGTAGATTGGTGTGTTCAAAAATTGGTATTAGAGATTTGGCTTTCTAGAAAGAAGTTTAAACCGCTTAGGTCAATCTTGGTTTTTGAACACAGAATGACTAGTATTGAAAGGACTTCATCAAACAAGGCACCATTGTTTGATGGGACTAACTATGCTTTTTGGTGTATAATAATGGAGGCATATTTTACTTTGAGTTTTGATGTTTGGATGTCCATTGTAAATGGATACACACCCCCTGCTACTCCTCCAATTGATCAAGCAACAAAAAGGGCTTGTGAAAACAATGCCAAAGCAAAGAATGATATTCTTTGTAGACTATCAAATAGTTAATTTTTCAAGGTAATGCATTGCCAAAATACAAAAGACATATGGGACAAATTGAAGGGCACCTATGAAGGAGATGACAAAATAAAGAAAGCAAAGCTCTAAACTCATAAGGGATAGTTTGAAAGTATCAAGATGAATGGGAATGAAAATAAGGAATAATTCATGAGACCTCCTGTGTATCTTCAAAGAAGAATGATAACTAGGTATTCTTTATCATTATATGGTTATTGTTATAGTTTTAATCAATTTGGGCATAGAGCAATTAACTGTAATGTTGTTCCTAAGAAAAGGATAAGATTTTTAAGTATGAATTAATTTGCTCCTCTATTTGATCTAGATGTCATATGTTATAATTGTAATAAATTTGGGTATATAGGAAAGCATTATAAAACAAATATTATCAAATCAAAGTCTAACAATGCAAAAAGGGTTGACTTTCTTAAAGTGAACAAATGTTCACAAATTGATAAAAAATAAAGAAAATCATAATGAAGAAGCCAAAGGAGATATGGAAGAAGAAGAATCAATCGATGATTGCTCAAACTTCTTTACATGCTAAAGAGAAAAATATATGGGTTATAGATAGTGGCTACTCAAAACACATGACTAGTAATAAGAGTAAGTTCAATCAGAGTCGATGCAAGGAAGGGAATGTCATCTTGGGAGATAATACTATAGTCAAAATCAGAGGTAAAATAACCCTACACATTGATGGTAAGATTCCTACTCATGATGTTCTTTATGTCAAAGGATTGAAGCATAATTTGTTATGTCAATCAGATGTGTGACAATGAGTATAAAGTCATCTTTGATGCTAAAGGCTATGAGTTACATAGGTCTGGTAAAATAGTTTCTCAAGGAAAAAGGATTGAAAGTAACATATATAATTTAATTGAGGCAAATGTTGCAAGTTGTCTCATGGGAAAGATTGATGAGAGCTGGTTATGGCATAGAAGGATGGGTCATGTTAACTTTGACAATATAGTCAAAGTAAGTTCTAAACAATGTGTAAGACACATTCCCAAAATAATCAACCCTGTAGATACAACTTGTAGAGAATGGTAGCTTGGTAAATAGACCAGGGTCTCATTTCAAACCAAGGAGTATGCAACTACAAAGCCTCTTTAGATAGTTCATACTAATCTTTTTGGACCAGCCAAGATAAGAGGATATAAAGGAGTGTATTGCTTTATGTTGTTCATAGATGACTACACAAGAATGACATAGGTAAATTTCTTAAAAGACAAGTCTTAAGCATTTGAAATATTCAAGATCTTTAGGGATATGGTTGAAAATGAAATTGGCAAAAAGATCAAGTGTCTTAGATCTGACAAAGGAGGAGAATTCACTTCAAATGAATTTGTTGAGTAGTGTGAGAAGCATAGAATTAAAAGACACTACTCAGCTACAAGAAATCCATAACAAAATAGAGTGGTTGAAAGGAAGAACAAGATAGTTAAGGAGATGGCTAGGACAATGCTGAAGAAGTTGACTTATCATATGGTTATTAGAGAGAGGCAATCTAGATAGCCATATACATCTTGACCTGAGTTCAATTAAGAATAAATAGCAACAAGACTCCATATGAACTATGGTATGGAAAGCCTATGTCTATCAAGTACTTTAGAGTCTTTGGAAACAAATGTTATATTTGAAGGAAGGAGAAAAAGTTAGGAAGCTTTGAATCAAGGTGTGACGAGGGAATATTTCTTGGTTATTCCACTTAGAGTAAAGCTTATGTCTGCTACAACAAAAGACTTCATAAGCTAGTAGAGAGCATTCATGTTAAAGTTGAAGAGAATATGAGTGAAGTGAGTGAACCTGTAAAGGAGATTGGCATTGAAGAGTTAAAGGATGAAGATAAGAATGACATGTCTGAATCTGAAGATGAAGAAGAGATGAAGAGAACTGAAAAGATGCCCCCTAGATTTGTTCAAAAGGATCATCCTAAGAAGCAAATCATTAGAGACTTGAAAGAAGGAGTTCAAACATGTAGAAGGGAAGCAATGAGAAAATAAAAGGTAAGTTTTACCTTACTATATGAAATTAAGCCCAAAAATTATGTCAAGGCTAGTAAAGATGAGAATTAGGAAAAGGCCATGGATGAGGAACTAAGTCACATAAAAAAGAATAAAATTTGGCAACTAGTTCCAAGACCCATAGACAAGAATGTCATAGGCACAAAATGGGTCTTTAAAAACAAGTTGAATGAAGATGGAATTGTTATTTGAAACAAAGCTAGACTTGTTTGTAAAGGATATGCTCAGGTAGAAGGAATAGACTTTGAGGAGAAATTTGCTCCAGTGGCAAGATTGGAAGCAATCAGAATGTTTTTATCATTTTTAGTTTTTAAGAAGTTCAAAGTCTATCAAATGGATGTTAAGTCTACTTTTATGAATAGAATGCAGGAAGAAAAAGTCTACATAGAATAAACTAAATGTTTTCAACTAACTGATAAGGAATACTATGTGTGCCAATTGAAAAAGGCATTGTATGGCCTAAAATAGGCACCCAAAGCATGGTATTCAAGGTTGGATCAATATTTGCAATGTCAAGGATTTATCAAATGTTATGCTAATAGTAATATGTATGTTAAATCTAAAAATGGACATATGTTGATCATAGTTGTTTATGTTGATGACATCATTTTTTGTGGTAGCAACATGTGAAAAGATTTTGCAAATCAAATGCAAAAGGAGTTTGAAATGTCCATGCTAGGAGAACTTGCATTCTTTCTTGGTTTACATGTTTCAAAATCCAACAAAGGAATATTCATATCCTAGACCAAGTATGCAAAGGAGATTCTCAAGAAGTTTAGAATGGAAGACAAATGACTAGTTAGTAATCATATGATAATATGATGTAAGTTGAGCAAGAGTGATGACTCTCCTAAAGAAAATCATACTATATATATATATATATATATATATATATATATATATATATATATATATATATATATATATATATATATATATATATATATATATATATATATCAATGATTGGCAGTTTACTTTATCTTATTGCTACTAGACTGGACATCATGTAAGTTATATACATGTTTGCTAGATTCCAAGGTACTCCAAAAGAAATTCATGTAAATACAATAAAAAGAATCTTTAGATATATCAATGGTATAGTAGAATATGGTTTGTGTTATCCTTCAAGTAATGATTTCACTTTGACAACATATATAGATGCTGATTAGGTAGGCAACATAGAAGATAGAAGAAGCACAAGTGGTGGTGCATTATTTCTTGGTAATAGACTTGTTTCATGGCTAAACAAAAAATAATAGTCAATTATTTTTGTCTAAAATAGAAGTAGAATATGTTGTATTAGTGGCATGTTTCACACAAGTGTTGTGGATGAAAAAGATACTAAGAGACATGGAGGTAGAGTTTAAAGAACCAATTCACATTCAGGGTGATAATTCAAGTACACTACATATATCCAAAAATCTAGTGATGCATTTTAAGACCAAGCATATATCAATTAAGTATCACTTTCTGAAAGAGAAGGTTTTTGATCAAAAAGTTACATTAGAATATGTTCACACAATAGATTAGATTGTAGATATTTTCACTAAGCCTTTGTCTAAAGATAAATTTGAATATCTAAGACAATAGCTAGGAGTGGTGGATCCTACACCACATCACTAATTTTTGGTGATCAAACATATCTCCAAGAGGAGTTCTTCAATAAATATCTCTAATTATTGGAAGAAAAAAATCTTAGGAAAATGAGTCATGGCCTAAGGGGGAGCTTCTCTTTTTATTTTGATCTGACAGGTCTGAGGATCAAAACTTTGACATACCTAAAAAAGTGTTTTTTAGGGGGAGCTAGTTGACATACTAGTAGAGATGCTTTGTCATTAATGTCAAAGGGGGAGAAATGTACAAGATAGAGGTGTAGAGCAGTGATTGACTTGTAGTGGAGGATATTTTTTTGACATCAATGACAAAGGGGGAGATTGTTGGTAATTTGAGATGCTTTGATGTCAAGAAGTCTAGTGAAGAAGGTTCAGTGCTCCAGTATCATAGGTTGTCATGGATGTCAAAAATGCAATCATTAATGATAATAGTTTAGTGGTTTTGTTAAAGGCTTTTGACCCAAGGATTTTATAAAAGGTATAAGTTAAGTCTTACAAAATTCACTTGTGGTGCAAATGGGCTTGTAAAATTCAATTACTTTTGCTTATTTCATAAGTAATAAGTAATAGCCTTTAAAAAATTGAATGGATCTTGTAGTGCAAATCAGGTTTGTGGACCTCCACTACTTTTACTTATTTCATAAGTAATAAGTAACTAGCATTTGAAAACTTGAATTGATCTTTTGGTGTTAATCAGGTTTCCAAAATGACTTTAATTTGTTTAAATTCATAAGCTAAGTAGCTTGAAGAACTCGATTTGGTTTTGGTGTGTAGATTGGGTTTACAGAATAACTTAACTTATTTCATTTTTATAAGATAAGTAGGTTGAAGAAACTAAATTGGTCTAGATGAGTGGATCGGGGTTATAAAGTGACCTAACTTATTTCATTTTTATAAGTTAAGTAGGTTAAAGAACCCAAATTAGTCTAGAAAAGTGGATCAGGGTTACAAAGTGACTTAACTTAATTCATTTTTATAAGTTAAGTAGGTTGAAGACCCTGAATTGGTCTAGATGAGTGAATTAGGGTTTTGGAGTGACTTTACTTATTTTAAGATTATAAGTGAAGTAGGTTGAAGAACCCAAAGTGGTCTTGGAGAATTCTTTCAAAAAAATTGTTAAGTCCTCATCGAGAAAATTGTCCCAAATAAAATGCCGAAGGGATGGTTTCAAAAAATCCAAAGGGTGATTTTCAAAAATTTTGAAGGGCAAGTGGACCGTTTAAGAAAGCCAAAGGATCATTTCAAGAAATCCAAAGGACAATTGGACCGTTCAATAATTCTGAAAGGATATTTGCAAAAATGACAAAGGGTATGTTACAAAAACTAAAAGGGTAAGTAGTCCATTAAAAAAAAATTTGAAGGGCACTTGTTCCAAACAAAATACCCAAAGAAGTCACAAAGTTCCTGAAGAGTTTCATCAGGAAAATTATCCTGAAGCATTTTGTCAGACAAATTATCCATGACAAAATTTCCAAAGGACATTTGAAATTCTTTTGAAGGATAAGTGACCCAAGAAATTATTTTACGGATACATCGTAAAGTCTTCGAAGGGTATGTGGACCATTGCAAAGTCTTTGAAGGATATGTGGACCATTGTAAAGTCTTTGAAGGATATGTGGACCATTGTAAGATCTTTAAAGGGTATGTGCAAATTTTTGAAGGAGGATTTCACTTTTACCAAAGGACAGTTTTGAGTGAATTCAAAGAACTTCTTAAAGGATATTTTTCCAAACTTGTTGAAAGATATGGTTGAAAGAAGTGTAGATTAAAGCATTGAGCTAATGTGCAGATGACAAGTGTCACATTTATGCCTATTCAGTGGGTTAAAAGTCATGCATATTAATAATATCAATGGCACACAATCAATAGTACAATGAAGATCTAATAGATTGAAGTGTTTCCAAGCTTGAAAGGTGCTTGATTGATAATAGCTTGTGTCAAGATAAACATCAAGCAAGTCTAGAAGAGATCGACAGAGTGAAGGCATTCAAGGATGTCATAGAGAGCAAGATGTTAACAAAGCTACCAGAGGATAATGTTGAAGTAAGTTACGTCAAACATTCTCAATAACTTGATGTATTTAGTTAAATTATACATTCTTGAAAGCCTGACAAGAGATGGAGTGTTTAATGTTAAGACTTGCATTTTCAAGAACTTGACAAAGTGAGTCGATTATAAAATTTTGAAGTGTCGATTAAAGGATATAACTAGTTCTTGTAAAAATGGTTATTATTTTGAGTTTCTTATATATATTCAAAGGTTGATTTCAAAGTAAAGTAATGTGAAATTCCAAATTGATGAAGAGCAGAGAAGATAAATAGTTATACACATTTTGGAATGAGAAGAGTTTAAGCCTATGATGTAGAGATATGAAACTCATCTAAGCATGGATAAGTAAGATTGAATTGGTATATTTCAAAGTGTTAATTAGATAAATTTATACACAAAGAAGGGGTGTAAGAGAAATGAAAATCACACAAAAGTGTGTTCAAGAAGAAATGAGTAGTTGTAGATAGGACTTGTAACAAATAACAGACTTGGATTCTTTTAAGAATCTAACTAAAATTATAATTCACTTTATTTGATAGGTTGGTGCCATCAGATTGAATTGATTTGGTGCTTAGAATAGGGAGTAGGTGATTATTGAGAGTTGGTGCTCTTAAAACAAGGGATTGGTGTCTCCATGGGATGGGTTTCCTAAAATTTAATCAATGAGATTATATCAGTGAGACAAATTTTGTGAGGCTAGATTAGAACAATAGATTGTAGTAGCTTTCTCACCATGGTTTTTCCCTCTAGGTTTCCATGTATAAATATTGTGTTGTGTGTTGTGCTTTTGTGATCATGTTATTTCTCTTTCATGTATTTTTATTTTTCATTCATCATAGAAGGTATAAGAAATAAAGTTTTTGGAGATCTACGGATTCACCCCACCCTCTCAGTAGATAGGTGTGTTCAACATAGACATGAAGGGAAGACAAGTTTATGTTTTCTACATTTGTTGGCAAGTTTGAAGCAAAGAATGAAGTCAAACATCCATTTAAAGTCAATCAAGACTACAATTCAGATGGGATTATGTAGATATGGGACTCTCCAAAGTTTTGGGACTTTTAATCTCTCCATGACAAAAGGGTGTCTCTCTCTAAGATTCAAGGAGACACTTTATAGAAAGAAGAAGTATGATGAATGCTAATTGGTATTTGGTTATGTTGCATAACAAAGAAAGTCATGAAGGTTTTTTGGGTCCAAGATGTTTAGAGATTAGTATACTTTTGATAGCTTATACAAGGTCTACAAGTAAGGAATGGAAGTTTCCAGGTGTCTGATAATAATATTGATAGAATGTCAAGAAGAGTTTGATTCTTAAGAAGATCTATACACTTCTTTATGATGTGTTACAAATTATTTTGTGTCTTGATGATCCTATTTTTGCCTTTTGGAGGTTTTTATGTGCTCCCAGGTTTATCTATCTTGTTGCAGGTCAAAATTTCATGGTATAGGAAGTCAAGTTTACCAAAGGTTTGGAAGCTCAAATATTGGTCCATAAGTATGTAATGGTTGTCTACAGGTGTACAATAAGTTTCAAAGGTGGATGTTGAATAGAAGGAGGTTTGTTGACCTTATTTGTTTTGAGATTCTAGGGTTTTGGGCTCTACTAGAAAAGTGGTTTGCCTTATGATTTGATTTATAAGGATTCTTAATAAGTTAAATGGGACAAATGGGTTGTAAAATAAAGCTTCACAAAGATTTGAAGGTTTTTAGATTTCAAGGTATTCAATTTTTTATCAAAATGGAGGCTTAATTGGCCAATAGGTTTGTGAAGGAAGTATGTTTCAAAGGATGAGATAGAAGTTGGTGTTCTTGAGGGGACATATGAGAATGATCGATATGAAGTTTCAAGTCTTGAATTTGTGTCTATAGAAAGTTGTGGGCTCTGTAAGTTCCAATTAGGGCTACAAGGAGACTAGACAGGCCTAACGAGAAGAAGAGTGATTTTTGTTAAAATTATCTAAAATAAAAAGGAAAGATTATTTCAATGTGAGTTATCAAGATTGGTTTAGATCATGTTTTATATTTGGTGAGTGGCATGAAGTTCTATTGGTGGTCCTTGAGGTGGTTTGAGAAAGAAGGCTAGTAAGCCTGTATGGTGGTTTTTCATTATGTGTGGAGATCTGAAGATGCTCAAGAGGTGAAATTGATCAAAAAGATCAGGGGAATTCCATCTCATGTTTATTGTTTATTTCCATTATATTTAAGTGTTTTGTGTGTTTTTTATTCATAGGTTACAATGCTTGGTTGAAGAAGTGTTGGCATATTACAAGAGGAAGTTGTCAAGGTAAGAAGAGGTAGGCTCAACATAAGGGGGAGTTCGTAATATATTTATAATATGGTATTATACTTATGTTAGTCTTTTAAATTCCTCAAGATTAGTTTATTCCCACTTTTTCATTGTGTCAAAGGGGGATAAAGTTCCTATTGTGAGAGTTCTTGAAGAGAGAGAAGGAAGGTGGGCTATATGATGTGTGTTGACATCAATGAAAAAGGAAGAGATTTTTAGAGAGTTTTCAATGATGTCATGGTGATGTCATTTAGGTTGATATTCTAAGTGACAATGACAAAATTTGTAATGTGTTTGTCCTAGTATGCTTGAAGTTGGCTTGGTTGATTTTCTATTTTGGCATGGTTAAAGATGATTAAGGATGGATCTGAACTATTTATCATGTGTAATAGATACCATAATAATTTTTATATTATTTGAGTACTTGTTTGAATTAATTTATTTCATCTGGTTGATCATTGTTTTCATCTAGACATTTTGGGTCTAGTGGCAGAAAATTTGAGCAGGAAGTTTGTTGACATCGTAATTTCCATGTATGGATGAGTCAGGGGGAGTTGGTCATATCGTTATGATCACATTAGTCATTAGTTGATATGAAATAAATTTCATGTCATGCAATGAAGTGTGAAAAAAAAATATTCAAGTGAAAATTTTGCCTCCCAAGTAGTGTGACAGTGTTTTCTCATAATTAGCCAAATTTGCATGTGGTAAATAAAAATAGAATAAGCATATTGATGAAGTTATATTTAGTACATGTGGTAGTTTTAAAAGGATTTGATCATATGGGTTTATTGAGTTTTTTTAATATTTTATATTTACTAAATTTTATGTCCTTAAATTAAGCACAAAAAAATATATGCATGTGCAAAGTTGGCCTTCCAGGCAGTTCTAGGCATAGTTGGCTCTATGGTAGAAAAATATGAATGAGCAGATTAATGCCATTATATATTGCACGTGTAAAGTTTTAAAGAGTATTTTGATAAATTAATATATTATCCTATATGAGGATATAATATATCTCAAGTTTTAGGTCATGAGATTGATTTAGCAAAAGCTATTAAGGAGCAAAGGTGGCCTTCCAGGCAGATTGTAATGGTCCCCATAGCCAAATTTGTGAAGGGTAAAGACTATGACCAAATGGAGATACAATAGCTCACAAGAGTTCATAAAGATCAATATAAATGGATTGTATTGAGCCAAATAGGTCAAATTTATATTTTTCTATCACTAATAAAGAAAGGACAATCTCAAAGAGATCAACAGAGCATATGTGGTCAAAGATTGCTAGGTTGCACAAGATAAGGTCAATTGTTTGAAGTTTAACATTTGGGAAGTGGTACACTATGGTTTAAAGTTAAAATAATATTTATTTTATGTATTTAATCTAATATTTTATGGCATGATATTCATTTTAAGTGACCGAAGTTTAACTGTGACCATTCAGATTCAAATATTTGAATTTAACAAAGGAAAGACCAATGTCTGGTTTTTGGGCCATATCTTTTGATACAGATAGAATTTACTCATGGTGTAAAATTAAAATTTGTAGAGGAATCCAAATTGAATTTTGATATATATATATTTAAATTTTTTAAATTATGTACAGTCAAATTTATGAAGGTTCAAAGCTGACTATGTGTTTGACCATGGAGTGTGACTCGAGAAGGATAATTGAGCTTGTGTTGATGTTGTTTCAATGTTGTATGATTTCCTATATAATGGAAAGTATTATGTATTAATTTTGGATGATTTTTATTTTATTTTTAGGTTTTACCATTTGATATTCTTTATGAACAAATGCTTATAAGTTGATTGTGTGTTTATTCATGATATTCTTGTGCACTAAGTCAGTGTTTGAGTAGATTAATCATATATAAAGGTAAGTACAGTTGACTATGATCATTTGAAGAAGTTTAAGGTGTCACATGGAGTGGACCTATGAATTTTGAAGTTGTCCTATGTTCTTTTTTTGCTTGATGAAGTGCTAAATGAGTGAGTAGGTCTCCATGAGATCTATAAGAGCTACAAGGGCCTAATTGAAAGGTGTAGCTACTTAAGGGTGACCCATAGATGCTATGACCAACCTATGAGGATTGTATTGTATTTGTATTGATATGATATAATAATTAAGGGTTAAATCAAGTCTAATGACTAACCAAGAAGTTGTTTATCATGAAGACTCTATATATAGTGAAACCAAATGAGATGGTTTCTAGGCTTGTGTATGTGGAGTATTCATTGAAGTGAAGAAGAGAAGAGAGGTAGTGTGCCCAATGGATGGGTTTATTAGAAAAAAATATTAAGGACTATGTGTATGACCTATAGGTCATATTTATGATGATAAAATAGTGTTCTTGTAGGTTGAGGATGAGCAAAGAGGTGTGAGGGTGTTGAATCGAGAAGAGAGTTGACAAACGAAGAATAAAGGAAAGATATTGAGCCCAATGGATGGGTTGAAGAGTAGAGCTTGTTTATGATGGTGTGTATGACCTATAGTTCATATTTATAATGTCATAATAATGATTTTGTAGGTTTGAAGATTGAAAATGTGTGAAGAGGTCTGTGTGTGTATAAGAGGGTAGTTTGAGTGAAGAAGGAGAGAGATTATGGCATGCCTATATGAGAGGTCTGCATGAGATAGAGAGGGAGTTTGTGTAAGGGTTATAAAACTAGAGTTACATAATAAATTTTTTAAGACATCGGTTTTAAGGTGGAAGTTTTCATTTCATAAGAGGGTCTTGTTGGGGCCAACATACCCCCATTTTTTGAAAATTAGGACCCTTGAGAAACCCTCAAATTGAGAATGAAAATTTAGCATGTTAATGTCATTTGTAAAATTTGAAGATCATAAATTTTATCAAAAGAAAGATTAATTAGTTTTTTTTCTTTAATTATATCTAACATTGATGATAAATGGTTTTCATGTCTTTTAGTTGCATGTTCCATGGTGTTTATCCTTGGGAAATTAATGTTTTAAAACTCTAGCAAAACCTTCAGTTCAAATTTAAATATTGGTGGGAACCCATTGGAGGAAAAATTTTAAAATCCATTTTAGACCTAAGTATAAAACTCATATTTTGAGTTTAGTTGTGTTTTTTGACATGACTAAAACTTAGCCTTAAATATTGGGTCCCTTTTATTGTTTTCCCCTTTAAAGTTCCTTGTATTCCTAACTAATATCTATTTTTATAGGTTCCTTTTGATAGTCCCTAACTGAGCTTAATGTTTTAACCCGAAGGCCCATTTTATTTATTAATACTAACATGACCTTAGTCTTAAAATTTTAGCTTAAGTTATGGTTCCTTGAGTCCACTTTTATATTAGTTTGATTCCTTGAGATATACCATCACCTAAGGTTTTAATCCTAAAGCCTCGACATATTTATTAATACAATCAGGACCTTAGTCTTAACACCTTAGCCTAAGTATTTTTATATCGTTGTGGTCCTAGCTTAACTTCATTTCATATTTTAACATTTGACAGCCCTCACTTCATCATGGTATTTAATCCAACAGAGTGAGGAAAGCTAGAGCTTCGACTTAAACAACATGCATCTCAGATGATCAATGGTTCACACTTCTTTGTAACCTTCTAATAGAATAGAGTGAAGCACAATTTAAAGGTTAAATGATTATAAAAGAACCAAATGATCGATACATAACACCCTTACATTTGATGATTAAAAGAAAAGGGGCCCACCTGACAAAGCAACCAGTCATGAGCAAGCTCTTGAATCAAAATCTTATAGCTCTCACTTCATCACATATTTTGATCTGATAGAGTGAGTTAACTCCAAGATCTTGGGAAGCCCCATGGAGGTGCCAAGTGACACTCTTACATTGGGTCACAATAATTTTAAGAGATTAAAATTAACATTCACACAACTATTATTTGATTTTCGTGAGGACGTATTCGATGTCCGCATGATCATCAACTTTAAAACCATCAAATTAAAATCTTCACTAGCTTAAAATTGACATTCATGCAACCATACTTTGATACCCATGAGGATATTTTTTACATCCATGAGACTGTCAAAATTAAGCTAATGAATTATTATACTCAGGATCAAAATACACTCTAAAATGTTGCTAGAAAGCTGGTGAATTGCCTTGTAGATGACTAGAAACCCTTAGAGGATGCTCAAACATTAGAAATATTTGATCTAAAAAGACTAAATGGTCTTATGATCTAAGTATATGCAAAATGATTTTAGTCTAAGTCTATATCCTAAGGTTCCCATTGCATGTTGTCTAAATGCCATGAACCTTAGGCTAAAGACTTATGCTAAATCTCATTTTTAAAAGGTATTTGAAAATGTAGAACTTAGCCTAATGCATCTAATCAAAGGTGTTCATGTGTTTGTTAATGCATTAAATTCCTACTTAACATTAGACCATTATGTCATATTGATCACTTTGAGCATATTTTATAAGGCCTTGGTATAAATATTTTAGACCATTGCATACATTGTATTTATTAAACACAACGTAAATATTGGCTTGAAACATTTAGCCATGGTCCCCTTTGTATGAATTTGGAAAACTTAGGTATAAATTTATTAGCCTAAGGTTTATTTTGTGTTTAAAAAACATGAAATAAACCTTAGCATAAGGAATTTAAGCCTAAGTCCCTCCTTGGTAACATGCTAACTTAAAGTTTGGGCATCTTTGTAGATCAAAAGTTTGTGTTTCATTGCTAAAGGATGATCTAATGATGCAAGAACCTCAAAGAATTTTCAATATATTCCTAAGAGCCTATGGGCTCGATGCATGGTGAAAGCACATTCAAGGTAGAATTAACAAGATGATCTGATGGTTCAAACTTTATTGTTAGAGGATGATCCAATGGCATGAAAATGATATTGAATTTTCAAAGGCCCACGAGCTCACCTTGTGGCCAACACCCATTAACCAAAGGACTAACATAGGATAAAAATCATGGGAAGGAATATAAATATGCTAAGTGTCACAGCCACAGGGCTTGGAATAGAAAGAGGCCAATCATAGGCAAAGGCCTAGATTGCAATCAATGGCTCATGCTAATATAGGATTTTTGATCTAATAGTGCAAAATAAAATAAGGTATTTTAAATACCAATGGAAAATGCTTAAATTCATTTATGAGTTTTTTTTCAAAAGGTCTAGACCAATGCCACATAGGCACCATGCAAGCAAAAAAGGACAAAATGGGAGATATTGTGGGATTTAAAACATGAAGGTATAAAGGCAAAGGTCCAAATAAAATCCAAAGAAAGTATGATCCATAGTCTAGATATATCCTACCATTAAATCTCTAAAACCCTAAACCCTACATAAAAGTGACCCAATTGAATTCATTTGGTCACAATTTGATCCAAAGAGAGATTGATTGTGTTTTTAGTGCAAAAAAGATTTCAAAAAGACCATTTACTATCTAGGGTAAATAATTTGTATAAAAAGAAGCCATGGAAGCTTGTAGATAGTAGTTAAAAGAAGATATAGAACTCTACTTTTCCACAAATAATGAGGGATAGATATTTAAAGAAAATAAATTAGATGTTGTGGCCCTGAATTACCTAGGAATTAGGAATTGTTCTAAACTCTTCTTTGCCATAGAGGAGCTACCACCTATTTTTAGGGAGGAAAAGATAATTACCATGATGAGTTATGGGCACTATGACCTAGTCATAGTCTAGATGATCAACCTTCATCATGCTACCACCAAACGTGAGGTACTACATTGTATAGATGTCCTTGATCCTATCTTTTTTTATTATAGGATCAATAATGAATAGATCATCTATGAGGGAAATTCAAAGAAGATAGATTATATCTCTCTTTTTACCTTTGAAAATTATAATAAGCTACCTTTCCCCCACATAAACTATCTAAAATCAAGGAATGGACTAGTACGCATGACATAGACTCTGTCCTTAGACCCTAGCTACACTAAGGACTCCATATCTTGAGGGACTTTGAAGGAAAGATCCTAATAGTCCAGTTTAGGGAGGGCATTAGAGTATAATGACCCTATTAAATTGATCCTTTAGAGTCCCTTTAATGACCTACGTAAACAAAATATGGGTTCCCTATGTGCATTTCATGGTGGAAGAAAAGCTCACCCCTTTAATTGGAGACTTGATCAGTGTCTTCTTGGCCAAATAGTTTGCTACCATCAAAAGGAATACATCTAATAAATTTTTCATGATGTCATACCTAATATATTCCCTACTCACCTCTATCAACTTCCTTGGAATTAGAAATTGGTATCTTGAGGGAAAAACTACCATTTCCCATAATTACTCTAAATTGTATATCTTTAAGTATATGAACCATATGCAATTTATTTATGACTATGTCTACTAAGCTATAGTGAAGGCTATCATAGGTGTTCCCATGCCTAAGGTCCACTTTCTAATTAATAAGTATCTAAAAATGATGGGTGACATCTAGTTATACCCTGATTGTATAGTTATTAGGATAGAGGGGATCACATCCCAACCTTACAGATTGCCAGTATATGTTCCCAACAAGCTGACTGAGCAAGAAATTACCTCCAAGCTCAACCATGGAATTAATGGAGTTTGTAAAGAGAAGTGTAAGGGTCTTCTCCACCCATTCCCTCTGATTATTAGAATAACTATACTTTAGGATTGGAAATAGGTTGATACCATGGCCAAGCATAGGGATTCATTTGGGTTTCAACTTAATGAAATCAAGATGTGGGATCCTAAGAATAAATTGACTAATAATTTGAAGGAGAAGAAACTCCCCAATCTTGAATATGTGCATTAGCTCAGTGTTCATCAAACCATTTACATAAGGCTAGGAATTATGAAGAGGTGTTGGCCAAGATCCAAGGCCACAACATCAAACTTGAACATAGAATGACCAAGGATGACAAGCCATCTAGAAAGGCATGAAAAATGCATCCTTTATAGTATCAATTACTACTTAGACCATCTAGGATAGCCTAAGAATAACACCAAGTAGAAAAACAACAACCACATCCTCAAGGATAGGTTGGGAAAAATCAATATGAACAAGGCCATGGCAAGGAGAAATTGGGAGAGCTAAAATTAGAAGAGAGACTTGGAGAGAGGACCTCATATTCAACACTCCCATAAAATCCACCTTCCCTAATTGATTATTTAGATATGATTGCCTTAGAGCCAGATGAGACACTTGAAGGTGCTCTCAAATAAATTGTAGAGGCATAATACACTAACAAGGAAGAAGAATAGTTTCACGAAGCTCAAGTCCAAGCAAGAGAGCCTGGGGAGGATGAAGGAAAGGAGGTTTATATTTATACCATCCCATTGGATCCTAGGGAGAAGAGAAAAGTAGAAATGTCACTGGTCCCTCTCAGACCCAAAATACCAAGGTTGACTCTCACACACCCAACTAGTGAGATTAACATATTTAGTGATGAATTCCCCATTTATGGACTAGTCATCCCTAACTGGTTCATTTCTAGAAAATTGAAAAATATCCCTTTTATTTACCATTCATGGGCCATGATAAAAGTTACCAATGTTGAAGGACAAGATGACATAAAGCCATGAATTAGCACTATGGTAAGGGAGTAAGTAGAAAATAGAATTGTGGTCACTTTAGAACTAGAAAGCAAGAAGATGGGTGATTTTGGAGCATCAAGTAGCATAGGTGTAGAGGTCTTGGAAAATTTGAAATTCATATGTTCATCTACCAATATTCAATTTAATCTAGAGACAACTAGATTGGGAAGAGTCACCACCAAGATGGCCATGGTGGGAGCTGAGGAATTCACCTTCCAAAAGGTGGAGCCCTTTTTAGGTCTAACCTCAGTGGGAGATTAGTAGCTTGGGGAGACCACTATTCATGAGGAAGATGTTGAGAGCTTGATTGAGGCTCAATCAGCTCAAGAAAAGGCTAGGGTTTAAGGGATGAAATAGAGGATTAAAAACATAGAAAGAGAAAAGGAAAATCTAGGAAACCAGGCCATTTTGTCAGTCCCTGACTCTATAATGGACATGTTTGAGGCTTCATTCTTTGATATGTTCAATTATTTGAGTTTAATAAAGATAAAGTAGGATGCCCTAAGCCATCAGGGGGAAGTAGCCTAGGAATCAATAACAGAGTGGTAAAAGCTAGAGTCCCAAGTTAGGGATCTCATTGACATTGTTATTAGGAATAAGATTCCTAAGTTCAAAACTATTAGCTTAGCACATTTAAACAACATAATAGGGGTGATATTGGACAAGGTCCAAGGTCTAGGTACTTGGACAATTAATTTAAATAGTTTTTTGGTAGATGATAAAGGATTGATTACTAGAATTTAGCAGCTCCTAGGAATAATGTTGTTGAATCCTACCAAGACCACTATAATTGCAATCATTGATGATGTTGAATTCAAACACAAGGTCACTTTGGTCATGCATTTGGTTAGAAGAAAGAGCCAAGGCTAGTATGGTAGGGACAACATGATAATTTTGGACATGATTTTTATAGCAAAAAGAGAAAATTGCAAAGGCAAAGAGCATAAAGGAAGCCATGGCCCAGGATGATCGAGACCTAGATAACATGGCTAATCAAGAATATGTTTGCTTAATGAAGCTAGATGTGGACATGGAGTTTATAAAGGACCAACACCAGAAGCCAATGGAACTTCTAAAAAATCAACAAGGGGACCCTTTAGTAATGGGCCCACCCAATAGCTAATATTCCTTTTGTTAAAGGCATTGTAATATTTAAAATAGGAATATTCTTTTGTAAGGCATATGCTAGTATATTAGAATATTGACCCTTAGGTCAGTCTAATTTTAAAAAACAAGTTTATTCTAGAACCATCTTAGGAAGGACATCTATCCTTATCTTTTGTACACTTTTATATTGTAACTAACTGATGAATTGTCTTGTCCTTTATAAAAGTCATGTATTACCATCCTGTAAAGAGAGAATTTTGAGAAAATTTTGTACACTCAAATTAATTAATATAATCAAGGAGTTATACAAATATTTTCCATGTTTGATATGTCAATTTCTAACATAGCTTTTCTCTCAATTGCTACTTTTATGTCTTGAATTTGAATAGTTTCTTTAAATTCTAGGTTACATTTTCTAAGAACATGGTTTCTAATTTGTGCATATGCTAGATTTATTGGAGGATATTAGGTTCTGATTTGTTTCATTTTACTCTATATTTAGATGTGCAAAGGCTATTTGATTACAGTAATAAATCCTTAGAGTTACCTAGTTCTTACTTGTGACTCTTTACATTATCCTTTGAAGTTTGCCTGGTATATAGTGAAATTTGAGCTTAGGATATGTTGCATTATATATTGGTGGAATGTTTACTTATTTGTAATTTATGATTTGTCATGATATTTGAGAATAATATTAGCAATCACTCATTTCTTTTCTTCCTTACCCTTCCTTTTGCTATTTTTTTACACCATACCACTTTATTTTAAACTTCATTATAAATATCCATTTAGATTAGTTTGTAGCCTAAATCTAGACCATAATTTGATAAGCATTAAAATATATTCTCTTTAATTTATAAATAACAAATTGTGATGGATCCCAACCATCACTCATTATTAATCTGGGCAACATTCTAGGCGACAATTCGGGTGATGGTTCTACCCCAATTAGTGGCAGGACTTCCAAGAGCCATAGCTTTTGCACCATAGCTCTGTTTGACTCCCCGTTTGAACCATTAGAAAGCTAAGAAAGAGGAGAAAATGATGAGATTTCATTGAACTCTTATAAATGGACTTTTACACCATAAAAATCAATGGAAGTGGCTCAAATTTCAATTTTAGTAGTGCAGTCTAAAAATAGTAAGTTTCTAAAAATAGTAATTCCTCAAATTCTGTATTGTTGTAAATCATGGAAGTCAAAAAACTTAATCTCCCTCGATATTTATGACATTACAAATCCTCCTCCTACCTTCAAATGTGTATAAATGAAGATGTAACCCAAAATGGAAAGCATACATCTCTTCTCAGAGATAGGCATATGTTTGGGTCTACAAATTTGATGAATAAAATATCTCTTCTCAGAGATAGCATTATTGTTATTGTGTTCTTGTTTCTTTAATTATATTTCAACCAAAGCTTTTGATTTTTGGATCAATTATAAATTTGTGGGATACCAATACATATCTTTTTTACTATTTCACCATAGGTGACATCAATTTTCCAAAATCTACTACTCATACTCTAAATTCCTTAAATTCTAAAATGAGAAGTGTCCTTTTAACACTAAGAAACCCTATGGTAAACTTAGAGGAATAAACAAGGCATTTATTTTTGGCATTAGAATGAAGGCAAAGGTCTTTGTGAATTCTTTGAATCTTTGTTGATCTCAGTCTATTGGTCTAAGATTAGTGTATATTTTCACCTTTGAGTAATTATTTACTTAAAAGTGTAACTATCATTGATATTTATTGGTTATGATGCATCTTTTTTCTTTATTAGACAAAGATTAAAGTTCTTTGAAATTTGATGCTTGTTTTCGGTAAATTTAGCTTAAGCTTTGAATATCCATAGTATCTTAGGTTAGGATGGCTTATTTTGATCAAAAGTTAGCATATATTTCATATATCTAAGTTCCTTTAGTCTTGGAATTATAAAGATAGATCATATTCATGTAATTGAATTCATCTTTGAGCTAATTCAGTCCAAGATCAATGTCTTTTATTATTTTCCATACAACTTTTGAAAAATAAGCTCAAATGTGCAAGTTTGACTTTGGTTATTTATAAAATTTAAATTGATACATCATATTTTAGGAAGGATATTCAAATTTCAAGATGGAATTTCTTAGGATTAGAACAAGATCACACTCAAAAACTAAGGAAACTTTGCTTGAGCTTGAGGTTAACAAAAAAGCTAAAAATGATAAAGGTAGATGTAGGAGGTATAAATCCCTTTCAACTTCACATATCCATAGAACCCTATAAACCTAAGGATTTCTTAGCTTTATAAATCTAAAAAAATGTAGTAGATCCCATGACCTCTATATTCTATAATAGATCCATGCCAACTATAAATTCATTAGATAGGGCCTACTCTAAGGTAGTAAACATCAATGACCAGATGTATCCCCAATGACAAATGTCATACTCTATGCCAAATATCAACCCACATATGTCTATGATGAACTTATTCCCCAATAACAACCAAAATATCCTAGAATTAAACCAACTTCCAAACCTCAATCAATGAAAACTTAGGGTTCATAAATAATCTTACTACTGGCTTTAGTATAAATGATCGAATGGATTTGGTACCAATCACTAGTGCTAAAAATAATTAGGTACATAATTATGAAACTCCTAAAAATGAGAATGAGTCTATTATTAAAATGGTCCAAAAATTGAGCACCAATTTTCATCAGTTGCACAAACAAGTTGGAAACACTACTAAAAGTTCACATAGGAAATTCTCATTTCAAAGGTACAATAGGCCAAACGATATATTTCATAATGATAATTTTCATAACAATAGGAATAATGATCCATCTTATGAAAAGAATACCATGAACATTAACCTCACTGATATTACATTACCTGATTATTTTAGAGTACATTGCACAACCAAGCATGGAAAATTTGATTATATAGAGTTTTACAAAGATTCTAAGGATTTCTAGGAAGAATTGGATACATTTAAAGTAGTCCCTTATAAGGAAAGTGGTGCATGTGCTTCTGGATCCAAGCCATCTAATCAAGCCTTCATGGTGGTGATTTTTGATTTCCCCTTTCAAGAAGAGAATGAACCTAATGAGATCCCTAAAGAGATCTAAGCTTTCCAATAATTTTTGAAGAAGACCTATCCCTTGAGGAATATAGAGCATAGGTAGCCCTTGACTACCTCAACACCTCTAAATAGCTTTTGAAATCCTCCAGACACTTCTTCAAGCAACAATTATGAGACACCTAAAGGGAGTACTTATAAACCCAACATTGAAATTCTTAATCCTTCTAATAAAATTGGTTATAACATAGTTGAGGATATGAATAAGATAAAATATAATATTACATTACATGAATTCACATAGATTACAAATCAAAGGTATATCCTACTAGAATCTCTATCAAAGAATTCTAACAATCCACCCAAGGCTGATCCTACTAATGTGACTATGCATAAAACTAAGGCTGAGTCTCCTCCTTTCTTTCTCACTGTCAGGATGTTTGGTAAGAACTTACATAATTTCTTACTATATTCAAGGGCATATACCAATATCATGCCTAAATGTATATGTAAACAACTTGGCTTAATACATATTAAGTCTGATAGGGTTGTCACCCAATTAGAAAAATCTAGAGTTAAGATAATTGAGGAACTTTTAAATGTTCACATGCAACTAAATTATGAGCCTAGGGTACAATAGTTCATTGATATTCAAGTTGTTGATATACCTAATTTTTATATAATCTTATTGAGTAGGGAATAGACCAAGGCTTTGAATGGTTACATGTCCATAGATTGCTCACATATGTGGCTACCTTGGAAGGGAGTTCCTAATCAAATCAGGGTTGAAATAAAACCTAAGATGACACACATGATAATGGAATACAATGTTATAAATGAGAGGGTAAACATAATTGACTTAGACTTAGGGGTTTTCACCTTAGATATTGATAAGGTATGTGATCCTAAAAGTACTCACATCATTTCTAGACTATGGAAATTGCATTTTGATGGTGCTAAATGTAATGACAGATCAAGGGTTAGTGTTGTCTTAACTGACCCTTCTAATAAAAAGTACCATGCTTATTATAGGATCCAATTCCCTTACACTAAAAATCTTTCTAAATATGAAGCCTTTATCTTAGGCTTGTAATTAGCTATAAATAATAAGGTCAAAGAACTACTAGTTTATGGGGACTCAAAACTAGTGGTCAACCAAGTAAGAATCAAATACCAATGTAAGATCTTATATCTCAAGAGGTATAAGTTTAGAGTTTGGGATTGTATTTAGTCCTTTAATTCTTTTAGCATCACCTCCATAACAATAGAGGAAAAATAAGATATTGATGAGTTGGCATCTGCTATAGCCAACCTCATGCCCAACCAAGATTCCCCCAATTTAAGTATTGAGTTTATCCCTTATCCTTCAGTGCTTGATAATGTCAACCATTTTCAAGTTTTTAATGATGATCAATAGATATTAGCTTTCATGACCGATTTTAGGGCATTTGATGCACATATTATTGATGAGACTGATGAAAATGCATCTAAGGAGGACAAGTTTGATGGTAAAGTCATTTAGCATAATGACAACAAGATCCTCAAGGGGATGATTGCTTTAGAGAGACTATCTGATTAGGACAAACTGGTTGTAGTTTTTAAGATTCTCAAGGTAAGTGGGAAGGATTGTAATGTTTTTTCTCTTGGTCTCCAAGATTAGCCCCAACTATTATATATTGGAAAGGCCTGCATGAACATTGAGAATAAGAAGGCCAAATAAATCCTCACCCAATACAAGGATGTCATAATGGTTTTATGATGACTTAAATATATTTGATCCAAGAGTCATTACCCAAACTATACCCCTTAAGGAAAGTTAAAAACTATTTAGGCAAAAGTAAAGGCCTATAAACCATATCATAGAAGCCACAAGCTTTAAAGAGGTCAAAAGATTACTAGATGCTAGGATAGTCTTCCACATTAGACATTCTACTTGGGTGGCTAACTTAGTGCTAGTCAAGAAGAAGAATGTTGAGATTAGACTTTGTATTGACTTCAAAAACTTAAATGAATAATCAAAAAATGACAACTATCCCCTTCTCTCTCTAGACTAAGTAATTCAAGTTATTTTAGGTTTAGCTATGATGTCTTTTCTTAATGGCTTTTTGGGTTACAATCAGGTGTTGGTTGATAAAGAGGACAAGATGAAAACAACCTTCACAACAAAGTGGGGAACCTTTGCTTATAAAATAATTCCCTTTGGGCTAATCAATATAGGAGCTACTTTTCAAAGAGCTATGGACCATGCCTTTATTGGCCTAATAGGTAAGTGTATTATTATATATATGGATGATCTAACAATTTTTTTCTAAAAATAGGTAAGATCACTTCATGCACTTACAACAAGTTTTTGAGAGATGCAAAAGGTATGAAATATCCTTAAACCCTAAGAAGAGTATATTTTGTGTTACAAAATGTAAACTATTGGGACATGTTATAACTAAGGATGAGATCTCTATAGATCCTGAAAGAGTGGAGGTCATATCTAGAATAAAACCTCCAAATAGTAAGAAAGAGCTAAATTCATTCTTTGGTAAGATAAAATTTGTATGAAATTTTATTTATGGCTTTATAGAGATTGTCAAGCCACTGAATGACATGATAAATAGGGATACCAAAGTCACAAGGAATGAATAATCTATAAATTCATTCAATGATATCAAGGAGGACATTATCCAAGCTCTAGTACTCATAAGTCCTAACTTCTTAAGGGACTTGTACCTCTATTCCTTTGCATTTAACCATACTATGGTTGTTGTATTAACTCAAAATATTGATGGGTGGTATCACACAATAGTTTTTATGAGAACTAATTTTAAGAATGTTGAGTTAAATTATTCATTAATCGATAACAAGGCATATGCATTAGTTAAGGCAGTTAAGAAATTTAGGCATTACATCTTTAGAAATAAGGTATATGTTATCTTACCTGACCCTGCCACCAAACTTATTATAATTCAGAATGAATTGGAAGAATGTAGAGGTAAGTGGATGCCTATTTTGTAGGAGTATAATTTTGAAATGAAAACAAAAAAAATGGTAAGGTGTCAAGGTTTTATCTAGATGATTGATAATGCTAACCCTAAGCTAAATATTATGTAAGTGGATCAACAGAACTTTAAATCTAGTGAGTGGTATGATTTAATCATACATTTTTTAATTAATGGTACTTTCTTGTAGGATTATCTAGGGAGAAAATGAGGACCCTAAGGTTGAACATAGCCAATTACCTAATCAAGGATGGGGTTTGTATAGTATAAATTTTAAAGTGGTTTACTTGAGATGTGTCTCACAAGAAGAGACCACCCAAATCATGAGCACCTTCCATAAAAATTTGGGTAGTGAACATCCATCTAGGAGAACCACAACCCATAAAATTCTTAGAGTTAGAAATTATAGTTCAACTATTTTTAAGGATGTTCACAAACATGTGAGGGAATGTCACTCATGTCAAGTCTTTATCACTAAGGAAACAAAGGCATTAATGCCTCTACAACTAGTCATGTTTTATAAACCCTTTGCTCAATGAGGGTTATAATTTATTGGGGTATTCATATAAAGGTCACAAAAATGTCCATACTGCCACAAACTAGTGTACAAGGTGGACTAAAGCTGTAACCACTAAATAATGTTGGACTGAAGAAGTGATCAACTTCTTAGAGGAAAATATTTGTACTAGGTTTTAAACTCTAGTCTCTTTAGTGTGTGATAATGGATCAATGTTCATATCTATAGAGATGACTAAATGGCCTTATGATAATGGCATTACTCTCAAGTTTGCATCCAACCACTATCCCTAAGGAAATGGAATCTTTGAGTCTACAAATAAAAACCTAATGAAAGTAATAAAAAAGTCTACTATAAATAATCCCAGGACTTGGCATAAGCTCCTTAAGTTTGCACTATGGGTTGATAGGATAAGAATGAAGCAAGCCTTAAGAGCTTCAAATTTTCTATTAGTGTATGGATAAGAATCTATATTTCTTATCACTCTCAAGTTGCCCACATAAATATATATGAAAGAATACATGGAGGAGAGCCAAGAAATTGCCAACTCAAGATTTTTGGACATAATTCAGATGGAAGATGCAAGGGAGAAAGCCTTTGATGATTTTAGTAGGCATTAAACCATAGTGAAAAGATGGTTTGACAAAAGATCAAAGATCAAGGTGTTTAAACAAGGAGACCTAGTCCTCCTTTGGGACAAAGCATCTGAGCCTAAGGGCAAACATGGAAAATTCACACCTTTTTGGATTGGCCCATACTAGATTTTAAAAACATTAGGAAATACCACCTTCAAGCTCAAAGATATACAAGGATCAGAGTTCACACTACCCACCAATGGACAATATATCAAGCACTACTATGTTATTTCTTCATCGGAGGTCTTGATGGAAAAAACTATAAGATGGTAGATTTAGTGTAGGTAGGCTAGTTAGTTTCTTTTCAAATTCTTTCCTTCCTATCCCTTGTTTGTATATAAGCATGTATATATTTATTTGCTTTCCTTTGCTTTCCTCCTTTCCTACTTTTTGTTGTGTGTTTCTTTCTTGTTGCTTTGTTCCTTGGTTCTAATAAGTCCTCTTGGACAATCTTGAGCTTAAAGTTATAAAATTTGCTTGAAAATCCCCAAAATTTAGAAGTGTAGGTGTGTACCTCATACATAAGATGGATATGGCTCTAAAATAATATCCTAATGTTGTAATTTTTATAAATTGATAAAGACAAATTGATAAGGCCAATCATTTCATGAGAACCTGACTGTCGTCTTGACCTCAAACTGGTTTTAAGAAGACTTGCACTTGTAGGGTGAAAACTCAAATTATCTTGATATAGATATAATTATCCTAGAGTAAAGGTTATAGCCATAGGTGATTCTCTAAGGATCAAACATTTGACTAAATCCTAAAACCTAGCTACCCTGGTTCCTAACCTTGCTGAAAGCATAAAGGTCTAAAGAAATTACAAAAATAAAATTTCAATGCAAAATCAAAATATTTCATGCATAAGTTATTATAGTAATATTTATCAGAGCTATGGATGCCTGACTGATAGTGGAATAAGACCTTGAGTTGAGCCAAAGGCATCTCTATTGGGGCTATGGACACCTGGTTGGTAGTAGAGCAATTCCCAACCCTTCCCTAAGCTAAAAGCATGGTTCCTAATGAATATATAAACATGCTCCAAGTCAAGTGTTAGTGATCAAGGATAAGAAACTTGGAAGTTATTTCTTAAACCCCATGGCAAATAATAAGTGGAATCAAAGAACATACATAGTATGGCTATGTCATGGTGTTTGACCCTAAGTCTACAAGTACAAGGTTTGTTTAAACCATGCCCTGATCTAGATGATGATATTGATCAAGTGGAGTGGATGGCCTAATTATTTGTCTAAATTAGAGTCTCTATTTTCTAACATCTTGTTATGTTCCTCTTGAGTCACCATTTGTTGTGGCTAGCATACCCCCAATTTTTTTAAAATTGGGACCCTTGATAAAACCTCATATTGAGCATGAAAATTTAGCATGTTAAGGTCATTTGTAGAATTTGAAGATCATACACTTTATCAAAAGCAATATTACTTAGTTTTGTTTTTCTTTAATTCTATCTAACATTTATAATAAATGGTCTTCATGGCTTTTATTTTTAGGTTCCATGGTGTTTATCCTTGAGAAATTCATGTTTTAAAACCCTAGGAAAACCTTCAGTTCCAATTTGAATATTGGTGAGAACCTTTTAAAATCTATTTCAGACCTAAGTATAAAATTCCTGTTTTAAGTTTAGTTGTGTTTTTTGACATGACTAAAACTTAACCTAAAATATTGGGTCCCCTTTATTGTTTTCCCCTTTAAATTTCCTTATACGCCTAACTAATATCCATTTTGTAGGGTCCTTTTAATAGTCCCTTACTTAGCCTAATATTTTAACCCTAAAGCCCCATTGTATTTATTAATACTAATGGGACCTTAGTCTTAAAATTTTAGCTTAAGTTCTAGTTCCTCAAGTCTACTTTTATGTTAGCTTGGTCCCTTGATTTATACCTTAGCCTAAGGTTTTAATCCTAAAGCCCCAATATATTTATTAATACAATCAAGACCTTAGTCTTAACACCTTAGCCTAAGTCTTTTTATATCACCATAATCCTAAATTAACTTCCTTGCATCTTGTAGGATCCAACATCCCTCACTTCATTGTGGTATTTGATCTAATGGAGTGAGGAAAGCCCAAGCTTTGACTTAAATAACATGCATCTTATATGATCAATAGTTCATGCTTTCTCATGGCCTTTTAATTAGATAGAGCAAAGCATAGTTGAAAGGTCAAAGGATTATGAAAGGCATAAATCCTTGGGAAGCCCTATGAAGGTGCTAAGTGGCACTCTCACATTGGGTCACAATAATTTTATGAGATTAAAATTGACGTTCACATGACTGTCATTTGACATCCATGAGGATGCATTTAATGTATATGCAATAATCAACTTTAAACCAATCAAATTAAAAGCTTCATTAGATTAAAATTAACATTCACATGACTATTATATGATTCCCATGAGGACGTATTTGATGTCCATGAGACCGTCAAATTTAATCTAATGAATTATTCTACTTAGGATCAAAATACACTCCAAAATGTTGCTAAATAGCTGGTGAATTGCCTTGCAAATGACTAGAAACCCTCAAAGGATGCTCAAGCATTGGAAATATTTGATCTAAAAATACTAAATGGTCTTATGGTCTAAGTATATGTAAAATGAATTTAGTCTAAGTATATATCCTAAGGTCCTCATTGCATGTTGTTTAAATGCCATGAACCTTAGGCTAAAGACTTATGCTAAATCTCATTTTTAAAGGGTCTTTGAAAATGTAGAACTTAGGCTAAATGTATCTAATCAAAGGTTTTTGTATGTTTGTTAATGCATTAAAACCCTACCTAACATTAAACCATTATGTCATGTTGATCCCTTTGATCATATTTTATAAGGACTTGACATAAATATTTTAGACCAATGCATACATTGTGTTTATTAATCACAACATAAATATTGGCTTGAAGCATTTAGCCATGATCTCCTTTATATGAATTCAGAAAACTCAAGTATAAATTTCTTAGCATAAGGTTTATTTTGTGTTTAAAAAACATGAAATAAACCTTAGCCTAAGGAATTTAAGCCTAAGTCCCACCTTAGTAACATGCTAAATTAAAGTTCAAGCATCTCTACAGATCAATAGTTCATGCTTCATTGTTGGAGGATGATCTAACGACTTGAGGCCCTTGAAGAATTTTTAATAGAGTCCTAAGAGCCCATAGGCTTAATGCATGGCAAAAGCACATTAAAGGCAAAACTGAAAGGAAGATCTGATGGTTCACACTTTATCACTAGAGGATGATCCAACAACATGAAAGCACTTATGACTTTTGAAAGGCCTAAGAGCATGTTGCATGACCAATGCCTATTCAACAAAGGATTGACATAGGATATGAAGCAAGGGAAGGTATGCAAAGATGCCAAGTGTCAAAACCATGGGGATTGGAATAAAAAGGGGACAATCACAGGAAAGGGCCTAGATTATATTCAATAGCTCATGTTAATCTAGGATTTTGATCCAAAAATGAAAAATAAAATAAGGTATTTTAAATACCAATGGCTAGTGCTCAAAGACATTTATAAAAAATGTCATGAAAGGTCTAAACCAATGCCACATAGGCACCATGTAAGAAAAAAATGATAAAATGGGAGATCTTATGGGCTTAAAAATATGAAGGTATAAAGTCAAAGGTCTAAATCAAATCCAAATCATGTATGAACCATAGTCTAGATATATTCTAGATGATTGGCCTTCATCATACTGCCATCGAACATGAGGTACTACATTGTATAGATGTCCTTGCTCCTATCTTTTTTGGTTTTAGGATCGATAATAAATGGATCATTCATGAGGGAAATTCCAAGATGATATCTTATATCTCTCTTATTATATTTAAAAATTATTATAAGCTCTCTCTCCCCCATGCAAACCTATCTAAAATCAAGGAATGGATCATCATGCATGATCTAGACTCTATCCTTAGACCTTGGCTGCACCAAGGACCCTATATATTTAGAGACTTTGAAGGCAAGTTCCCAATAGTATAATTTAGGGAGGACATCATAATTATAATGACCCTATTAAACCAAGCCTTTGGAGCCCCTTGAAACACCTAAAAAAATAGAATATGGGTTCCTTATGTGCATTTCATGGTGGAAGAAAAGCTTACCGCTCCAATTGGAGACTTAATCAATGTCTTCTTGGCCAAATAGTTCACTTCCATCAAAAGGAGACATTTAAGTAGTTTTGCATGATGTCATACCTACTAGATACCCTACTTGCCTCTATAAACTTTCTTGGAATTATAAATTGGTCTCCTAAGGGAAAAACTACCATTTCCCACCATTACTTCAAATTTCATATCTTTAAGTATGGGAACCATATGAAATTTATTTGTGACTATGTCTACCTAGCCATAGTGGAGACTATCATAGGTGTTCCCATGCCTAGGGTCCACCTGCTAATCAATAAGTATGTAGAAATTATGGGTGACATCTGGGCCTACCCTAATTGTATAGTTATTAGGATTGAGGGGATCATGTCCCACCTTAAAAATTACTACTATATGTTCTGAGCAAGCTGGATGAGCAAGAAATTGCCTCCCAACTCATCCATGTCATTGATTGAATTTTTAAAGTGAAGAGGAAGGGTTTGCTCCACCCATTCCCTCTAACTATCAGAATACCTATACTTCAAGATTGGAATCATGTTGATACCATAGCCAAGCACAAGGATTAATTTGGGTTTTAGCTTAATGGACTCAAGATGTGGGATCCTAAGAATATAGTGACTAATCATTTTAAGGAAAAGAAACTCCCCAAGCTTGAGTATGTACATCAGCTCAGTGTTCATGACACCATTTACATTAAGGTCAAGAATTATGAAGAGGTGTTAGCCATGATCTAAGGACACAACATTAAACTTAAACAAATATTGACCAAGGATGACAAGCCATCTAGAGAGGCATGGAAAATGTATCCTTTACAGTATCACTTGCTACCTAGACCATCTGGGACAACCCAAGAACAACCCCAAGTAGAATAGAAATAACCACGGCCTCAAGGATAGGTTGGGATAAAGTAGGATGAACAAGGCCATGGAAAGAAGAAATTGGGAGAAGTGAAATTAGAATAGAGACCTAGAGATGGGCCCTCATCTTCTAGACTCCCATAGAATCCACCTTCCCCAATTGAGAGTTTAGATATGATTGCCTTGGATTTGGATGAGACACTTAAAGGTGCTCTCAAAGAACTTGTAGAGGCATATACCACTAACATGAGAAGAATAGTTTTAAGAAGTTTAAGTCTAAGAAGGAGAGCTTAGAGAGGATGAAGGAAAGGAGATTTTTCTTGCTACCATCCCATTGGCTCCTAGGGAGAAGAGAAAAGTAGAAATGACACTTATCCCTCTTAGACCCAAAAGACCAAGGTTTCCTCTCACACACCCAATTAGTGAGATAAACCTATTTAGTGATGAATTCCTCATTCATGGATGAGTCATCCCTGACTCATTCATTTATGAAAAAATGTATAAGATCCCTTCTCTTTCCCATTCATGGGCCATGACAAAAGTTACCATTGTTGAAGTACAAGATGACATGAAACCATGGATTACAGATATGGTAAAGAGCAACAAGAAAGGATAATTATGTTCACTCTATGACCATAAATAAATAATATGGATGTTCTTAGAGCATCAAGTAGCATAGGTGTAGAGGTCCCAGAACCTATGAAATTCACAAGCTCATTTACCACTATTCAATTTAATCCATAGATAGCTAGATTGGAAAGAGTCACCACCAAGATGGCCATGGTGGGAGCTAAGGAATTCACCTTCTAAAAGTTGGATCACTTTGTAGGTCTAACCTTGGTGGGAGGTTAATATCTTGGTGAGGCCACTATTCATGAGGAAGATGTTGAGAGCTTGATTGAGGCTCAATCAAATCAAGCAAAGGCTAGGGTCCAAGGGATGAAACAAAGGATTCAAAACTTGGAAAGAGAAGGAAAATATAGAAACCCAAGCCATTTTATCAGTCCCCTAACTCTGTAATGGACATGTTTTAGGCCTCATTGTTTGATATATTCAATTATTTTAGTTCAATAAAGCTAATGCAGGATGCCCTAAGCCATCAGGGTGAAATAGCCCAGGAGTTAATAATAGAGTGGAAAAATGTAGAGTCCCCAGTTAGGGATGTCATCAACATTGTGATTAGGAACAAGATTCTTAAGTTAAAAACTATCATCTTAGCACATTTGAACAACATACTAGGGGTGACAATGGACAAGGTCCAAGGTTTAGGTACTTAGACAAAAAAATTGAACAAGCTATTGGTAGATGATAAAGGATTGATTACTAAAATTGATCAAATCTTAGGAATGATGATGTTGAATTCTACCAAGACCACTATAATTAAAATTATTGATGATGCTAAATTCAAACATAGGGTCACTTTGGTCATGCAGTTAATTAGAAGTAAAAGCCAAGGCCAGTATAGTAGGGATAATAAGAGAATTTTGGACATGATTTTCATAGTAGAAGATAAAATTGCAGAGGCAAGGATCATAAAGGAAGCCATGGCTTGTGATGACCGAGACTTGGATGACTTAGACGATCAAGAAGAGGTTTGCTTAATGAAGTTAGTTGTGGACATGGATCTCATCAAGGACCAACACTAGAAGGTAATGGAACTTTTACAAAATCAACAAGGGGACCCTTCAGCGATGGCCCACCCAATAGCTAATATTCCTTTTTTTAAAGGCATTGTAATATTTAAAATAGGAATATTCTTTTGTAAGGAATATGTTAGTCTATTAGCATATTGCCCCTTCGGTCAGTCTAATTGTAAAAAACAAGTGTATTCTAGAACCATCTTGGAAAAGACAACAATCCTTATTTTTCATACAGTTGTATATTGTAACTAATTGATGCACTACCTTGTCCTTATATGAAAGGCATGTAACACCATCTTGTAAAAAGAGAGAATTTTGAGTAAATTTTTTACACTCAAAGTAATTAATATAATCAAGGGGATCTACAAATATTGTCCATGTTTGATATGTCAATTGCTAACACAACTTTTCTTTTAATTATTCATTTTATGTCTTCAATTTGAATAGTTTATTTGAATTATGGGTTGCATTTTCTAATCACATGGTTTCTAATTTATGCATATGTTAGATTAGTTGGAGGATCTTAGGTTTTGATTCATTTCATTTTACTCTATATTCAGATGTGCAAAGGCTATTTGATTACAATAGTAAATCATTAAAGTAGACCTGGTTCTTACTTGTGACTCTTTACATTATATTTTGAAGTTTGCATGGTATATAGTGAAATTTGAGCTTAGGATATGTTGTACTATATATTGGTTGAATGTTTGCTCAGTTGAAATTGGTTCTTTTTCATGATATTTGAAACTAAGATTAATAATCATTTGTTTCATTTCTGCCTTACCCTTCCCTTTGATCTTTTTTTACACCAGACCACTTAAGTTTAAGATTCATTATAAATATCCAATTAAATTAGTTTATAGCCTTGTTAAGCATGAAATATACTATGTGGGGGGGTGAATTAGTATATTATATATCTTTTACTTAATTTGATTTCTTTTCTTTAACCACTTCATATCACATTCAAGATATGCAATAAAAATGAAACAATAATATGCACCACATGAGAGAGAGAGAGAGAGAGAGAGAGAGAGAGAGAGACCAAATTTTTATGTCGAAACCAAAAGTGGGAAAACCCACAGAGAGCAATCTCAAGTATATGAATGAGCATCAACTCAAATTACAAAGTTCACAAGCACCAACTTATAGGAGTACGAACCCCTTTGCCGAGCACCAACACAGAAACTATTTGTGAGCACCAACCCACAAGAGCACCAACCCCTCTTGTGTATAAAACATAACTATCTCTCAATGTTGCTTACTCAACAAATAATACAACTCTACAATATCTCCTACTTTTCTCTCTTTTAAAACAAATACAAACTATGTACACTCTTGCATATAACAAATGGCTTCTCAAGCCTTTATTTATAGATTTCCAAATGACCTTTGGCATTCACCCCTTGTGACCCTTCAATCCTTATGTAAAATGGTGCCAAATGTGCATGACCCTTTGTATCCTTACATTTGAAAAGTCATATGGTGATCCTTCATAAACAAAAGCATCCTTTCCTCTTTTGTCTTTATCTTGGTGGATTTTCACATTCCTCAAAGTGTCCCTTCATGGAAAAATACACCATAGCCTATTTTGTATTCACATGGTGACTCTTGGAATTCCTCAAGATGACTCTTCATGAGAAAATGCATCCCATTCCTCTTTTGTCTTTTACCCTATGACTCTTTGACTTCTCCATGGGCCCTCTTTTGACTTATATGCAACCAAAAATATATTCATTAATAGTAAATAAATATTAACACACATTAGCCAAGATATGAATATTAAAAACACCATTAAATGCAATGGGGCATTTATCATAAAAAATGCTAGACCTTTGACATCAATGATAATATTTACAACAATATCGCCCTTTGTCATTGATGGCAACCTCAAACTAAAACTACCACATCCTAAAATCTACACATACTACCATCTAAAAAACATATAGTAACTCCCCCTTACTATAGCAACCTGTACCTATTCTCTTTACCTATTTCTACACCTATACCTATAACTGTACCTATTTCTAATCTTCTCCCCCTTTGACATCAGTGGCAAAGGGCCTACCTGGAGCTAACACTTAGCTCTTCCTAAACTGATGTTGAAACTCAATGGCAAGAAGTAAAAGAAATTACTCCCAACTTCTCCTGTAGATACTTAAATATGTCTTTTGGTAGTGCCTTTGTGAAAATATCTACAATCTACTCCGTAGTACTGATATATTCCACTTTAATGTATTCATCTACAACTTGCTCTCTCAAGAAGTGATATCTAATGGAAATATGTTTTGTTCTTGAATACATCATCGGATTCTTCAAAATATTAATAGCACTTGTGTTGTCACAAAAAATAGAAATAGTTTCATCATATTTTACCTTGATATCTTCCAAAGTTTGCTTCATCCAAATCACTTGAGTACAACACAATACCAATGCAATATATTTTTCTTTAACTATAGAAAGTGATAATAAATTTTTCTTTTTGCTTAGCCATGATACTAAGCTGTCACCAAGGAAGAAAGATCCTCCACTTGTAATTTTTCTACCATCCAAAAAACCTGCCCAATCTAAATTTGTATAAGAAACTAAAGTGAAATCTCTACCTGTGGGATACCATAATCCATATTCCAATATCCCCTTGATATATTTAAATATTCTCTTCACCAACTGAACATGACTATCTTTAAAGCTGACTGATATATTGAAACCATACCTACTACATGCATGATGTTTAGCCTCAATGATGTCAAATATAAAAGACTACTAATCATAGATCTATACAAATATTGATCTACAACAAATGAATCTTCATCCTTTCTCACCTTATTTCCTGTACACATTAGTGTTCCAACTAGTGCACAATCCTCAAAACTAAATTTATTCAACACTTCCTTGGCATATTTAATTTGAGATATGAAAATTCCTTTATCTAACTAAAATATTTATAATCCTAAGAAAAATGGCAATTCTCCAAGCATAGACATCTCAATTTTTCTTTCATATTATCAAAAAATTATTTTGTCATATTTTCAATGTTTCCTTCAAAAATGATGCCATCAACATATAACACAAAAATCAATTGACGTTCACCTTCTATTTTGATGTAGAGCTTACTGTCAGCAAATCCTCTCTTGAAACCTTGATCCTGAAGGTACTTATCAAGTCTTACATACCAAGCTATGAGAGCTTGTTTCAATCCATATAGTGCTTTCTTCAATCTGCATACATAGCTGCTAATATTTGAGAGAATAAATCCCTTAGGCTACTCAATGTAGACCTCTTCTTCTATATTCCCATTTAGGAAGGTATATTTGACATCCATCTAAAAAACTTTGAATTTTTAAACACTACATATGCAAGAAACATTCTAATAGCCTCTAGCCTTGCCACTAGTGCAAAAGGTTTTTCAAAATCTTATCCCTCAATCTGAGCATATCCTTTACATACTAATCTTGTTTTATTTCTGGTCACTTCTCCATTTCCATTCAACTTATTTCTATAAAACCATTTTGTTCCTATCACATTGTGATATTTTGTTCTAGGCACTAATTCCCAAGTATCATTTTTTCTATCTAATTTAATTCTTCATCCATTGCCTTAACCTAATGCTTATCATGTCTAGCTTCTAAAAAAGTTTTAGGCTAAATTTTGGATAACAAAGAAAAATTAACTTTCTCAAATTTACTTACCATCATTCTTTTGGTATGAATTCCTTCATTTATGTCCCTGATGATGTCACTTTCATTATGATTTCTCTAGACATATTTGGATGGGGTTTTGGTGTCCTTTTTATCCTTTTCATCTTCATCTGATTCTTCAAAATCTTCCTCTTCAATGATTTCAAGAATGTCTACTGGATCACTAATTCTTTGTGTTCCATCTTTTTCTATCTTGACACTTGTACTTTCAACAATTTTCTTGGTTCTTTTGTTATAAAATTTATAATCTTTAACTTTTCAAGAATAAATAAGAAATATACCTTCATATGCTCTAGATTCAAACTTACCAAGTTTTTCATCAGTTCTCTTTATGAAGCATATGTTATCAAAAACTATAAAATAATCAACTATTGTTGTTTTGTCTTTCCATAGCTCATAAAGAGTGACTCTTAATAATGCTCTATTTTGAATATGCACTACTTTAGCAACTACCTCTCTCCAATATTTATCTGGTATCTTGGATTCATTTAGCATTGTCCTCACCATCTCCTGAACTATTATGTTCTTTTACTTAACTACATTTTGTTGTGGAGTTATAGCTGCTAAATAATGTATATTTATTCCATGATATTCATAAAACTCAATAAACTGATCTGACATGAATTCTCCTCCTCAATCTGATCTTAGACACTTAATCTTCAAACAAGTTTCATTCTCAACTAATGCTTTGAATGCTTTGAAATGTCTGAAAGCTTCTAATTTTTCTTTAAAAACATTACGCAAGGCATACATAAAAAATCATCAATAAGCAATATGAACTATTTCTCATGTTGAGTACTTTGAGTTCTCATAGGTCCACATAGATTAGTGTGAACAAGCTCTAGTATCTGAGTGGTCAAGTACTCTTTTGTTTTGAAATACCTTCTAGCCTACTTCCCATGCTGACAAGATTCACAAAGTGTGTCAGATGGATTTGTAATCTTTAGAAGATTTATGACTACTTGATTCTTGCTAATGTTGACAAGATTGTCAAAATTTATGTGTCCCATTCTCTTGTGCCATAGTGAACTTTCTTCAATATGACTCAAACAACATATTTGACCTTTGATGTCTGATAGAATATACAAATTATTACCTATTCTCAAAGGCAACCAACACATCTGACTCTTTTCTCCTAATTTCATAACCTTCTACATAAAAATTTAGTGTGTGCCCCTGATCACACATTTGAGTTACAATCAAAAGATTATGCTTAAGGCCTTTTACATACAAGACATTTTTAGTTTTAGTTCTACCATTATCTAAACTTAGTGTACCTTTTTCAACAATTATGGTAGTAGTATTATCTCCCAATTTCATTATGACACCATTGATCTTCCTCAAGGTTATGCACTTGATTTTGTCTCCTATCATGTGCCTTAAACATCCATTTTTAATAAACCATGGCTTTTTTCATTTCTTGTATGTAAATTTGTCTACACCAACATAGATTTTTTAGGTTGTTTCTTCTACCATGAACCTATCTAAACTTTCTTCTTGATGAATAGAGCCTTGAAACTCTGGTCCTTCTTGGATAACTCAAACACACTTCTATATTACCAGGTTATGTGTTCGAAGTTGTTTCACTTGTAAAATATTATGGCCTCTTCATTAAAGCCGGATAGAGGAGCAAAAGAGTTATGGCTTCTGCTTGACTCTGCATGACTTTCCTTCTCCTTATTTCTAAAATTGTTAGCCCTTTTTTGACATTCTATTTTGTTATGACCATATCCATTACAATAAAAATAGTAACCATAAATAGGACCTATTTGTGTATCTCTGACCTAATTGTCTTTTGTAGCTATGTTCTTTCCAACCTTCTTTGTTTGAGATGTCTTCTATATTCTTGACTTCTTCCTTTTTTATTTCCTCTTTTGTAAGAGCTTCAGCATAGCTCTTTCCTTTTTCCTTATCTATGAAAGTAGTGACCTCCCATTTATCTTTTTCAAATCTAATACCTATCTTATCTGAGATTGATCTTTGACTTTCTAATATCTTATTCAACATATTAGTATTATTCTCAAATTTGAATCATTGGCTGCTCTATCATTGATTTCTTTATTTATTTTCTCAAGATCTACTTTTAAAGAAGCAATTTCAATAACATACCTTTCACATTCTTTACTTACTTTTTGAAACTATGCCATTAGATCTTCTTCATTCTTCTTGGCTTCTTTAAAGTGTGCTTGTAGATCTTCAATTGTTTCTTTTGACTTCTTTTCATTTTTCTCTATTTAGAGCTTTAATCTTCAATTCTTCTCAAGAGTTTTTAAATATTCTAAGTCAAAAAATAGTTCTCTTTCTAGATTCACTTTGGCTTCATTGTATTCTTTTTCTTGATCATTTGTACTTTTGCTTGTGGAGGCATCTTCATGTATGGCTATGAATAAAATCTATTTTTCTTTTGAATCACTGACTCCACTATCTTCAATTAAGCTAGGATATTTAGAATATAAACTCTTCTTCTCAAATCCCTTCTTGAATTTTCCTTTGAAATTCTTCTTGTATGTAGACTTTTCTTATTCATTATCACCATTACCCTTATCTAGGCACTTAGCTACAAAATGTCCAATATTTACACAATTAAAAAAATTAAATAGTAATTTTCCTTGATATTTATCTATGCCCTTTTTTGGCTTACAAATGAATAGATCTCTGTTGTCATCTTCATCATTGCTAGAACTATAACTTGATTCTTGAATCTCAGCCTTCTCTTTCTTTGATGTCTTGAAAGTAGCTGAAAGTAGATTCTCTCTTTGAGGGTTTCTCTTGTTCGATCTACATCTCATATGCCACAAGAATATCATGTAGTTCATCCATCTTGAGCTTGGATAAATTATTCATCTCTTTAATTGATGAAACTTTTGTATCATATCTCAATAGTAGAGATCTCAAAACTTTTTGAACCACAATTGATTCTTCTAACTTTTCTCCAAGACCTTGAATCTGATTAACTATTTGATCAATCCACAAGAGATAACTTGTTATATTTTCTTCCTCTTCCATCTTCAAACTCTCAAACTATCTTCTAAAAGTCTAAAGCTTAGCTTGATGAACCTTTCCATCATATTTTTAAATATTCTCAAGTTTTACCCAAGTTTCATGAGCAAATATACATTGCATAACTTTAATAAATTTTGTTTCACATAAACCACATAAAATAGCATTTAAAGCTTTAGCATTATTTTCACTTGCCTTCTTTTCTATTGGAGTAGTTATAAGTGTCTATGGATCTTCATATTCCTCCACCACTGCTTACCAAATATCAAATCCAAGGGCCATCAAATAAGTCTTCATCCTTATGCTCCAAAAATTATAATTTGTCCCATCAAAGAAAGGTGCCTTATTTGTAGAAAAACCTTCATGTGATCTACCTTCAAGCTGTAAAACTTTTTCCAAGGGAACTTGATCTGATACCAATTGTTAAGCATGAAATATACTAAGAGGGGGGGGTGAATCAATATATTATATATCTTTTACTTAATCTAATTTATTTTCTTTAACCACTTAATCACATATTTAAGATATGCAATAAAACTGAAACAATAATATGTACCACATGAGAGAGAGAGAGAGTAGATTTTTATGTGGAAACCCAAAGTGGGAAAAACCATGGAAAACAATCTCAAGTATATGAATGAGCACCAACTCAAATTAAAAAGTTCGTAACTTGCAAGAGAACCAACCCCTTTACTGAGCACCAATCCATAGGAGCACCAACCCCTCTTGTGTATAAAACACAACTATCTCTCAATGTTACTTACTCAACAAATGATATAACTCTACAATATCTCCTACTTTTCTCTCTTCAAAAACAAATACAAACTATGCACACTCATGCATATAAAAAATGGCTTCTCAATCCTTTATTTATAGCTTTACAAATGACCTTTGTCATTCACCCTTTGTGACCCTTCAATCCTCATGGAAAATGATGCCAAACTTGCATGACCCTTCGTATCCTTGCATTTGAAATGTCATATGGTTACCCTTCATAAGTAAACATATCCTTTCCTCTTTTGTCTTTATCTTGGTGACTTTTTGTATTCCTCAAAGTGTCCCTTCATGGAAAAATGCTCCATACCCTCTTTTGTCTTCACATGGTGACTCTTGGAATTCTTTAAGATGACTCTTCATGAGAAAATGTGTCCCATTCCTCTTTTGTCTTTTACCCTATGACTCTTTGACTTCTCCATGGGCCCTCTTTTGACTTATATGCAACCAAAAATATATTCATTAATATTAAATAAATATTAACACACATTAGCCAAGATATGAATATTAAAAACACCATTAAATGCAATGGAGCCTTTATCACCAATAATGTTAGAACTTTGACATCAATGACAATATTTCCAACAAAATCTAGACCATAATTCACTAAGCATTAACATAGATTCTATACAATTCATAAAGAACAAACCATGATGGCTCCAACCATCACTCATTATAAATTTGTGGGATATCAACACATATCTCTACCACTATTTCACTATAGGTGACATCAAGTTGCTACAACCTACTACTCATGCTCTAAATTCCTTGAATTTTAAAATTAGAGTGTTCTTGAAACACTAAGAAACCATGTGGTAAACTCAGGGGCATCAACAGGTCTAAAGGATATAATCTTCCTTAGGGGTGATTTCTCCTAGTGAAATAGGTGTTTTACTAAATTCCTTAAGTTAGGACTTGACCAAGGTTTTGGGTTAGGACCTGAGAAATAGGTGGTCAAAAGGACCTGATCATCTTAGGAGCAGGTGCTCCTTGTGGAATAACTACTTCACTAAATTTTCATCAGGACTTGACCAGTCTCATGTTTGTGATCATTTTATAAGACATGTAGTCCATATGTTTGCAGGCTTGAGAGTGGGTTTTATTCCCCAAGAGGGTTTCTCACATATGTCATGTGTTATGTGCTTGATATTGCATTGTATTTCGTATTAATTTCTATGAATGATGTTTATGCCTCATGAATGTATGTATTGAATGGTTAAGAGTTTGAATTGATTGAAAGGATTAAAATTGAAGTTTGGATTATCTAGGCTCACTGATTCACCCCTCCTCTCAGTGATTGTATCTCCAACACCATTTTATTCATTAGTGGTATCCCTAAGAATGATAACATCCACTAGGATTTCAATTGTAGTTAATTATTTAATTAGGATATTTGGGTCTCCTCTCTAATGACCATAGAATACTCTATCAGGGTTCGGTGCAAGCCCCTAAAATTAAATAAAGGTAGTCTCTTCCCACGTTTAGGCTCTTCTAGCATCCATGAAATTGGTGTCAAGTTTGGGTGGTGTGGTGTTAAATAAATTAGTGGGAAGGCCTAACCTCCAAAGGTGTAAGGTAACTATGTTATGTGATGGTGGGTTTAGTGTTTTTTTAGGTGATGGTGGAACTAGCTTAGGGAAGTTCCATAGAAGGCAGAGTGGTGAAAATCTAGATGATGAATAGTTTGTGTAGGTGGATGGTGGGTGGATCCTGATGGTAATGTATCATCAACAATTGGTTTGTGTGGCTCTTATGTTGATAGTGAATTACTAGTGCTTAGTTTATTGTATTTTGTTGTTTTATTGTTCCCCTTTGGGGTGCTAGTTTTTTTGGCTCGTCATGTGCCCTATGAGGCTAGTATTTTGTAACCCTTTCAGATCTTCTTATGTTTATTTCTCTCTCAGGTGTTTCTTATTTTTGTAACTCTAATATTTTTTTTAATAAAAAGGGTGAGGGATCCCTGACCCTCAAATCATCTATCAAATTTTTTATATAAATAGTGAATCTTGTTCACATATAATATTCTTGGGATGACTATATATTTATGTTTAAGTAATGGAAATAATCATATTCATAAATTTGAGAATAAAAAATGGTGTTCAAATTTGAATGAATGTTTAGGATTCTTTGCTATATGATGTGAAGGAAAATAAATACTATAATTTCCATACTTGATCTATCTATATGTGTTTCAGAAACATATAAATATAGATTCATTCTTTTGTGATAAAAAATATATATATTTAGAACAAATATTAGTTAGTAGCCAACATGTTCCAATATGAAAAGATAACTATGAACTTAACATAAGCAAGACCATTTCACTTGACACCTTAAATGGGTATTTAAATAAAAAACATTTAAAAACGTGTGATTTTGGTTGCTAACCAATCATATATAAGAGGCATTCAAGTAGAGTAAATAAACTTACATAATTATTAATAAACAAAATATTATATGAGTTACTTATATGTCATGAGTGGAATTGGAATATGCCACTCTTTTTATAATCCCATATTTTCTTAAACTTGTAGTTATTCTAAAATATAAGTGGCATGGTCTCTATGCATATGAATTTAATCTTATTGGGTGTACTATCCTAAAAATCATAGTGAATACCATCAAGATCCATTCTAAGTCCATCTTTAGAGATAACATAAAGCATTTTTTCCCTGAATGTTGGATGATGTAGGAGACCTAATGACATAAAAAATCACCATATTTAGATTTTGAAAGTGGGCATTCTAATATTTATTTTTATTCATAAGAGTAAATATATTATTATATTTATAACATAGTAAAAAAATAGACTTAGGGCCATGGTATGAGTTCAAGTATTTCCCAATTTTTAATTCATGTCAATTGACTAGAAATATGAAATAAAATACAATCATTTTAGAAATAAACCTAATGGACTATCATTCAATATTTCACCTTTTTTTGGATTTTGGGTAATTTACATTCAACATTTATACATCAATAAAATTAAAAATAGATAAAGTATAAGATATGTAAATGAGATGACCAGGGAATGAATTAAGAACCCATCTGATTTCTTTGTAAATGTTTCAAATGAATTAAAAGACCCTAGGATGTTTAGAATAGAAGGACTAGTGAATTTTGTTAAATAACTCCTTGAAAATATTGTCTCTTAAACACTATAGATAACCATCTATTATATGAATAACTGAAGCTGGACATGCTTTATTATACATAAGTGTTGACTCCCTAGAGCATGTAAAGTGAATATCACTATAACAGTGCACAACTCTACAAAGCTCCTTCTTGGGATTGTGTTCCTTAGAAACCAAGACATAATTGAAATGTATAGTATAAATAATTCTCTCATGTTATTTAATTTTTAAAAAAACCAATATAAATAATTATTTGTACAAGAAATAATACTTTCATAACACAACAAAAATGCACTCCAAAGTTTTTTTTTAAAATTTAACGTAATCATTACCATAGATCATGGAAGTATACAAATATTTTAGTATTCATTGGAATCATATTGGGAATTAATCCTTGAGAATCAATAATTTTTTTACCAATTCATGTTTAGTGTCTTATATATAAAACATTATGTTGTCAATGGTTTAGTATAAGGCAACATATTACAATGTAGAAAAGGTAAAAATCACAACACAATTCATATGTCACACAAATTTCCTCTCACAAAAATCTAAAATGTACCAACTTATAACTAAATTTTAGGTAACCCAATAGTGCTCAAATTTATCATCAATATAGTAAAAACATAAAATATAATTTCCAAAATAATCATACATTAAATTTTCAATAGTAATAAAGAGATGGTGAAAACATACATAGTTAGACATTACTCCTAGTGAAAATAATTTAAAAACCACAACATTTTTTTGTCTATCTTGTGAGATTTTCATATTCAAGGATTTTTTTCAGTATGCATATACCTAATATTATGAACTAATTTTAAAAAAATAGTTGATTCCTCTTAATTGTGCCAATTCTACTTCCACATCATTTGATTATGATTTCATTTGGCATTTGACCTATAAAATTAAAATTTTAACTAGGTCTAGAAGATGAGATAATATCAACTCCACTACACCAAATATCATAATATTGACATATCAAACATTTGAACTATAAACTTGACAAGAATAACTACCTCAAACTCACATCTTAACACAATGAATTGCATCTTATAGAAAATTAAATGCATATAATACAGTTCATACGTGCACATGTAAATCACACTTATAATCTTAGAATGTAAAAGTAATGTGAGAACATGTTACATTTGATATATAAGCTATAATTTCTTGTATGTTTTATATTTCCCAGATCATTTGGTATTTCTTATTTGATTTTTATTTTCTAGATCATTTAACATTGATCTATGGGTTAACATAGAAATTTATGTGGTGATTGCATCTAACCAACAAGCATTTCGACCCCATACTTCTATAATTATATGAATCATGGAATAAAATAATGAAAGGAACATGAATGAATCATTCAAACTAATTAATGGTAAATTTCCATATTAGAGTGAATGCATAACTAATAATTTATTATACAAATAAACGTCACTATCATGTACTTTCCTCCCAAACTACTTAGTTCTTCACCTTGATAAACTAAGGTTTAAATGCAAGTGATGAAAAAAATGAAATTAAAAGAGACATGAAATGATATATGTTATAGTTTGATGAATATTATAATAAACCCATTTCCTAATTTTATTTTTTATAATATCAATGAAAAAAATAAAATTGACTGATATGTCATTAAGTGTATCGACATAAATCAAATAGTGGTAGTAATTTACTATATATGTATCCTATAAGTAATATCTATGGGTTATATTTTATATAAAACACATTGAATGAATAATATATTATTACCAAGAATTTTTCCACTCAGATTAATTTCACTACACTATTATCCAAATAAGAATTTATCAAAATAATAATATGTAAATTTATTTTATTAGAAAACTTTAGACATTTAGTAAATAATTTCATATTATAAAGAATACTCTAGAATAATGAGTGAAGGTATAGGTATATATATACATACATACATATATATATACATATATATATATATATACATATATATATACACATATATATAGATATATACATATATATATATATATATATATACATATAGATATATATTTATATATATATATATATATACATATATATACATATATATATATATATATATATACATATATACATACACACACACACACACACACACACACACACAGACACACACACACACACACACACACACACACACACACACACACACACACACACACACACACACACACACACACACACACACACACACACACACACACACACACACACACACACACACACACAAACCACACAATGGGTAAGTGCATGGAGTTGGGCGACAATTCTATGGACTTTTTCATGAAATATCCAAAATGTGTATGCATTATTTTAATAACATGTATACATTATGTTTTATAGATTTGGTAAACACTAAGCCTAGAACACATACATGCTATGTTTTCTAGTCTTGGTAAACACCAATCCTATAATGGGTACACATTTTAAACATGTGTACATGTTATAATGTGTACACGTTATAGTGTGCATGTGTTCATAAAATTATACAAGTACAAATGTTTTTTTACTATACATGTTTTTGAAATTACACATAAAAAAATCACATGCATATTATAATGTGTATACATCTCAAAGAGATGTAAGTATAAACCCTTATATTGTAAAAATATGAGTAATTAAAATTTTGGGGATTACTATAATAAATTTTAATTATAATTTGACATTTATTTTAGTAAATATAATAAATTAGGGTCAATATGCATCTTCTATAATTGGTCTCACAACTTCACAACATACGATTTGTAAGATAGTTTTTCAAAATTCAATCTAGTCAGTAATTAGTCATTTTTAAGGATTATCATATTGACTTAGGGATTTTAGGTCATAAATTTTATAATTGATTTCAATTTTGGGTAAACATGTAGTCATTTGTTAGGTTTTAGAGCCTTCTAGATTGTTTGCTAACATTTATAGGAGTTTTAGATTTGTTAAAATTAAATTTTAAAAACCAATGCATGATCAAACTCTCATTTATATTGATTATAATTATGATTAGGTCCTTTATAGGCCAAAACAAAACACAAAAATACCACAATAATTTAGGACTAGAGAAGATGGAGATAATTTAGGCTACATTTATGTGTGATTACCCCAATTAAAATTGAATTCATCCCAAAGTGGTGTGCGTGGGGAAACATAGGTTGTGTTTGTTACCCATGAACATACAACCACCCATTTATGTCAATTTTTCTTGTTATTATGTCCTTTATAGGCCAAAAGAGACACAAAACACTATATCCAGTTATGACAAGGTAAATACAAATAATTTTAGGTAGATTTATTTATGATCACCCCATTTTCCTCTAATTTAGGTAAAATTTGTGTGATTGTGGTAACTATTATCTCTCAATTTTGCACCCTTGGAGAGTTTTTCGATCCTCATCCAAATTTAGTTAAATTTTATATTACCTTTATGCCTATGGGTTGCCTAAATTAGAGTTAACCCTCTAGATTTAAGGGCTATCTCCCTAGATTAGTCTTTGATAGATTATCACCTATACTACTTGTTTTCTTGGGATGAAAAGAGATAAAAGGAACATGAAATTAAATTATTATAATGAGGTGATACACTATATTTATGTCCTCTAAAATACCATTTACTTTCACTATGGAAGATGACTCACAATACTAGCTCCAACATCCTAGATTACTCTAACATAAGTGTTTTAATCATGGAGGTGATATGCATTGCACTTATCTAGGTGGATGAACAAGAGGTCTAATTGTAGATACTAATGTTATTAATTACATTAATATATAAAAAAATACACTATCTGCACTTCATGTGACCTATTAGAGAGAAGACTACTTGCACTAAACATTAAAGAATAAAGATAACATAAGGATATATAGTTATCACTTGTCATTCCACTATGCACTACTTCACATAGTTAGACAAGAAGTTATGAAATAAAAACTAGATTTGAATTCTTTATTCAAAGTAAAATATAGTATTAAAACTATTAGGGCTTCACCATACCAATTTTTTATCTTTTTATAATGCCAAAATGGCATGAATATATAGAGCATAGAAGAGGAGAGATAAGGAGTGACATTGGATAGTCACAAGGCCAAGTGTCAAGACTTGGAAAATATTTAAAATGTATGTTAATGAGTTAGAAAATAGGTCATGAATTTATCTTGGATAAGTCTCAATCACAAACATGACATCTTCCTCAAGTTGGTAAAGTGAAACTCTATTGATCTTCTTGAAACTACCTTTTTGATGAAGAGTGTAATTGACTATACAAAACTATATTTGAGGGATTTTACACATGTGATATGACTTTAGGAGGTGGAAAAATGATTAGTGAATATCACCATGCACTCCTCCAACTAATAATCTCCTATTGACACTTGTTGTTCACTATTTGTAATCACTCATTAGCCTTCTAGGCCTCAATTATCACATTTATCACATAGATGACTTGTACCTATTCAAAGAGATTCATTGCAGATATGTTAAATCTTATTAAAAACCTTTTTACCTTACATTTCATTAGGTATAACTCAAAATAACTCCAAACCACACTTATCATCTCCAATTTTGGTAGTCACTCACTTTCTCACTATTCTGTCTAAGACTACCTATAGTGACTAACTTAGAAGAGGAATTTACATGCATCACTAAGGTGATAATTGAATATTAGGAGTTATGAAAAGTACACACATACCTCTCATAATGGCTTTCACCTATTTATTCCCTTTTTAACCTATAAAACAACTCAAATCTTGCAAGAAACACTGAATTAGGCATGTCCATATAAGTGACAGTATGAAATAATTGGGTGAAAAGGAGATTGAGAGAGTTATAAACAAGAATAAATCATTTTTCAAGACAAAAGACCCTTTTTTGATGCATTTCCATTCATCTTTTCTCCATCGTGTTCTTAAGAGGGTTTTAGGTCATCTGGGTTCTTAATGTTGATTCATAAAGGTTAAATGCTTAACCTTTAAACCAACTCCACAAAATTTGAGTTCATAACCCTCCTTAACTAACCTATCTTCTTAAGGCACCATTTAGCTCATCCATACAATATGAGCAAAATAAACTAACTTCTCAAGTTCCTACTTGTATTTTGTGTACTTTTGAGATAGATTTAGGCCAAAATGACCAATTTGAGTTGGTATCCACATAAAAATGGGTATAATCCATCCTAATATCTCTCCTAAAGTATCTCACATGGTTTTAAAAGATCTCATGATCATGGAAGTGTCATTAGACATCTTAAGGGTTTAGGCCTAGACTTAGGCCTAATATACAAGACTATGTATTTGAGTGTGTGGCCACTTCTGAGTGGTCCCCATGGATATAGGTGTTTATTCACAATTTTTTACATCCCAATAAACTCTAAAAAACATAATATAGTAATTATAAACTCTATCATTTACTCTTTCACCATCTATGTATTAGGTCTATGGGTTGCCTTGTTTGTGAAGTGCCTCTACTCTAAGATAAAATAGAGGGTACTTACCCCATTAGTTTGACCCAAATGAGAATATGGAGGGATTTTTTACATCATGAGGATCATATGTTTCAATTTTAAAGATTTTATTATGATTCTATATCTCTCAAACCTTCAAATTCCTCAAGACTGGCTTCTTAAAGTGTATGCAAGATTTTGACTGACTGTAAGTTGAGGTTCATGCCCAGTTTGATTCAAACCTATTTGTTTCCTTTGTTAGATAATCATATGAAAGTGTGATATAATCATTATTAAAGTGATTTATATATGTTCATTTCATATTATATCTCTACTCACCCACTAAACTATACCTTTCATTAGCTTAGACTGGTCTGCAATCATCATTTTAAAATATAGGTACAACTTGGGAAGTCAAAAGACTCCCATAGGTGATGATAAGTGTTTGTATATTTTACTTTACTATTTTTAGTCCCTCCTAACATCATTGAGGGTATATCACACCTAGATATACACACCTCTATTTTGGGACCACACATTCATTCCATTATTATCAATATATTATGTGCCACTTTCAAGTTGCAATGATACATGTTCATTTGACCTAATAGCTTTGTTTCTCATTAAGTATTTTTAGTATAAAATTGTCTGAGTTGAAACCATTCAACCATCCTTATCCCTTGACCAAATAATATCCTTCTTAAAATGGCATGTTATTACTATGTCTAGGCTTCAAAAATGGAGCCATACGGCTTACTTAGACTTCATCAAATTTCACCAACATATGACATTGTGTGAGGCTGAATATTCTTTTAGAGAAACTAAGGTAAAAAGTCCCATTTGTAACTTTTTCGACTTTGTAGATCTCCATCTAGGTCTAGTTATATGTAATTACTTCATTATTAGACGATGATCTTATCCTAATCCATGAATTGGTTTAGAGATATCAAAATAATTTGAAATGTCTTCAAACATGTTTTAGTCTTTATTTTATGTCTAAACATGATTAGGTTTCTAGTAGCAACCTATAGATGGTGCTTAAATTGGTTTGGCTGAGTTGCTCTTGAAGGTGATACTCATAACTAACCTCTAACCTTGTTTTAGTCCTAGTATTATCATCTTTAGGATCTCTTCAAAACTTTGAGACTCTAAACCTCATCAATACTATGTCTTAATACTCCTTAATAGTATTGTAGGTGATTTTTTGCTTATATGTGACATTAACCTTCAACCTCACCTAGTTTCAAAGCTTTGAGATTTTAATTGGTCTATCAGATTTTGATTAGACCATCACCATGCTTTGAGAGGAGGTAGAAAAATTGCATTACCTTTGATCTGAAGCCACTTAAAGGAGGAAAAAGTCTAAAATTATGAAAGCATTGTCTTCAACCTTCAATGGTGTTCATTTCTAACATAGGGAGAATGATCTTGCCTGTTCTTTCACTTTCACATGTGCAAACTAGTTTTAAATCCTCATGAAATGAATGAAAATTCTTTTCAAGACCACATAAAATGCTTGGTTTACACAAACCAATGTAAATAAATGGGAAAACTGAAGCCATTGGGGATGCATAGGTAGTTTGGAGGAACTAACAGTCTTAGTGATTGTTCATTAAGTAAATACCACCAATATTGAAAATATGGACATGGAATGGAAGTACATAGGGACCCCTAATAGCCACCAAGTGTACTCAATTAAAATCTCCTCCTCCTATCTGTACTGAAGGAAAATCATTTGACTTTGTTTACTATCCCAAGAAATTAATGAGAGAGAGATTGGTTTTTCTCAAATTTGGATATGTCAAAGCTTCTTGATTCTAGAAAAGACTTGTGGGGATCTCAAGAGACTTCTCTAAAGCCTTTACACATGTCAAATGAGTTGATCAGTCCATACAATTTATTGAAACTACCTTTTTTGTAGTTGATCTCCTTCCTTGTACATTGAACCTAGAATTTTCACTTTCAAAACTACCATCTAACACCTATTTGACATGTGGTATGTTATATTTCATCTTAATACCTTTGTGCTTTGATATAAAACTATACATTTCATTAAATGACCAAAATATGGCATGAAATGACATAAGAAAAGAAAGGATAAATATGACCAAGGTGAAAACATATTATATGACCCTTAAACTATGACTTAACCCTATTTAGGACCATGGTGGAAACTTTAAGACTTAGAAGACATTATGAAAACTTTGCAGATCTAGGGGGGTTGAATTAATTTGACCTAGGGGTAAAATTAGTCAACATTTGGTGATTTCTAAGGGGTAGCATACCTTCTATGCTAAAGAACAGTAGCCTTCTCCAATCCTTGGGCAATGGAGTCACATATATGCTAAATTTGACACTGATATGCCTCTGAACAAACCATAAACACACACTAAACATATAAAGTAAAAAAAAACACATAAGGGGAGACACCAAAACACAAACATAACTAAAATGAAAACACAAACCTATCCTAACATGTACAATACCTCAAAACACTTGAGGTAAAGAATAAATTCTTCATTGCTTCAAATATTGTCAAAGACAATGCTTTTAACATCACTTCTTTTCCATGAAAACAAACCCTCATATGATGTATACTTGTCAATAAACACTTGCTTATGTAGATATTCAAATGATTTACCATTTTTGGATCTTTTGTTGACTACAAGTGTATCACTTGGAGATCTCATGAACACTCCATCTAGCATTCTAAGAGGTTTTCTTGACTTTGTATCTTGCTTGTTTTCTTTGATGTCTATTTGATGTTCTTCATTTTACTTATTAGGAAACATGAAACCTTGTTCAACCTCACATTCAACTAGACCATGATATATTTGATTTCTGGGACCATCAAACTTATCTCCTTGCTACTTAAACATGTCCAAAATTGGTTCAACATTAGACTAAGGTTTGGACTACTCCTCAACCACACACATGTATGCCTTGACTTCATTGTAGTCCTTCATAACTGTAGCCTTCTTGAGAGTTGTTTGAAACTTATTCTCATGCTCAATAGGACACTCTCCTTCATTTTTATAAGGTCCATCAATAAAATTCATATCATGTTCATGCTTATTAAGGAGAGTTGGCTTTCTTAGTTATTTAAACTCTTAAACTATGGCATGAAACTATTGTCATGGATCATCTTATTTTTCATGGTTGTCACATCTATGGGATAATTCATATTGATAAGGAAGAATGAAATTATCTTCCTCATTATCCTAATCTATCATACTTTGAAAACCATCATCATCATCCATATGAATAAGATAATTACCCTCAATAGTTTTTTGAAAAGGATCATCGAGGCTTACCTCATAATGTTCATCACTTTCATCATGGATGATGCATGTGCCAAGGTATATATCTTAAATGAAATCATATGGATCATATCCATAAGTGTCAAAATCATACTTATCTAGGAAAATATCAGAGAAACCTTCAAGTTTGGATGATGTTCCATCATCTATAGCATGCTCTTCTTGATCATTGATAGTACAATTCAGATTAAAACTTGCTTCCACATATGGCTCAATGTGAAAATTGGCAAATTGTTGTGTTATAATAGTCACCTTTGATCCATACCTTGTTCTAAAATCCAAGAAGTACCAATCAACTAAGAGATATCATCCTATCTTGGTGGTGAAGTCCCTTGATAAACAAATAACAAAGTGAGCAGGTAAATCAACCACCACTATGTCTTGAAGGATTAGGAAACTTGGGCAGACACACAAGAAAACTCTAAAACTTTTGATGATCCCTAATAAATTATCTAGTGTCCCATAAATTTTTAATACTCCCTTGCTATATGGCTCATATTTCAATCCCAACTTATCTACCATAATTTTAGGCATAAAGGAAGTATTTGATCCATTATCCATAATACAATTATGAAAAAACTCGTCTCCCATAATGAGGGTGAGATAAAAATGTGGGGGTTTTCAAATTTGGTATGGGGTTAAACAATGTGAGTAGGAGCATTAGTGAAGGATGCACCACTATGTTGTGATGGTTAAGGACTAGTATGGATTTGGAATAGTTGCTCTTGAAGTAGTTCCTTTTGATCGAGCATGTGGAATACTTCCCAAAGAGATATATTAGTTTTAGCATTCTTTAAGGAATCAATGATATTCAAATAATAAACACTCACATTTTATTGCATTATTAAAGGCAAATAAGTGACTTGGGCTTGAGGTAATGGATTACTTTGAGTCACCCTCCCCACATTCTGATTTTGAAGAGGTGCAAGACTTGTAGGGTCTACCACATTTGCATTCACACCTTGTTGCCTTGAATGAGGATTGTTTGGACTTGTGTCTACATCATGAACATCTCCAAAATCTCTCCTCTTTGATTCTTGTGTTGGATGAAACTGAAATACTCTAATTTAGGATAAGTGTATCTTCCACTTAAAATTTTACAAGGCTCACTCCTTAAGGTTTCCATTCTTCATTTATTTTTACTTTCATAAAGTTCTCATCTTTTACTATCATTTGAGGAGTAAGTATTCCTTGAGCTACCAAATCTTGTATTTCACCTTCATTGGCATTATTATGCTATCGTTGAGGCTATCATTCTTCTCCTTGGACTAAGTTACTATGGACTAGAACCATGGCTCTTGTATTGGGAGGATAATTAGGGTTATAGGCATTAGATGTCCTATTGAAGTTAGGGTGACCTTATCCCCTCCCTTGACCATATTGTTGAGGTGGGAATATATTTGATTTTGGAGGTTAAGATTAGGGGTTTTGGTTAAATCCATATTGTATATTTATTTTCCTAAATAGAGATTCTAAGGCCTTAGATCTTGCCTCCCAATAAATGGTATCTTATAAATTCTTTGGGGAAGCTCTATACTTGTTACTTAAACATGCAATTGGAGCAAGACTTGAAGAAGTCAAAGAAATGTTAGGAAGAATAGGCATAGAGGATTTTAGAAAGAGTTTACTGGCTCGTATCAAACCATTCTCATCTTTGATGGCTATATCATAGGCTTCAGGAAAGTGTATCCACCCATAGACTATAACATGATAGCTATATCAGTCCCAATAGCTCTTAGGTTTGTTGGGAAAATTAAACTTATAGGGTGTCTCATAAGAGGTGGAAGCCTATACCATGTTCTTTGGAATCTCTCATTGAAGTCATGCATAGTTTTTTTAGGACCTCTTTGAATCACATTAAGATGATGAATGGGTGATATATAATCACCCTTGTCTTCAAATCTTTGTGTGAATAATTCCCCAAACTCATCCCAAGTAGTGATACATCCTCTTAGTAATGTTCTATACCAATCAAGGGATTTTCCCCTAAGAGACATGGTAAGTATTCTGACTATAATAATAACTTTAATGACATTATGGAAATTTCAAAAGTTAGAAATGCCCCTAATATGTTCACTTAGGGTGATATGACCTTCCCCATTGAAAGTGGGAACACTCTTGGTGGCATTGGGAGGGATATCATCATAGGCATTGAGGTGTATAATATTTTCAGTATTGAAGGTTGGGAAAGCATGCTACCTATACATATTCTCCTCAAATTCCTCTTCACCCTCTTTCTCTTATTGACTTGAAAAATCTTCTTTCTCTTCAAATGTCAAGATGGGATGAGGATGTTGAACTTCAAGAGGAAGTTCAAGTTAAGGTAATGGGTTTATGGGATAGTTACATCTACTAGTTTTTGACCTAGTATAGACCATGAAAAATGAACAAAAAAATAAAAAAAATTCTATAACTAGATATTACCTTTAGTGGAGTCACCAAATGCTGAGTAGAACACACATATGTAGTTGTGATATTGTCAAAACTAGCACTGACATTGATAAGACTTGATTGAGATAATAGTTCCATCATGAATGGAAAAACTATTGTCACTCAATATTTAACCCTTAGATAAGTTTTTTAAGCCTCTTATAAATTGAGTGAAACATTGGATTACCTCTAGGCTTATGGGTTGCCTATAGTAGAGGTAAACCTATAGATTTAAGGGCTAGTTCCCTAGATTAGTCTTTGATAGCTTATCACTTATACTAATTAATTGCTTAGGATGAAAAAAGATATAAGGAAGATGAAAGTAACATATTATAATGAGGTGATACACCAGATTTATCTCCACTAGACTACCATATACTTACACTATGGAAGATGACTCACAATACTAGCTTTAACATCCTAGATTACTATAACGTAAGTGTTTCAAATATGGAGGTGATATGGTTGAAATTTATCTAAGTGGATGAAAAATAGGTATGATTATGGACAATAATGTTATTCCTTACACTTAGAGATATACAAATACACTAGCTATAGTTCATGTGACCTGTTAGAGAGAAGACTACTTGCACCAAACATGAAAGAGTAAAGAGAACACAAGGATAGATATTTATCACTTGTCATTCCATTATGCATTACTTCACATACTTAGACAAGAAGTTATGAACTAAAAAATATATTATAAGGATTTTTTGAAAGGCATATACAATATTCAAACTAATAAGGCTTCTCCATACTAGGTGTGGATCTTTTTACAATGCTAAAATGGAATGAATATATAGAGCATATGAGAGGAGAGAGAAGGAGTGACATTGGATAGTCATAAGGACAAGTGTCAAAACTTGGAAAAAAGTTACAATGCATGATAATTAGTTGGAAAATATGTCATTAAGTTTTATTAGATAAGTGTTAATCATAAACATAACATCTTCCTCAAGTTGGTGAAGGGACACTCTATTAATCTTCTTGAAAGTACCTTATTGATAAAGAGTCCACTTGACTATACAAAAATATCTTAGAGGGATTTGACACATGTTATATGACTCAAAGAGGTGGAAACATGATTATTGAAGATCACCATGCACTTCTCTAACTGATAACCTCCCTTTGACACTTGTTTTTCACTATTTAAAATCACTCATTAGCCCTCCAGGCCTTGATTCTCACATTTGTCACTTAGATGACTTGTACCTACTCAAGGACATTAATTTTAGATATGTTAGACACTTATTCAAAACCTCTTTTCCTTCCATTCATCAATTATATCTCAAAATAACTCCAAACAACACTTATCATCTCTAATTTTGGTAATCACTCACTTTCTCATTATTCTATCCAAGACTTGATACAATGACTAACTTAGAATAGGAGTTTACATGCATCACTAAGATGAGAATTGAATATGAGGAGTTAGGATAAGTCCCACACACCTCCCAAAATGGCTTTCACCTATCTATTCCCTTTTGTACGTATAAAACAACTCAAATCCTACAAGAAACATTGAATTAGGCTTGTTTGTACAAGTGAAAAAATGTAATAATTGGGTATCAAGGATATTGAGACAGTTATAAACAAGTCCAAATCATTTTACAGGTGAAAAGACCCCTTCTAGATACATTTCCATTCATCTTTTATCCATCAAATTCTTAAGAGGGTTTTAGGTCATCTAGGTTCTTAGCATTGATTCATAAAGGTTAGACATTTAACCTTTGAGATAATTACACAAATTTTGATTCCATGACCCTATGAAACTACCCCTAGGTACTTGAGGCACCATGTAACTTCTCCATACATATATGAGCAAAATAAATTGGCTTCTCGAGCTCCTACTTGCATTCTGGGTACCTCTAAGACATGTTTAGGCCAAAATTTGAGTTGATATTCACATAAAAAAGGGTCTAATACATTATCAAATCTCCCTTGAAGGATCACACGTGATTTGTAAATATCTCATGATCATGGAAGTGTCATTAGACACCTTGAGGGTTTAGGCCTAGTCCTAGGCTTAGTCTGCAAGACTGTGTATTTGAGTATGTGGAAACTTCTAAGTGATCCCCATGGATATATGTGTTTATGAACACTTTTTTACATCAAAATAAACTATAAAAAACATACTAAAGTCATTCTAAACTCTACCATTCATACTTTGACCATCCATGTATTAGGTTTGTAGGTTACCTTATTTGTGAAGTGCCTCTGGTCTGAGATAAAATAGAGGGTACTTCCCCTATTCATTTGACCCAAATGAGACTATAGAGGGATTTATTAGTTAATTATTACCGTATATGTCAAGTTTAAAGCTATTAATATGATTTTATAGCTCTCAAACATTCAAATTCCTCAATACTATCTTCTAAGAGTGTATGTAAGATTTTGACTGACTGTAAGTGGAGGTTCATGCCCACTTTGGTTCAACCCTCTCTACTTAATTTGTTTTATAATCATATAAAAGTGTGATATCATCACTATGGAAGTTATTTATACATATTAATTTCATCTTACATCTCTTCTCACCAACCAAACTATACCTTTCATTAGCCTAGATTGGTGTGCAGTCATCATTTCAAACTATAGGTGTAATTAGAGAAGTCAAAAGACTCCTATAGGTGATGATATGTGCTTGGATATTGTACTTTACTATTTTTGGTCCCTCATAAGGTCACTAAGGGTATCTCACACCTAGATAGACACACCTCTATTTTGAGACCATACAGTCATTCCATTATCATCAATATATTATGTGCCACTTACAAGTTGCAATGCTACAGGTTCATTTGACCTAATAGATCTATTGTTGATTGAATATTTTTAGTATAAACTTGTCTAAGTTAAAATAATTTAACCATCCTTCTCCCTTTACCAAATAATTTCCTTATTTAAATGATATGTTATTACTATGTCTAGGATATAAGAATGGAGACATAAGGCTTACTCAGACTTCATCAAATTTCTTCAATAGATGAAATTGTTTGAGGTTGAATCATCTTTTAGAGAAACTAAGGTAAACAATCCCATTTGTAACTTTTTCATCTTTGTAGATCTACATATAGTTATAGTTTTATGTAATGACTTCATTATTAGAAAATGATTTTCTCTTGATCCAGGCATTGGTTTTGAGATATTAAAATAAGCTCAAACATATTCAAACATGTTTTGGTCTACATTTTAGGTCTGAACATGTTTTTGGTTTCTAGCAACAACCTGTAGATGTTGATTGAAGTTATTTGGTTGAGTTTCTCTTTTAGGTGATTGTCATAACTAACCTTCAACATCCAACCTTGGTTATTCCTATTATTATCATCTTTAGGATCCCTTCAAAACTTTGAAATTCTAAACCTCATAAATATGATGTCTTAGTAATCCTACATAGTCTTATAGGTGATTGTCTTCTTGTATGTGAGCTCAACCTTCAACCTCACCTAGTTTCAAAGTTTTGAGATTTCCATTGGCCTATAATATTTTGATTAAACCATCACCATGATCTGAGAAGAGGCAAAAAAAGTGCATTACCTTTTATATGAAACTACTTACAAGAGGAAAAACTCTACAATTATGAAAACACTATCTTCAACCTTCAATGGTGCTCACTTCTATCATAGGGAGAATGATCTTGCCTATTATTTCACATTCACATATGGAAAATAGTTTTAAATCCTCATGAAATGAATGAACATGCTTTTTATGTCCACATACAACACTTGGTTCACATAAACCAATGCAAATAGATGGGAAAACCAAAGCCATTGGGGATGCATAGGCAGTTTAGAGGCACTAACAGTCTTAGTGATTGTTCATGAAGTATGAACCACCAATCTTACAACTACATCCATGGAATATAAGTAAATAAGTACCCCTAACAACCACCAAGTGCACTTAGTTCAACTCTCCTCTTCCTGTTTATACTGAAGGAAAACTATTTGACCTTATTAACTTACCCAAGAGAGCGATGAGAGGGAGAGGATAGTTTTGTTCAAATTTGGATCTATCAAAGCTTTATAATCATATAAAATACCTATGGATATCTCAAGAGAATTCCCTAAAGCCTTCACATGTGCCATATGAGTTGATCAATTTATACAACTATTTGAAACTACCTTTTTTATAGTTGATCTCCTTCTTTGTATGTTGAACCTACATTTTTCATTTTTAAAAATGCCATTTGACACTCTAACATGTGGTATGTTATATTTCATCTTAACACCTTTGTCCTTTGGTATAAAACCATACATTTCATTAAATGACTAAAATATGGCATGAAATGACATAAGAAAAGAAAGGACAAATATGACCAAGGTGAGAACATATTATATGACCCTCAAATTATGACTTAAACCTAATTAGGACCATGGTGGACACTTTAAGATATATAAAAACTTATGAAAACTTTGCACATGTAATGGGTTTGACTTAATTTGACCTAGGGGTAAAATTAGTCAACAGTAACATAAGTTGTATTGTGACCCTTTCACATCTAACCAATAATTTATGTTGATTTTACTTGTGATTAGCTCCATTATATGAAAAAGGTGACACAATAACACCATATCCAATTGTGACCATGGAAATATAGAAAAATTATATTACATGTATATGTGATCACCCTAGTTCAGTTTGAATTCAAGCCAAAGTGGTGTGATTTGGGTAACATAGGTTGCATTGATGACTTGCACACACAAAACTACCCCTTTATGTTGATTTCACTTGTGATTAAGTCCCTACTATGTGTCATTCCTTATTCTTCCCAAAAATCATTGGTGTTATTCAAAAACATATTAGAGGGATTGATATAAATTATTAAATTTATGTAATATAATACAATACAACCTAACAAATCTTTGACTCCACAAGATGGGTATGGGTGCCCATCAATAATTTATCGATACATAGTCACCCTTCTCTATAGATAATCATCCCTTAATTCAAGGTATTAATATAGTATGGTCCTAGACCTCAATTTATTGATATATTATCTATTTCCTCTCTCTCTCTCTCTCTCTCTCTCTCTCTCTCTCTCTCTCTCTCTCTCTTCTCTCTCTCTCTCTCTCTCTCTCTCTCTCTCTCTCTCTCTCTCTCTATGTGTGTGTGTGTGTGTGTGTGAATAAAACCCTCCCAATATCTATGTGGTACCCTTTCAAAATAGATATAAACAATCAATCATTAATTGTGTGCCCCTCACCAATTATGGGACCTCTCTCTTGGGCTCAAATATACATGGTTAGTATAAATATATAGGAGTAACACATATATATATAGAGAAATGGGATAGCCACCACCATTTAATGTGATGTTGTAATATATATGCCCTATCAATATCCAAAATAGATGGAAGGGAGTAAGGTAAATTATTTGGGTATCCTTCAAGCATAAATCACTGATGACTAATGTTATATATTCAATATCTATAGGGGTGAGGGTGTCATTATATATATAATGACACCCTCACCCCTATAGATATCAAATATATAACATTAGTCATCTTAAATCATAATGACATGCTCACCCCTATAGATATCAAATATATAACATTAGTCATTAGTGATTGATGCTTTAAGGATACCCAAATAATTTACCTTACTCTCTTTTGTCTATTTTAGATATTGATAGGGCATATATAATACAACATCACATTAAATGGTACACACACACACAAATACACATGCACATGCACGTGTGTGGGCACACACACACACACACACACACACACACACACACACACACACACACACACACACACACACACACACACACACACACACACACAAATAATTAAGCACTCAATTTATAAGCCAATATTGGTCCCCTATCTATAAATTAGAACTCAAACACCCATGTCTATATCTAGGGAGGATAGGGGCCCCTCTATATAGATGGAGACTCAATAAATTTATTATATTTAATCATGGGCCCCTATCTATTTATGGGAACTCACCAATACCTATTTATGTCTAAGTAGGGTGAGGGGTGTGCATGGTTTGAACCTTTAGTCTTCAATTCATGGGCCTAATGAGTTGACCAATAATCCACCCCACTTCTTTAGATATGGTATGGCTATAATGAATCTATGCCATATGCATATCCTATATCTATGTAAGGCATGTCCTTTCAAGATGAATGAAGTAATGTGAATAATATAACATAAATGATATGATCAAAGTAGGATTTTCATATGCTTACTAGTTAAATTGAGGATCAAAGTAGGATTTTCATAGTTTCATTAAAGAAGTGTGTTCCTCTATTACTAGTTAAACTAAGTGGGCACTTGTAATTACTTATGATATTCTCCCATATGAATCATGCAGTAGTGGAGATAGTGAAATTTTTAATAGGCACTACCTCAACCAACTTTATGAAATAATTAGTGGCCACAAAAATATATCTTACACTTGTACATGTTGTTACAGGGGTAATCATCCCAACAAAATCAATGGCCCAATTTTCAAATGGTGCATAAACAAGGATGGAGATGAGAGGCATCTCATCTTGATAGTTTGGCTTCCCTATTCACTGGCATATGTCACATGCCTTAGTGTAATATTTTGAATCTTGGAATAGGCTTGGCCACCACAAGCTTGATTGCACCACTTTATGTGTTATTACATCTCTAATGCAATGGCCTCCTATGATCCCCTCATGCACCTCATATAGAATGAAGTCTATTTCATGTTTTAAAACACATTGGTGTAAGACTTCATCTTGACTTAATTTATATAGCTCCACATTAATGATCTAAAAGGGGGTGGTGTGAATGTCAAGTTGTTTTCTTTAGTTATCATGGTTTGGGGTGCAAACCCAGACATTAGAAATGCAGTTATCTCTACCAAGTCTTTGAGAATGTGTTAAAATATATAGATTTGTGTGTTTGGCATGTCATATTCAATGGGAAATACCACATCTTAGAGTTGATGCATGATAAATGGTCTAATCCCAAGTTTTACTTCCTAGGTTTTACCATAATTGAGAACTATAATTCTTGAAATAGAATTATCCATCTACAAATGGGCCCATGGAGAATGGGCTTATACATAAGGTACTTAAGTGCCTCATGATCAGTGAAAAAGATGAATGGGTTCACCAATAAGTATTACCTAAATTTATAGAGGGCATAGACCATGACCAATGCCTCACACTTGATAATTGTGTAATTTTACTATTCTAGGGTCAATTTATGACTTGTGAAGGAGATAAGTTGATCCATCTTACCTTCACTAGATTGTGACAAAATAGTGTCAATTGTAAAGCCATATGCATTGACATGGATATGGAATGGATTTGTCTTGTCAAGAAATTGAAGGATAGGCATGTTAGCCATCTTGAGCTTTAGAGTTTCAAAGGCATCCTCTTATGCTGCAGTCCAGTATAATGGGTCATCCTTGTGCAATAGCTCCTCTAGTAGCACTGCGATCCTTGCATAGTTCCTTATAAACTTTATATAATATCCATAATGGCCAAGAAAGGAATGGACATATTTTTTCATGGAAGGGGTTTGGAGTTGTAGAATAATAACAATATTTGAGGGGTCAATGAGTAGACCATATTTGTAAATGATGTGCTTGAGAAAGGTTCTAAATGGTGTCATAAAGATGCACTTTTTAAGGTTTAAGGATATCTATAGCTATCTATACCTCTCAAACATGAGGCATAAGTTATCATAATAGTCTCTCATGATCCCATAAATGGTTTAATCATCAAGTTATACTTAGAGGAACTTATGGATAAAATCCTTAAATGTAGTATTGACCACTCTGGAGAATATGGATGGTGTATTATTGAGCCTAAAGGGCATCATGTTATAAGTGAAACAACCCCATTATATTGTAAAGGTGTTCTTAGGTTTATCCTCCTCTTAAATTTGGACTTGATGGTATCTAGAGAAACCATTAGTGAAAGTATAGATTTCACAGCCTACGACTCGATCCAAGACTTTGTTAATGAATGGAGTTAGGAAGGGGTTAGTGACATAGGTGGCATTTAATAGTTGGTAATAAACAAAAATGTGGATGCACCCATCCTTATTAATGATAATCACCATGGGGCTCACCCATTATAACTCTTACACTAGGTAGATTACTCCTATGACTAGCATACCATCAATCTTTATTATGACCTTGGTGTGGAGATTAAGATTCATTCTATAGGGGAGATTTTTGATAGGTCAAACACCATACACCACCTTTATGCTCATTTTTACAAGGGATGGTTGAGTGCCTTTCATATCCTATTAATTACACAAAAAAATATTGAAACTCCTTTAAGAGATCCACAATTCACGGCAGCTCTATGTCAGACCAATATGCACCTAGAGTAGCCACCTTTGGTTCTCCTTTTATGCCAATATCAACTTGGGTTGTCTTGAGTGGTGTGTGGTAGGGCTCACTTCTATCCTAATGTGTGTCCTCAAATTGCATACTCCCCTTAGTTGTTTTTATGTGGAGATTAGTAGGGTCTTCCTCATCAAGGGCACTATCATCCACTTAGCATATGATCTTCCTCTTTCCTATCAAGTATGTCAAATTTCACACTTTCTAGACATTTGTATCTTCATCAATTGAGCCATTATTTACTACCTAATCCTTAAATAAATTTGGGAGATTTAATCCTTTCTCCCCAAAGACATCTTTTATAATTATGATAGGGTACATCCTAGATTTGTTGGCCATGAAAAACACATGAGGGGAAGGCCTCAAGGATGGCCTACCCATCTTCTCCCATATGCTCCTTGTCAATATATTAACCTCAACACCTATGTCAATGATGACCTCACATATAGATCATCCATACTGGTGGCATTTACAAATAGCTCTTGATCATACTCCATGTTCTATATATACATGACCTCTCATGCCCTTTCCATGTGTGGTGCAGAAATTTCAACTGGCTTCTACCTGACATGTTCTAAAATCAAATTCTTCAATAGGGGTACCATCCATTCTATCTATAGGAGGTGCAAGATCTCTATTACCTCTTGTAACTCAACCTCTTGGCTTACTTATTATGGGAGGCAGTAGCTTGTACCTCTAGATCTTGTGCTAGTTGGAGCTCTCCTATTTTGAATCATAATCATAGGCTACTACAATACATCTTTTTGATGTGTAGGGTCTGGGTAACGTGTAGCTTTGGGTTCTAACCATGTGATGTACTCAGTATAAATTGGTTCCCCATATTATAAGTGAAACTTTGGTATTGGTGAAAATGACATCTAAGTGGTGAGCCTAGTATGAGTAGTCTCCTTTACCTTAGCCATGTAAATGAATGGATGAATTAATGATTATATGTGTCCATTAATATATACATGTTATGTTATGGATTAATGATGTTTTTTTTATTAGATTATACTTATGTAACCTTACTTAATATATGGTTGAAAGGTAGAATAAGACTATAAGAATCTTACTTGGTCACAATACTTATAGAGAAGCCTGTAGTAAAAGAGGCTTCCAAGCTATAGCAGTTATCAGTGTGTAGGTTTCCACCTATAATTGCATGTAGCAAATGTAGGCTTTCACCTAAAGGTTTCCTGTAACAACTTCTAATCTATATGATTTCCACCTACAGGTTTCTCATAACAACTATAGGTTTTCACCTATAGATCGCCCATATAAACTATAGACTTCCACCTATAGGAGCCCATAGCCACTACATTTAACCAACTATTGCTGTGATAATATGTAATTGGTTTTTAAGGACACATCCAACTATATTAGAAACAAAGTAAATGATTGAAGAGGATCCTCTATATTAGCTATACAAATCCCTCACATGTATAAAAACTTGGATGTGGTACCAAAAGATGAATAAGATAAGGACAATGGAAAGGAGAAAAAGAAGCAAAAAATCAAATAAAATATATTGTCCTTTACCCAGTTAGGGCTAAAAATAAGTAAGTTTAAGTTACTAACCACCTGGAGGTTGACTGTGTTAGTTGTAAAATATTTTCACCTTTCCTAGTTTAGTGTCTACTTTTAGAATTAAGAATATTTAGTTCTTATACACTTGCTACAAAGGGTTTATTTGAACTTACTCGATGAAATAATAGATATAGAGTCTTCCTCCTTGAACTCCCTTACCTCTAGTACATTGATTTATGTGAATGATTAAAAAAATGGCATCGAATCCCAAGTATATTTACTAATGAGCTTAGTTACCTCACTATTAATGTTAATTCCTACAAAATATTTTATAATCTATCCATATTTAAAATTTGAATACATGCCATTGATCTTGGGAAATCGAACGGTTCATGTTTAGAGGTGTAATCATTGCCACTGACAATTTAAATACTTTGAAAACTTGTACCACAATACTACTCTATCATATCAAGACCATTGTGGGTTAGCAGTATGGTAGAGTTAGAATTTTACTCTCCTCACTATACCGTACACCTTTGATTTGCTTGCTATCAGATAGTGGGTCAAATAGTCACATACCACCACCCCATGCACACCCTTTTAGACTCCCATGGGATGGCAGGTTAATTCTAGTGATTGTTTACTGCCATCTCATAGTGTCACTATTTACCCCTAGTGAGGTTGTGTTATTAGTTTTTTTATGTATTTTAAGTGGGAATATAGGGTTATATTATGAATGCAGTATTTTAGATATCATTTTATTAAAAATATTGAATTTTTTTTTTAATTTTTCAGTCTCTTACTTTTAGTTTTTAGTGTCATTCAGACTTAAGATATCATTTCTTTGTTTGTATTAAGGAGGCTTAGTCAGGTAGAGAGACTTTTAGAATAGGAATCAGGGCTTTAGTCACTGGGCTCAAAGCTAGTTATGATAATGAAACCAGACAAATTTTGAAGGTTCTAACATAGGGGTTGTCATTTTTCAAAAAAATCCTAAGTATGAAACCCTTGTACCTTGAGGATTTTGGTCTTATAATTTGTTGTTCACCTCTTGTTTTGATTCTAATCTTTAAAGTTCTCACACTAAAAGTTAATGAGGATATTTAAGTTAGGGGGTTGATTGACCAACCCATTTTCTATTGATTTTAAAGGGGGAGAATTGAAGCAGTAAAACATAACATGATCTAGAACAACATGATAATACTAAAGTTAGGGGGAATATAATAGTAAGGAGGAGAATGATAGGGAGTTATACTTGTCTTTTCACATAATTTTTTTAATATTATAGGTTAATATTGTACTCACCTAATGTTAAGATATCTATATGTATTATTTAATCATAGATGTTCATTATTGTTTCCTTCACACAAACATATTCAATGCATGTGGAGGCTAGAAGTTGTATTACAAACTAAAGCTATCCAAATATCAAAGAAATGACTAAAATTTATTTCCAAGATTTTAAATAGTTTTTTACTTTCACATGTATCTTGTTGCATTATTTGATACCTTTAGACCTTGCTTGCTTCTTTTCATATCTAGCAGTTCTAGAGAAGTTAGAAAATTGTAGCATTTAGTATAGGACATACAGGAAATTATATTCTAACTAAACAAAATTAATTTCAACAAAAGTAAGAAAACTAAGAAGAATGATTGAACCTAACTTTAAATGCACTTCAAATTAGTAGTAAACATCTCAAGTTTTGTATACAATGTACCAATAGAATAATGATGATTACACTCAGAAATGTATCAATAAAACAATAGTGAATAAGCACACCTATACTTAGATATTTATTACATTTAATAATAAATTACACCATACATATAACCAAAGTTTAGGTGACAATCTAAAAAGTTAAGGTGACAAGCTAGTTAAGGTGACAAAACATCATCATAATCATCTATATTACCAACAAGATTAGAATCCTGATCACTCATGTCTGCATCTACTTGATTTTCTTCCTCATCCTCATATATGACATGAAATACATTATCTCTCCCAATATCTTCATTGGTAATCAAAATATCTTCTTCAAACACTCCATCATCATCTTCATCCACTTCTTCAAATGTTTCTTGTAAATTAACATATTGCCTATCAGGCATTATATCGATAACTTCCATGAACTTTTATTTTGAATGAGGTTTTGTTTGAATGACATATGACAATCTTGGGCTTCTTATATCATAAATTAGAAATGATTGGTTAATTTGAAGAGGGGAAACATATGGCTCATTCGTTTATGATAAAAATTGTCATGTATTTACATGTATAGATCCATACTCATCAAATTATACTGTGCTTTGGTCAGATCCACTTAAATTTTAATAATATAGGATTATTTTCACCAAAATCCACTTGAATAATTTCTTGGATGAATCCAACATAAAATTTCTTCTCAGTTTCATGAAGAAATTCAACACTAACAACACAATCACAATTGTCTTTCCTTTATATTTTTATTCCACCCTTAAATGACTACCATAGGCCCACATTCCACTAAAACACATAGCCCATAAATGTGGAGATTTTCAAATATCACTTTCCTCCATTGTTATATCTTTACCTTCTTCTTTTTCATCACTAACTACATTAGTGATCCATTCTTCAAATTTTGGAAAAGAATCACCTCCAATAAAATCATGATGTCTGCGCTTTTGAGGTCAATGTTGCATCCAATTTTGATTCTCTTCTTCATATTTTATACATAGAATATTAACATACAAATAGTAAGATTAATATTATAAATGTGTAAATGTAATTGAGTATATAAATTATTGTGTTAATTTTTTTACCTGCACCACTTATCAATTGAAGATGTGTTTTGAAGAATATAGGCATGTATCACACTTCTTTCTTGATGTGATAGCTTGAAGCGACATCCATTGCCTTCTAATAATTCACATGTAACTCTCTTATCTTCATCATCATCCCATACACATCAATTTCCATTTTTAAAATCCTTCATATATTTTATGAAAATTCCCATGGCCTCTTGCATTGAATATCCCTTAGACTTGTTGCCTCTGATTTTGACCTAGTACACACATTTTTTTTAAAACCTTCATATATTATTCCATAGCATATATCCATCTCATTCTTACTAAGACACAATGCCCTAGTTCATATTCTATATGTATCAAAAGATGCATAGAAATGTTAAAGATTATTGGTGGAAATTCCCATTCCAATAGACAAAGGACTTCAACAACTTCCTCCCTCAAACTATCAAATTTTGAAGAATCCAATACATGTAAACTCATTATCTTTAATATTAGGCCCAACCTTATAATTGCCAATCTTGGCCCCTTTGCCAAACTCGATATATTTACTACAATAAGTAAAATATTCTCAATTATGACATGATAGTCATGGGTCTTGAAGCCTCTTAAGCTATTAATGTCAATTTGGCTTCTAATACTACTACTTACATACCCAATGGGAAAGTGAGTCTGAGACATCAACTATAATAATTGTGCACGTTGTTCTTTTGTCCAGACATAAGAAGTACTAGGTTTTTAATATTTTTCATCATCATATTTTTCAACCTAAATATTTTGATGAATATTTAGTTTTTTTAAGTTTTCACATGGTGAAATAGTATCAAAATCACCAAAAAGATTTTCTATAATAGCATAGGCTATATTTTTCTCAGTATGCAGAAAGTCAATAGTGTGTCAAATGGCTATATTCTTCAATTATGGCAACTTATAAAATATGCACAACCATTTTAATTTCTTTCATTACATGGATCATATATATTACTATCAATCCCATCATTTTAAATTATAAATGACATTCTTTTTTATCCATTCTCAATAATGTAATCACCTATTACTATCAATGGTGCTTCACAATTCTCTTTTTGACCATTGAAACATGTTATTTGTCGATGATATGGATGATCCATTTAAAGGTAAGCATGATGTACACAATAATTACACGTATGATAACTTCTTGAGTGCCTCACAAAACCATTAAATTTGCAAGCAAGACATCCATGGTATCCATGAATAGTGAGACTAGGCAATGTGCCATATGTAGGAAGATCGTGAATTATAAACAATAAGGAAGCTCTTAAATTGAATTTTATTGAATAAACATCCCTTAAATATTGAATTTCTTAAATTCCTTTCTAAAATTCCATTAGCTCATCATATAATGGCTCTAGATAAGCATCGATTGTATCTGAAGTCACTTTTCTTTCCTGGTATAATCAATGATAACATTAAGAAAAATGATTTAGTTGCTAACCATGTAGGAAAGTTATAATTTATTAAAAACACTGGCCAAGTTGACCATTTAGTACTTTAATGTAGGAGTGAATTTGATTGAATAACCATCCCTTAAATATTGAATTGCTTAAATTCCTTTCCACAATTCCATTAGCTCATCATATAATGGCTCTAAATAAGCATCGATTGTATCTGAAGTCACACTTTTATTTCCTGGTATAATCAATGATAACATTAAGAAAAATGATTTAGTTGCTAACCATGGAGGCAAGTTATAATTTATTAAAAACACTAGCTAAGTTGACCATTTAGTACTTTGATCTGGGAATGGGTTCACCCTATCTGGAGCCAAACCCAGCCTTATATTACAAGGATCTTGAGAAAAATCAAGCCATCTATTATCAAATTACATCCACGTCTTAGAATTAGGCACATGTCATTATTTTCCATCGATAATCTTATTTTGGACATGTCATTACATAAGTTCAGTAATGTCTCTACACCTATACATTTAGATTAATCATGGGATTATCATAAAGTGGTGAAGATCCTTTTTAGGACCACAACTAATTTCAACCCTTGTCTATACCTTGCTTCATGACATTTTGAACATTCACTTTCACTTGAAAGATTATTTTGAAATAATACACAAATATTCACACATGTGTGGATGTTTTCATACCCTAAGCCTATCTTAGTGATTTGATTTTTACATTGACTTTGTTTTATTGGCAATGTGGAGTTAGGTGGTAACAACAAATTTAATAATGCCTATAAATGATCTACACTCTCATTTTTCCAACCAAACACCACTTTCAAGTTAATAATTTGAAGGATTGTTATCAAATGAATTAACTTGAAATTATCATACACAGGCTTTAAATCATCCTCCATCAACTTGGCCCAATCATTGTTTAGACCCTCATTCAACATTCTATTGACTTCAAACCCTTCGTCTAACATTGCTACCTTTTCATCTATGTTTGGTGATACTTCATATATGTTTGTTACCTCTTCATCTCTCACACTTTGAAATTATATCATATCTTCATAATAATTGTAATCCCAAGGGCTTATACCACTATGCCCATTTATTATCATATGTTGATAAATCACATTTATTTTTTTCACCTTTCCACCAAGACAGTCATTACATGGACATAGATATTTGTCCATGTCCCTCTCATCAGATACTCTCTCATCATATTCATGGTATTGATCTATAGTCAACCTTTGACATTGATCCATCTGTAATGTTTTACATTTCAGTATTAATTTAGTGTCCTATTTTAAGAAAAAAATAGAAATCTAAAAAACTTAACTTACTCAAAATCTAATACATATAAACTTATTCTCTTTAGCACTCTTCAACACTTACAAAAAATTTAGAGAACTTCATAGAATTAGGATACATAGTACTCTATAGAATTAGAATTAGAGAACTCTATAGGATATAGAGCACTCTGCAGCAATTCAAATTCAAAAAATACAATTGGGCATCACTCTACAGAATTAGATGTTCTTTTTATGACTGGAAATAAACAAATGTTATTTTTATCCATTTTTTATTGAGGGCCTTCCTTATCTAGATGATAATTAAATAAACGATTTAGCAATGGAGAAAAAAATTATGCTTTTTCTATTGATGAACCAAAAACATTTAAACATATGGAAATCTTGTCAATGTTAATGAATACACAAACAGGGTAATGAATTCTTTGTTGTAACTTTGAGCATTACTTACTACCATAAGTTATTAAGATATTGAGATAATATGACTTGTTCTAAAGATAAATATACTCCCGTGTGTGGACATATAGTATAAATTAAAATAGCTTGGTGACCACATTGATTTTATGAACTAGCATAACTTTCAATTATGCCATATGAGACCATATTCTAGGATCCCATACAATTAATAGATTAGGCTTGCACACAATGTTACCCAAGCATTGAGGTATAGGATAGGGACATGATCTGATGGTTTAATGTCAAAGTGATTAAATTAATTAAAATTTTGATTCATGTTACAGGTTCAATTCCCATATGCTCTAAAATGCATAGAGGACACTAATGAAAAATAATCTGCTAAAATTAGAATTGTTTGTATGGTTCTGGTACTTAGTTGCCTATGTAACTACTATAAGTTACACCAACCAATAACAAACTAATACTGATGTAAATGCACTACCCATGACATGAATACTTAGTGAAAAAGATCCTCAGGGATTAGGTTGGTGAATTGGTTATAAAATTAGAAATTAATACCATACCCATGCATGATAACATGGAACACAAATAGATAACTTCAAGATATGGTAACTATATTATATTGATTATACAATGAATATAATCACCTAATTATTTCAATATCTCAAGAACTCCAAATTGCTACATGGTATTCAATGTCTTATGACAAAATACCCTCCTATTTATGTAACTCATCTCTTATAATACACCAATTTTATTCTCCTAGCTAGATACAGTTGACAATAAAAAAGCTATAGATTTTATGTTTAATCTAATGAGGTTTTGAAATTACCTTTGAATTCATTACAGAGGGCATCCCCAAATTTGACTTTGTTACAAAGGGCCTCACTGACTTCAAATTCATTGTAGCAAACTCTAAATTCCTTGCCTACCTTTTTAAAATTCTCCAAGTCCTCTCCAAACAAGCTTTATTGTCCATACAAGTAACTACTATACTTATATGCTAAAACATAAAATGTGTCATGACATAAAATTGGCACATAAACCCTCTCTTGCCAGCTTTGGATCTATTAATAATTAACAAAACCTCAATTAACAACCCTCTTTCTATTTGTAGAGGTGCATTGCACAAATAATGTCAATTATACTCCCCCATCAAATTACCTATTCTAAATTCTACACTCTACTATACTACCCACTCCTACCAACAATTTCCTAATTCACTATTAACCCTACACGTGTAATACAACCCACTCCCACCAATAATTTCCCAATTCAATTTTTTTTAATTACCCATTTTAATATCATATTGTTTAATTTTTATTTATGTGACTAATTATTTATTTGTGTTTTTTATTTGATGATCAAATTAGTCATTTATAGTTGTGTTGAAAAAAATTAGTAGAATTTAGTCATTTTTAGTTGTCGTGACTAAAATTTTTAGTCACATAGTTATTTATTTGCCAAATTCTACTAGTGACATGTTCAAGGCTTAAAATTTGGGCAATGGAGCACTATGTATTAAATTTCAAAGAATATCAATGGTGTGTGCTTAATGTAAGCATTGAGGACATGAGATGTGAGCATAGTGTTTGAAGTTTAACTGTGACTGTTAGCATTTGAATATTTGAACTTTACAAAGGAAAGACTAGTGTATATTTTTGATCCATATCTTTTGAACGAAGCTGAATTTACTCATGCAGTAAAAATTAAAGTGTTAGAGGAATACAAGGTCATTTATCAATGTGTATTTGAAGTTTTTAACATATGTACAGACAAATTTATTGAGATCCAATGTTGACTATGTGTTCAACTATGTTTTGTAAGTAACTTGAGAAGGGTAATTGAGCTCATTTTGATGATGTTTTAATGTTTAATGAAGAATTATCTATTGGATCATGTTTTATATTCTATGAGGATCATTTGTGTGCATTATTAAGTTTTTACCAATCATATTTAGTATGAACAAAGGTTTAGAAGTTGACTATGTGTTCGTTCATGGTGACTATGTGCACATAATGTTGTTTGAGAAATTTGTGCTTAAGGGTATTGTGATGGATATGGGTACTTAAGGAGGACCTATAGATCATTTGGCATGGGTTCATAAGTTTTAAAATTTTATTATGTTCTTAATTTTCTCAGAAAAGTGTCAAAGAGGTGAATGGGTCATCATAGGACCTCAAAGTGACTTATGCCTATTTGAAATTGGTTTGTGATTAAGTGTGACCCATGTGAGATGCCTAAAGGGAGAAGGCATATATTTTGGATAATAAGGAAAGTTTGTGGACTTGATAATTCATGAATTATCTATATATAGTGAAACCAAATGTGATGGTTTCTAGGCTTGTGGATGACTTTTGAGAAGATTTTAGAAGACTTGTGAGCAAGTACTTAAAGTGAAGGCTTTTGTGAATGTGGATCCAAGTAAAGGAGATAACCTTTGAAAGAGAAGGTGTAGGTTAGTGAGGAATAACATAGATTAAATAAGATTAGACATGCTTGTCTGATCAAGGTGATGAAGGTGATCACATAGGTCATTGGACCTAATAAGCCTATAAGAGGTAGAATGAGTGAGTATGCTCAAGAGGTTGTTTTGAGAGAGTGTGTATGGTGAGAAAAGGCAAGGTGAAGGTTGTATGTGATTAGTTTATGGGTTTAATGGAATATCAGGTTGATGATGGTGTATATGACCTATATGTCATATTTTCTATGTCATAATAGTGCTTTTATAGATTTGACTATGTATGAAGAGAGGTAGAGGGCCTAGTTGATGAATTGGTGAGAAGAGCAGATTGATGAATGTGTGTATGACTTGTAGGTCATATTTATAATGTCAAAAAAGTATTTTTTTATATTAATGATATGTGAATAGGTTTGAGTGTTCATATGAGGACAATTTGAGTGAAAAAAGAGAGAGATTATGACATGCCTATGTGAGAGACCTGTATGAGATAGAGAGAGAGAGAGAGTTTCTGTAGGGGTTAGATAAATAGAGATCCATCATAAAGTGTTTAAAACATTAGTTCTAAGGTGGATATGTTCACTTCAAGGAGGGTCTAAAGGACTTGATCTTCCTTAGGGCCAGTTTCTCCTCATGAAATAGGTGTTTCATTAAATGCCTTTGGTCAGGTGGATATGATCAAGGTTTGTTGGTCTAAAGGAGTTAACTAGTCTCTTATTTATAATTTATTATAGGATAATAGTCCATGTGTTGTAGGCTTGAGAGTGGGTTTTATTCCCCATGAGGGTTTCCCATAGGAACTATGTGTTATGTGTTTGATCTTGTGTATGCGTTGAATAAATGAGCTCTCTTGTTACTATTGCTTTATCAAGTTGATATATGTTGATTTTTTAATACTTTGATAAGAATAGAATTATAATTGTAATATTTGGGCTTAATAATTCACCCCCATCTCAATGATTTTACCTCTAATAGCTTTATGCATGGATATCATTGCTTGACACAAGATCTTTCCTACACTTAGAGTATTTATATACAATATGTTGACATCATCACTTACACAGAGACATCATTAACAAGTTAGACCAAAAGCTTGATATAACTTAGCATTAATCTATTAGATCTAAGCATTACCACTATTACAAACAATATGCAATTAATGAACATTAATATAACCATATACACTAGATCAATACTCATTTATGTGCAAAGCCATTCTTCATTAAACTTTATTTAGATAAATAGAGTACACAATAAATAAAATAGAGAAAATGCTCATCTAAAGATACTAAAGGCCCATAGGCTCATAGGTAAGCTTGGGCACTACAATGGGGAGCCTCAAGGGCATCCATTCTAGTCGTAAGTTTTAATGGCTATCACTTTACTATATCTAGAACTAATTCTATAGAGCTTCACTATCTCAAAGTCACATCTCATGCATACGAGTTCGAGCTTGGCTTTATAGAACTAAGTAGCATCTTCATATTAGGGTGGAGGGCACACATTGGGTGCTGATCTAGAGACTTAGTTGATCATTCTGATGACTCCATCACCTTGCACCCTTTATGTTATAATCACCACATGTAACCACTTATGAGATGCCTTTCAAAACCTAGGTTTCAAGCAACTACCTACTAGCTAGTGTAAAAGGTCCTATAATAATATTCATTCCAAATGATCATCTTACATGGAGATATTAGTTCAGTTGGCATGTATACATACTTAGAAAAAAAGGGGCCCAATAATATGCCTTAAGTAGACATGGTAGATGAAGGAGGAAAAATAAAGAAGAAATAAAAGGGTTCAAGGAAAATTGGGAAAGAGCATTACCAGTTTGCCAATGTTGTGATATTATTTATTAGGTAGGTTTTTGTTGATTAAATTCATAGATATATTATATGAATTAATTAAATAAATATGTTAAATTATTTTAGGGTTTTCATTTTTCATTATTATGAAATTGTAGAAAACCAAGGTTATATATCTAGCATTAGGGATGTCTCAACCATGCATTGAGCCAAGTATATGACTCTAAAAACCCTAGTTAAATGACTATGTAATATGAATTGGTTACTAAAATAATTAATTTTATGGTTTTATACAAAAATTATGAAGTTTATAATGACTAACAAAATTAGGGAAATCTTGAATGAGATGTGTAGACATAACTGGAAGATATTTAGAAGGTAGAAATCCCTACCAAAGATATCTAGTGGAAATTCATGAGTAAATGGATTTAATAATTGAGTTTAAAAATAAGTTTGGTTTTTAGTTAAAATAAGTCTTTAAACAATAATATTGAATGATTCATTTCCATATAAAAATATACCAGGTAGTTTTTATGTTTAAAAATCGAGTCAAGATTTTGCATCAATAACCCAAGTTATGGCAAGACTAGGTATGTAAGGTTAAACTCAGTATTTTAAAACTAGTATCAAGTCATTAATTTCTTCATAAAAACATATTGGATATTTTTAATGATAAATTAGTTTAATCTTATTAAAACCAAATTTAGGGAATGATTGTTGTTTGAGGTTAGTCTGAGATGAAAATTTAAAGAATGAGGTAGTTATAAACTTGTAGATAGGTCGATTGTTTTCATATAATTCACTTCAACTTAGGATTTCCATTTTGAGTAAATTAATATTGGAGTTGGATTAATTATTATTATAAGGCTTGTGAATAGGAATAATAATAGAATGTATACATATACATAGATATATAACATATACTTTATGGGACATGGACATATTTTTCTGTGACCTGTAGATGTGTGTGTGTGTGTGTGTGTGTGTGCATGCGTGCGTGCGTGCGTGCGTGCGTGTGTGTGTGTGTGTGTGCGTGTGTGTGTGTGTGTGTGTGTGTGTGTGTGTGTGTGTGTGTGTGTGTGTGTGTGTGTGTGTGTGTGTGTGTGTGTGTGTGTGTGTGTGTGTGTACTATGTTTAAGTCTATGGCTCTTCTATTTACATATATAAATGTGTTTATATGATGATTGAACCTTAATTAGACTCTAAGTATTAATTCTTTATTGACTGTTTATTCACTATGGCTATACTATAGAGTTTCATTTTAGTATGGTCGTGAAAATAGATACATCTTGCAATAAATAATACTATTGTGTAAACCTGATGTATGCACTTTCATTTATATAAGTGAACTCAAAATGACTTTTCATGGCCTATTGAGATATAAATGAATGTATTCATTCATATATATATATATATATATATATATATATATATATATTGATTTTTTTTAATAATATATATAACTGGGTCTATTTAAGACTATTCACCATTAGAAATAGTAAGTTATGGTCAGTCAATTATAAGGAAATAGAACACAGTCATAACACTATAGTTAATTATCTATTAGATTATGAAAATAATTTAATATAATTGTGTGTTTATATGCATATAAAATTATATTTGATACTTAAGAATGATAGATTGAATACTATTCTAACTTGAGTATACCGTATGCACATATGCATTATCGATTGGATGATTAAATAATTTATATAATCAAGATGTATGAGGGATTTTGATTACTTGAATTAACAAGGCTAGAATTAGATGTAAAAATAATAGAATCAAGGAACTTCTAAGTATGAAATATTTGTGAAATAATACAACCATACTAAATATTGGTTAGTATACGAATATCTTATTGATGCACTTGGGTATATGGAAATAATTTTTTTTGGATTAGTAACTAATGTTAGATGGATGAATAACATTAAGTGAATAGTTTCATGTAAATACTTTAATAAACTTGAAGTATGATGCATAGTTTTACCCGAATGGTATGACTATTTAGAAATTAGTTTATATAGCTGATATTATGCTTTAAATAAATTAGATGTTTGGAATTATTATATATAATTTGATAGATTAAATACAAATATTTAAGACTTTCTTATATTAGCACATATTGTAGCTGCTAGTAGGGAAAAATTTATTATGAAATATTTTGGTTTGAATATTTTTAAATATACGAACCAATCTGGTATTAATGACCCTAAATAAGTGAGTGAGATGGACTCCACTCATTTAATTAGTGTCATTAGTACACAGAGATGGTGTAATCTAATTGAGTGGTGTGTATGAAATTAATTCGTCCTCAATATCAATTAACTATAAGGAAAACTTTAGCCAAAGTAGTGTTAATGGTTAAACATTGTCATTTTATCTGTTTGATTTAGTTTAATTGTTTTGTATGATATCATTTTAGAATGGATTTCTTTATGATATATTTCATCTAATATTTATCTTATATCATACTGGTTTTAGTTGTCACTATTGATTCTCATACTGTCATTATCTACCCATTCGTGAAAAGAGGGCCATTTCCTTGTTGGGAGATTGTGAGGGGGATCGATGGTCTATGGTTGGTGTGAAAAATCACTTGGATGATTCTCTCACTCCCCTTAATAATACTTCACTAATGACTACACTCATGAATACTTATGGATGTTTCGAGTACAATGAGACTCATATGCTCCATGGAGCATTGTATAAATGTAAATTATTATTAAACCATGTATTATGTTGAAATTGTATTATTTTGTTATATTTAACCATTATAACAGTTGGTTGTAATGATGTATCATTAGTGGCTAAATTTATAAACATACTTTTATGAATTAAATATAGCATTCATTTTTATAATCAACATTATTTTTGATCTTGTGATCATTATCTAAATAGTTAGCTCTAAACCTTGCTTATGGTTAAGTTAAACTAATGTATTTATTTAAAGATCACTTTGTTATGGTTTTAGTATGATGAAATCTATAAATTGAATTATCATAAATGTTTTTAAAAAATATTACCTTATTCTAGTAAAACCTAGTGGGGTTGTTACATTTTGGTATCAAAGCTGAGACTCAAACTCTAGGACTTAATGAGTACACTAACATAAATGTATTATCCTACTAACCAAGAAGAAGAATGGTACACAATAGACCTGGAGGTGAAGGTAATTCAAACATGAACCCTCCATTTAATCCAAATCAATTTGTCACTAAGCTACAAATTTGTATCAAATCCACATAGCCATGCATAAAAATAGGGACCAGATCATGACCTTAGAATAGAAAGTGTATAGACATGTTGAGGAGAATAATCAAGAAGTACGTAAAGATCATCTTATTGAGAAATAAAATCCTCAAGATAATATGCATGAGGAGATACAATAAAATGTGAGAGCTCAAGTAGATTTAAATCTAGTGCGGGATATGAAAAATGTGAATCCACCCAAGTTTGATGGAACCATTTTTGGAGAAGGAGGTAAAGTATGGTTAACAGAGATGGAGAAGTATTTTGAGATTTGAAAGTACTTTGAAGTCACTAAGGCAATATGGGGAGCATATCAGCTCACAGGAGAAGCAACAACATGGTGGGAAAATAAGAAGCTCAAAATGAACCTCAACTCTACCACTACCACCTAGAAGTAGTTCATGACATTGTTTAGGTCACAATGGCTTCCTCAACTATATTTCAATCAAAAGCTGATAGATTTTTGGAACCTTCAGTAAGGAGACATTTCTATGAATGAATATTTGGATTAATTCATTAAGCTTCTAAATTATGTCCCTCAATATCAATAATATGAAAGATTTCACATCAAGAAATTCATTATGGGATTAAAACCCCAAATGGGTGTTGTGGTTGATGTGCATCAGCCATCTACCATGGATTAGATCTTCAAAAAGGTAGTTATATAGGAGTAGAAGCTAAAATACCTTACTCAGGTTAAAGATAAATTCAATAAGAATTTCGGAGGTTCTAAAATGACTTTGAAAAATAATAATTGGAAGAGGATTGGAGACTCCAAGAACCATTTTAAGAACTAGAATGCTAAGTTCAATAGTAGATCAGGAAATAAGAAACCTAGAAATGGTTTCAAGGGGAACTAGTAGTTAGATAAGAGGGGACCACATGGAGGATGCTTCATCTGTGGAGGTGATTTTTATGGTAGAGATTGTAGTCAAGGTAAAATATATAGTAATAACAAGGATTTTGCTTCACAACAAGGAGCTTTTTAGTAGAGGATTCATGTAGTTGTTGGCAATCATCAAGTTGAGTTCCAAGCTTTTCTTATTGAACTGAAAGGTATTTTATTTGATCATCCAATTTTAATTTTTATTGACACTGGGGATACTAAATGTTTTATTGCTCTTGGAATGCTTAATAAGTTGTCTAGAAAATCTATAATTTTCACAAATGCATGGTCAGTATAGTATGGGAATGAATCTAAGGTTAAAGTTGATAAGTGTCTAATGGAAGCTAAAATTAGGTTACTTGAATTCAATACAATAATGGATCTATATGCTAAATTTATAGGGTCATGTGATGTGATCCTAGGAGTAAATTGGCTTGCTAAACATAAAACTAAGGTTGATTGCTATATCAAGAAGGTAGAGTTTCAAGATGATTTTAGAAATAAGACAACTTCAGGTTGTTAAATGAGAGTTGAAGCTTAGGTAAATTTCTATAATTCAACTGAAGAAGGCTTAGAGAAAAGGATGTTAAGCATTTATTAATAAAATAAATGAGATGGAGGAATCTAAGGAACCATCAATTAAAGATTATCCTTCTCTTAAGAACTTTTAGGATGTGTTTCTAGAGGAATTACTGGGATTACCACCTAGATGTGAGTTTGATTTCATGATTGACATACTATTTGGATCTAAAATGTAGTCTAAAGCACCTTATATGATGGCAACTATGGAATTGGTTGAATTGAAAGCTTAACTTTAGGAGTTATTATCAAAAGGGTTGATTTGACAGTGTATCACCATGGGGTACACCAGTAGTGTTTATTAAGAAGAAGGATGGTACTCTTTGCCTATATATTGATTGCAAAATGTTGAAAAATGTGACAATCAAGAATAGGTATCCTTTACATCTCATTGATGATCTCTTTGATCAAATACGAGGGGAAATAATTTTCTCTAAGATTGATCTTTGATCAAGGTATCATCAGTTGAGAATATGATATGAGGATATTTACAAAACAAAGCTCAAAACCTAATATGGGCACTATGAATTTATAGTGTTGCCTTTGAGGTTAATAAATGCTCTGACAACATTTATGAATATCATGAACAGTGTTCAGGGATTATTTGGATAATTTTGTGTTAGTTTTCTCAGATGGTATCCTCATATATTCTAAGAATGAAGAAAAACATATTTAGCATCTAGAACTAGTTTTGTAATGGTTGTGGAAGCATAAAGTATATGGTAAGTTGTTTGAATGTGCATTTTTTAGATGAAATTGTAATATTTGGGACACATTATCTCTGTAGATGAGATTTTAGTTAATTTAGCAAAGATAATAGCCATAATAGAATGGTCAGTGCCTAAAAATGTGCATGAGAGAGAAGTTTTATGAGATTATCAGGTTATTATAGAAAATTTGTTCCAAATTTCTCAAAAATAGATAACCTTATTACCTCTCTTTAGCAAAAGAATCAGAGTTATATTTGGTCAAACAAGATCAAAAAAGCCTTTCAAGATCTGAAAAGGAGGTTTATTTTGGCACCTATGCTTTAGATTTTAGTAATCACTAATGCATTTTGGGATGGACTTGGAGGATTTATTATGCAAGATGGTTCAGTTTTAGCATACAAGTCTAGAAAGCTTAAGCCTTATAAGGTAAATTATGCCCCTCATGATCTAGAACTTACTACAATAGTACATGTCTTATAAGTTTGGAGGCATTATCTATTGGGGAAACCATTTGAGCTTAAGACTGACAACTTGGAACTCAAGTATATATTTACCCAACCAAACATGAATGCACATCAGAGACATTGGTTAGTATTCTTATTTAATTATGATATTGATATAAATTGTATCAAGGTTAAGGAAAATATATTTGTAGATGCCCTAAGTTGTAGAAGGTACATAACATCCTTGGATACTATTAGGAGTACTTTCCATTATCAGGTAATTAAATTATCCGTTAAAGATGAATTCTATGAGTAGGTTAAGAAAGCATTGTCAAAGGATGCTCAGAACCCAAATTTTGAGGGATTCAAGTTGGAAAATGATGGTATTTTAAGGTACAATAGTAGGATGTATGTACTTGATAGAGAAAAATTGAGTATATTGCTAAGAGAATTTCACAATTCCCCTTATTCAGATCAACCTAAAGTAATGAATCTCATGGCTAAGCTAAAACCTCTCTATTTCTAAAAGGGTATTTAAAAGGATGCAATGAATTTTGTATATCAGTGTTTGGAATGTTAGCATGCAAAGGATAAGCATGTGCATCCAATAGGATTATTATATACTCATGATATACTAGAATGGAAGTGGTAGGTAATTAGTATGGACTTTGTCTAATGTTTGTCATTATCAAAGAACCGTCATGATATGATCTTAGTGGTAGTTGAAAAACTAACCAAGGTAACTCACTTTATACTAGTTAATTTGATTGATGATGCACCAATTCTTATGAAGAGATTTGTGAAAGAGGTGTACCAATTGCATGGAATTTTGGAAAAGACATTTTTTATTGAGATCTGAGAATGACTTCTAGATTTTAGTTTAATTTAAATTCATCTCTGTGGATGTAGTTGAATTTTAATACTGCATATCACTTAGAAATATATGGACAAATAGAGAGGGTTAACAAAGTTTTAGAAGATCTCATTTGAATCGATTGCATGAATCAAAAATACAAGTGGGATGAGCACCTTATATTAGTTGAATTCACCTACAAAAACTCATAATAATCAGTGTTAAAAATGGCTTCATTTGATGTGTTATATGGAATAAGGTGTAGAACACTAATTAGTTGTGATAGATTAGAAGACAGAGTAGTCTTTGGACCTGAAATACTTGTGGAAATGGAAGATCAAGTTAGAACGATCAAGCAAAGGTTGGTTGAGTCCAATGATAGATAGAAAAGATATGTTGAACTAAAAAGAACAACAAGGTAGTTTTCTATTGGTAATAGATTATTTTTGTGGGTTAAGCTTCAGAAAAGCTCCATTAAATTTGGTAAATCAATAAATCTTTCACTAAGATTTGTGAGACAATTGGAGGTTTTGGAAGTGATTAATCCTATAATGTATAGGCTTACTTTACCACCAGCTCTAGCTCTCTTGCTTAATGTTTTCAATGTGTCCTATCTTAAAAAGTATGTTGTTGATCCTTCTCATGTGTTGGATTGGAATTATTTATAGGTTCTAGATCTTGGGGTGGTCATAGTAGAAGTAATTAGAATAATTGACACTAGCAAACTCAGTTTTCATAATAGAGAAGTGTCACCATGCAAGGTCTAATGGGACCAATATTATAAAGATAGTGCCACCTAAGAGGATTTTGATGAGTTCTATAAGTTGTTTCCACACTTGGTTACTTAATATTTTTCTAGATATTATTTAATTTTCAACTGAATAATGTTTAGTTTAAAAAAAAATTATTGGAATAAGTGTCATTGAGATGATGACCAGCTTTAAGGGGGAAGGACGTTACATCTCGATTCTTCTCTAGCCTTGACAAGTTATTGATTTTCATATTTGATGATTATTTATTGACTAATTATTTTTTTGATAAGCTATATTTTATATACGAATGTATGGATAGTTATATTTTGGTTATTTACATGATTATTAACTTGTCAAATTAGTTGTACTTTCATATTATGTATATGATGATCATGATTAGTTAGCTTATTACAATAGTATATTATAGATATTATCCTAATATAGGCTAACTACCTTTGTTGTTTTGAATTGGATGCAGAATAGAGTCTGTCCCTCAGAGTATTATGGAAGAAGAGCATCATCAGAGAGGGTGGAGTAGATGGAGGTAGTTGGGGGATGATAGAGTGAAAACTAAGAACCGTGCACACATCATAAACAATAGAATATGTTTTTTATTCATTTTTTGTTTTAAATATCTTGTAATTAATTTTAGTTATTAGTATGAGTGTTACATTTTTAATATGTTTGGTTTGCATATAGGTATCGTACTCAAATCTAGTTGTGTGTTTATAGTTGTAAGATTGAAATTATTATGTTGTCTTACTTAATATGTGTGATTATGTTTCCTTAACTTGTGCTTTGGGATATTTGGAATGCCCTTGTTTTTGTATTTAGGGTGTGTGTGAATGCTTCTAAAAATATCAGTTTTAAACATTGAAATGATATTTCAAGGTAAGTAGTGTCTTATTTATAAAATACATTGCTATAAAGAAAAAAGGACTTGATTACTATGTGTTTCAAATGTTTATTAGTTTGACTAAGTTAAGTTTCAAACATATAATCAAGGCATGGTTTAATGTGATTTGGAATGATCTTTGTGCTAAGTCAATATTGTTATGGTTATAATGTTTAAATGATTATTTGGAAGTCAAAGTTAATATTAATAATGCTTGAAAGTATTATTATTAATTAATAAGGTTTATTAAATTAGGGTTAAGTGGGTGTTTACCTGATATATTCAAGCCACTTTGATAAAAAAATTCTTTATTTTGTATTTACATGGTAAAAACATTTAGTTATGCTAGAATTTTTCTAGTTAGTTTTACATGCATAAGCCTTCTTAGCCAAGCTCATTATGAGCACAGTGAGTTTTGGCAAAGATAGTGGAAGGTTTTTTAGCATGACATTAGCATGTATGAAGATAAAATATGGAGGAAGATATGCCTGGGAGAGACATGGTAGATAAAAGAGGAAAAATAAAGTAGAAAGAAATGAGTTCAACGAAAATTAGGAGAGAGCATTACCAGTTTGTCATTGTTGTGATCTTTTTTCCCAAGTAAGGTTTTGTTGATTAAATTTATAGATGTATTATATGAATTGATTCAAAAAAATTGGTAAATTCTTTTAGGTTTTTCATTATTATGAAATAATAGAAAACATGGGTTATATAACTGGCACTAGGGATGTCTCGGCCATCCACAAAGCCAAGTATATGAATCTTGAAACCCTAGTTAAATGGCTATGTAATCTAAATTGATTGATAAAATAATTAATTTGATGGTTTTATAAAAATATGTGAAGTTTATAATGACTATCAGAATTAGGGAAATATTGAATGAGCTATTTGGACATAACTGGAAAAGATTTAGAAGGTAGAAAACTCTACCAAAGATATTTAGTGGAAATTTGTGAGTAAATGGATTTAATAGTTGAATTTAAATATAAATATAATTTTTGGTTAAGATTAGTCTTGAGAAATTAATATCAAATCATTCCTTTCCATATATAAATATACTAGGTATTTTTTATGTTTAAAATTGAGTCAGGATTTTGTATCAATAACCTAGGTTAGGGCATGACTAGGAATGTAAGGTTAAACTTAGTATTTTAAAACTAGTATCGAGTCATTAATTTATTCATAAAAACATATTGGATTATTTTTATGAGAAATAAATTCAAGTTTATTAAACCCAAATTTAGGGTAAGACTGTGTGTTTGAGGTTAGTCTGAGACAAAAAATATAAAGAACCAGGTAGTTATAAACCTATAAATAGGTTGATTATTTTTGTATAAGTCACTTCATCTTAGATTTCCATTATGAGTAAATTAATATTCAATTTGGATTGATTTTTATCATAAGGCTTGTGAATAGGAATAATAACATAATAAATATACATAAATCTATACATCTACTTTATGGGACATGGATAGATTTTTCTATAACCTATAGATATGCATATATATATGTATACTATATTTAAGTCAATGATTCTTCAATTTGCATATATAAATGTGTTTATATGATGATTGAACCTTAATGAGACTCTAATTAATGATTGTTTTTTAATTGGTTATTCACTATAGTTATACTATAGAGTTTCATTTTAGTATGATTGTGAAAATAGATACATCTTATGGTAGATAATATTGTTGTGTCAACCTGATGTATGCACTTTCATTTATATAAGTGAAATTAAAATGAATTCTCACAACCTATTGAGATATAAATTAATGTATTCATTCATGTGTGTGTGTGTGTGTGTGTGTGTGTGTGTGTGTGTGTGTGTGTGTGTGTGTGTGTATATATATGTATATATATATATATATATATATATATATATATATATATATATATATATATATATGTATGTATATATATATATATGTATGTATGTATATGTGTGTGTGTGTGTGTGTATACATACATACATACATACATATACTTACACACACACACACACACACACACACACACACATGTATATATGTATATGTATATGTATATGTATATTTATGTATATATGTATATGTATATGTATATATATATATGTATGTATATATATATGTATGTATGTGTATGTATATATATATATATATATATATATATATATATATATATATATATATATATATATATATATCTATATATATATATATATCTATATATATATATATATATATATATACATACATACATACATACATACATACATGTGTGTGTGTGTGTGTGTGTGTGTGTGTGTGTGTGTGTGTGTGTGTGTGTGTGTGTGTGTGTGTGTGTGTGTGTGTGTGTATTGAAATATATTTATTAATAGACATAACTTGGTCTATTTAGGACTATGCGCCATTAAAAATAATAAGTTGTGGTCAGTCGGTTATAAGGAAATAAAATGTAGTCATAAAACTATAGTTAATTCTCTATTGGATTATGGAAAGAATTTAATATAATTATATGTTTGATATGAATATACAAGTATATGCAATACTCAAGAATGATAGGCTGAAGACTATTCTAACTTGAGTATACTGTATGCGCATATCATTATCTATTGGATGATTAAAAAAGTTATATAATCAATATGTATGAGTGCATTTGATTGCTTAAATTAACAAGGCTAGACTTAGATGTGAAAATAATGGAATTAAGGAACTTCTAAGCATGTAGTATTTGTGAAATAATACAACTATACTAAATATTGGTTAGTATATGAATAGCTTATTGATGCACTTTTGGTATAAAGAAATAAAGTGATTTTTGGATAAGTTAGAAACTTATGTTAGATGGATGAATAATATTAAGTAAAGAGTTAGATGTAAATACTTTAGTAAACCTGAAGTATGTTTCATAGTTTTACTTGAATGAGATGATTGTTTCAAATTTTTTTTATATAGCTAATATTATGCTTTAAATAAATTAGATGTTTGAAACTATTATATTTCATTTGATGGATTAAATGCAAGTTTTTAAGACTCTATTATATTAGCACGTGTTGTGGATGCTAATAGGGAAACATTAATTTTGAAATTTGTTGGTTTTAATATTTTTAAATATATGAACCAATTTATTATTAATGATCTTAAATAAGTGAGTGAGATAGATTCCACTTAATTAGTGTCACTAACATATAGTGATGGTGTAATCTGATGAGTGGTGTGTATGAAATTAACTAATCCTCGAGATCAAATAACTATATGGAAAAATTTGGCTAAAGTAGTGTTTATGGTTTAACATTTTCATTTCATTTATTTGATTTATTTTAAATATTTTGTATGATATTATGATAAAACATATTGTTTTTTGAAATGTTATATGTAATAGTTATCTTACAACATATGGGTTCTAGTTGTCACTCTTGATTCTCAAACCATCATTATCTACCCATCCATGAAAGGAGGGTCAATTCCTTGTTGGGATATTGCGTGGGGGATCGATGGTCCATTGCTGGTGAATAAAATCACTCAGATGATGCTCTCCACCCATCAAAAATATTTCACTATTGAATACACTCATGATTACTTATGGATGTTTCAAGTATGATGAGACTTGCATGCTCTATAGAGCATTATATAAATGTAAATTATTATTAAACCATGTATTATGATGAAACTATACTATGTTTTTATGTTTAACCACTACAATAGTTGGCTGTAACATCATATCAATAGTGGCTAAATTTATAAACATACTTTTATGAATTAAATACAATATTCATTTTTATAATCAACATTGTTTTTGATCTTGTGATCATTATCTAAATAGTTTAGCTCTAGACCTTGATTATGGTTAAGTTAAACTGATGTATTTATTTAAAGATCACTATGTTATGGTTTCAGTATGATGAAATCTATAAATTAATTTAGTGTAAATGTTTACAATTTTTTTTTTTTGCCTTATTCTAGTAAAACCCAGTTGGGTTGTTGCAAAATATCTCTAATAACTAGAATAGATTTTGAAAAATTATATCCCAAATCATAAATCATGTAGATGTGATACCAATAATAGAAGAATTAAAGTGATCCTAATTTATTATATATACTAAAATAAATTTAAATTATAAATGTTGATGTTTGACATTTATACTTAACATTTATTCTACTAAACCCCCCCGCCCCCCCCGCCCCCCCACCTTTTAATTACTCACATTTTTACATTCTAAAGATTTATACTTGATTATATTAGGATCACACACACATTATATCATGTACACATTATTTTACATACACATTATAATGTGTTCACGATTTGTTATGTGTACTTTTAAAAACATGCCTTTTGGCTCAAAAATGGTTAGATTCCCAAACCTAAGGCCTAGACCTATAAATACATATCTGAATCCAATTTTTACTAAAAAAATAATAAACTAAAACTTATTGAATCATAAAAACTATTGATTTATTTGATAGATTTATTAAAATTATTAATATGAGGTCGAGAACACTCTCTTTTTTCAAAATATATTATTATTTTTTTTAGTTTTTTTACTATTTGAAGATTTCCATCTAGGTTGATTACTAATTGTGTCTTTTTAGGCTACTATATGCCATAACTACACATGTTTGTATGTTTATGTATATTTTTTTAGTTGATTGAATGGTAAAACAAATTATATGGTCGCAAACTAGACTAATTCTATACATATTTAAAAAAACTATTTTTCATTTTTTTAAGGTAGTTAGGGGAAGTTACATGGACAACTATCCATTTTTTAGTTTTAAGGATGTCTTTACTTGTAAAATTAATTTAAAATTTTATATTTATTAAAAATTAAAAAATTTAAGCTACAAACTATATGATATTATCTAAATTTCTACCAATTTATTTCAAATAATAATAAATAATGCAAAAAAATGAGGGGTCACACAATTAAATATTTACTTTATTTTTCTTAAAAAAGGAGTTCTTCATAAAATTTTATATGTTTGACCTACTTATACTTGGCCATTTAAAAAAAAATAGTGTTTTAGAAACTAGACTCGAAATGATTTAATTCGTGTTCTTATGTCATCTTCAAATTTTGAATGTATCCATCTCAAATAATCTATAAAAGTTGAGTTTTATTATTTTTTAGAAAAAAAAATGTCCATGAGTAGGCCCCATTTTGTCTCCCAACTTTTCACACTTACCCCAAATATGAGACTATTATACTTGGAACTATGAAATATGAAACCTTTTAAACTTATTAATATGCATTCTTAGGACATAATTTATACTTTCTAATGGAAACATAATTTATTAATGACACATCAACATTATTCCCAAAATTCAATCCAAGAATATTTATAAAAAGAATAAATGAGTTTGGATCAGAAATAAGGTCGCACCTATTAGTCTCATCACCCCATCTAAATAAGGTACAAGCATGACAATCACTGTTGTTGACACCACAATAAATATTAGACTTTATAAATATCATTCCATATTAATAATGGATGATAGTGATTGGTTACAATAAACATCATGAGCATCATTTACATATAGAATAATAAAATTAAAGCAAGGTTTATCAAGTGGCCTAGAGATTTACACTTGAATAACAAATGGATGTTATGGTCTACTCTTCCCAAAAGTAAAATTAAGTGTTTTAAATAACAAGATCAACTTTATTGGTGTCATTTTTCAACATCAAGATATATAATTAGTAGGGAAGTTTTATAAAATAAGATATGAGTTCTCCATGTAATACTTATTTTTGATTTGTTGTAATAAAAATGGGGAGATTGTTATTCATATTTTCCATGCATGCTAGTATAAGTTTAATATAGTAAAATTAAGATTTTTTTATGAAATTTAAATATTTGTCCATTTCATTTTTTATGATATGAAGCTAAATGAAAGGCATAACACATATATACATTGTTGGAATCCACTTTACCACCTCTAATATTTCATGGAAACAATATTTATATGCTTAAGGTCTTGATATGTTATTGCAACCATTATAAGTGGAACCATGCAATATGAAACCATTCCAAGTTACCAATATATCTTCTTGTGAGGAAATGCATATTTTATAATGGAAAAAAGGTTCCTAATGAAACAAAAATTGTTCAAATATTTCAATTCAATAATATTTCCAAAATAAAACATGAGTTTCAACAAAGAATGATAAAAAGGTATAAGAATGGAAATCACTGTTGTTGACACCACTAATAAGTTTCTCACTAATAGATAAAACATGGTAAATATTATAGATTCATAGATTGGAATAATTATGTTTTGTATATAGTGTATCCAAGCCCACATATTTACATTAAGATATGCCCACTCTTTAATGATTGTGTTATATTCTGAAATTGAATTAAATTTCAAGGTGTTGAAGCTACTATGTATTATTGTAAATTGAAAATAAGTCCAAGTTGAAAGTGTCAAAGATAGTACATATTTTTATAATGTGAAATTAAATTAAATTTATGAAAACTCAAATAGATTATTTTTATAATATTATAAAATGTAACCTCATGTAGGAAATTGAATTCAATTAATGAAAACTCAAATCCATTATTTTTAGAAGATTATAAAATGTAACCTCATATAGGAAAATTAATATAAAGTATAATGAAAATAATGGTGATGGGTATTTATTTAAATTTGATTAAATAATTGGTGTGATTGAGTATTAAAATGACATTAAGATATAATTATAAGATTTACAAAGTCCAAAGCCTTCTTTGTACTTTATTCTATGTATTAAAAATAATAGTTTGTTAATGGGAATGCTATTACATAATGATAGGCACCACTACTTCAAACCATCACACGATAAATTAAATCATATTTCAATGAAAAAAAATGCAATTATTAAAATATAATTCAATGCAAAACCATTGTACATTAATAAAACATGTTTCATAAGCTAAAATGATCATTGTCAAATCAATATTATAACATGTCATGACTGAACCTCAATAGTAATATGTAACAAGTAGTAAAATATGTAGACAACAATTATTACCAATGTGCTACAAATATTTGGGACATTATAATAGTAACATAGATATAAAGTTACAACTTCACAATACTAATAACCATCGATTTGATAATGATACAAGGAGTGAAATGATTGGAGTTAAAGAATGCTAATGCTCCAATATGCTAAAAATAACACTAATATCACATTTAAAAACATTACATGAGTTAATATTTCATGCTTAAGCATAAAATAGAGTTCAAAAAATAGTTGAAATATACAATTTTATATATATAAGATATTATCTGATCTATCAGTTGAAGAATTTTATTTGAATCCAATCTTAAATTCTAAAATCATTATCCTAGTAAATCCTCATTTATGACAATAACTTTTCTTAGATATGAATAAGTGTTAGTTTGATTCTCAATTAAAGAAAATAATAATGTCTTTGAACCACTCTTTAGATAAGTGGGGTTAGCCATCCAAACACATATGATAGACCCTAGAGGCATAACAACAAGACTACATTTTGTATCACATTTTGCACATGCAAACTAAAGGATAACATGCCAATGTATTAGACACAATAAACAACTTATGAAAATTAAAGTGGACCTTTTGGTGATGCTTCATAATTTTTTGTTAATGAAATGAGATTCTCTTAAATCCATGCCTCCATTGATTTGTTTCATTGAGAGTTGAATATATATTTATTTAAAAAAAATCCTTTTAAAAATAAAATTTAATATAAGTGTTAAGTTTAGATAATAAGGATATCGACACCTTTAGCCATAAAAAGACCCATGCCAATTGAATAATATGCAACAAACATGATTGCTTTTACAATTGAAAACCATGTAATTTTATCAAAGCTTAGAACATGAGATAGTATCAAATCCAATGATCTAAGTATTATCATATTGATATATCATACATTTTATCTATAAAATTGACAAGAATCACTACCTCAAATTCACATTTTAACAAAATAAATGATATATTTAAGAAAATTAAATATATATAATATAAGTAATGTGTGCACATGCAATTTAGTTCTTCACACTTATAATCTTAAAATGTAAAATTATTTTGAAAACATATTGTTTTTGATATGTAAGTTGTACTTGAATTTTTGAAACATTGAGAATAGTTCCAAGATGGGAAATATATATTCATGTTTCCATGAAAAAAATTGTAGTCAATTTTTAGTAGTTTATAATAGTGTAACAAGTATATGACATAGTATTAACCATTTGGGTCTGCCATTAAATAAAAAAAGTGACCCCTAGTGTATGATTGGGGTGTACAACCTATATATAAATCATGTCTAAATTATAAAAATAAATCTTTTAATTGGCCTCACAGATAGATAATGGTGTGGCTTGAACACATAATGTAGAAAATCCTTTATATCATTTTTCTTTCTATCATAAACTTATTAAAAATTAAAATATTATGTCATGCTCCATTAATATTTAATGGAGTAATGTTTGCAAAGAGTAAAGTTAACAAATAATAACCTTTTTATTTAGTTTATAAATTCATGCAAAGTGCGTCATGAGGTGGTCAATTTCAAAATGATCACCGACTATATTAAATTATTTGACAAATAGTCACCACAAAAAATAATTTTTCATTAAATCCCTTGACATATAAAATCTAAAAAGGCTTACACTTGCATCAAAACATTTAAATCATAATTTCCATTATTATGAAATCTTTGTAGATTTAATTATTCAAAATAATTCTAGAGGTTTGTTTTTTGTTTAAGCAATTACAATGTTTTTTTTGTCAAGTTTGTAATAAACAAATTTATGGCCCAAGTAGTTACGGCATTTAATGTTTTGGGTGAGGAATCAATGTTATTTATGTTTTTAAAAATGTATAAAAAAAATTATGTTAAATAAATATTATTTTATAAATGTTTCTAATTAATTTCATAATAAATGAATCTTACACTTCAACAATTTTACATAGCTTGTGTGTAAACTTCACATTTTACGCAAACTTTAATTTCACAATACATATGCAAATTTCACTTTCACAATGCATCTGAGGTCCAGTTCACATGGCAACCCAACCTATCAAGGCATAAAAATGACCCATTTCATTACCATTTAGATTGATACTAGTAGAAGACACGCCTAACTCACACTTTCCATTATGTGCCTCTGTCAACCATGTCATCTAATTGCATGGAGTGTGATTCATAATTAATATTTTTTGTTTAAAAATGAGTGAATAGTGGGGAGACCATAACCCATTAACCATGAAGATAGCAGTGGGTAACTTTGGAAACTACTTATTTGGTTTTTTGGCATGTCAGGGCTATTAAATATGTATGGTAGGTGTCATTTTTATTCCTTAATAGTGAGTTACTATGGCTCTTTCTTAAACTATAATAACAAATCCTTTAAATAGAGGTAGATGTATGGTGATGGAGAAAAATGAATGAATAATAGAAGAAAAATATTATAGCTTGGACCTTCCACATGGGCAATAAAAATTGAGTTCCACCTAGGCATGATATATTATTTAAAAAAAATCCTCCTAATTTTTAATTTTTTATTATAAATATTTCATGTAATACAATTAATGTAGAAGGTGAATGAGAGGTGCTGAGAGTAGTTATTCCATTTTTAAATTCACCGTTATAAAAAATCATTTTAATCTCCAACACTATCATGACCCATTGCTATTAATTCATAGAGAAACACACATCTTCTACATATGCATTTTGATCATATCCCTTAGCGAAACCTCAATCTTTCTAGTGGCCACACATTCATAATAAAAGATGCTCTTTCTAAAAGAGATAAACTTAACAAAACCCATAGTAAGATTATTAATTTAAGAAACAATATTATATATGAAACAAGTGTTATAAATGAAACCTTTTTAAGTGAAACCATGCAATATGAAACCATTTTAATTTAAGGCTATGTGTTTTAAGGATTGAATGTATATTTTTTATTGGAAACAAAATTTATTAATTACACACCAATGTTCAAATTAAAAAATAAATAAATGAGCATCATATTTTCATCAATGACAAAGTTAACTAATACTATTTTCTTGGAAACATTAATATATGTTTCCTATATTTGGATTAATTTTAATGTTTGTAAAATTTAGGTACATTTTACATATCAAACACAACATGTTCTCACATTACATGTGTAAACATAGTATGTTTATGAAATAAATAAGGTTATTATTTGAGTATTCAACTATTATTAAATTCTTATATTCTAATAAAAATTAAAAAAGGGTAATAATATTACAAGAATATACTAATAATGAGGTTAGATATATGAAAGGTAAGCACACAAAAAAAATGAATGATGGTGTGGGGATGATTCTCAACTTAGAAATCAAGTTATTTTTCCCATGTGGAACTCATGTTGTGTGTCTAAGTCACATTGTTCACCATCATTTGATATTTTAAAGGTCTTTTTGTGAGCATTTAGGTAGAAGCAAAGGGTAGGCTCATTCTAGTTTCTTGGTATTCAGATTTAATTCCCTCAGTTCCTCATGGCTTATTTTATTTTAGATGTTATGGGAACCCCATAATTTAAAACCCATGTAAATAATAACCTTATGCTTGATAGAGAATAGTCTTCTTTCATAAACTTATGCAAATCATGTCATGAAGTAGCTCTTTTTCAAAACCCATAATTTCAAACTCTATGTTAATTTGTTATTCAAAAAATCATTATAGGTCCAATGAAATCATTGAAAGAAATAAAAAAACATGGATAAACTCATGGCTTATTACCATTTCATTTGTCATGGCTTATTTTTATTTATTTTTAAACCCCTTTGTTTGTAATGGCTTATTTTGTTTTGAGATGTTATGGGAAATCCATAATTGGAAACTCTATAACCTAAGTTTTATTTTATCCCTTGAAACCCTTGCCACACATCATAAATATCATTTGAAATATTAAGAGTTTCATAATGAATTCCATTAAGAGGAAAATTCCATGAAAAAATGATAGTTTTTGTGAATGTAGGGCATTAGGAGTAACTCAAATGTTATGAAAACATATATCATGAAGGTTTAAGAATATTATGGGTTTCACATAACCTATTAAAATTTACATAGAAATTTATCCTAAAGTTTATTTCTATAATTTTCTATTAATCTAAATTTTAAAAAACTTAAATGTGAAGCTTGTATATTCTACATTAATTTACTAATTTAAATATTTATAAAAAAATTGAAATATATTTTTTATGCGTATAATTACAATTTATATTTAATTTTTTACATATGGAATTGCCTATATTCACCTAAACATATTTAAATGAAGAGATCAATGTTGACATTACATATCAAGGAAACAAAATTACCCTTAATATATTAAGGCAAAAAAAAATATTTTTTTGAAAACCCAAAAGTTAAAACTACCAAAAGTGAAGATTTTTTTTTTTAAAAAAAAAAATCATCCCCACATAGTCATTATTTTGAAATTACACTATTGTGCCTTAAATTTTCAAGTATACAAGTGTTAGGGGGAAATTTTGAGAAGTGAAAGTTCCACATACCTTTGGAACTACATCCTTGCTTCCACATATCATGTCTTCTTTGATTTTATAACTTGACCACCTATGTGTACTCTTGTTAAGATTCAAAAATGACATTTCCTTCCTACATAGGAATCAAATTAGTAGTAAAATAGAATATAAGTATACTTTATTGAAAATAAATAATTGAAAATTGGTAGAAGGGTTAAGTTTGAATAACTAGGATACCTGTAGGTTTATCCATACCAAGAGTTAAGCCAATTGAATAATATGCAATATATATGATTGATGTTATAACTAAGATCCAAATTTTTTTATCTAAGTTAGGAAGATGAAATAATATCAAATTTAGTGCTTTGAATATCATAATATTGACATATCAAACATCTAACCTTTACGTTCAACATAATCATTGCCTCAAACTCACCTTTTAACATAATAAACTACATATTTAAGGAAATTAAATGTACACAGTAAAATTCATATGTGCACATGAAAATCACATTTATAACCTTATAATGTAAAATTTATGTGAGAACATGTTTTGTTTGATATGTAATATGTACTTTTATTTGTTAAACATTGGTAATAATCCCAAGATGGGAGACATGTATTGATTTTTCCATGAAAATAGTTATAAATACCATATGAAAGAGTAAAAAATAATTAAAAAATCCAACTAATTACATGGTATATGCCATATAGAATAATAAAAAAAATTAATTGAAGGAAATAAAATGAATTATTTAATGAATTAAAAATCTATTGAGTGTAATCCATAGATTACCATGGAGCCAAATTTGCTACTATTTATCAACAGAAAACCAAATAGAGAAGTTAAATAAATATATTTTAATGGTGCCATATTATATAAAGGTTAATAGTTGTAAATTGAAACTTAACCCTAATTATAATGGCAAATTACCTATCAAAACACAACTAGGATACTCACTTGGAAAAATTATGTTTAGATATTTCCACATGCAACCATTGGAGACACTAGATACAATTATATCCAAATTTGAGTTCAAACTCATGGTAATTCCTAGGGATGTTGAAGGCTTCAAAATAATTATTGTAAATTATATTTATAATAATAAACCATAACATAAATTATGGAAATGAAATTCAATTAGACTAGTCATAGTATCCATCACACTTTATGTGTTATAACTAGTGCTAACCTACTCCAATATGGAATACATACCTTGATCTGATGAGCTATATTTTTTTAATCTTTATTTTCTTATAATATATTTTTAATACCATTTATGTTTCCATGAAAATAATATTAATCAGGTTTTTCTAGTTTATAACACTATAACTAGTGTGTAAAACAAACTTAATTCTAAACTATGAAGAACCAACATGTAAAAACCAAAAAAAACTAAAATCTTAACAAATGAAAGAAACGATGCAAATATCAATTCCAAATTTTCCCACTATAAAATTTAGAACCAATGTTCATGAAATATAATTAAAATTAAATAAAATTTGTAAATTTATAACATATTTAAAATTCATCTGAATGAATAAATACTTAACATATATGTGTATGACACAACAATAAATTTTGTTACCTTTTTGTTCCTTTATTCTTTCTACCTCTCTCACATTCAACTCCACTCTATAGGGTTATATGAAATTGTGTAAAATGGGTGCCTCTCCTTGTTGAAGTCTCCCCAACACATATAGTTTCCAACATTTTGAAAAATATATTTCTAATCCCCAACAACAAAAAATCCTCCCCTAAACTAACGTGATGAAGAGAGATTTCTAGGGACATTAGGATAACCAATTATTAAGAAACATTTCTCATTATCATTAAATAATATCATGGAGGACTAATTTCTAATGGGGTTGGAGTCATATTTGTATTTAAATTTGGAGTTATATTTATATTTTCATGTATTTTTACATTTTGAGTTGACGCAAAACTTCACCAACTAACTTTAATTGTGAGCTATAAGAAGCTGAATTGTCTCTCTTCTTTTGATAAAGATAAATTTAGAAGTTATTAAATTAGGATACAATAATTGACCAATTTTTAAATTCAAATTAAATATTTAAGGGATTATATTTTATTACATTTATTTCATCCTGGCCATTTCCTTTCTTCAACACTAATTGATTAGGCACGTAAACTGCATGGTATTTTGGGAATTGTTTATGTTCTCAATTCAAATTAAATAGTAATACAATATTCATGAAATGGTTTTGAGCTTACATTATGAAAACATTGCCTTACTATTTGGCATTATCTCCTCCTCATAAAATTTTCTTTTAATTTCCTGGTAGGACATCACACAACAAGGTTTTCATTCTTCTCATGAATGGTTTACTCCTCAACTTTACCTACTATCTGTCATGTTAACATTATACATTGTATAAATTTATAAATATAATGAGATATTTTTTTTTCAAATGAATTAAATTGGGATACAATAATTAATCAAAATTTAAATTCAAATTAAATATTTAAGAGATTATATTGTATTACATTTTATTCATCTTAACCATCTACTTTATTCAACACCCGTCGAGTAGGCACATGAATTACATGAAATTTTATAATTTTTTTATATTTTAAACTCAAATGAATTATTAATAAAATATTCACAAAATTTATTTTGGCTTACATTATACAATATCGTAATTAAAAACATCACCTTAATGTGTGGTGTTATCTTTTCCTCATAAAACTTCTATTTGGTGACAGGTTTATTATTATTTTTTTAATTTCATGGTAGGCCATGAGACTATAGGGGTGTAATTATTATTTTTAATGGCTACCTCCTCAACTTTCTTCACTACCTATCATGTCAATATTATTAATTGTATAAATTCATAAGCATAATGAGAGAAATATTACTGATTTTAAAACTAATTAAATTGGGATATAATACTTAATCAAATTTTAAGCTCAAATTATATAATTAAAGGATTATATTTTATTACATTTTAATCACCCTAACCATCTACATTCTTCAACACCCATGGAGTGGGAACATGAGTGACATGGGTTTCTATGAACTATTTTTTCTCAAATCAAATGAAATATGAAGATGATATTGATTAATATTGTTTCAAATTACATTATGTAATCTCATAAATCAAAACATTGCCTTAAGGTGTGGCACTATCTTCTCCTTGTAAAATTCCTCTTCTATGATAAATTTATTATTTTATTTTAATTTCATGACAGACCATGAAACTATTGAGGTGTCATTATTCTTCTAAATGGACATCTCCTCAACTTTCCCTACCACCTATCATGTCAAACTTATCATTTGTATAATCTCATAATTATTTATGCCTTTTAGAAAAGAGTGACTACTACTTATTTATCCTCCTCTTTCTTCTCAACCACCATCGCCTTTTCTGAAATGTTTTTCCCTATAACTTATATGGATGATAGTTTGTGTCACATAGGTAGGATATTCTACAATTTCGTAAACACATTGAATGGGCTCAAAGTGACACTAGAATTTTCATCCAAGTTTTTTCAGTCATGAATAGAATATTTGCATTTCACTCAAGTTCTAGAAATAGCCTTAGATTAACTCATGATATTTTCCCATTCCTCTTTGTCACTGGACTCATTTTCATCAATCTCCTTAATATCCAAAATCAAGTTCAATATATGTCATCAGCAATTATTTTTTTCAACTAAATAAAATTAATCCTACCAAATTGATAAGCCTAAACATGTAAAATTTTAAGTTCACTATAATGTATTGATCATTTACACACCACAAATACTCTTCATTCTCATCATCATATTTGGATGAGTCTTCTTCATTTTCATCCATGGTGGAATTTATATCTTCTTTCATATCCTCATCATGTTCCTACATACAAATGTTTTTTCCATGGATTTCAACATGTTCAAGGACTAGATTCAACATACCAGTTCAAAATTCCTCAACCATTTTACACATCAAACACATAATTACAAACCAAACAAAATAATCTAACTTTCCTCTTACCTAATTACAAACCAAAAAAACACATATTTGCACCATACTCATATATGGGTCTTTACCAAAATATTGCCTATATAAATTCATGTTTCTATCTACTATAATTATTTCAAGGACACTCTCCTAAACCTTCCACATATTCACATCCTTAATATTATCAACATTGGTAACACATCTTTATACCCACGTCCAATCATTAGGAAATTAGATGTAATTTGCATTGTCTTAACAAATTAAAAAAATTGTGATCATTGTAAATATACCAAATTCCCAACACTCACCTCTAATATGCATTCCATTTGAATGGTAGAAATATCAATATAATTTCATTTGTGCCTAAAAAAATAGGTTTAATTAATTATTATTTAATAAATTATCCTAATTTAGTTGTCAATGTGTCTATTTATTACCTCCATTCCTAGACAAAAGCCTCCCAACTAATCCTTTAGGGATAACTAGAATATTGTATTGAGTATGGTGGTGAACATTGAAACCTTTTGAGATTTTATTTCCATAGTTACTATAACCAAGAAAGAGAAAAATGAAGGTTTTTTTAGTGGTTAATATTTGTTAATTCATGAATATTCTATTTTTTAAAATTTAGATTTGATGATTTTTCCAAACTAGGAAATAGCATTGGGTCACATAAAATTCTGGTTGTAAATAATATTTATAAGTCAGTTCACTTACTATTTACAATTAATTTCATAATTGTGACTATAAATCACCATGGCATCAAAGGAAATTATACATTATTTCAATAAAATATGTTATATATAACATATCTAATTTATAAAATAGATAACCAAATATATTCCATAGATGTTTGAGATTTGACACATCCTAGACAATAGACAACACATTATGGACACCACACACTCTAGACAATGACCAAAATAATTGGATGATGTCCACATACTCTAGATGGTGATCACAAACTATAGACAATAACCAAAAATCTTACATGACATCCACATGGTTTGGACGATGACCACACATCCTATATAGAGACTAAAGGGAATAGATGGCAATTAGAGGGACTAGATGGTGACCATGGGAATTAAATGGTGACCAAAGGGCATGGACAATGTCCAAAAGATCTAAATGTATACCATAAGATCTATATGGTGACTAGAGGGATTGGCCAAAAGTCACAAGTTTTGTATGGTGTCCATCAAGTGTAGACACTGATCATAAGGACTGGATGACATCTATATGGTCTAGATAGTGTCTAAATGGTCTCAATGATGACCAAAGGGAATATAAAAATATCCATAGGGTTTGGATGATGTTCATAGGATATAAATGATGACCATATGGATGATACAATGTCCCTAGGATTTGGATGGTGTCCATAGGGTCTATATGATGACCAAAGGTACTTGACAATGACTCTAGACTCTAAATAATAGCCATAAGGACTGAATAATTACTAGAGGGATTGGATAGTATCCATAAGGTCTAGATAGCGACCAAAGGGGATAACTAATGACTAGAGGGATAAGATGATCTCTACATGATCTGGATGATGAATACAAGGTCTATATAGTGGATAAAGTGACATGAAAATGTCCACATAGTCTAGATAATAACCATAAGGTATGAATAATGAATAGGCATTTATGGTGTCTACAAGGTTTAGATGGTGTCCATAAGGTCTAGACAATGACCAAAGGTGCTAGATGACAACCATAGACTCTGGATGGTAACCCAAGGGACTAGATGATGACCAAAGAGACTAAACAATGTTCACAAGTTATGGACAACATTCACTAGGTCTAAATACCTAGTTACATAGTGCATATCTTTATCATGCCCAAGTGGTGGGTCATAATTTATCTTAGAAAAAAAAATTTGATGGCTTCTGATGATAATGGAAAGAGATCAGGACAATTATCAATGATAAAGAGCATATTATCTTATTTTTGGTATCCAATAAGTATATCCAAATAAATTCAATCCAAAGCCACTCAAAATATAAGTACTAAATGATTTACATAATCTTTTATCTATTTATAGTAACTATTATTTTACATTCAAGGATAATAGAAAAACCTTTATGCATGCAAATCCCTCAAATGATAATGGTTTTCCAAATGAAATAATTAATCACAATATCATGTCACAATTTAAATATATTATTGATGATGGCATGCCACCACTTGAAGACATACCTGATAATTACATGGTTCCAGTGAAGGACAAACTAGATGATATGATACAAACATTAAAAGATATTTATAGATATCATAAAATAACAACTCACATTACAAATACAAATATAAAATTTATGACAATTAAGAAGAGACTTAAATACATTCCATATGATGAGATCCATCAATCAGAAGACACTTCTACTTAATAGACACGAAGTTCAACTGATAAAAGTACTCAAAAATCGAAGTGAAGAAAGAGAAGTAGATGGACAATTGGAAGGTCTTTTAAGTTCAACTGGGTAGAAAATTTCCATCTCATTGAACCAATGGAGCCAAAAAATATTAGTGATACCCCAAATAAATGTAAATTTTAATTTAGGAAAGTACCACAAAATTCAACTTAAGCTAGATAAAATTGAGAAACATTGTGGTAAAGTATATGTGTAGGTAGAACAAGAAGATGGATAAATTAATAAAAAACATAGATAAAAATATTCCAATCAATGCATTCATATTATATACACATAAAATTATGAAAATAATTAGATATGTATGTGACATCTAGTTGAGAAATGAGTAATAATTATAGTAAAATAGGAAAATTTGTTCTGTTTAATCAACATGCCAAAAATATATAGTTCTTAATGATCTACAACATTCTTAAAAAAGGCAGACCTATATTTGATTTTTTAGAGTATAAGACTTTGTTCCAAAATTATGTACTTCATAACATTCCACAATCACAATTGTTAAATGGTACTACTTGGGACATGGCAAAATGTCTTGCCATGATTGAGAAGGAAGATTTGAAAGAAAAAGTTAAAAATGCAAGCATTATCTCATTGTCCATTAATGAGGTTACAAAAGTTAACAATATAGCATGGGTTTGTATCCATGTTTACAATTTTGAGAACCATTAAAGGCAACCTCATTCATTATATATACATAAAATGGTTGAAAATTACAATGTTAAAAACCTTTTCAATTTGGTTATTTCTAATTTGAGGGATGTTTTGGGATGGATGATTAATCTATAGCTATGAAGTTGGTTTGTGTTGGATTTGATGGTGTAACAGTTGTGTAGGGGAACATAAATGGTCTTTATGTTCAACTATAGATATAAGTTACCCCATATATGATTTCAATTCACTTCATGGCCCACAAAATGATTCTTACATAAAAAATTGTAAGCACATTTTAAAATGATGCAAAAGTGGAAGACCTTATTCATGATTTACACACTTATATGTCAATCAGTCTGAAAATATTTTTAGAGTTTAAAAAAATTGAAATTGGGATTACCAATGGAAAAAATATTATAAAATATAATGATATAATATGGATTTCCATATATGATTGTGCATGTCTATTTTTTGAAGAATATTCATCATTGGTTGGTTTTATGTTTAAATATTGTATGGAATTCGACAAGGCAAAAGATTTGTTGTACCATTTAATATATTTGTAAATGTTTTTTACACTATGTGGTATTCTCCCAATGTTAAATGAAATAATTTTTTTGATGAAACATGCTCAAGGGAGATCCATATATATTATAAACTTCATACATTTGAGAAAATGAGTTTGTCAATCTCTTGATGTCTTATACTCAGGGCAAAATAGCTTTAATCAACCTATTTTTTCTAGTTGGAAAACTTCAATAGATATTAAAGATTAAAAAAAAATTGAAATTTAATATTATGGATCATCTTTGTATCTTAATTAATGGAAAGGATATACAACTACACACATTCTAAAAAGGAGTTGATATAGCAGGATCAAAGATTGAAGAAGTCCCTATAACACATAGTTTTTATGATATTGTTATATTTGAAACACTAAATAAAATTGAGAAAGATAAAGGATATATTACTTACACAAATTAGAGAACATTTTAAAAGGGATGAGTTTCTTGAAGCTATGGGAGTGGTGAACCCCACATTTTGAAGAGTTGAGGATGGTGAAGAATGAATCAATAATTTATTTCTCAGATACATAAGAACTATCATTAAACATTTTTATAAGTTTATTTATATAAATGGAGTTTAAATTCAATGCATTTTATGAAATTATCTACTAACAACCAAGTCAACCCATTTTAGACTCACAACGATTGATCAATACAAGTGTCTAAATGATCCAACAGAAAATAGTGTTATTACAAGGCTATGGAAAAATTGTATCCCAATACTATCCTATAGGAAAATATTAGTGAATATTTTTGATTATATGAAATCTTTCAAACAATGATTTTGGTTTCTGTGTAAGATGAAAGGGTATCTAGTGCATTATATTTTGTTGAATCAAAATTTTGTAATAGATTGGATAGAAATCTTGAGACGTGTTTGAGATTATATGTTTTACATTATCCAGTGGATGTGTTTCCCAATGATAGATCACTTTAAATTTGGAATTCACTCAATCAGAGAAGAGGAATCACTAATAAAACAAATGATATAGCTGATCCAGATATTGATACTATATATTTCAAATACAATATATTAAAATGACAATCATGAAGAATGAACTACTCAAAAACTATTTCAACTACATGAGTTTTAGTATGTATGTTTCAACTTTCAATTTTGTAATTGATTTTTATATTGTCTTGTATAACTCTTAAAATTAAAAATAACATACTGGGGTAAGTAATATAAAAAATCATTAAAAAATTAGTATCATGTAAATTGTAAGCCTATAATAAATTATGTTATTGTATTATTTTTAAATAGTTTTAAGTTATATTATAATGGTTCAAACTTCAAGCTTTGTTAAACAATATATTTAGGTCATATGTATGTAACATATTTTTTTTCACTTTTTTTATATTAAATGACTATTTCATGTGGTTGTAAATATTATACAACAAAAAATGATGCTCACATCATTATACATCTTAAGTAGTAAATTTATAATATAATAGAAAACTTGTCATGGATAAAATGCACAAAATAAAATAGAATTATAGAATTATATTTATACTTTTAAGTTTCATTTCCAATAAAAACTATTCAATGTCAACATAACATCTATAAATGACATTAAAATATGCTTTCCATAGTTTATCTTATTTGTATTTCTCATTTACATTAAAGACAAAGATACAATTAATGGTATAATATTTTCAACATGAAGTGAGGATACATCCTTCAACATGAGGAATTCTAGTTTATTTTTTAGAAGTGGATGATGTTGTATCATCTTCCCCTTTCCTTGAATCATTTTCTAATAAACCTCCTCTAACAAGATCCTTGGCTACAACATTTTATATTTTCAAGTTTTCCTTTCTTCATGTGTTGAATATCTTATTGATAGTATAGAGGGGTCCGCATCTATTTTCTCCTTGAATAGAATTTATGGATCCATGTTGTGTTATTTGATTATCCTCCTCAACATATTATTCTATTTTATACTATCAGAAGTTTTTACTTCAATGTAATTTCCACATTTATGATTTTTTCACTTTTTTAAAATGAATATTTAGTAGTTATGCTTCATTATTTAAGTTTTCATATTTTGACTACAATTTAGAAAAGAAAGTGGGTCAGATAAAAATTATGAATGTGTCATTAAATTTTGTAAAAATAAGATATGTTACCAAATCATTATCTCTCTCTACATTGGTAAGGAAACAAAGGTTTTTATCTCTTTCTCATTTATTGTAGTATGCCTATGACTTTGCAATAAAATTTTATATTATGTTTATCATAACATCTAAAAATTATCATTATCAAGATTGCAAACTGTAATTGATCTTGATTCAGCTTGACTCACTAAAATGTCAAATTTTGAGGGATTATTTTCAACTAAATAATATATTCATGAGTGATTATTAAAATGGTCATTAATTTCCTTGACCAAATCCTTCCCCCAAACCTCCCATACTTTTAGTAATTTTAAATTAGTCTATACTATGTCATCTAGCAAAGTGAAAGAATTATATATAATAAGATTTGTCAAATGAAAGGGCATCAATTCATCAAAATATTATTTGAATTTAAGGGTTTTCTTAGGTATTGAACTATATTAACCATGACCAATATTTTTTTCTAGAGCTTGAAATTGAGATCTTTGAATAATATTATGGGAAACAAATCTATTCAGGCCATGGTATGAATAACCTTAATGAAAGAATCATCAAGATCAATATTCTAAAAAATTGAAGTGGAACCCATTGCATTAGGTATTCCACCTATATAAAATGGAGGAAATTCAATTTTTTATATGGATTAATCCCATAAAATATGTTGGTAATACTAAATTATTACCCCTTATCTATACAAAGTGGGGTGGTAACAGTGGTGGCATCTAAATTATTAAGGAATGTTTCCCTGTAACAAGAAATGCCATCATAAATTAATAAACAAACTTCAACAAAATTTAATATGTATTAAAAAAATTAAACTATAGGTCAGAGATATTAGAATCCACACTTTGATTTGATGATAGATTTTGTAATTATGGACATGGTGTAAGAGAAGGTGAACTTCATTTTGTACCAAAAATCATAAACTCAATTTACCATGTTGATGTTCATGTAATATAATAAAGAGCATAATTGTAAACTTGAAGTCACATACCTTTCAATGAAGAAAAATGTTGAGTAGGTTGAGGTAAATTTTTATCAATCCTAGAGGCCGCTGCAAAATTGAATGAACCATTAACAATGTCAAAAATCATTTTTTTTGTAACATTGATTTCAATAAAAATCAAAACTTTTAAAACCTGGATTTGTGGATGTTCCTAGTCGATGTTGTACAGAATTAGGTGACATATATCTCCTCATCATTTTTCTCCTTTTCAATGGTGTTTTTGAACCAAGTCTATGTCATCACTTAGAACCCTATTCGAACCCTCAGAGCCCTCAATGGAATGGTGTTTATTCATTGTAGCTTCTTTTCTTAATTGAGAAATAGTTTCTCTTCTTCATTACAAAGAAACAAGCCAAAAAAATTTGAATTATAATAATTAAACTATCAAGATAATTTTATTACACAACTATATAATTAATTTTAATTGTAAACTTTAAATTTACCTCCAACTTAACAAGGCCACATAATTATATTTCATTTTTTTATGCAAGATAGTTGGAACATTTATTCCCTTCAGCTCATGATATGCCTCATAGTATAAACCCAAAATAAAATTAGAAATGAAATTTATGTGTCACTTTGAAAATCAAAATATAAATTATTTATAATCTTAGTATAAATGAATTTACACCAATCAAATTGTTGTCTGCCAAGAGAATGAAAAATATATGTTAAAACCCAAAAGGGAATGACTTTTAATTTTCCCTATAAAATAATCCTTGCCTAAAAAAATTCAACAAGGGATTTTAGATATGGGTTTTTATATTTTAGACTCAAATTCCCCTTCTTGAATGATTAGAGGTGATTGTCATACAAGGAAAAAAGTAATTACAAACTAAAAATGACATTTATTAACTTTAAAAGTGCATACATAAAACATTGAATATTAATTAACAAGGATATCATTACCTATAGAGGTGGAGGTATCAAATATAAAGCCTAAGTTATTTTCCAAATATATTTTATATTATTCAGTCAAAATAGATATCATTTTTATAGGTTCTACATTTCTATGTGATAGCCTTATCGAGCACTCAATGTTTGAAGGTGAGGTGTCAAAAGTAATAGTCCAAGAGTTGAGGGTACAAGAAAACTCTCTGGTAGCAGGTTTGTAACTAGACACGAGAATGTTCATAAAATTCATGTCTATATCATAATACTAAATATAAATAAGGCCTATTAAACAAAATTTTTCTATCTAATCATTATAAGTGTCCTTATCTTCTAGCAACCTCAATATTTTCAAGAAAATAAGAATTTTGTAAACAAACCTTCGAATGGAGGTAAAACATACAAGGTGGGAAGCCATTTATGAGATTAAGTTCCAAGGATGAGATTATACTTTAGGAAGAGATTAATGTTTGAACTCAATGAATGATAAAAATGAGCATATACAAGGGTTTATGGATATTTATAGGCATATTTTTTGGATGACACCTACATGTTTTAGACACTATCCATAGAATCTAGACACTTCCCACAAACTCTAGACTATGCCCACACACTCTAGAATATGTCCATAGGGTTTGGATGTCATCCACAACTATGGACATTGTCTAGAGTCTCTAGATGATGTCAAGAGGATCTAGACACTATCCATACACTCTACATGCTATCAAGAGATTATATATGTCATCCAAAGGATCTAAACATTATTCATAGGTTATTTATAGTGTCCATAGGCTCTATACAAAATCCAAAGACTTTGGGTGGAATCCATAGCCTCTAGACATTATCCAAAGGCTTTGGATGATGTTTATAAGCTCTAAATGGTATCTATAAACACTAGGCATTATCCACAATGTCTAGATGGCATCCATAACCTTTGGACACTATCCAAAACCTCTAAATGTCATCCAAAACATTTTTAAACCATCCAAAAACTCTAGACATAGGCATCTAAATGTTGTGGTTGGATGGTACCTAAGGTTTGCCTTCTTGACAAACTAATTTCCTTTCATTTTTCTAGGAATTTGAAACATACATTTCAATATTTTCTAAAATTTTACATGGGGATTTTTCCTAGGGTCCCTTAAAAAAATTGAGACAAACCAAAAGCTCCCTCCCTGATTCTTCAATTCAGTTGATACAACACATATTTTCCCTAGCTTGAATTTGAAAATTACAAACATATGTTAAGAATATTAAATTAAAAAATAATCAAACTACATATTTCACTTAACAATTTTTTTTCAAAAAATTGTACTTTATCCTTTATTTCCATGGTTTCCAATACATTCTGACAAAATCCTCAAGAAATAAAAAAAATTAAGATCATTTAAACCAATCACACTAGTAGAAAACATCTAAAATTTATATGTTCTAGATATATCATCATTGAAGCAATAGAGTTCAAAATCTAATCCATTCCATATGAACACAAAAAAGAACCATATAAATTTTATAATAATGAATATGGAACCTTAAAACTTTTTATTCTCATTTAATTATACACAGTATCCAAAAATAAATAAATAAATAACATTATATAAATAAATAAATTACTTTATATATTTATAACAAATGCATCAAATGTTTATTATGTTTTTTATGTCCTATGGACCTTCCACCAACTTAGACCAACCAAATATATTATTATACATTTCATTATTCACTTAACAACATGCCTTTCATGATCTTTATTTTTTAAGTCTGATGTTCGATTAAACCTACATCTATTATTGTGCATGACATAAAAGAAAGTTATATATTTTTATCCCTAAACCTTAGGGGTATCATATGGTAGTTATAATCATTTATCATCTAATGAACAACAGCCTCATTTTGGGATTTAAGAAAAAGTTTTGCCTCTTATAACTTTAGGGTAACCTCAAGGTCTTGTATTAGTGTTTCATAATCTGCAACATGATGAGAGATACCCTTATTACTAGAAATGAACCCATAATATTCTCTCTTCACCCCCTTTACATTACACAACATAAATGCAAGTACACATGTAATATCATTATCTCTATCATAGAATCCATGTATTTTAAGGGTCTAATTGTTATACATATAAGAAATTTGAAGTATAAATTGATAATAATAAGTGTCTAAAACTCACCTCTTAACACAATGTCATCATAATTAAGGCAAATAATATACAAAATATAATTCATATGCACAAATGAAAATATGTTATACACACATAAAATATATCTACTTACTCAATTTTATATAAAAACCTCTCTCTCCCTCTCTCTATTGTTGTGTGTGTGTGTGTGTGTGTGTGTGTGTGTGTGTGTGTGTGTGTGTGTGTGTGTGTGTGTGTGTGTGTGTGTGTGTGTGTGTGTGTGTGTGTGTGTGTGTGTATGTGTGTGTGTGTGCATACACACACATATATATGTGCATACATGCATACATATATACATACATACATAAGTATGTATGTATTTATGTATGTCCATCCCATTTTAATTAATGAAAAAGTCATATTTTTATAAGTTACAAAAAATTGAGTACAACAATTTTCTAGAAACATCAATACGTGTTTCCCATCTTGTGATCTTTGTCAAAGTTTGAAAAATGCAAGTATAAACTAAATATCAAACATGACATGTCCTCAAGTTACTTTTACATTCTAAATATCATTCATGCATTGGTTTTATAACAAAAATAAATTTCATTACAACATTTAATGTCTTGTTCCATAGTGGAAAAGAGACGACATTGAAAACAATAAAGTCAAAGAAGATCCCACTAAATATCAACATTGTAATACTAAAGTCCTATAACTATTATGACTACCATAGACAAATTCTAATATAGGGATGGAATAAATTTTTGTTTCATCACATATTTTATTACAATAAAAATACTTTTCAAGTTCTAAACTTCAATAAACCTAGGGATTAATACTAAATGATCATAGCTAAAGTTAAATAATAGTAAGTATACTTATAGGATTTTAGGAAGAAAAAAAGTACATATTACATATCAAAAACATCATGTTCTCACATTAATTTTACTTTCTAAATATGGTACATATAATGAGAGTCTTGATTAGTCTTAATTAGTTTTCTTACACAAGTGGGAATGAGTCTTAACAAAATTTAATGGTATATTATTAATTTATATATGGTATCAAATTAACTCCAATCAAATTAAGGTTGACTGAAGTAAAATTAAATCCTCTAAAAATAATTATACTACTATACATAGTGAGACATACTAGTTCCAATCCTAAAGGACTAATCAATAATAGAATTTTGAGGCTTGTATATAATAATAAATCTAATTTATCAATCCTATTGTTTCTTGTATAACACACCCTAATTTCATAATGAAATCATGGAACCTCTTTTTTTTATGGAGTCTAGTATTTTACTTTAAAGGAGTTTAGTGGTCTTGGCCTGATTCAGATTGTCAAATTCAATGTGAGAAATTCATTAGATATGATGTCTAAATTTTATGTTCACTTCATTATTTTAACCAAGTTTAAACATGGAATTATTATTATATGTTTTTGGTCTAAAAATTACATCTTGTACTTCATTAAATATTTATCTAAAATTGCCTAAGTATAATGGGTCCTAATAATTTTGAAACATGTTTTGAAATGGGTCAAATTTCCCTTTATTTAACAAAATCAACCTAGACTTGTGCAATTTATCTAACTATATTCTGATTTTTTTTATCTTTATATTTATTATTTTGGTTAATTTATTTCATTATTTCAGGTTAATTGACTATGTATTTGTATTTTTTTTTAATTCTATGACTTAGTCACTTTCTATATAATGGGCTAAAATTGGCTTTGGGCTCAATTAAATGGTTGTTTTTATTTGATAATCTTATTTGCCTCTTGCATTTCTTGTTGGATTTTAATGTAGCCATTTTTATCTAAATTTAAAGGGGACTAAAGGCTACTTTATTTTTCCATAGGCTTCTTTCCACATATCTGAATCTCACTTCATCACTTCCTTAGGCCATCTTTACTTCTGATATTGGTCCCCAATCTCCCAATTAAGCTAGATGAATACACTTGTCAATATCCAGCATCCCCACTTCATTAGATCATCTAGATAATTGATCCTAGATTTTTTAGCCTTGGGATTAATGTGATGATGTCACATGGTGAAATATTGCTTCTCTATGGCCCTGAGATAGTCAATTCACACTAAACACATAGTTGAGCCTCAAATATACAAGATCATGCACTTATTAATATCTCAAAGCCTCATAACAGTCAATACATATTGAACATGTATCCATGGCTGATGACTTATTAAATGAATGAGATCATGCCATGTGGTGAAATCTCGCTACATCTCAGCCAAAGAATAATCAACATATATTAAGCCCATAGTCAAGTTAGTAGATGAGAAATAAACTACCAAATATCTCATTCCTACCAATAAAGGGCATATTGATGTCTTTATCAGCATCCATGGAGCTTAAATTTGATAGTCCTCTTACCTGTCAAAACCTTAAAACCTAAGAACAAACCTAGATATTTGTAAATTGTCTAACTATTTTTTAGGGCTTTGATTTGGTGTTTATATTGTTTCACCTTTAAAACTTAATCAATTTATCCTTAATTAGGCTAGATTAACTAAATATTTTGGAGATGGGGTTAGTTTTAATCATTGTTTTTGATCCATTCCTACTTCATTTTGACATAAAATAGCTAAGTTTTCCTTTTTTTAATCTTTGGACTTAGTAAATTTTATTAGAAATGGAATGGATTGATTTTGAATTTAGCATAAGGGCCTTTATATTTACTTATTTTGTATGCATGTTTTCTTTCTTTTTATCTTATGTGCATAACTATTTGAATTCAAAATTATAATATTAATAACTACTTTTCTCTTTAATGCAAATGCTTCATTTTAAAATTCCTTGTGACATTCACTCACTTATTTTTGGGCCCAAGTTTATCTATTGATATCTTGAAGAATTATCCTTATTTTGAAGTACCTGACCTTTTAAATGAATTATATGGATCCACATGTCTCATCCTTGATTTTTTACTTCATCATCATGTCTAGATTGTCCATCTGTGATCCCAAGAGTTTGAATGAGTGGGATGTTTCCAAGTGTTAAGATCTTGTACCTTATCTTCCCCAAATCACATTGAACATTAGACATACCTAAGAAATTTTGGGTGAATAAGATGATGACATAAAACATGGTCAATTTATTATCCTGAGAAGTTTCAACCACTTCCCACCATAAATAATTGAATTCAAACCTAGTCAACATAACCTATATATTAATTGCCTGGGGATTGAGAAGTATCCTCAGGAATTCTAATTTCAAATAGATCGATCTCATTGAATTTTTGTAGCCACCTAGTATTTATCCAAGTAATGACCCCAAAGAATTTATTTCCTTACAAAAGACCAACTCTTTGATTGAATAAGGGTTGGATATTTGATCAACTAATATAATATAGCTAGTTATATGGGAGATCAAGTGGTTTTGTCCCTTTCCTTTATGTTTTTCCTTCTTTTCTCGTTAGACTTTTTCCTTTTTGAATAAGTCAATGTTATTTGGACATATTTTTATATCTCACCTGATTATGTGATGAATCTCAATGATATTTCATGATCCACCTTATATTTTAAAGCTTTGTGAAGTGATATTCATAGCTTGCACATGTATATGGTCATTTTCTTTCCATTTATTTGCTTAGTCAACTCATCCTCATACTCCACCATATTTATCTTCTAGTTGTATTATGTTAACCAAGTAGATACTAGTTTCTACAAAGGATTTATTTGATCAATAAGATTAGATTTGTGTCCTCTACAAAGTAGGCTCATATTTTTGTCCTCCCCTCTATATTTTGACATTTTTTTATAATCCCTTAGTCTAGTTTATAATAGTATGAACTGCAATTAGTGCTTTAAAGTTTTATTCAGATTGCATGTTCCTTGCTTGTCATTATTTATATATTTTTAAATCTAACTGATAAATGGCAAGTATTAATTAGTTAATTTTTTTTTCCATTGAATATGAATGAGTTGACTCTTTCAAATTAAATAGTCAAATTATACTTTATAAGTGTTTAAATTAAAAACAACAAAGGCCCCTTGACCTAGAATAATCCATAATGACCAACTAAGTGAAATCAGTACATTGAGACCTAGTAGATATATAACTTAGGGAAGAATTAAAACCTTGATTTAAGGAAAAATGGATGGGACCTCTCTATTTGAGCAACATAGCCTAGAAATTTGGTGTGCCAACTAGACCACCAACATATTAGCATTAGAAGGAGGTCTAACTAGTATACTATTTGATAAATATGATTTATTTTGGTCTTTTGGCCACCTTTTACACTTTCCATAACTTTGACATATTATAAACCTAGCTTATGCTAAGATGTTTTAAGTTTCAAAAGTGGAAAATAGAATGATTTTTACAAGGTCAAAGTCTGTTGAGGGTGACTTTGAGTTATTTCACCTTGCAGATCATATAAGAGCTAGAACTAATAAAGTAAAGTCCAAAACTAGACAAATATATTTAGCCAATAACTACCTTAATACCAATGACCCTTTCAATAACTCTTTTATTTTTCCTCAAAACACACCAATGGATAATCATGCCTAGTTGGGATGAGGTAGATGTCCTGTGAATATCCCACAACTTGCACATGACTTGCCTAAAACCCTCGAGGATTTTTTTCCAAGGTACATTCATGGTAGAGTAAGAATAATATAGAGGCCTTTAAAGAAGACTTTATTTGAACTCAATTTCAACATGAATATGTCACCTATTATTCATTCCCATATACTTTAGATAAGTTAGCCTATAGTTGGTACATTGGTCTCTTAGATAGATCCATCACCTATTGGAATAATCTTGATACTGTATTTAATGACTATTTTAGAGTACCAATCAAACTTGCAATATTATACCATTACTTTGAAGCTACCATAGGGAACCAAATGATCCTAGAGTATTTTCAATACTCATTTCAATAAATTATACAAAAGGTTAAAGGACCCCTATATGCAAACAAAATTGATACCATTTATACATATCTCAAAGCTCTAGATCTAATAAATTATATGTTTCTTATAAGAACTCCAACAACACTCACATATTTATCTTTATATTAAAATGAATCCATTAGTATTAAATATAAAATGGTTCCTCAAATATATGGTATTGGTCCCTTACCCTCAATAGGATAACTAGGTGCCTATAATCAGATTCACATGAATAACCAATAACTCATGCAAAACACTCCATTGATGAATCCAATCCCAGAGGATATGTACTCAAGTCTAAATATAGTCTATAATCTAATTCCATTGAATAACATGCCTAAATATCAGCCCTATATTCCTATAAATCATGTATTACCACAACCTAAAATCATCAACTTGTTGATGTTGCATACAATACTACTATCATGCATAGCTAAAATGGTTATATTACTCCTAATAAGAATCAATAGGTTGTCCCATCATTTATCAATAATAGATTCATTACAATAATTCCCATAACCAAGTAAATTATGGTGTCCCTACATTACTCAATGTTATTGCACCTAGGGCTAACCGAGTACAATAAATGAGAAGTAATTAAAATGATAATGTGAACCCAATATATAATAAATGGTCTAGTGATTGACCGATGAAATGGTTAACATGTGGAGGAAAGTGCTTAAAATAACCAATAAATTAACCAAAAATGCAACCCAATATATAAATTATAATTTTCAAAGAACTAATTGGTAGTGAAACACTAGGCTTAACAATGAAAATGAGCCTCTTCACAACATAAATCGAAACAACAATAGTGCTTCAAACTTAGTGAACATGGAATATTTAGCCTTGCACACCCAGTTTAGACTACATAACATAGTTAATAATGCTGAGATAAATTGTTTTGAGTTCATATTGGAATCAAACATATTCTAAAAGGATATGGACAACCTTAAGATGTGAATGTACCTAAATAATAATAACCCAAGCCAATGTGGTGAGTTTCTAGTCTTAGAAACATATGAGTTCCCATTTAATCATGACAATGAACTTCAGGAAAAATAGGATGAATTACATTCATTTAAAAATATTCAAAAGTGAAAATTTTATCAGTTAAATAGTGAATTGTAATTTTTTTTTACTATATCTAATCCTCCAAACAATATTCAAGTTCTACCTAATGAGAATTCAAGTAAAAACCCTTTCCAACCTAAAGTACCTACTACCTATTATTATCCTAATAATAATGTTACACCCCCATAAGTTGATAAACCACTTGAATAAAATAAATTAGGATACAACATTATTGAAGACTTGAATAAAACTAAGGCCAATATAAAAATGTTTGATTTGCTCTAGATGTCTAACTAAAAGGACATGTTATTAAAAGAATTATCTTCTCCTAAAGGGAAAGAAGCTAGTAGGATAATTGATGCAATATATAAATAAAATAATGAAAATCCTTGTCTTCTAATAGGTAGAATTTTTGGCAAAAACATAAATAATTATTTGATGGATTCAAGTGCTTCAAGCAACATGATGCCTTATGAAAAATCTAGTTGTTAGCTTTATCTCCTATAAAGTCAAATATAAAGGTTGTCTAGTTAGACAAGTTTAAAGTTAATATGGTTAGTGAACTCAAACACATTCATAAACAGTTGGCTTCCCATCCAAGAGTGTAGAATTTTATTGACATCTAAGTTATGGATATTCTTGATGCATATGGGATGCTTCTCAATAGAGATTGGTCTAGAATCCTAAATGGATATATGGCAACCAATTTCTCCCACATGTGGATTCCATGGTGTGCCATCCCCAACAAGATCATAATTGAAATAAATCCCAAATTGACTCATATGATCATAGAATAGAACAAGATAAATGAGATCATGTATGTAGAGGTTAATCTTGGTGTCTACAAGATAGAATAAAATGCTCATGAAGACTTCCCTATTAATATGCTAACCATATAGGAAAAATTAGATTTGGAAGAATTGAACCAGTTAGAGGAGGAATATTCCATTTGTGCACCTAAAATAACTTTAATACATGATGTTTCCCTTGCATATGGGAAGTTCGAATAGGTTTTTTTGAGTGAACAATTAGGCTATCAATAACTCCTACTAGTAATAGACATGTTTTAACAATAATTAACAAGTTAAAGCATGGTGTTTCAGGTGAAGATAAGGTGTTTCTAAACTCATGTGATGAGAATATATCTACTAAGTGGTTCAGTGCCTACCTATGATACTAAATACCAGACCATAAGATCATTTTAGCATAAGAACAAAATTAAATCCCATCAAAGGTGGAAAAAGAGAGTAAATAAGTCAACATAGTAGCATCATATACCCATAAGAATTCACTGCACACAACTAAAGATCACTTGCGAACCCTGAATTTTAATGGATCCAAGTCAAATAGAAGGTGTGGTGTTGGATTTGAATTCATAAACCCATAAATAAAGTCATATTTGGTAATTTACATGCACAAATAATGTGGTTGAATATGAAGCACTAATTCATAGCCTCAAGTTCACTCTTAGAAATAAATTTAAGAGCTTGAAGTTTGGTAATTTAGTGATATTAGTGAAGTAAATTAGGAGTCATTATTCTTAAAATGACAAGTGTTTATTAGATACCACAACATAGTGTGGAACTTAATTAAATATTTCAATGCGTTCAACATCCAAGCAGTGCCCTGTATGATAAATTACATGGTAGATACAATGTCAATAGTTGTGAGCACTCTAGAACCAATTTTTAACTCGAAGTTGAGGATATTATCAATGGAGTTAGTCTCTACTCCTATTATTAAAAATGTCAAGAACTTCTAAGTATTAAATTATGATCAACATATCATCCATTACTAACACTAATATATTTGAATATTATATTCTGAAGAAGATTATAAAGAGGAGTTTGAGCTATATAAAGGAGTAATAAATTTGAAAACCAATAGTATAAAAAAGGATATGGTCTTGTTAGAGAGGACATTTGATATGGATTACAAGGGTGAAAGGATAAAATTGCCTCTAATAGAGGTATGTTGTATGAAAATTGTAATATGAGAAATGAAAATGAAATAAAAAGTGTGTTTTTAGGCACAACTTACACCCATGATGAAAAACAAGGGATTTTACAAGCCCTAAATCGATTCATAGATGTTATAGCCTAGAGTTATCAGGACCTAAAAGTGTTAAACACTTCCAAAATTACTCATACCATCCCTTTTAATCCAAGTGTTAGACCATTATACCAAAGATAAAATCCAATCAATCCATTAATATAACCTTTAATATTCAAGGAAGTGTAGACATTATTTTTAGGTAGGATCAAATTTCCTATCAGACACTCCACCTAGGTGTCTAATCTCATTCCTATCTAAAATAATAATGGGGAGATACATCTTTGTGTAGACTTTTATAATCATAATAAAGCTTCAAATAAATATAGCTACTCATTTCCTTTAGTAGATTAGGTATCCCAAATAGAAAATGGCTCCCAACTGATGTCTTTATTAGATGGCTATTTGAGATATAATCAAGTGATGGTCAATTATGAAGATAGAATAAAATCAACATTCAGAATAAAATGGGGTACCTTCATATATATAAGGACTCCATTCAGCCTAATCAATGTAGGTTCTAGTTTCTAATGTACTATGGATATTGCATTCCAAGATCTAATTGGAAAATGCATTGTCATCTACATGGATGACTTGATTATCTTTTCTAAGATCTAGGAAAACAATGTGAAGGATTTGAGACTAGTGTTGCAAAGGTGTAGAGAGCATGGTATCTCCTTGAATCTAACTAAATACATATTTAAGGTCACTGAAGGAAAATTTTTGGGTCACATCATCTCAAAGAAAGGTATATATATATAGACCCAAATAGAGTGGAGGCAATTATGTAGATTTTGTTGCATAATAACAAAAAAGATATGAAGTCATTCTTCCAATAAGATTCAGTTTGTGAGGAAGTTAATATTAAGGTTTACGAAGATAGTATGACCATTGAATAATATGTTGAATAAGGATGTTAAGTTTGAATGGACCACTAAATCATAAATGGATTTCACTCAAATAAAGGCATCAATTATAAAAACATTAGTGCTCATCAGTCTTGATTACACACATCCATTTTACATCTATTATTTTGCATCAAAACATGAGAGACTTTCCATGTTCATGATATCCCCACTCATAAATGCTAAACTCAAATACTCAATGATTGAAAAATGGGATTTTTCCTTGATCAAAGTAGTTAATAAGTCCAGACATTACATCTTGAACAACAAAGCGTTTATCATTGTGGTTGACCCTACTATTAAATCAATGATAATGCAAAATGAGCTAGGTTAGTGATGTGGTAAAAGGATGAATATTATTCAATAGTTTTATATATAATTCCAATCGATGAAAATAGTAAGATTTCAATGACTCAGTAAAATAATGGCTAAAGTAGATTTACAAATTATTTGATAACAATATACAGTGTAAAGCATCACAAATCATGATTGGTACTAATATGTAGTCTATTACTTTATAAACAATTAGTTTAAAAATCATATTAACTCAACTCAAATAAGAGAGTTGCATCTAAATACAATCCATTTCATGATTATATCAAGCATATTATACATATGAAATCATGGTGACATATACATGAGATCCCTAAACAAAAAAGAAGTGGTTGAAGTACTCAAACTTTCCATGGGAAGTATGGAAATAATCATCATTCTGGTAGTGCTACATCCCACCAAATACTCATAATAGGTTATACTTGACCACATGTATTTAAAGATTCACATTCCCATGTCTATATCTATCATAATTAAAAATTTATTATACATAGAGAATGTACCCATGCCATGCCATTATAGTCAATTATTAAGGTACAACCATTCACAAAATGGAGACTAGACTTCATGGTAGTTATCAAAATTAATTCCTCTACTAGACACAAGTTCAATATTACTGTAATTGACTATTGCACTCATTGGACTAAATCTTGGGCACTAAAAAATTTCATAAATGACATAGTGATCATCATCCTTGAAGAGCATATAGTCACCAAGTTTAGAATGACATATATTTTGGTATGTGATAAAGGACCTACTTTCTCCTCATTACAATTTACTAAATAGGCTTATAATAATTAAGTAATAATCAAATTCTCATCTAACTATTATCCACAATATAATGGGCTTGTTGAATAAATGAATAAAATTTTGTTATATGTAATTTTAAAAGTCTTGTAAAATAATCCTAGGGATTGGCATAAGGTTTTAAAATTTACATTGTGGTATGATAGTACTAAAATTAAATATTCTATAGGTACTTCCCCATATCATCTGGTATATGGCTAAGATCCTATTTTCCTAGTGAACCTAAGAATCCTAACCTTAAAATTCATGAGAGATTACTTGGATACTGATGACAAAGTAGAATATCACCTCCTAAACTTGATGCTTTTAGAATGAAAATGTAATACAACCTTGTTGAACTTGATAAGCATCAAGGAGTTGTTAGACACTAGTTTGATAAGTGAACCAAATTTAAAGCCTTTTGGATTTATGATTTAGTCTTTCTCTAGGAAAAGGATCATGAAAATAAGGTTCAACATGGAAAATTCAATACCCTTTGGCTAGGACTCTTACAAATTTCTAAAATCCTAGGTGAGAATGCATTTCACCTAAGATGTCTAATTGGTGAGGATGTTCCATTTCCTTCCAATGGATAGTTACTCAATCACTACTTTCAATCTTGAATTGGCTTGGAATAGTCTTGTAAATACCTTATTTTATTTTATTAAATATCCATTCCTTGTTTTCTTTCCTACTTCATTTTTAGTGTAGATTGATTTCCTATTTTTCTTAATTTTCATTGCTAGTCTGGCCTCATTATTGATTATTTTTAGGCTAGATCATCTATTTTTCCTTGCATTCGACATTGATAAATGAAATAAGAAGGAAGGTTTGTATGTAAGCATCATGAAGGGCATTATGAACCTAAGTAATCTAAGTAGTTCCTAAATCAATATTTTATTTCCAAGTTAGTTTCAAAGGATTAAGCTATGTGTGTTGTCTGAATTGGTTTGCGTTTTGGTGATTTTGGGTGAACTATTAGACTTCTAAAGATATTCTCTCAAAACCTTTCATAAGAAGGAATATAATAATTTATGAATTTTCTTGGATGAAACTATTACAACTAAGGTCTAAGAGTGAAAAATATATAATTTTACATTTGTTTACCGTAGTGGTTCCCAACCCAGAATTGAGATAGTAAAAATCAAAGGAAAATAGAAAAGAAATAAAAGAATAGAAAATATGTTATTTTAAAAAAACTCAATTTATGGGTGATTCGATCAAACTATAACAGTGTTATGGATGTTCAGTTGGTAGTAAAATAATGCTTTGAGTGGGATCATAGATAACTTCATTGAGGCTATGGATGATTGGCTAGAAGCAAAATAATATCCAAGTGAGTATTTTGAAGGTAGAATTCACTAGATCGATGATCCCAAATATAATAACTAATCCTTGAAAATTTCAAAAATGAAATGAATACATTTGTACACACTAGTTAATGTGGATATCTAATGTTACTCTGCATTCCTCCCCTTCTTTTTATTTCATGTTCCATGCATTGTTTTAAGCCACATATTCTATATTGTAGACATGTTTCTTTCATTAAAAAATACTCTAGAGTTCTTTTTAGCAACATCACCATTTTTTTTTGCACATCATGCCCTAATTTCATAATGAAATCATGAAACCCATTTTTTCTCTAGATTCTAGTATTTTACTTTGATTGAGTTTAGTGGCCTTGGCCTAATTCATATTGTCAATTTGAATGTGATAAAGTCCTTGGATTTTATGTCTAAATTTTAATCTCACTTCATTGGTTTAACCAAGTCTAAACATGAAATTTTCATTATAGGCTCTTGGTCTAGAAATTACATCTTGGAATTCATTAAATATTTATCTAAAATTGCCTAAGTCTAATGGGTCCTAATCATTTTTAAATGGGTCAAGTTTCCCCCTTTTTTGACAAATTAAACACATACTTGTGAAATTTATATATCTATGTTTAGAGTTTTTATATATTTTCCTATAGCATTTTGGTCCATTTCTTGCATTATTTTAGCTTAATTAGCTGTCTTTGTATTATTTTTATTCTATGACTTAGTATTTTTCTACATAATGGGCTAAAATTTGGATTTAGGCTTGACAAAATAGCCATTTCTATTTGATAATCTTGTTTAACTCTTGCCCTTATTCTTGGATTTTAACTTAGTCATTTTCATTTGAATTCAAGGGGGACTAATAACTAATTTATTTTTCTTGTAAGCTTCCAGACTTGGTCAAAATTTTAAACTGGTAAGAACATGGATGAAGAAGGAGTTTCCACTTGTCATTTTCCTTCTTCCTCTCTAGCTTTTAAGACTTATTCACTTTTCTTTGAGTCTTCCTAGCTCTGGGTAAACTAGATGATGCCACTTATTTTAATATCACCACATTGCTTCCCTAGGCCCTCTTTACTTATGAGCTTAGTCTATAACCTCCTAGATAAGTAGGATGAAGACATTTATCAAGATCCAACTTCCCCATTTCATTAGAGACTTTAGATCTTTGAGCCCAGGTTTATGATCCCATGAATGAATGGGATTATGCCATGTGGTAAAATCCTTCTTCTATGAGGGTGTATGATAGTTATTTCACATTGAACACACAATTGTGCCCTATATAGATGATAGTGTGTCACTTGTCAAGATCTTAGAGCCTTGTAATAGTCAATACATCTTGAACATATAACTAGGGCCCATGACCTCCTAGATGAGCGAGATCATGACATGTTGTGAAATCTTATTGCATCATAGCCAAAGAACAATCAACATATATTGAGCCCACAATTGAGTTGTGGATGAGAGAGGAGATACTATGTAATTTAGTCCTACTAATAAAGAACATGGTGTATTTTTTGGCATCTATAAAGCTTAAATTTGATAGTTGTCTTACCCATCAAAATCTTCAAACCTAAAAATAAACCTATCTCTTTGAAAAAATTCTAAAAAATTTTAGGGCTTTCACTAAGTGTAAATTTATATTATTTCACCTTTAAAACTTATTCACTTTATCCTCAATTTCACTAGATTAACTAAATATTTGGGAGATGGGTTTGTTTTACTCACTAGTTTTGATTCATTCTTGTTTCATTTTGACATGAAATATCTAAGTGTTCATATTGTTTTATCTTTGGGCTTAATCAATTTTCTTACAATTGGATTGAATTAATTGTTAATTTAATAAATGGGCCTTTATATTTGATTATTTTATATACCTTTTTTTCTTTCTTTATATATTTTGTACCTAACTATTTGAATTAAGAAAATTTAAAGACTAATGGCTAATTTTCTATTTGGCACCTATGATTTATTTTAAAATGCCACACAACATTCTCTTGCTGATTTTTGGGCCTAAGCTTAGCCATTGAACTCTTCTAGGATTAGCTACATTTAGAACTCACTAACCCTTCAAAAGAATTGGATTCAACCACCTATCTCATTCTTATTTCTTTGATTCATCACAACATTTAGACCATCGAGCCATGGCCCTAAGTTTATAGATGAATGGAATGTTTCCAAGTGTCAATATCTCATCTCTTCACTTCTTAGATCACATTGAACATTGGACCTACCTAAGAACTTATGAGTGAATGATATGAGGCCACATGGTAAAATATTGCTTCACCATAGGCCCAAAGTAACCTATGTAGTTGGAAACCATAGTCAACCTCCCAGATGAATGAGATGATGGCACATGAAAAAATATTATCTCATAAAATCAGTAAATCACTCAGAAAAATTTGGATCTTAGTTGATTAGCAACTGAATGAGAAAAGGCCATGTGGGTGACTCTCCAAGAAAGGATATGTCAACATCCCCAAATATTAAAATACTACCACATGGTGAAGGGTGACATAGTAGAACTCAATATCCAAGTCAAAATTCCAAGTCATCTTGAATGATGTAATAATTAAAATTAAGGGTTGTCCCAACCTGTCAAACCATCAAAGGGGTAAAGACTAAGAACCAACTATATGTCTAATCTGACCTACAATTTTGAATTTGAAAAGAGCTTCTTAATAACTGGTTAATTAAAAGACAAAAAATTCAACATAAATAGGGTATTAAGATTAATAATAAACATGGTTTGTATATTTGGATTGAGCAAAAATCACATAAAAGATAAAATATTGCCTTGATGATGCATGGTCTCTGTTACACAAAACATGGCATACTTGTTATCATGTGAGTTTCAACCACATCCCACCATGCATAATTGAATTCAAACGCATTCAACATGTCCTAGATATTAATTTATTTAGGATTAATTAAGATCCTTAGGAATTCAAATGTTAGGCAAATTGATCTCATTGAAATCTTGTAACCACTTAGTGGTTGTCTGAGTAATGACCCTAGTAACTTACATTGTCTATAAAAGACCAGCTCTTAGATTGATTAAGGGTTGGATATTTGATCAACCGATAGAATAGAGATAGTTATATAGGATATCAGGTGGATTTTCTCCTTTTCTTTTATGTTTTTCCCTCTTTTATGGTTAGACTTTTTTCTATTTATATGAACTGAGGTTCTTTGGACATATGTAGATATTTCACTTGAGTATGTGATGAGTCTCGATGATATTTCATGATTCACATTATATTTTAAATATTTTTGAATTGATATTCATAGCCTAAATATGTATATGATGGATTTTTTTTCCCTCTATTTGCTTAGTCAACTTATCCTTAGACTCATGTAACATCTTTGTCTTCTAGTTGTGTTATGTTGTCCAAACAAAGATTGTTGGAGTAAAGCATGCAAACATTGTTTTAGGAGTTTGTTTATTGTTAAAGATGTTATTATATTTTGTGCACATATTTATTGAGTGCATAATAATAATAATAGAAACTCCAAATTTATGGTTATTCATGCAACAATATTTGGTTGCATGAAATAAACAACCTTGCCTATTTAATAGGCACTGCTATGTATTTTTGACCTGGTCATTTTTTTGGTACCCACACTCTTCTTTCATCACACTTGTCTCACATTTTGAGTGTGTATTTTATCTTTTGGGGTAAATTGATTATTTTTGGCCCATATTTTTCTCATGTGTTGAAGATGGAGGGTGAGGTCCGGTATGATAAAAGGTCAAACCCCCTCACAAATAAAACAAACTTGTTCTTACTCCTTACCTTCATTTCTTGGAGATATTTATTATTGCACTTGTACCCTCTTGGGCCACTTATCATCACACTCTACTTTCACTCAGGGATGCATTTTTGGTAGAGTCTAACATTTTATTTTGTAGTGTGCATTATATATTTTGTGCCACTTTTATACTCACAAACACATTTTTGGTAGATCTCAACATCCTACATTCTTGAGTATGGTTTTGTGTTGCACACTGCTCCCTTATTTTAAGATCAACTCTCTTGTTGTTTGATGGCATATTCTATAGATTTATCACATTTTGGGTTTTATGCATCATCTGGTGTTTTTTATTACATAGGATCTTTATTTGTGGTCACACTAAGAGTCATGGAGTCTTTTTCTTCATGTTTGTATGTTCCATGTTGAGAACTTACTCTTCATTTGTTGACTATCCCATCACCACCAAGGCAATTTTAATGAGAGATATTTATTCTATATCTTTGACATTTTTTTGACAGTTGATAGATTCCTTCATATTTGTTGTGGAGCTTGATCTCCTTCTGAAGAGTGGCAATTTTGGTGAATACAGTGTTAGCATGTCAGTGTTTGAGTAGTGGATTTAGTCCAATCATACAGACCATTTTTGCATCACTTCACCTAGTCAGTAGTATGTGGGTGTTGGGGGGGGGGGGGGGGGGGGGGGGTGGTTTGCAGGGCGGTGGGGGTTATGGTGTAGATCCTACTTCTTTAATTTCCATGTTCCTTGATAACCCTTGGTGTATTACATCTTCCAACAATAGATCAAATCTAGTTAGTGAACCCTTTTGGACTATCGACACCTCTGATAATCTCTTTTTGTAAGAGTTATTTTGGTGAATTTTAGTGTCAATTGTTTTGTGATTGAGCAAATGGATCCAGACCACTCATGTATATTTGAGTTCCATTGAGACTTTTGAGTGCACTTGAGTGCATTTGTATTTGATGGCCTTCATTCCATTAAGTGTACCTCTTTAGCATTATGTTTAAGTATTGAGCCATTTGATTTATTGGGTCACCTTGTAGCATATGATTTTTTCTATCTCAACTTTAGCTATTATTACTATATTTTGGGTATCTTGTAGTGATATATTTCATCCTTGGTGACTCTTTTTCCTAGTGTTTTGAGATCAATGATTTTTATAGAGTTAGCCTCGTATAGAGTACCAATTTATATTTGACTTGGTGGTTACAATGATTTGTCATCCATATAGTCCAGTAAGATGGACTGGTTACCATAGGGTCACTTTGTATTTCACTATGATTTATACATGGGTACTTGATAAGGTCTAGTTGCTAAGACCCATCAATCTCTTTGCTTTCTCTTTTTTCACTCCCTATTTTGTGCTTAAGGGAGGGTGTTGGAGTAAAGCATGCAAGCATTGTTTTGGGAGTTTGTTTATTGTTGGAGATGATATTATATTTTGTGCACATATTTATTGAGTGCATAATAATAATAATAATAATAATAATAATAAAAAAAAAAAAAAAACTCCAAATTTATGTTTATTCATGAAAAAATATTTGGTTGCAAAAAAAAACCAACCTTGCCTATTTAATAGGCACTCTTATGTATTTTTGACTCAATCATTTTGTGGAGACCCACATAGAGATGCAAATATAATTCAAAGACTATTGTGCAAATATGTATTATTTACAATGTCTCAAATGTTGTGGTAATGGTTTGTAGGAGAGATCCTGCTAGTTATGAATTTGTCATGAATTCCAATAAAGATTAGTTCTTATATAGGATTTTTCTACTCAATAGGATCATATTTGCATCCTCTTCAAAGTAGGCTCATCTTTTCTTTCTACCTACCCTCTATCTTTTGATCTTTTTAATAATCTATTAGTCTAGTTTATAATAGTCTAAACTCAATCAATGCTTTCAAGTTTTATTTGGATTGCATGTTCCTTGATTGTCATTATTTATGCATTGTTGAATCTAATTGATAAATGGAATGTATTAATCATCTAGTAGTTTTTCTATTTAATTTTAACTATTTGATTATTTTGAGTTAAATATTCTAAGTTTCCTTCATAAATGTTTAAATTGAAACTAACAAATGCCCCTTTACCCAGAACAGTCCACAATGACCAACTAAGTGAAATTAGTACACTGATACATAATAGATATAGAAATTGGGGAAGGATTGAAACCTTTCTTTTAGGAGAGACAAGTGAGTCATCATCTGGCCTATAAATTTGGTGTGCCAACTAGACCACCAACAAAGACCTTACTAAAAGTGAAGGTTATCAATATGTTTTCTCATGATGGAATGCCTATTTTTTAATGGAAACACATGTAATGCCAACACAATTTATTAATGACACGTCAACATTGACAATCAAATTTTATCATCAAATTAAAATATAGAAGTTGTGATATATATATATATATATATATATATATATATATATATGTATATGTATGTATGTATGTATGTAATATCTTTGTTTATGCTCTACCTATTACACTAATCTCTCCATTTTTCTACCTTAATATGTGGATCATAAAGGAAGAAGTTTCATATTTTTATGTCACAACTTGTGTTTTCCTTTGATCACCACTTTTTAACACCCATTGAACCTTTATTTAGTTTAATTTATGTTAATTTTATTCTCCATACAATCTATATAATTTAAAAATATGTAACATTATGAAACCACAATTATTTGAACCTTGTTATATGAGACAATTATAAGTTATCATTATGCATTATTGTGATGGGATGTATATTTTGTAATGGAAACACAAGTTATTGATGATACATCAATTTTTATTTAACAAGAAATCAATTGATCATCCCATTATCACTCTATACTATTAGTTTTTAATTACACTCTATATAAGTGGATGATGAGCTCACTATTAAGGCTTAAAAATAACTCCTACCCTTTATATTTAATAGCCTTGACATGTTAGAAAAGGGGGAAATTATTTTATCAAGTACCCATTATTATAGTCATGTTTAACATTTTTTGTTATCTCCTTCATTCTAATTTTTAAACTAAGACTTTTAGTTTTGATTTACATTCCATGTAATTGGATGACATGGTCCACATAGGCACATAATTAAATTGTGAGTTTGACATATTTGTTTCCAAAATCAACCTAAAGGGTAGTGACAATGATGTGTCAAAATGATTTAATGAAATGATATAATTTTATATGATAATCATTTGGAAATCACTCACATCAAAATGGATTTTTTATAGTTTGCATAAGTTGATGAAATAAATAAGTTTATTATCTACAAGTTTAATCACCTAAAAGTTTTATTTGAGTCCTAATAGTGCTACTTGAGATAAATTATTCTTAGCTTAGCCCTAGATCTATCCTTTAGTCTTTTATCACACTTTTATAGCCTCTATGTGGACCATAGGCATCCCTAGTCAACTAAAACATAATCTCAGACCTTCATTCCTAGATCATATCCCTTTGTGCCCAGAAACCTACCAGCTCAACATTAATGGCACATTAAGGAAACTATATCCACTTGGTGCTAGTGTCACCATAATGGAGCTAATGTCATTTACCCTAACTTTCTCAAATGGATATATTTTTAAAATTAAAACCCTCCTAAGGTTGTCCTAAGCATATTTTATTATCTACACAAGATAAAAAAACACTATTAATACATGAATTTTATACCTCTATCTACTAGATGTAAATTAGATGTAAAAGACCTATTCAAACACAAATATTTTGAGAAAAATTAGGGTTATTAATACCAATTCTTTCAAAATTCTACACACTACCATCTACAACTGCCCTAAGCCTAGATTTTATAGATTTCCAATATCAAGCACACTCAAGGAATTCAATACCACTATCATTTTATCATCACTTTAATTTTTACCAACACTTAGGTGGAGAGAACTACATTGAGATTGATCCCTCCTCAGAGTATTGGTATGTAGGCATCTCTCTTCATAGTGGGTTGTTGAGGATGTCTAACCTATCCTATTGAAAAACACATAATTTTAGATCATGCCTTATTTGTAATTAGTATTAGGTTTTGCATCATAGAGCATCTATTATAAGCATAATATAGATTTTTAGGCTTTTTGCACCCATGAACAAAACCCAAAAACATAGGTGCAAGTGCACCTATAAATTCAAAGTAGTCTTACACAGAGGACACTAATGCCATTTTTATGAACTAGATCCACATGATGCTACTATCCAAGTGTGGAACTACTATCCAATATGGGTTGTAACATAGGTATCTAGTTGATGACACTCAAACTTATTCCAATCTTAGTTTCTAGCACTCAAATTATAGATATCAGACATTTTCTAGATAAATCTTTATTTGCATATATTTATTACTATTTTTAGAAAATCAAAACTATTCAAAATATATAACAAATTAGTGGTTATTTTATGCATATTATTTCACTAATTTAGACTACTCAGCTCTTTAATAAAACATAGAATTTACATTAGTAAAATCCTAAAATATTAAAACATTTGGTGAACTTGACATACTTTGAATATTGCTTAAAAACCCTAGTTTTACATAGGGTTTACTTTCTTATAATTTTGGTGCACTAAATTAGGGTTATAAAATTCTATTTTTCCTAATTTTTTGGCATAACCTAGTGCATTTAATCAATCCCACTTTAGGTTTTCATTTATTTAATGTAATTTTAAGAAAATCATAAACCCTAACCCTAGATAACCCTGCATTTTACATTTTCATAATTCAAATTTTTTATCCATATATCTTATAATTTATATTTCATATAATCATGATCATAATAATATAAAAAATTAATCTATTTTTGTTACAAAGTTTAATACTTTCATTTGCATGCTTATTCCCTTTAATTCATAATGAACTCAGAAAAGACAAACACATGTATATATGATGTTTTATATAAATTTAAATATGTCATATCTCATATCATGTTATCTTTATCCTATGTGAAATCCCATTAACAAGCAAACCCATACACACATAGAGGATTTATCACATAATATAACAACTATGTTTAAAGTTTCAATGTCATATCTTATGCACATGAAAGATTATCCTTCTCTGCATCTCCATGAGAGTGATAGCTACTTTCCCTCTAACTAGGTTCATGTTATCATTCATTCATGATATGAAGTAGCCTATACCAATGTCATTATTACCCATACTCATCCTATTCACACCTCTTCCCTACAAGGTGTGTGCCTACATGTTCTATGAGAAACAACTAAGTTGTGCACTTGTGAGACTCTATGTGATCAAATTATCAATATTGGAAAGATAATTGTAGGTTTAAAAAATTAGAATAAACTATTACATGAAAATATTACAACATTGAAAAATTAATTTACATTGCAAAAGGCCTCCAAGATACAATAGTCTAAATCATGTATATGAATCTTCACTAGTTAATTTATGACAAATAATGTTACATATCCAAGTCATAAATCACAACAAAGTACATCTACAACTAGTGATTCAAAAATCATTCAAAGATAAAATAAGAATCTAATTGAGGTACTAAGGTAAATGATTAAAGATAAGTTGATCAACTTACCCCCTTTACACCCAATGAAGAGATCCATTTATTTGTGTGCATATCATAAAATGCATGGGCATCACACCAATTCAATTTTAGCATTGAAAAGGAAAATATAATAGATAATGGATACAAATGACTCACACAGTAACACATCATCCACACAACATACAATGACATATCTACAAATTTAACAAGGGTCAAATTTAGAAACAGTAGAAAAATTATTACCAAAGCATAAGTTAGAACAACAAAAGGTTCTAAAAGCATAATCAAAATAATAAATAATAAAATAAGCACATGCCAAGTAAGTAAAATATGAAAATATACCTCTCCAAAATAAGGCTCAACTTTCAAAATGGTATTATTTTGATCACAAACATCTACAATAGTTTGATTATCACAATCAAGGTTTGGGCAAGCAAGCCCAAGACATCACTACTCTTATTATAGAAATTGATAATATTAGTTAACAAGGTTTGGGGTTTTATAAACATTCTAAGGAAAATCATTCATAGATACAATTTATCAAGGCAAAACATCTAGATACATAGGACATGTTATAGAAAGAGTAAGAACTAAAGTTGCAAAGTCAAAATTATGCTAAGCCAACAAGCATTCTCAAACAAGGATTTATATAAAAAGAACCTCCAAAGCACCATATATCTACATAAAGCATAGTTTCAAAGGGAAAAATCATAATAAATATTCCAAATCACAATTCATAAAGGTCAACTCCACAGTATGAGGCAATTCCCTCTAACATTCCTAGTTATCATGATTCCAATTTTGATCACTAGTATGATTCTAATGATGAATAATATTTAGATTAATATTATAACAACATTTAACTACAACACATAATTTACACTTCATGAGAGATTACCATTCCTATTTTTGACATTGGACACAATAATAGTGAGTCTCCCATGAGACTAATCGATTATTATGGTTTCTTTCTTATTATACATAATTTCCTTCTCTTTTGCTCCTTGTGCATAGTTTATTTTCATATTGATTGTACATAGATTATATTAAAAAAATTAAAAAAACAATATAACATGTGAAAAACATAAAAAATATTAAATAATTACTCAAAAAAACACAAAACTTATAGATTGTATGCATTGTTATGTTTACATTTCTTATATTTTTTAGACACTACATATGCCAGCTATCTTAGTATAAATAGTTTTATCATACATACATGTTTCACTTGTTCTTGTTGAGTTATTTTAGATTTATTATAGGTCTCAATTCCAATAAACTAATCTAGACTTGTTATCATCTACCCACTTGGGTAATTTACACTGATCCATGGTTATTCATTTGACACATTCACCCACTTGGGGGCATCCTATACATTGTTTATATCACTAGGTTATATCCTTAAATACTTTGAATTATATTTTTAACATGGCTATATCTAGATATTGATCATTTCTACTCTTACTCATATTTTTTAATTGACTATCACTATTTTAAACTTAGCATATGTACATCATATCTCTTATATATATTTTTACTACATAGCCATGCATTCTTTCATTTAAGGCTTTCATATTTTAGACTTTCTTGTATTTATATGCTTCTTATATTCAATGTCATTTGAATATGCCATTGTTATTTAGCTCTAATCCACTTCTATTCATAGTATGCATGCCTTGGACATGTGCCCATGTCCCTTGTGTGTGCTTTATTGATTGTGTATGTAGACATTTGATAATGTCCTTCTATGTGGCTCTAAGCCGACTTTCTTTTTGATTATGTAGTGGACATTTGAACATGTCCTTGTATGTATTTTTATCATATTTAATGACATATGCCCATGTCTCTTATATTGTAGCCCCTTGGCCAATTTTTCATGCCTCATGTGTTTTGTATGTATGCTTTATTTTATGAATCATGGCCATGACACTTGTCTTTGCTTATTAAACACTAGTTTTTTATGCCATGAGAGACCTCATGCATCTACCCTTCCTACTTGGGTGTTGTGATGGACATCATGCCCCATCATCCTAGGTAGCTACTCAAGTTTATTGTCATTTACATTAATTACATCTATATTATTACACAACTATCATATATGCTCTGGCTAACACACATTTTACATAGCTATTTATTTTTAAGACAATTCTTACATAGGTTTAACAATTACCCTCAAAAGAGGGGGAATTCATAGGTATTTTTCACAGAGATTAGGATCCTATATTGCATTCATAAAACATTTTTCATCACATAGGCTCAATTTTAAAAATTTAGACATAGGTAAACACAAGAAAAAATAGTGACTCAAAAAGTAGTACAGTGACACATAACTCAAACTAGATAGACATTAGTGCCCAAATAGGGAAACTAGTGCCACATGGTTATATTATCCAAGATGTGGCACTATTATCAATAATACCTAGTTTTAGGATAGTTTAGATTGGACATAATATTACACTAGGTGAAATACATGTTTGCATAGAATTAGCTATAGGTTTGATAATTATTCTCAAATTGTTTTTAGAATTCACATTAACTCAAATAAAAATCATATTAGATGTTCATATTGGGGGCATCATGTGTGTCATGATAATTCCCATATTCAATTTAGATACTCAGGTATAATTATTAGAACCTAGTCTAAAATTAATGTACTTAGATATCAGATTGGGAGCATGTGTGCAACACATTGTTTCCATAGGCTCAGTTACACATAGTTTGATTTGATGGAATGGAAAATTTCATGTCATTATCTAAACTATATACACTTGACATCATATTCTAGGTTATCACAAATTTCATGCCTTACTCCATCTATAGTGGTTGGCATCCCCAAGTGGTCTAGAGCCACCTAATGTACCTTAAGTGATTGTGGCGCTGACATTTAGAAATTTCTATCACTTTTTTTAGTTCATTTTTAGATGAATCTATTACACATGGGTGGGAAATTATGGATTCATAGCCTACTTGAGTTCTTGATCCACCCACATGAGAGGGTTAGACACAATTTCAATCTAATCCAAGTTATTCATAAATCATGATCCACCAAGTAGGGGTGGGCAATGATGGAGTCAAAACTATATTTAGTTCTTGAGCCATCCACATATGAGGATTGAGTAAGCTATCAACTAATCCCAAGCTATTCAATGATTTTATCACTATAAACATGTACACACATAGGTTGTCACCAAGTTCATGCATTAGTTCATGTACCCAATGAGGTGTATTCATTCCTTTACTCTTTCCCATCTATTTACTCATTTTTACTCAATTACTTCTTTATTTATCATAGTCTCTTGATTTTGATATCTCTTAAGTAAGGACTAATTTATGCACATTTCATTGTAGGTCATGCTTTGGATCATGCTTCACATACGTAGACCCAACTTCATATACTCAGACTCAGCTACATGGGATTCACTTCCTTGGTAAGTCCATGTATGCTTATTTTTTCTTTATACTAGTCATTTCACATTGATACATTTCTAGAATAAATGGGGGGAATGTAATACCTAAAAGTGGTATTTGAGTGATAAGAGTGTTATTTGAGATAACTTATTCCTAGCTTAGCCCTAGACCTATACCATAGACTTTTATCACAATTTTCTAGCCTTTGTGTGGACTATATAAGTGTTCCTAGTTAGCTAAAACATAGTCTTATACCTTCATTACCAAATCCTATCCCTTTGTGCCAACCAACCTACTAGCTAGACATTAGAACCATGTGGTGCTAGTGTCCCAAAAATGGTGCTAATGTTTGTTACCCTAACTTTCTTGAATAGATATATTTTCAAAAGTAAAATCCTCCTAATGTTAGACTAAGCATCTTTTATTGCCTGAACAAGCTACAAAACACTATAAATACATGACTTTGAGACCTTTATCCACTTGATGGAAATTAGATTCAAAAGACATATTTAAAAATAAAATAATTTGAGAAAAATTAAGGTTATTAATCCTTATTCTTCCCCACTTCTGCACACTACCATTTATAGTTTCCCTAAGCCTTGATTTTCTAGATTTATAATATCAAACACACTCAAGGAATTCAAGACCAGTATCATTCTAACATCACTTGTACTAGCATCAATATTTAGGTGGGGAGAACTACATTAGGATTTATCCATCATTAAAGTATTTGTTTATATAGGCAACTCTCTTCATAATAGGGTGTTGAGGATGTCCAACCTATCCTACTAACAAACACACATGTTTAGCTCATGCCTTACTTGTAAGGATAATTAGGTTTTAAATCATAAATAAACTATAATAGGCACAATATAGAGTTTAAAAATTTATGTGCATAGGAACAAAACATAGAAACATAGGTACAAGTGCACCCAGGTTCAGAGTAGTCTTACACAAAGGACACTAGTGCCAATTTTAGGACACTAAAGCCACATGGTGCTATTATTCAAGTGTGGTACTACTATCTAGGAGGGGTTATGACATAAGGATCCAATTGACAACACTCAGACCTATTCTAATCTTAGCTTCCAACACTCAGATCATTTATATCAGGCATTTTTTAGATAAGTCATTATTTGCATTTATTTATTACTATTTTTAGGAATTTAAAGTTGGTCAAAATCTATAAAAAATTAGTGGTTATTTTATGCATATTATTTCACTGACTTAGACTACTCATCCCTTTAATCAAACATAGGACTTACATTAGTAAACCCTTAAAATATTAAAACAATAAATTTTCCACTATTAGTCTTTAACTTTTCAATTAGGGTTCAATGCATAATTAGGGCACAAAAAATTGTGGTTTACCAATAAATTTAGGGCTTAAAATTTATAGTTTTTTCATAAGTAGGTTTTAGTTAATATTAATATTATAGTGTAAAAAATATGGTTTACTACATAATTAGGCATGATGAAATTGGGTGTTATTGTATAAATAGGGATTATAAAATTAGGGTTTGATACATAATTAGGTCATAATAAATTAGGTTTCATATAAGTAAAAAATTTCATAATATTATGGCTAACAACTTATGGTTTACTTCATAATTGGGCTTTCCTGATGATTAAAATTGGGATTCACAAAGTGATGAGATTTTACATACTTACGTATTACATAATTATAATTTAATGAATAATTAGAGCTTAAAAATTTAGGATTATATTATTATTTAGTAATTAGTAAAATTATGTAAGGATTATGGAAGTGGAAATGAAAATCAAAAGATTCTGATAGGGAAGATTACTGATAGAAAGTGGAAGGCCAAAGATAACCATGTGGTAGACCTAATACAAATGGAATGCAAGTCACTCAGATTTACTCATCCAAGAATGTGAAAATATTTTTTTGTTTTACCTTTAGAAATCATCTAAATTAATATACTAGGGCTCATTTTATTTCCTTAATATACTAAGGGTCATTTTTATGCCTCGAGATGGAATTTCAACACTATTATCTCCATGGAAATATGTTTAGGTGCATATATGCAATACCACATGTAAAACCTCAAATATAAACTAAAATTTCAGGCATCCAAAATATATTTCAAATTTTTATGTAGATATTTAAATTAGTAAGTTAATGTATAACATGTAGGCTTGGACATTCCACATTGATATAAGGCTTCACATTTAGGTTTTTTAAAATTTAAACTAATAGGAAATTCTAAGAAGAAAGATCAGGTTAAATTTATATGATAGTTTTCAAATGTTATAAGGAACCCATAATATTTTGAAACATCTTGACATATGTTTTTAAAACACACGAATTACTCTTATTGCCCTGCATTTATTTTAAAAAAAACCCTTGTTTTCTCATGTATTTTTCCTCTTAATGGCCTACATTATGAAACCCTTAATATTTTAAGTGGTTTTCAAGAATTGAAGTGAGGGTTTTAAATGATATGTAAAATGCAAGCCATAATGTCTTCACTTATGGGTTTCTCATAACATCTCAAATAAAATAAGCATTGACAAACTAAGGTCAAGATTTAATTGTGAAGAATTGATTATCATGTGCACGTAAGAATTATTTTTTATACATCATAAATATATATTTCATTATGTTAAGAGGTTAGTTTGAGGCAATGTTCTTGTCAAATTATCATGTCAAATATTCTCTATGTCAAAATTGAGATCAGTAATAGATTCTAAGAAGAAGATCGAGGTTAAATTTTTGTGATATATTTTAGATGTTATGGGAAACCCATAATATTATAGATAATATTCCAAAACCCTTATTACATATGTTTTCAAAGCACCTAAATTACTCCTAATGCCATAAATTTAAAAAAAAAAACTCAATTTATTAAAGTGGTTTCCTATTAGTGGCCTACATTATGAAAACCTTAATATTTCAAGGGGTATTAATGACATGTAATGAGGGTTTTAAGGGGGGAAAAATATAGAACATACAAATTATAATAAATCTAAAACAAAATAATCCATGACAAACTAAGGGTTTTAAAAATAAATGGGAAGAATCCATGAGTTTCTTTGTGTTTTAGTAGCCATGATTCATGATAGCATTTATACCTACAATGGTTTTTTGAATGTAAAATTCAAAAATGGAATGACAAACCTTAGCCACCTTATGTGGATATGTAAAACATAGGTGGGTTTCAATAGATATGTAAGACATAGGCCATATGGTTTTGAATTATGAAGTTCCCATAACATATAAATCAAAATAATCCATGATCAAATGAGGGTTAATTTATGAAATAAATAAATAATTTTATTCTCCACAAGAATTCCAAAATTGAATGACCACCTCACGATGGACATTTTTAAATTCACATATGTTTATGAAAAAAGAAATAAGGTTTTATTTTTTGGATCGATATTTGCTTTTGACCAGAGATACAAACTAGTTTTGGGGCATAAATTAGGGGCCCAATCCTTGATAAATATCAAACCAATATTAAATAGATAATACTTGATCACTTGAAACCATTGAGTCAAATCAAATGGCCACATCTAGCCTATAAATGTGTTGTGATATTTGAACTTGGGTGGGGCTCAGCACAACCAACCCACTTTATCAACCTTTATGCATCTCATTGGTAAGAAATAAGGATAGTATTCCATATTTTGAAAACCTATTATTCATCATTCAAAACTTAGGAAATACAAGTGTTGAAAGGTGAGTTTGAATATTGAAATTTCCATATACCTATGTTATTTATTCCTTTCTCCTTTATACTACTTCTTTTTGGGGTCATTTTTCCCCTTAATTCAAATGATATGCTCTTGTTACATATGGGAAGAAGTCATGATTTTATCTGTGTTTAAGTAACCACCACTCATGATGGAATTTAGACCTATAATGAATTTTTTGAATGGTGAATTCACAATTAGAATGACAAAGCTCAACCACCTTTTGCATCAACTATAGTATGTGTGAGGATATTCTCAAGAAATGATGTTGGCATGTTTAGCATATTTGTTGAAGTGTATGTTTCCAATGTGAAATGTTCAATCCTACCCATTCACCATTTATTAGGTGTTCCTCATTCACCATATATCATCCATTATCCCATATACCATCATTTAACTGATTTTTTGTTAGCATTTGGGTGTCTTTGGGCAAGAGATATAGGTAGTTCTGACACCTCGATAATATTCTAGGATTTGTTTTACTACCTTGATAGGAAGATCAAAAAAAATATGATGTTTAAAAAATGCATGCAATGTTCATGAATATTGTATGACAATATTGTTTTTTAATTAATAATCTTGATTCCACAACAAGAAAAATCTTCACACACATCTAATAAACATTAAAAATTAAGCATATATAGATTCATATAAATTATTACATTAGTTACATAAATGAATGAACATATTCATTGAAATGGAGTTATGGTATGTTGTATGTGGAGTGAGGAAGAGGGTTGATTGAATATATTGATAATCATGATAATTATATGTACAATGAGTGAATCCCTACTCTCCTAATTCTAGATTTTCGGTTATTACAAGAAATAAGTCAAATGGTCTATTATTTTTATAAGTTTCCACATAATAAACATGTCAACCAAAGTGACATTAATTTTATAAATGATTGATGGTTTTATAGGTATAAAATTAATTCCAAGATGGATTAAAGAGGCATATCTAACTCGAGGTAGTACGGAATGTAATTAGATGCATTAAAGTAACATATAGTTTTGAAATTTTAAAAATATTGAAAAGGAAAAGGGAAGACCAATAAATCAAATATATTCATCCAAAAACCAATAAACACTTATGTTAGTATGAGGTACACATCGATTATTATATAAAACCCATTAGCATAAGGATCATTTTCTATTTTTTTAGACATTTTTATGGATAAGGTTTACAATCTATCTTCAATTAATAGTTTTAATTATTAATATTTTATAGTCATATAAGTAAATCCAAGATGCAATGAAGAGGCAATATAACTTTGGGTAGTCAAGAATGTGTTTAGAGGAATTTGAACAAGATTTTATTTTTGGTATTATGAAGCCACAAAGGAGAGGAGAAGGCTGATCAAGATACAATATTCATCTTATAATCAATCAACAATTATTAGTAGGAGGAAAACTTACATTATGGTATTTCCCCCATTAGCATATGGATCATTATCTATAGGGTTAATATGTTATATCCAACAAAGCCTACAAGTTAATGTGGGATTAATTGTTTGAGTGAGAAAATATTTTAGATTTGTAAAAGAAAATCCAATATGAAATAAACATCCATATACTAATCAAGGTAATAAGGAATGTATCAGAGTAATTTTATAACAGTTTTTTTTTAGTATGAAGCCACATAGGAGGAGAGAGAGAATTATAGGCAATAAAACATATTCATCTAGAACTAATCAACCATTATGTTTGTAGGATGGAGACTTCCATTTTGTCATAAAATCCATTGAAATAAGGATCATGGTGTACATGGTTTATGTATACACTATTAAGCATGAAATATAATGAGAGGGGGGGTGAATCAGTATATTATATGTCTTATAAATCTTTCCTTTAACCAAATTCCACTTAATCAAACATTAAAGATATGCAATAAAACTCAAAAAATAAACATCCACACAAGATAGAGAGAGACACCAGATATAATGTGGAAACCCAATGTGGGAAAAACCATGAAGAATCAATCTCAAATATATTCATGAGAATAACCCCACAGGATCACCATACCCCTTTGCCAAGTACAAACCTCAGCTACAATTCATGAGCACCAACCCACAGGAGCTTCAAACCCCTTTGCTAAGCACCAACCCAGCACCTATTCGTGAGCACCAACCCACAGGAGCACTAACCCCTTTTCCGAGCACCAACCTAGCAACAATTCATGAGCACCAACCCACAGGAGCACCAACCCCTTTGTCAAGCACCAACTCAACAACAATTTGTGAGCACCAACCCCTTTGTGTATACCACACACCTATCTCTCAATGTTGCCATCTCAACAAATGATAGATCAATACAACATCTTCTTCCTCTCTCTCACTTTTGCAATTCTAAGCTAGATATAACAAATACAAATCATCTCTCACAATTACTCTTCTAAGCTAGATATTACAATATCAAATCAACCTCTCACTTCCACATTACAAATGGCTACTCAAGCCTTTATTTATAGCTTTCCAAATGACCTTTGTCCTTCCCCCTTTGTGACCTTTCATTCCTCATGGAAAATGGTGCCAATCTTGGATGACCCTTCATATCCAAGCATTTGAAAAGTCATGTGGTGACCCTTCATGACCAAAAATGTCTTTCCCACTTTTGTCCTTATCTTTGGTGACTTTTCATATTCCTTAAAGTGTCCCTTCATGAGAAATTCACCCTTTACTCTTTTGTCTTCACTTGGTGACTCTTGGTATTCCCCAAGATGACTCTTCATGGGAAAATTCATCCCATCCTTCTTTTGTCTTTATCACATGACTCTTTGACTTCTCCATGGGCCCTTATTTTGTCTCATATGCAACCAAAAATATATTCATTAATATTAAATAAATATTAACTCATATTATCCAAGATAAATAACATTAAATGCAATGGGGCCTTTATCACCAATAATACTAAACCTTTGACATCAATGACAATATTTCTAACAATCTCCCCCTTTTTCATTGATGGCAACCTCAATCCTAAAATTGCCATATCCTATCACTTGCACATACCATCATCTAAAAACATACAGTAACTCCCCCTTATTGTAGCAACTTGTACCTATTCCCTGTACCTATTTTCTGCACATGTACCTGTACCTATTATTCTCCCCCTTTGACATCAATGGCAAAGGGCCTACTTGGAGCTAACACTTAGCTCCCCCTCACTTGATGCTAAACATCAATGGTAGGAAGTAATATAAATTACTCCCAACTCCTCTCTTCGATCTTTAAATGTATCCTTTGATCGTGCCTTTGAGAAGATATCTGACAATACATACACATTTTTCCCTATCCTTTGAGCATCTACAATCAACTCATTTGAATATTTTCTTCTAATCTCACAACCTTCAACATGAAACCTTAATGTGTATCCTTGATCACAAATTTGACTAACACTCAATAGATTATGCTTAAGACCTTTTACATACAAAACATTTTCAGTCTTAGTTCTACCATAATCCAAACTCAAAGTACCTTTTACGGCTATCCTGGTAGTGGTTTTATCTCCGAACCTCACTGTACCACCATTAATCTTCTTTAGATAAATGAACTTACTTTTATCTCCTATCGTATTCCTCGAACATCCACTATCAATTAACCATGGCTGATCTTTACCTCCCACATGTAGAGTTGTCTGCACCATCATAGAATCTTCATGTTGTTTCTTCTACCATGTACATGTCTGAACCTTCTTCCTAATGAATGGATCTTTGACACTCTGATTCTTCTTCTTGATGAATGGAGCTTTGAACCTCTGATCCTTCTTGACTGACTCGAACATGCTTCTGCAATACTGAGCTATGTGTCCGTAGTTGTTGCACTTGTAGCAAACTATGGTCTCTTCATTAAAGCTTGATAGAGGAGCAAAAGAGTTGTAGCTTCTGCTTGACTCTACTTGACTTTCCTCCTTATTTTTGAAATTTTTAGCTCTTTTTCTACATTCTACTTTCTTGTGACCATATCCATTACAATAAAAACAATAGCCATAAAAATAAGACTTGTCTGTATATCTCTGACCTGATTGCCTTTTGTAGCTTTGTTCCTTCCAGACTTCTCTGTTTAGAATGTCCTCTATATTCTTCACTTCTCCCCTTTCTATTTCCTCTTGTGTCAGAGCTTCAGCATGGATCTTTTTCTTTTCAAAACTGATCCAATATCTTATCTGAATATGCTTTTTGACTTTCCAATATCTTATTCAGCATGTTAGTACTATCTTCAAATTTTGAATCACTGAGTACTTTATCACTAACTGCTTTCTTAATGTCTTCTTTTAAAGAGGCAATTTCAATAACATACATTTCACAATCTTTTCTTGCAATTTCCAATTGTGTTTTGAGATCTTCTTCATTCTTCTTAGCTTCTTCAAAGTGTGCTTGTAGATCTTCAATCATTTCTTTTGACTCTTGTTCATTCTTTTCAATCTGGTGCTTTAACTTTTGATTCTTCTTCTAAACAGCTTCTAACTCTTCTAGGGCACAATTGAGTTCTCCTTCCATATCTACTTCAGCTTCCTCCTCTTCTTCTGAATCACTGACTCCACTATCTTCAACTAAGCTAGGATCCTTAAAATACAGGCTCTTCTTCTCGAATCCCTTCTTGGATTTGCCTTTGAAATTCTTCTTGTATGTAGGCTTTTATTCTTCTTCATCATTAACCTTATCTAGGCATCTAGCTGAAAAATGTCCAATCTTTCCACAATTAAAACATTTAAAAGGTAATTTTCCTTGATATTTACCTATTCCTCTTTTTGGCCTGTGAATAAAAAGTGCTTCGTTGTCATCTTCATCATCACTGAAACTATCACTTGATTCTTGAATCTTAGCTTTCTCTTTTTTTGATGTCTTGAAAGCCATTTCTCTCTTTGAGGGTTTATCTTGTTCTATCTGCATCTCATATGCTGTGAGAATACCATGAAGCTCATCCATCTTCAGCTTGGCTAAATTCTTCATCTCCTCAATTGCCGAAACCTTTGCATCATATCTCATTGGTAGAGATCTCAAAACCTTTTTCACCACCATTGACTCTTTCAATGTTTCTCCAAGACCTTGAATCTAATTTACTATCTGATCAACTCGCAAGAGATAACTTGTTATATCTTCTTCTTCTTCTATCTTCAAACTTTCAAACTACCTTCTAAAAGTCTGCAACTTAGCTTACTGAACCTTTCCATCACCTTTGTAAATATTCTCAAGTTTTACCCAAGTTTCATGTGCAAATTTACATTGCATAATTTTAACAAATTCAAATTCACATAAACCACATAAAATAGCATTTAAAGCTTTAGTATTACATTCACTTGCCTTCTTTTCTGTTGGAGTAATTGTAGATGTCTGTGGCTCTTCATATTCCTCCACCACTGATTTCCATATGCCAAATCCAAGGGCCATCAAATAAACCTTCATTCTCATGCTCCAAAAAGCATAATTCATCCCATCAAACAACAGTGCCTTATTTGTAGAAAATCCTTCCTATGACCCAGCCATTGCGCTTTCCCGATCTACCTTCAAGCTGTAAAACTTTTCAAAAAGGAACCTACTCTAATACCAATTGTTAAGCATTGAATATACTGAGAGGGGGGTAATTCAGTATATTATATATCTTATAAATCTTTCCTTTAACCAAATTCCACTTAATCAAACATTAAAGATATGCAATAAAACTCAAACAAAAAACATCCACACAAGATAGAGAGAGACACCAGATATAACGTGGAAACCCAATGTGGGAAAAACCACAGAGAATCAATCTCAAATATATTCATGAGAACAACCCCACAAGAGCACCATACCCCTTTGCCAAGTATAAACCTTAGCTACAATTCATGAGCACCAACCCACATGAGCTTCAAACCCCTTTGCCGAGCACCAACCCAGCACCTATTCATGAGCACCAACCCACAGGAGCACCAAACCCTTGGCCAAGCACCAACCCAGCAACAATTCATGAGCACCAACCCCTTTGCCAAGCACCAACTTAGCAATAATTAGTGAGCACCAACCCATAGAAGCACCAACCCCTTTGTGTATACCACACACCTATCTCTTAATGTTGCTATCTCAACAAATGATAGATCAATACAACATCTTCTTCCTCTCTCTCACTTTTGCTCTTCTAAGCTAGATATAACAAATACAAATCATCTCTCATAATTGCTCTTCTAAGCTAGATATTACAATATCAAATCAACCTCTCACTTCCACATTACAAATGGCTACTCAAACCTTTATTTATAGCTTTCCAAATGACCTTTGGCCTTCCCCCTTTGTGACCTTTCATTCCTCATGGAAAATGGTGCCAATCTTGGATGACCCTTCATATCCAAGCATTTGAAAAGTCATGTGGTGACCCTTCATGACCAAAAACGTCTTTCCCACTTTTGTCCTTATCTTTGGTGACGTTTCATATTCCTTAAAGTGTCTCTTCATGAGAAATTCGCCCTTTACTCTTTTGTCTTCACTTGGTGACTCTTGGTATTCCCCAAGATGACTCTTCATGGGAAAATGCGTCCCATCCTTCTTTTATCTTTATCCCGTGACTCTTCGACTTCTCCATGGGCCCTTATTTTGTCTCATATGCAACCAAAAATATATTCATTAATATTAAAGAAATATTAACCCATATTAGCCAAGATAAATAACATTAAATGCAATGGGGCCTTTATCACCAATAATACTAAACCTTTGACATCAATGACAATATTTCCAACATACACATAATATTTTCAACTTTTATAAAATACTAATGCTTTACATATTGTAGGAACCCATCAAGACTCAATCTCTTTGAGTGCATGCCCTAAGGGGTGGACTGAGAAAGGGGTGGGCAAACCATTAGTGCTTTAAAGGATTGTTTTACCTTATTATCAATCCAACTAGCTCCTAAAAGCCATTCCCTAAGATTTTACTAATTTTTTTCACCCTCCTCTAGTATTTTCCACTATCCATACCTTTTTCCCTCACCTTAAGTCCATTCTGATATTTGGATTTACTAGGTCGATTAGGTCGACCCTGTATAGTTTTGGGTGATTTATACTTAGGAACTAGTTTGGCTCTTGGCTGACCTAGCTCATGACCTAGTGAATAACTATCTGAAATCATGCTATCTCAACTAGGTCAACCCTATCGATCAAGATTTTTAGAAGGTTTTAGGTTCAAATCCACCTATATATACAAGATAATTTCATCATTATTTAATATGTAATCAAGAGTTATTATTTTCTTGTGCTTCTTTACAATATATTCTTCCACCATTCTACTTGGGGAGTCTTAGCTTAGGGTTTCTACTTAGATAATATAGTCTTATAGATAAGTCTTAGATGCTTTGTCCTTTCTTAGTGATATTTAAAAACTAAAACAACCTCTTTTAAAGCCCCTTTGGCCAAGGGAGAGATTAAGTTTCGATGGGTTCATCATTTAGGTAAGTATTTTCTAACTTTTCTCCTCTCTTTAGTAGATAAAAGTTACATAAGTATTGGCTTTGAATAATATTACTCTTCTTATTCCATGTATTAGGGTCTTAGTCATACATAGATTAATTGAGATTCTCTTATACATGTTTTTTAATTTACTAACCCCTCATGTTGTGCCACAAGCTTTGGTGAGGACTAGATTAGATTTACTTGTTATTAATTTAGTGAGATATTAAAACATAGGATTCCCTTAGGGTTATTATGTGATTATACTTGACTAGAGGATTGGAACCATCCATAATATAGTGTATTGTGGTAATATATCCCCTAATTGGGTTTAGTGGATCCCCATATTGGTCATGTTCTCACTTAACAAATGTGTCCCCAATCAGAAGTGTATGGTATGATATATCTTATCTGAGTTAGGATTAATTTATAGACATGATGCATTTTTGGTTGCATACATTCCAGTGAACCCAATGTGAATTTAAACCTATTAGGTTTTATTTCAAATTTTTCATTATTTTATAATTTTTATTATCATATATTTGATATACTAGGTTGACCATGTCGACATAGTTCTAACTTCTATGCATAGGTTTAACAAACAATTGCATCAATATGACTTTGTTTTGTCTATGCAATATTTTTATCACATTTAGTATACTAGGTCGACCCAATCAACCCTATACATTTTCAAGCATCTAGTCCAGTATACAAGGTTGACCCAATCAACCTTGTACATTTTTAGGTTTTTAGCAAATAGGATCTACAAATCTAGGTCAACCCAATCGACACAATTAGTAGAATTTGCAAGTATAAATCAAGGTACTTCAATAATAATATTATTTTCCTTTACATCCTAAAACCCACCATGGTTCCTTTCTATCCTTCTTTTTCATTTCAAGCATTTGTTACAATTATATTTTCACAGTTTCTAGTCTTTAAAACTACCCCTGTATAGTCAACTAGGTCAACCTTTTTGACGTAGTTCTATATTATATGTTATGTCTATAAAAATTGATCAACTTTGTTAACATAGTTCATTTTTATACCCTTACTTCCATAGTACAAAGACAATACTATTAAACCTATTCTATATTCTCTACATATACTATCAACTGAATCAATATTATACTATATTTTAAAGTTGGAATTAACATTTATATGCTAGTAATTAGCTCATAATTTCATTTTTTTGTTGTTTCCATGCTTAAAATAGATCACATAGTCTAATTAGGTGGTTTCCAATATACTATTTAGTTACATTATTTTCTCTTTTATGCATGCACTACCAAATCACAAAATCTTAAAAAGCATTTTAACAATTATCTACCCAAGGCCTACCTACTTGGATTTCATCAAGGGGGAAGCCGACTTGGTTTTTTGACCAAGTATAAACATGTGGTTAATGGTATATATTAGATAATCACCCAACACCCTTATCACTTTGGTGTATGAAGTAAGGGGGTAGGCCCCAATACCATTTCCAATATAGATCCCTTTCAACCCAAACATTCTAAAATCATCTTTAGATTGCTTTCTAGTTCCTTGATTATAGCCAAATCCCTATCACATATAAAATTATACTCTAATAATCTAAAACCCAATTGACACAGTTAGTAGAATTTGCAAGTATAAATCAAGGTACTTTAATAATAATATTATTTTACTTTACATCCTAAAACCCACCATGGTTCCTTTCTATCCTTCTTTTTCATTTCAAGCATTTGTTACAATTATATTTTCACAGTTTCTAGTCTTTAAAATACCCCTGTACAGTCAACTAGGTCAACCTTGTTGACGTAGTTCTATATTATATGTTATGTCTAGAAAACTCAATCAACTTTGTTAACATAGTTAATTTTTAGACCCTTACTTCCACAGTACAAAGACAATACTATTGAACCTATTCTATATTCTCTACATTTACTATCAACTGAATCAATATTATACTATATTTTAAAGTTGGAATTAACATTTATATGCTAGTAATTAGCTCATAATTTCATTTTTTTGTTGTTTACATGCTTAAAATAGATCACATAGTCTAATTAGGTGGTTTCCAATATACTATTTAGTTACATTATTTTATCTTTTATGCATGCACTACCAAATCACAAAATCTTAAAAAGCATTTTAACAATTGTCTACCCAAGGCCTACCTACTTGGATTTCATCAAGGGGGAAGCCAACTTGGTTTTCTGACCAAGAATAAGCATGTGGTTAATGGTATTTATTAGATAATCACCCAACACCCTTATCACTTTGGTGTATGAAGTAAGGGGGTAGGCCCCAATACCATTGCCAATATAGATCCCTTTCAACCCAAACATCCTGAAATCATCTTTAGATTGCTTTCTAGTTCCTTGATTTTAGCCAAATCCCTATCACATCTAAAATTATACTCTAATAATCTAAAACCCAATCGACAAAGTTATTAGAATTTTCAAGTATAAATCAAGGTACTTCAATAATAATATTATTTTCCTTTACATCCTAAAACCCACCATGGTTCCTTTCTATCCTTATTTTTCATTTCAAACATTTGTTACAATTATATTTTCATAGTTTCCAGTCTTTAAAACTACCCCTGTACATTCAACTAGGTCAACCTTGTTGACGTAGTTCTATATTGTATGTTATGTCTAGAAAACTCGATCAAATTTGTTCGCATAGTTCATTTTTAGACCCTTACTTCCACAGTACAAACACAATACTATTGAACCTATTCTATATTCTCTACATATACTATCAACTGAATCAATATTATACTATATTTTAAAGTTGGAATTAACATTTATATACTAGTTATTAGCTCATAATTTCATTTTTTTGTTGTTTACATGCTTAAAATAGATCACATAGTCTAATTAGGTGGTTTCCAATATACTATTTAGTTACATTATTTTCTCTTTTATGCATGCACTACCAAATCACAAAATCTTAAAAAGCATTTTAACAATTGTCTACCCAAGGCCTACCTACTTGGATTTCATCAAGGGGGAAGCCGACTTGGTTTTTTGACAAAGTATTAACATGTGGTTAATGGTATATATTAGATAATCACCCAACACCCTTATCACTTTGGTGTACGAAGTAAGGGGGTAGGCCCCAATACCATTGTCAATATAGATCCTTTTCAACCCAAACATCCTAAAATCATCTTTAGATTGCCTTCTAGTTCCTTGATTATATCTAAATCCCTATCACATCTAAAATTATAGTCTAATAATCTAAAAACAATCAAGTTTACCAATTACTTAGCATTTAATTGCCAAGTTGACTAATTTCTCTTTACTCAATTGTATGTTGTATTGTCAAAACTTACATTAGCTAATGTTGGTGTAAGATTTTGTGTTGTGTGCCTCAATTGGATCAACCTCATTGACCCAATTGATTGTGTGTTTCATTTTATTTCTTGATTTCAAAAGTACATGAAAAACATTTCTTGTTTCAATACATAGTCATTCCTATCGGCACAGACTCTTATAAACTATCTATTTTCCACCTATTTATTGTACTAGGTTAACCTTATCAACACTGTATAGTTTCCATCCCATATTTTTTGTATTAGGTTGATTGTGTCAACTCCATATAGTTTCCATCCCCTATTTTCTATACTAAATTGACCTAGTTAACTCTATACCTTTTTATAATTTCTCTATTTGTCGATCTAGTTCTCTATTTATCCTTCTTCACATTTTGTTCATTTTCTTCAAGCATCATGTGCCCTATCTGAATCTTCTTGAATAACTTGAATCGATTTAGACATTATATGGGGATTTTTTGGTTCTTATCTTTTCCTATCTTTTATTCCTCTGTTTAGCTATTGGGGTATCTTTTGATTCCCATCCACACATTTCTCTAGCCTTTAGGGCATATTACGATGCCCATCCCTCCATCCATTTATCCTTTGGGACATCTTATGATGCCCACTCTTATTCTCCATTACATTCTACCAAACTAATTCAACTTCAAGAAACCTTTCAAGACACATAGGCTTGTCTCTCACATGCTCATCATTGATATATTTGTTAGTGTAGGATCCTTCCCTCCCTTTCATGATTTTTATAGGCTCTCTATCTAACACTTTTTGTAGGTTACTTACATGCGTCTCTCCCTCTATAGTAGTTCTCTCTTTTCAAAAACCTTTAGTCCTTCTTGTTTGATCTTTTGGTTTCCCCTTTCTCTCATGAGTTTCATTGTAAAACCACATATAGGACCTGGTCTTCCTCATGATGTACCATAGTCTTATTTATTTTCACACTTTTTTTACACACTTTTTGGCATCCCTTGGATTTCTCTTTTATGAGTTGTAGTGTAAGACCATGGATAGGACCCGGCTTTCCTAAAAAAATACCATCTTTTTCTCATTTATTTTTCAAATTATTTTTGTCACCCTTGTGGGTTTTTATTTTATGAGTTACAGTGTAAGACCATATATAGGAATTGGCCTTCCTCATAATATTATCATCATGTCATTCCTTTACTAGCATGTGTTTTACAATAGTTATAAATTTTTTATCCTTGTTCTCAACTTTAGATTTTACTTATTTTGATAGATGGAATTTGTAAAAAAATATATGTTAGCATGTTTTTTTCCATTTCCCTTATTATTGTGATAAGGAATCACACTTTACTATCATTATATCCCTTTTTCACCCTTTGTCATTTTTTTTTGTGATTTGAAGTAATTCAAATTATTCCATATTTCATTCCTCTTGATTTCCTTTCCTTCCACTCCACATTGGATAAAAAAAGGTTGAATTCAAGATAACACTTTTATTTCATCTATATTTATGAGACTTTTATACCCCATGATCTTTGAAGTTCTCTCTCTTATTAACCAAGTCCCAAGTGTTCACATGAAATTCATCTTTAGCACCCATGTTTGGTTTTCAAAATTTGTAGAGAGGAGGAATAGAAAAAACCATCAAGAAAGTTAAAAGCCAAATCATTTGAAATAAAAGGCAATGATATACAAAAGTTAACATACAAATCTCAAAAGCCAAAATCACACCAAAAGATGTGATTCCAAGTACATCTCCTATCCCCAATTGAAGCTCAAACTCCACACTTGGCCTCACATAGAACTGACATCCATTAGGGTGTAATAGGCTAGTAGATTGGGATAGGATAATTTAATAAACTCTATGGTGCTACCTAATTTCTCACACAAGTACCCAATATTCACAGTAGACCAATGGCTCTATAAAGGGTCATGAGGAATGGGGAACATGTTGTGGGAAGGTAGGTCCATTTTAATTTTCATGCATATATCCTTCATAGGATGATATATATACTTTATTTATTAACCTAAGACTGATGTATCTAAGAAAATTTCTTTAGAGTCCTTAAGGTTGACACTTATTTTGACAAACCTAATTTGAGTGTCTTGAATTCGATAAAGAGTTCCTCTACCTTGGTTTTTCCTTAATTTTCCCCTCCACCCATTTTATTTTCCCCCTTGATAGGCAAATTGTGATTCTAAATTTATTTTACCTTTTCTATTACTCCTTTCTTCTTCATCTCTTAAAAAAACATGCTAGCACTACTTTGTTTCAGTTTTATCTATCCTTGGAGTAGATTAACATGTTTGAGTAACTATGGATTACTTTATTTACACTATATATTTACATTCCTAGACTTGTTTTCTTCTCTTTTTACCATTTTTCATTTGTTGTATCACCCTCTTTTGGGCACCTGAATCTATTTTTCCATTTTATGCACCTTTTTCCATTGTTGAGTGAGATAAGGATTATTATTGCTCACTCATCAAAGTTGGTTTACCATTTTTTTTTTGCTTTTTACATTTGATGTTTGATTACCATATTTTTTGACATGTATCCTTAGTTTGACTTGGTGAGTTTTCCTTTCTTACTTAAGGTTTGCTTGTTTTAGTTTTTTGGTCTTTAGTAGCCTTCATCTTTCAGTTATCAATTTACTCTTGTTTTGACTTGGTCATTTGGTCTAACATAGCACTTGTCACCTCAGCTTGCCAAATTTCCAACTACATCCCATCCTCATAGCACCAATTATCTTGGCTTTCCTATATTTGTTTATTTTTTCTCTTTAGTTTTGTATTCTTGGGTTTGTCTAAAGTAGTCTTTACACCCTCCATAATCAAAACTAACAACACTATAAACCCATCTAGTGATAAAGGTAAGTCAAGGTATTCATCACACTTATGTTTTAGTTATTTTAATTTTTTATTATTTACTTTTAGTTCTTTTATTCTTTAAAATACTACAACTTTTTTTTAACATCAACATTATGTGTTCCTATGTTCTTTCTTAAAGTGCCATCCCCTGTTACACCTTAGTGACACGTGATGAGCTTTGAGTGGAACATATGTATACACATAATGTTTTTAAATTTTATCAAATATTGATGATTTACATATTTCAAGAACCCATCCACACTCAATTTCTTTAAGTGCACACCCTAAGGGGCACACTAGGAAAGGGGTGGGTAGACCATTGGTACTTCATAAGATTATTATCCCTTATTGTCAATTATTACCAATCCAACTAGCTCTTAAAAAACACTCCCTAAGCTATTAATCCTCTGTTGCACCCTCCTCTAGTATTTTCCACTCTCCATCCCTCTTTTCCTCACCTTAAGTCCCTTTTGATAGTTGGTTGTACTAGGTTGATTGGGTCAACCCTGTATAGTTTTGGGTGATTCTTACTTAGGAACTATTTTGGCTCTTGGTTGACCTAGATCATGGACTAGTGAATAATTATCCAAAATTATGCTAGGTCAATTGGATCAACCCTATTGATTGAGATTTTTAGAAGGGTCTAGGGTCAAATCTGCCTATATATATAAGATAATTTCATCATTATTTCATATGAAATCAAGAGTTATTATTCGCTTGTGCTTCTTTACAATCTTCTATTCTAGAATCCACCATTCTACTTGAGGAGTCTTAGCTTAGGGTTTCTACTTAGATAATCTAGTCTTATGAATAAGTCTTAAATGCTTTGGTATTTATTAGTGATCCTTAAAAACCACAACAACCTCTTACAAAGTCCCTTTAGCTAAGGGAGATATTGAGTCTTGATGGGTTCATCATTCAAGTAAGTATTCTCTAACTTTGATCCTCCATTTAGTAGATAAAAGTAGCATAAGAATTTGCTTTGAATAATATTACTCTTCTTATTCTATATATTAGGGTCTTCCTCATACATAGCTTAATTGAGAATATCTTATACATGTTTCTTTATTTAATAACCCCTCATATTGTGCCATAAGATTTGGTGAGCACTAGATTAGATTTACTTTAAGTGTTATTAGTTTAGTGAGATATCAAAACACAAGACTCCTTTAAGGTTATTGTGTGATTGTGCTTGACTGGACACTTTAGAACCCTCCATAATACAATGTATTATAGTAAGAGATCCCCTAATTGGGTCTAACATATCCCTATATTGGTCATGTTCCCATTTAACAGAAGTGTATGGTATGATCTATCTTCTCTAACTTAGGATTTATTTATAGACATGATGCATTTATGATTACATACAATTTATACAGTTTCATAGAATAAACTGACCAACCAATGTAGGATTAATTTATTCAATGGTTGAGGATTTTTAAGTCATATAAATAATTATAAGATACTATCAAGAGGAATATCTAACTTGAGGTAGTAAGGAAAGTATTTTTAGAATTTTGAGTGGATGATAATACAAAGTAATGGTGTATTGGGTTAGTATGAATCCATAGAGGATGAGAGGGGATGATCTTTAAAATAAACATACCTATCCTAAAATCAATCAACCATTATATTATTAGGATAACCACTTCTATTGTGGCATCACCCTCATTAGCATAAGGATCATGCTCTATGGGGTTTATATGTTTTCATTTACCAAACTTAACAAAATTTTAGCATTAATTCATTGAGTGATGAAGGATTTTATAATCACAGAAGATATTACAAGATACACTAATGAGTAATATCTGAATTGGGGTGGCAATTTAGTTATTTATAAGAATTTGAGTTATATGTTTTTTGGTATCACAAATCCATAGATAGATGTAGGGGAAGGCCATATCAAGAAAACATATGCATCCTACATCCAATGAGATATTATGTTATTAAGAAGACAACTTCCATTGTGGTATCACCCCCATTGAATTCATTAACATAATCTACTAAGTTTATATGTTATGATGAACCACGCCTACCAAATAATGTGGGATTAATTTTTTGAATGAATGAGTATTTTATATTTTTTAAAGGAATTTAAACATGAACTTAAGTGTAATATTAACATAAGAACCACTAAATATAAGTTTTCAACTTGGAAATAAAGTGGAAGTTAAGTAGTTTGTTCCAACAAATCATCATGTAATGTACCCATCAATACATTTTATTTTATATCTAATTCAAGAATTTATACAAGTATAATTTGGGGTATATATAATGCATAATGGCATATCAACAAATATCAATACTTAATAAATTAATTCTTGTTGTAAATTTCACACCAAATAATTAAGCATCATGTGTTATACATAAACTGCATGGAATAATAAAAACTCTAATATAATTGTAATATCAAGCATGCACAATATATTTTATATTTTTATGTAGATATTTATATTAGTAAATTAGCATAGAAACAAAAATTGTCAATCATTAAAAAATAGTAAGTTTGTTGTTTTCAAAGTGTAACACAAGGCAAACCTCATGAAAATTTAATATATTTATAACACTAAGAGTTCATTATGTTAATAAATTAAAGTTTTTTAATGAGAGAATTCATACATCTTTAAACATGAGAATTAATATCTTTTACTAGTTTTGTAATGGAAACATATATAATCTATTATCATTTTACACTTCAAATTTTACATTATTTCTCACCTCAAATACTCTTGCTTCACATTTTGGGTTTTCAAAATTTAAATTAATAGCAAATTCAAGGAATAAAAATGGGCAAAATACTGTGTGTGTGTGTGTGTGTGTGTGTGTGTGTAGTGTAAGCTAGGAGGATACCAAAAAAAATCAAGAAGATTCCATTAGAAATTTGTTTCCATTAATGACACTATATGAATCAGGTATCTTAAGTATTAATTTTTTATTTCATCAAGGCTTAGTGGTGCATGCTAATTTATTATCACTAGATTGCATTATATAGTTACATAAACTAAAGACCCTAATCAACCACCTTCATTTTCCCTTACATTTTAATTTGTATTACATTTTTTATTATCATAACCAAGAAAAGTATGTTGACAAATAATTTTGTTGATATTAGTTCAAAACATTACTAATTTTTTTAATCAAAAAATATATCATAAAATCATATATTTCCTTTCAATATAAAATAATGATATTTGATGCCTTCTATTTTGCATGTACTCAATGATCATAATAAACTAAACGATATTGGAAATCATTTAACATAGATGAATTATAATCTGAGTCATAAGCTTCATTGATTTTAATTTGAGTCATAAGATTCTCTAATTTTTTTAGATAAAATGAAAAAATTGTTTATTTTCATGCGGTAAACAAATTATAAAATTTCATTGGGTTTGACAATTTTTTTGGTTTGAAATTTTTCTCACTTACCTATGGGTCTACATGTGTGTCGGTTGAGTGTTCACAATCTATTTTCATGGATAGAGTTGGGTTAATCTAGGAATATTTATTTTAGTAGATCCTACTGAAGATTATCTTTATTACACATCCAACCTTACACTAGTGTCAACAACATGCGTACTAGGTTATGCACCTCAGTGATAATTTTTTAGATCTAATTCCACTTTAGTGTTACCACATAGTTCCTTTAATGACAACACTATAGAAATTATCTTGTTAGTAATGGTAATCAGTGACATCATTGCACTCTTCAATTATGAAGTAGTTTTTACCATCTATTTTAATGGTTCAACTAATGCTTCATTTTCTTTCATTGTATAATAATGTAAAATGTCATTCTTTGTGAATAGGATAGGCATAAACAATAATAAAGTCATAAATTATATATACATCAAACATATATTTTCTCATATATTGTATATAACTCAACATAATGCAACTTGATATTATAGTCTACATTGGTTATCATCTCGTTTTAGCTTTCTTTGTTCTTTGAACACACTGCACTTTTATGTTTTTTCATTCATAAATTCTCTTCTATTATTCATCTTCTTATATCTATTTAAGTATGTTTTACACCAAGTATCCTCCTATTCCCTAGATTAGTGGTATCAAAAATTAAATAATCATGTAATATGAACATATAAGGCTAAGTTAGTTATCTAGTGCATATGCATCTATTTTGCCCTTAAACATAGGAACCCCTAGATAAAAACTTGTACCTTGTATGGATTTTTCAAATTAATAATTAGTGAAAAGTGAATAATGATAAATTATCGTTCACATTCATGATGGTGTTCCATATATTCCCATTATCTTTAAAATAAATCCTCTATTATCTTATATAACATTTATGAATTTGGCATTGTGAAATATTTATCTCCTATTTGAGGACATGAAGGAAGGTATGATGAAGGGTCATGAGTATCAATCCCTAACTTCTTGTAATTAGACCTCATATGAGAGGGAAAATGAATAATGATGAATTTTATATACACCATGATACCACTTGGAAATGATATGGAGTGTGTATATTCTATGAAACCTCTAATCTAGGGTTTAGGAAGAGACCTAATAGATAACCTACTTAAATGAATCTAAGAGGGTTATGAACAAAAGTGAATTTATGAATGAAATAGAATATGAAAATGTGGTGTGCTCAAATAACAATAATAAATTTAGGATGTATATAGACACCAAACATGACTATTTTCTCATATATTTTACTTAACATATCTTTTATATTATAATACGTATCATTTCTAAGTGGTATCATAGTGTATCTAAACTTAGTAATTACTTTTATGCCCACTCATACAAGATCTAGTTATAATAAGTTAGGGCTCAAGACTCGTGATCCTTAATCATACATTCCTTCACACCTCAAATGAAAGACATCTTCATCAATGTCAACTTTATAAATATTCATAAAGAAGATATAGGATGTATTACAAAGACAATGGGAAGATTTGGAATAATTTCATACATGTGAAAGGCAAAGTATTGTTGATCACTTCATTATGTTTCTCAAGTAGCAGATGGGTAAGTGCAAAAAGTTGGGGGACAAAAGGGGCCTACCCATAGACATGTTTTTCCTAAAAATTAAGAAATCTGAATTTCTATAGATTATTTGAGATGGTTACACTCAAAATTAGAGGATGTTGTAGAAACATGAATTCTATAATTTTGAGTCTAGTTTCTAAAACTCTATCTAAAAAAAAATGGTTACGTATAACTAGATCAAACATCTAAAATTATAATAAGAACTCCTATTTTTTAGGAAAACTAAGTAGATAGCTAGTCATGTGGCCCCTCATTTTTTGAGTATCATTTAATATTGTTTAAACCCATTTGTTGAAACTTTATATAAGATCATATAGTTTTTAAACTATATTTTTTTATAATTTTTCAACAAATTTCTATTTTTATTAATTTTATAATTAAATATATTGTATAAAAATAACAAAAAATGGATAGTCAACCATGTTGCCCCCTAACTACCTCAAAAAAATGAAAACTATTTTTTAAGCACATGTAAAATTAGGATTATTTTTTAACCATATATATTTTTTGCATTTGCATCAATAAAAAAAAGATACACAAACATATATAAGCATGTATATTTGAGGCATGTAGTGGCCTAAAAAATCTATAGTTATAAATCAACATATATTGAGACCTTAAAATATTCTAAAAACTATATAGATCATAAATTTAGAAAGAGGAGAGCATGTTCGTCATCATGGTAATAATTTTATGAACTTTCTCAATGAAATTTAGAATGTATTTGGTGATGGAAGTTGAATTTTATTGGATTTTTTCAAAAATCTTGGATTCAATTGTGTATTGATAGGTCTAAGCCTTTGGATTAGGAATCCAAGCCATTTTTGAGGCAAAAGGCTTGGATTTTTATTTCAAACAAAACATAGCATGTATACGTTCTAGTATATGCATATTCCTATGACATTGTAAGTATGTATTTTAAATGTTAAATGAATGCATACGTACTATAACACATCTTATTTTCTTCATTTAATGTGAAAGGAATGCATATGCACTATAACATGTGTGCATTCATTTAATATTGCACAAAAAACCATATAATATCTATTAGAAGGGGTGGATGGTTTATTTGTACGTGGCATATAATTACTAAAATAAATGTGATTTATAAGTTTACATTTATACTTTAAATTTATTTTAGTAAATATAAGAAATTAGGGTCACTTTACATTTGATAAAGATAGTATCACAACTACATGCTTTATGATGTGGGAGATAGTTTTTCAAAATCCAATCTAGTTAGTACTTAGGAATTTTTAGGCTCTCAATATTGAACTTAGGGATTTTAGGTCATAAATTTTACAATTAATGTCCATTTTTGATAAACATATAGTATTTTTTTAGGTTTTTATGCCTTTTATATTATTTTTTGTCATTTATAAGAGTCTTAGGTTTGTCAAAATTAAAGTTTACAAACCAATCACTTTGAATTCAAGTAAAAGTGGTATGATTTACATAATATAGGTCACATTGATGACTTGTGTACATCAAACAACCACTTTGTGTTAATTTCACTTGCTCATCATCCCTCCCTCATCCTTAATCACTTTTAGCTTGTCCCTTTTCATCCTAAATAAATCATTTCTTGTCCTTAATCATCCCTAATCACTCCCTCATTGACTCTCACTATCCCTAATCATCTATAATCACTCTCTCATTATCCTTAATCACTCCCTCATTAATCCTCACAATCCCTCATCATCTTGAATCATTAATTCATTGTCCCTAATCATCTCTAATCACTCCCTCCTCATCTCTAATAATTCTTAATCATTCCCTCCTCATCCCTCATCATCCCTATTCACTCCCTCATCATCCTTAATCACTCCCTCATCATCCCTAATCACTCCCTCATCATCCTCAAGCACTCCCTCATCATCCCTAACCATTCCCTCATTGACGCTCACCATCCTTCATCATCCCTAATCACCCTTTCATTATCTTTTATCATCCCTAATCAATACCCCCTCGTACTTCATTATCTATAATCATTCCTTCCTTGTCCTCATTAACTCTCACCATTCTACATAGACATTGAGGTAAACATATAGTGACTTTTTAGGTTTTTGTGCCTTATAGATTGCTTGTTGGCATTTTTAGGAGTCCTAGGTTTGTAAAATTTGAAGTTTATAAACCACTCAATTTAAATTCAATTCAAAGTGGTGTGATTGAGGTATCATAAGACACATTAATGATGTGTTTGCATCAAATGACCACTCTATGTTAATTTCACTTGATCATTATCCCTCCCTCATCCCTAATCACTTCCTCATCATCCCTCATCACCTTAATCAATCTCTCCTCATTATTAATTGTTCTTAATCACTCCCTCACCATCCTTAATCAATCCCTTATTAACCCTCACTATCATTCATCATCTCTAATCACTCCATCATACCTCATCATCCCTAATCACTCCCTCCTCATCTCTAATAATCCATAATAATTCCTTCCTCATCCCTAAATATCCATAATCACTCATTAATTAAACCTAACCATCCCTCATCATCTCTAATCACTCCCTCATTAACCATTTCCATCCCTCATTATCCCTAATCACTACCTCATCATCCCTTATCATCCCCAATCACTCCACCCTCATCCCTCATAATCCCTAATCACTCCTTCCTCTTCCTCATTGACATTCACCATCCCTCATAGTTAACAAGGTAAACATTAGTCTTTTTTAAGGTTTTTGTGCCTTTTGCATTACTTTCAAGAATTTACAAGAGTCCTAAGTTTGTCAAAATTAAAGTTTATAAACTATTCACTTTGAATTCAAGAAAAAATGGTGTGATTTGGGTAGAATAAGTCACATTGATGACCTGAGAACATTAAATGACAATTTTTTTTAAAATATACTTGCTTATTTTCCCTCCTTCATACCTAATCACTTCTTTCCCATCCCTCATCACCCATAATCATGTTCTCTCCTCATTTCTCATTTTCCCTAAATACTTTCTCATTGACCCTCACCATCTTTCATCATATTTAATCACTCCATCATTGACTCTAACCACCCCTCATCATCACTAATCACTCCATTATACCTCATCATCCCTAATCACTCCCTCATTGACCCTCACCATCTATCATCATCCCTAATGATTCCATCATTTTCCCTTGTCATCCATACTCACTCCCTTCTCATCCCTTCTCATCCTTAATCACTCACTCTAATACCTTGATGGTGGGTATAGTGGCTTCCCAATTGTGTGAGATTGGAATATGTTCTAATTCAAAAAAAAAATCACTCAAATAAGGCCAAAGAAAACTCTTATTTCATTCATCAAAGTTCACTCAAATAAGGAACACAAATATACCTTCTAATTTTATAGTTGAATTTAAATATATATGTGGTGATCCATGCCCAACCCATGGAGAGATAGTATATCTATATCCCCATGTTAGAATAAATAGGTAGGCAAGTGAATAAAAGGTGGGATGAATTATATTAATTACATATATATATGGGTATTTGGGCATCTAAGAAAACCCTTCATGTCAATTTTACTTGTGATTAGGAATTTAATAGGCCAAAATTGACACAAAAACATCATATCCCCTTATGATCAAGGTAAATGCAAATAATGGGCCCACAACACTAATGTAACCCATATATAGTGAAGTCCATTCAATGATGTCAAGCTATTGAAAAAAAATTATATTAATAGGGTAGGAATTAACCATCACATTATGTTACCCACACTTGTATTTCATTATCTATCACATCAACATCATGAAATATATATAAATATGACATCAATATATTTTGTGATATGGAAAGTAGGTAGGATAAGAACAAAGCTATAAATAGAAATAAATCTTTCCTTGCCTTATCGAGTAGGGCATAGCTAATTAAGTAGGGTAATAATAAATATATTTATCATAAAGTAAGATTACATTGATATTTATGCTTTAATCCAAAAGAAAATCAAAGATAAATATTAGGAATGCAAAATTCCATTGATATCTATGACTTACTCCCTTGCTATCTATTAAGAAGGAAATATTCCATTGATATGTTATATTAGGTGAAGCAAATATAGGTGTCAAGAAGGAAATATTTCATTGCCTTACTCCTTGGAATAGATGAAATAGGTATGGAAAAGGGTTAGATGAAATTGTATTAATTAGATATATAGATTAGGATTTAGGAATAGAAGAATCTTAATCCTAGAGTTGAGAATCCAAATTTATATCTATATAGATAGGGGTGATTGGAGACTAGTTGAGAATTTGAATCCCAACCCTATATTTGACTTCTCATTTTATTTATATGTCATTAATATTATGTCCATAGTAGATTAAACTTCCAAATAGATATATAGGTGGTCACCAATCTGATAGAGTGTGTTTTAATATGGTAGTTTTTAGAATGTGTTTCCCAACCCAACTCAATATATACCTAACCCAATCTATGAAGGGAATGAAGTCATATTCCTTAATCTAGCATATCAGGGAGGCACTACTTAAAGCTTGGTCATGTTCTGATGATCCCTAAAGAACAAAATTGGGCCCTACCATATTATAAGTATGCATCTATCCCCAATAAAATACATCAAAGGATAAATTAGGAATGGGGGCCCTATCATACATATATGGTGGTTACCATTATAAAGGCCCTACCCTGATCTCAAACTTTCCCTACCAAATATAAGGTAATGAAAGATTTCACTATATAATTAATTTATGCTAAGGAGTAAGAAAAAGGAAACTTCCCTTTTTGATATCAATATTTTCTTCACCTAATATATTTTACCATACCTAATTACTCCCTCCAATACCTTTATGGTGGGTGTACTGGCTTTCATTTTTTACTTAATCATCCCTAGCCAGTCATTTCTCTATAAAGGTTAGAGTTCCCCCTTTCCTTTTAAGATATGACTTATTCAAAGCTCCCTCATCTAAATCATGTGTTGTATTTTACATTCAATATAAAATAATGAAATGAATTAGTACACATGAGGTAGATAGGGTCACTCAAATAATATATATTACCCAATATATATAGATATGGTGCAATATTTTTTCATTGTCACTCATCATCCTTAAACACTCCCTTATCAACCCTCATTATCCCTCATCACTCCCTCACCATCATTTATTATCCATAGCCACTCCCTAATCATTATTCATCATCCCTAATAAATCCCTCCTCATCCCTAATAACTCCCTCATCATCCCTAATCACTCTTTCCTTATCCCTCTTTATCCATAATCACTCCCTCCAATACCTTTATGGTAGGGGTAGTGGATTTATTCTTGTTCCCAATCATCCTCAGTCACTCCTTTCTCTAAATAGGTTATAATTCCCCCTCCCATTTCAATATATGCCTTGGGTATTCAATGGGGTATTAAATTAGGTATCAAATATTAAATATTTGGCTAGGTAAAATATATATTGTCAAGATTAGATATGGGAAATCAAGCTCTATATATGTATTGGGTATTTTATTAGGTAGGGAATACTAAAGTAGGTATGGAAATAAAAATAAGTAGGTAGGGAATAATCAATATGTAGGGCAAGAAGGATATGTAAATAGGGCATACTCAAATACAAGAAGGTAGGTAAGTGATAGTCAAGATTAAAATATGGCTTATGTATTTAGGTAGGTCATACTCAAGATCAAGATATGGATTAGATATTTAATTACCTAGGGCATACACAAGTATGTAAATTAGGTATGGCATAATCAATAGTATAGATATATTACATAGTAGCATGATTCAAAACTTCATTTCTCAATCTATCAGGAAGAAAGCTTTCCTTTCCAATAACAAAATATAAGTAGGTATGGAAATAATATATGAATTATATAGACTAGGAATTGAACCTCCCTTCATAACTAATAATCTATCATATAAAGGGAAAGTATGTATGAGAAGAACAAAGCTATATATTTGGAAGGAAAGTTCCTTTGACTTATTGAGTAGGGCATAACTAGGTAGGTAGGGTAAGAGCAAAGTTATCTATTATAAAATAAGCTTCATTTGATATCCATGCATTAATATAGAATCAAATAAAGTATAGATACCAACAAGGTAAACTTCCATTGATATTTTTTTCTTACTCCCTTGCTATCCATTGAGAAGGTAATATTCCCTTGATATGTTATTAGGTGAAATAAAGCTAGATATCAAAAAATAAAGCTTTGCTTGCCTTAATCCTTGGAATAGATGGAGTAGGTAGGAAATTTTACATTTCATTAATGGGTATATAAATTTTGAGGTCAAGGTAGGTCCTTATAATGGTTCCCCCCATATATCTATGCTAGGGGCCCAGTTCATAAGCTTCCTTGGTATAGTGTATTGGGTACTAGGGAATACTCAAAGTATAGAAGGGCCTCGTTTTGGCCTTTAGGTCCACTAATCCATAATTAATATATAATTGGTACCTCATAAATACATTAAATTAAGTCATATTCCCTTTCTTCCATTTGTATATCAAGTTGGGTATGGATCAAGTTGGGTATATATCAAGTTCAGTTTGGAAACACACTCTATCATATACTAAATTGGAACAACTCTACCAAAGTGGTGACCTCATATCTATCTATATATAAATATGTTCTACTATGGATATACTCTCCATGACATATATATATATATATATATATATATATATAAAATGATAAATCAACTCTGGGGTTGGGATTAGAATTCTCAACTAGTCTCTAGTCACCCCTATTTATATAGATATAGATTTTGAGTCTTAACTTTAGGATTGGGATTCTTAGATTCCAAAATCCTAATATATATGTAATTAATAAAATTTCATTCCACATTTTTCTTAATTTCATACCTATTTATTATATTATGGGGATCTAGATACACACTCTCTCCATGGTCTATGTGTGGATCACCATATTGAATCCCACTTAACAATTAGATGATATCTCTGAGTTCCTTATTTGAGTGATAGATCAAGAGTTAAATAAGGGTTTATTTGGGCCTTATTTTAGTGAGTAAAATTTATAATTATAACATAATATAATAAGGTACAATTGGGAACCTACTATACCCACCATCGAGGTATTGGATGGAGTGATTAAGGATGAGGAAGGAGTAAGTAGAGATGATGAGGGATGATGAGGGATGGTAAGTATCAATTAGGGATTAATTATGGATGATGACGGAGTGATTTTTGATGATTAAGGATGGTAAGGATCAATTAGGAAGTGATTAGGGATGATGAAGGATAAGGAGGGAGTGACTATGGATGATAAAGGACAATGAAGTAGTGATTAGGGATGGTAAGGATCAATTAGGGAGTGATTATAGATGATGAGGGATGGATAGGTTTAATGAGGGAGTGATGAGGGATGAGAAAAGAGTGATTAAGAATGATTACATATGATGAATTAATGATTAGGGATGATGTAGGATGATAAGGGTCAATTAGGGAGTGATTAGGGACAATGGAGTGATTATAGATGATGAGGGAAGGTGAGAGTTAATGAGGTAGTGATTAGGGATGATGATGGACAAAGAGTGAGGGATTAGGGATGATAAGGGATGAGGATAAATTTATTATGGATGAGAGAGGGATGATGAGCAAGTGAAAGTAACACAAAGTGGTTTTTTGATGTGCACAAGTCATCAATGTGACATATATTATCCATATCACACCACTTTGCTCTAATTCAAATTGAGTGGTTTGTAAACTTTAATTTTGACAAACTTAGGACTCCAAAATATGCTATAAAGTAATACATAAGGCACACAAACCTCAAAAATGACTATATGTTTTCCAAAAAAGGACATAAATTTTAAAATTTATACCCTAAAATCCTTAGGTTCAATACTAAGACCCTAAAAATGGCTAAGTACTAACTAGATTGGGTTTTGAAAAAAATATCTCCCACAACATAAGGTATGTAGTTGTGAGAACAAATATATTAGATGTAGATTGACCCTATTTTATTATATTTTCTTAAATAAATTTAAATTATAAGATAACATTTATATAAGGAATATAAATCTAAACTTATACTTAACATTTATTTTCATAAAACAACTACCCCTTCCAAAAGATCTTTTTTATTTTTTTGTAATGTAAATTAAATATAATGTGTATGCATTATAATGGGTACATGTTATAGAATGTACACATTTAGGTTCAGTGATCCTGATCCTAGTTTCAAATAATGCATACACATTATGTCTATAACATGTATGCTTTATGATAAATTCTGAAGAATTGTCCTCTAACTCTATGCACTTACCTAGACTCCTTCCAACACATCTCATTCTCATCAGTCATTTAGTGGTAAAATAGTATTAAATGTACAAGCTAATCTAGACATCCTTATGTTTGAAGGAAAAATATATGTATATGAATTAAAAAAAATTCTTAACCTTAATTTTTCATGTTACATAGTTAATCAATTATTTTATAGATAAAATATTACATATCAATAAAAACATTTTGCAAAACTATTAAAATTCACATGAAATTCATGAAAATGAAGTTAACTTAAACACATCTACAAAAACATGGAATGGTTTTGTAGAAAAATTCCAAGAATCCTATTATCATGTTGGCAAATATGATGACCAATACATCAAGTTATATCATTTGTGCCAAGCAAAGGAATAATCTATGAAACAATATTTTTCATACTTTGGTGTTCAAACTTAGCATTCAGGATTCAAAGAAAAATCTTGTTTTGGAATACAAATCAAGCTTAAGACCTCATATTCATTTAGATATCGATTTATTAAAAATATATTCAATTAGAGAAGCCTATATATTTGTTTGAAACTTTGAATCAAATGCCAAGGCCAATATTAAAATGGAATATTATTATTATCAAACTAATAAGCAATCTAAATATTATAAAAAATTTCCAAACCATGGATAGTGTCAAACACCCTCCATAGAAGAAGCAAAAATAGCTAAATGACTTGAATAAGAAGTCCAAGACTAACAAGTGGTGTTTAATACGTAACTCCAGTAGTCATTATAATTAATAATGTCATTATTAGAATACCATAGTTGCATATATTTAAGTATTACAATCACAACATCATTGGAAAATGGTAAGCATATCATGGATTCTCAGCCTAGCTGCATGGTGGGCACCACATGCATCTCTACTACCCTTTCAACAATATAGGGAACAAAAATAATGTTTCAGTTTCAAATGTGTATCAATGCTCAACCAATACACTTCATTTTTGAAAATATAATTTAGAAGAACTTAATTTCTCTTGAAGTAATTTTTAGATTAATTCCACTGATGTCTCACCCACAACCATACTCTATTGGATGGTTCAGTTCAAGATTAAATAAATACATCACTTGATAGTGTCAATTGGTTTATAATATCAAGCCTTTTCAAGATATAATATTTTGAGACATTTATCCATTAGAGGTATGTGATGTTTTACTTTTTCAACCATATCCTTACCATTAACATGTAGTCTATGAGGAAAATCTTAGAAATGTTGTCATAGACATTGGTAATATGAGATACCATATATTAGAAGTAGTCCCTAAGGTATCACTCATTAGTATTAAGTAGTGTAATAAGTTAGTCACATATATTAATAGTTTTGTGATTTATATGGTAATATTTGAGTGTTATAATGTCCTTATGGTACCAAATCATAATGTAATTCCTCCACCAATAGTAGTAGAAAACTTATAGTTGAACCAAAAGTTAGAAGAATATAAGGAAATCATTAAACCATTGAAGAAAGTACCTACAAACTATTTGGTGAAACACACTATTGATTTGATCCTTGGAATAATTCTACCTAATGGTTATTTTATTTAAGAACATTTATGGAGAATGAATAAATTTAGCAACATATCCATGCAATTTTGGACAAAGGACATGTTAGGCCCTTATCATCACCTTGTGGCAACCTAATTATTATTTCAACAAAGAAGATGACACATGGAGGTTATACATCAAATGAATATCTCTTAATAATGTCATAATGAATAAATATTATCTTCTTTTAAGTATTGAGGACATTTTAGACAAGATCCTCAATGTTAAATACTTCACCATTATCACTCTTAAGTTTAGGTATCATCAAATTCCTATTGAACCTATAAATGTATGGAAGAAAATTTTTAAATCTAAATAAGGTTGTTTGAATGGTTAGTCATTCCATTCAATTTGACCAATGTACTAGATTCATCCATGTTGATGATGAATGACATTATTAGGCTATTAATTACCTCATGTGTTTTATTCTACCTTGACAACATCTTAATAGTCAAAAAAACATGGGATGAATGTCTGTGCCATATAAATCAAGTGATTAAAAATTTGTGGAAACATAATTTATATACAAACATGGAGAAATTTTTACTTTATATGTAGGAGATAGATGATATGGGATACATATGATATGCTCAAGGAGTGCATGTGCACCTGGCTAAGATTCAATTCATCTAGGAATGGCCAAAACTAAAGAATCTCATAGAGATTTGTAACTTCTTGGGATTGGAAACTTTATATAGGGGATTTATACTTGGTTTTTCTCATGTGATCTAGACTTTGAACTAATTTTCCAATGGTGTCACTTAGGTTAAATGAACAAAGTTGGGGGATAAAAAAATCCTACCCATGGATAACTAGCCATGCGGTCCCCCATAACTACCTCAAACAAAAATGTAAGTTAGTTTGTTGTTTTGAAAGTGTATATAATTAAGCCTAGTTTGTGACCATATATATTTCATTTGGATCACCAAAAAAACACATAAAAATATATATACATGTATATTTATGGCATATAGTAGCCTTAAAAAGATAGAAATCAACTTAGATGGAAACCTTAACATATTCAAAAAATTTAAAAATAATATATTTGAAGAGAGGAGATCATGCTCAACATCATATTATTAATTTAAGGAAATGTATTGATGTAATTCATAGTTTTTATGATGGTGGAAGTTGGATTTTGTTATTTTTTAGTCAAAAACATGGATTTGCCTACATATTTATAGGTCCAAGCCTTGGGTTTGAGAATCCAAGCCACTTATAAGCCAAAATGTATATATTTAAAATTACACATAATAGAGAACATACATGTTATAATGCATACACATTCCTAAGAGATTCAAGTATAAAACCATAAAATTAAAAAATGTGAGAAAATAAAAGTGATGGATTCACAAATCCATATTTCTCACATTCTCTCATAACACACATAACTCACCATGAATTAACTTATAAACTCAACATCTTTTCATTAAAATCTGTCTCAATACAAAAATAAACATATCAATGTTTCTAATCATAAAATCACAAATATCACAAATTATCATTAATTATCATAAACATCTTACTCAAATTACACAAGGTTAAACAACGTTATCTCACATCACAAACTACTTGGCTTCATATGCCAAGGAGGCTCTATAGAGCTTCTCTTTAAGCTCAATCTTCTTATCCTCTAGCCTAGCCTACCAAACTAAGCAAAAGAGTGTCCATTTATAGAATTTACAACCCAAATAACTCCAAGTATATCCTCCACTCTTATTCTCCATCTTCATAACCTATAAAATAAATAAAATAATTCAACCTTTCAACTCTTGCAAGGCTTCTCTCATGCCTACATTAAACTCTCACATTCCCTACCTAAGGAATCATAAATTGATATGATACCACTTAATGGATTCAAAAATCCATATTCCTCACATTCTCTCATAACACACATAACTCATCATGAATTAACTCATAAACTCATCATCTTTTTATAAAAATCTCTCTCAATACATAGATAAACATATCAAGGTTTCAACTCATAAACTCACAAATATCATAAATTTTATTGATTCCCATTAAAATCTTCCTCAAATTACATAAGGTTAAACAACCTTATCTCACATTAAAAATTACATGGATTCGCATGCTAAGGAATCTCTACAGAGCTTTTCTCTAAGATCAATCTTCATATCCTCTAGCCCAGCCTACCAAAATAAGTAAAGGAGTATCTATTTATAAAATTTACAACCCAAATAAATCCAAATATGAATAAAAACCCATCCACCTAAGGAATTCTACCTTCTCCACTTGGATTCATAGAAAGTCAAGTAATACATCATTTTATATGAGGTGTAAAATAAGACATAAATCTAAAAGCATCCACTACTTAGAAAAGATAAAAGACAAGGTTACAAAGCAAGCCTTAAGAGAAAATTTGATCCCCTTGTCATGTGATGGAATATTAAATAATGTGAAGACTCTATCCACTTGGTCCCATTTAGATATGACCCTTTTAGCATCCACTTCACATGGGTGTGAAATCTACATAGTAAAAGTTGTCCTTCATTTAAATATGCTTCTAAAAAACTAGTGGATCTTCTTTTGACTAATGCCAAAACCCATTATACTTGTCTCCACTTAGAATTTCGACCCATTATCATAATGAAAATTAAAATTAAGTCCTCACATAGGCCTCAGGAGAAATTTGGCACCCAATATCACCTAAGTATTTGAATAGTGGTTGTGACACCTCATCAAGATGAATAGTGTTTGCTACCTCATCAATGAATAGTAACTCATGAATAGTGTTTACCACCACATCAAAAAGGTGGGTAGGTTGGGGTGGGGGTGGTTTAATAAGATAAGTGTTAAGTATAAGGATTATAAATTTAATAATGTAAATTTAAAAAATTAGGGTCACTATACATCTTTTAGAATTGGTCTCATAGCTACATGACTTACAATTTGAGAGATAGTTTTTTAAAATCCAATCAGGGTAGTACTTAGTCATTTTTAGGATTTTATTATTAACCTTAGAGATTTCAAGGCATAAATTTAGTAATTGATATCCATTAAATTAAATTTATAAGAGTTTAAGGTTTTGGGGCCTTCTCAATTACTTGTTAGCATTTATAAGAGTTCTTGATTTGCCAAAATTAAATTTTAAAAATTAATGCACACCCATCCATTCACGTATATTGATTTTTCTTATGATTGGGTCCCTTATAGGCCAAAAAGTGATACAATAACACCATAATCATTTGTGACTAGGGTAAATAAGGATAATTTAGGGCACATTTAGGTGTGGTAATCCTAACTAAATTCAAATTCATGCCAAAGTTATGTGCATGGATAAACATAGGTTGCATTGGTGACCCATGCACACCCAACCACCCTTTTATGGTTATTTGTTAGGTTGTGGAGCTAAAAGCTTCACCAAGATACAAATAGGAGGAGGTTGCAGAGGATTACTAAGTTGCAGAATGAGTTACAGGGCAATCGACATCGGTCTGATCAATCGACGTCAGTCATATTACAGTGTAGAAGAAACTGACATCAGTTATTAGTCAGCCGACATTGGTCAAGAAGGAGCTGACGTCGGCAACCTATGTGTGCATGCAGTTTGCATGTGGGTTCTGGACAGGTCTATTTTTGGACTGTCAGTTTGCATGTTAAAGGCTAATTATAGTCTTGGAGTTACGTGTCTAATTATTGTAATTAAGAAAGTCTAATTATTGTATGCATGAGATCTATATAATAGACTCATGGGCTGTATTGTAAAAGTGTGCTAGAGAGTAAGAGAGCAAAAATTAGCTCTTTCAAAGAGAAGAGAGCAGGGTGTGTTCCTCCTAGTTCCAAAGGGGTGCTGAGTGTGTATGATCTTGGAGAGTTGCAAGTTGCGCAAGTTCTGGTAGAAGATCCACTGGGGTACTGGTTGCAGAATCATAAGGACTTGGTGAGGCAAGGACAAGGGTTCTTTAGGGTGTAGAGATATCTACATGGTAAGTAAGGTCTATTGATTTGCAGGTGGCAGCAAGGAAAGGGAGATCTACTTGGAGTATGGTTGTGTGCTTGGTGTACTTGCAACGTTGTTACTGACTGGTGGAGGTGAACAACAAATCTATGTGTGACTTGTTTATTGTGACTTGTATTGAGAGAGGAAAGTGTTGGAGGAGAATTACAGGTGAACCCTAGAAGTGTGGGAGTTCTAGAGGTGTGGGAAGAAGAAGTGTGGCATCTTCTTTATTATATTTCCTTCTGGATGAATATTAATACAATTGTGTATTGTCTCTCATATCCTGTGTTATTTCATATTTCTAGTTACTTATTCATTCTGGTTAAATTCTATGTTTAGTTGCTTACACAGAAGTAATCATATTGCGCTCTAATTGAGGAGCAAGATCCTGACAAGTTGGCACCAGAGCTATTTATTATTTTGGGTGCCTGACAAGTGGTATCAGAGCTTTTGGTTGGGTTGACTAACAGGTGGTTCAGATCTGGTTAGTGTTTGTTGATTACAGGTCACTCTCAGGGGTTTCAGATTGAGTGGGAGTATAGCAATGGCAGAAGAAAGTAAGCTACGAATGGAGAAACTGAATAGCACGAATGGTCAGATTGATGGAAAGAAAGAGTAGGTAAAGGAAGATTGTTGGTCGATAGAAGATCAACGTGTAAAAGCATATGTTACAGGTTATGTTGCACAGGTTACTCTAGATAAAGTAGAATCTTGGTTTACAGATTCTGTTGCCTTTTTCCATGCAGCCCAAAATAGAACATCTTTTTATGGGTATGTCTTTAAAGATTTTGAAGAGATTTATTTAGGGGTTGGTGAGCCTTGTCAGATTGTTGGCAAAGGGGAAGTGAAGCTGAAATTGCAGATAGATAACACACAGGTGTTGAAGAAGGTCATGCAGGTTTTAGTCTTGGAGATGAGTCTAATTTCTTTAGGAAAGTTGGGTGATGGGAGATGCAAAGTAACTCTCACAGTAGATGCACTTAAATTAGACAGTGGTAGGAAAGTAGGTATCCTTGATCTATCTACTTATATTATTGATTCACCTTCTATTGTAGAGATGTGGCTTTGTAGGCTTGGTTACATATGTAAGAAGGGAATGCACGTTCTTAAGTGGAAGACAGATGTTTTTGACAAACTTAAGAACTGGAAAGCCTTGGTGTTCATGGAGGAGATGACAGATAGAGATTAGCTGAGGGGACTAAATTATTTTGAGCAGGGCTATATGGACAAGGGTTTGATCCAAAAGGAGCTTGCGGGTAAAAAGTCATCACTCACAGGAAAACACAGGTACTAGCATCAGTCAGGGGGAACCGATGTCAAACAGATAGGCACTAACGTCGGTCATGTGCAGATCAGCAGAGTCGGTGATGTCAGGTAGTGGGAACCAATGTCAGTCATACAAGGACCAACATTAGCAAGAGGTACATTGGCATTGGTCAGGAAATTGATGTCGACAAATAGGGTCAGTCGCAAGGAATCGACATCAATTGGGTACAGATTGGGAGATGGCTGAGATCAGTCACTGGAATGGATGTTGGGTGGACAGCAAGCTGTCAAGGAGTCTCAAACACCCATATGGAGGTTAGAAAGGGCAAGTGAACCTCATATTCATTGTTCACCTTCTTTATTTTTTGTTTACTGATGGTCAAGAACTAGGAAGATGTGAAGAGGCAATGCAGGTAGAATCCAGGAAATAGTGGGAGCTAGGCATGGATGAGGAGTGTGAGTCCTTGAAGAAGAACCAAATAGGGCTTTTTTGGTGGAGTTGTCAGCTGGAAGAAATCACTGAGAGAGAAATGGATTCCCATGTTAGAGAAGAGAGTGGATGGACACGTGAGACGGAAGGCCAGGGTATATGGTCTTGAGGAAGCTACAAGACAGTGGTATAGGTTTTGATAGGTCGATGACAAAGTAGGACTTTAGTCAATGTCAGTGTAACTATTGTGTTTGTCTTTACCAGGTTGGATGATGATTGCAACATTATCCTATTACTATTGTGTGGTTGCTTGTTGCAGGGTTACACATGCAGGGAGTTTCTGAGCTAAAGGTAAGGTTAGTTCAGAGGTATGTCATGAAGAATTTGGGAGCAATAGAATTCTTTGACATAAGAGACATGGAGATTTTATCTCCAATGAGAGCTGATGTGAAGAAGGTGTTGGCAAGGTTCAAGATGCAGGATGCAGAATCGGTAAGCACACCTATGGCTGGACAGTTCAAGCAGAGCTTAGAACAGTGTTCAAAATCATATGAGGTCTGGTATAGACCTGAGTTTTCCCAAGAAGTGGGAGTTGTTAGAGAGTTTGGAGCCAATTCAGGGAAGGTGGATTCTCAGGTATTTGAGAGGGACTAGCAACAGGTTAACATGTTATGTAGGGTCAAGGACTTCACTACATGGAGTTGTAGGTTTGGATATGGTAGGTTACTTGGATGACAGGTAGTGCACCATAGGATGTGTGGTGGTTGGTCTTCAAGATTGAGCTTGAAGAGGGATACAAGCCAAGAAATGAATTATACGGTGTACAGGTATAGGTACATGTGTAGCTATTTATCTCCAAGTGGGAGATTGTGAAGTTGTGGAGCTAAAAGCTTCACTAGGATGTGAATAGGAGGAGGTTACAGAGGATTGTTGAGTTACAGAATGAGTTATAGGGCAACTGACATCAATCTGATCAACTAATGTCGGTCATATTATAGTGCAGAAGCAACTGACATCGATTATTAGTTGGTTGACATCAGTCGGGAAGGAGCCAACATCGGCAACCTGTGTGCATGTAGTTTGCATGTGGGTTCTAGACAGGTCTATTTTTGGACTGTCAATTTTCATGTTAAAGGCTAATTATAGTCTTGGAGTTGCGTGTCTAATTATTGTATGCATGAGATCTACATAATAGACTCATGGGCTGTATTGTAAAAGTGTGCTAGAGAGTAAGAGAGCAGAAATTAGCTCCTTTAGAGAGAAGAGAGCAAGGTGTGTTCCTCCTAGTTCCAAAGGGGTGTTGAGTGTGTATGATCTTGGAGAGTTGCAGGTTGTGCAAGTTCTGGTAGAAGATCCACCAGGGTACTGGTTGAAGAATCATAAGGACTTGGTGAGGCAAGGACAAGGGTTCTTCAGGGTGTAGAGATATCTACATGGTAAGTAAGGTCTGTTGATTTGTAGGTGGCAGTAAGGAAAGGGAGATCTACTTGGAGTATGGTTGTGTGCTTGGTGTACTGGTAGCGTTGTTACTAACTGGTGGAGGTGAACAACAACTCTGTGTGTGAGTTGTTTGTTGTGACCTGTATTGAGAGAAGAAAGTGTTGGAGGAGAATTATAGGTGAACCCTAGAAGTGTGGGAGCTCTAGAGGTGTGGGAAGAAGAAGTGTGGCATCTTCTTTATTATATTTCCTTCTGGATGAATATTAATACAATTGTGTATTGTCTCTCATATCCTGTGTTGTTTCATATTTCTAGTTACTTATTCATTCTGGTTAAATTCCATGTTTAGTTGCTTACACAGAAGTAATCATATTGTGCTCTAATTGAGGAGCAAGATCTTGACAAGTTGGCACCAGAGCTGTTTGTTGTTCTGGGTGCCTGACAATTTTACTTGAGATTAAGTTACTTATAGGCCAAAAGTGACACAAAAACACCATACATTCTTATAACCAAGGTAAATGCAAACAATTTTGGGCACATTTATGCATGGACACCCCATTTCTCTTTAAATTAAAGTAAAAAATGTTTGATTGTGGTAAATTAAGTCATATTATGACCATTGCACATCTAACTAGAAATTTATGTTGATTTTACTTGTGATTAGCTCCATTATTTCCCAAAGTGACACAAAAACAACATATCCACTTGTGACCATGGAAATGCAAATAATTTCTAGCACATGTATGTACGATCACCCTAATTCAATTAAATTCGAGCCAAAATAGTGTTATTTTAGAAACATAGGTCACATTGATGATCCACACACACCAAACCACCATTTTATATCATTTTAACTTGTAATTTAAGGGTTTATATGCCAAAATAAATACAACATGATGATATACACTTGTGATGAGGGAAAATACATATAATTTGGGATACATTCATGCATGATCAACTCAATTCACTTCAAATTGAGTCCACATTGATGTGATTTGGAAAATTTAGGTCCCATTGGTAATTGACATGCACCCAACCACTCTTTTATGCTAAATTTTCTTACAATTAGGTCCCTTATAAGCTAAAAGTAACATAATAAAACCATATCCATGTGGTTAGGGCAAATGTGGATAATTTTGGGCACATTTATGTATGATCACCCCAATCCACTTTGAATCTAGGCCAATGTGTTGTAATTTCATAAACATAGGCTTTATCGGTGACCTTCCAACACCCAACCATCACTTTTGATTAGGTCCCTCATAGGCCAAAAGTGACACAACAACATTATATCCACTTGTGACTAGGGAAAGTGGGCAAACTTTTGGACACATTTATAAATGATCACCATAATTCACTTCAAATTCAACACAAAGTTGTGTGAATGGGATAACATAGGTTTTGGATTTGTGTGCATGATTCACCAATGAGATGAAGTATCTTATTTTAAAATCCACACATCACCATATCCTTTTGTGACCAAAATAAATGGAGATGGTTTGGGGCACATATATGTGTGATCACCTAAATTCACTTTGAATTCAAGAAAAAGTGGTATGATTGGGGCTACGTGAGTTACACTGGGGACCTATGCATATCCAACCACCATTTTATGTCATTTTTACTTGAGATTATGTGGATTATATGTAAAAATTAACCCAACAACACTATATTAATTCCTATTTAAATTATGGGGACATGATATTTTAAAAATGTGCCTCAAAAATTAACATGAGACATAAACCCACATATCTATATGACACTACACATATGCAATCTTACTCTATCATGTTATGTGTATCCTTTATCATGTCACATGCATGTATGAGATACATACATATGAGATGAGTTGTTTTTGAGTCATGAGTCATGGTTATTATCTCAAGTTAGGATAAGAACTAGGCTATATAGTTCTAGTTAATGGTATCAAAATATTCAATGGATCCACCACACCAATGCACCAATGAAACCTATACTTCATGAATCCTATTAAATTATGTCAATTTGTTGAAACAAACTATCACATCAATAGGGAATGAATTGTCCATCATGTCATGTTACACACACCCAATCTATTATATATCACATCAACATCATATTATGTATAGAAATGACATCGATCTATTGTATAATATGGATATTATTGATTCACAAAAATCATTCTTTCCATGTCATGCATTATGCACATTGTGTCACTTTGGTCAAACCATACATTTTATATATGTAATGTAGTAGCATTCATCATTGATAGACTCATTCAATGTATAAAGTGAACTAGATATAGTTGATAACATTGATAGAACTTGGACCATATGTCTATTCACCCTAAATATATATCTAAATCCATTTCTGGGGTGGGGGTGCCAGTATATATTATTCTTGTTAAACTATATACTACTCCAATGCTAATAAAACTATATATCTATATAGTGGGGCTGATCAAGTTACTATTCAATGATGAAATTTGGTTTTGCCATATCATTCATTCCTATTTGTTACAATTGAATGATCCAATCACATTATGTATGTAATAAGATTTAAATTTATTCATTCACTTGGTGGTGACCTACCCTATATAGATATGGGATATGGATATGGAATTGATTTATTATGGCTATACCCATACTTGACAAAGCAGGGTGGAATAATAGATCAACTCATTAGGCTAAAGACTACAGGTTTAAACCCTACACACCCATTATTATTATTTGATATAGATATGTATAGGTTAGTGCCTATATATATATGGTCCTTTAATTAATATAATAAATTAATTAAGACTATGCTTATAAATATAGGGGCTCATCCTCCCTAGATATATATGGGTGGCTGAGTGCCCATATAGATAAGGGCCCTATAATGGTTTACAAACTAATTGGTCAATTGATTGTCTATATGTTATTAGGCCCTCACCCATATAGATTTATTGATGTCAAATATATAACATCAGTCATCAGTGATTGATGCACAAATAATGGCCCTTATGTCCTTTTGTCTATTTAGGATATGGATAGGGAATATAATATATTGGGCACATTGGTGGGTGCTGAATATACCCTTAATATATATATATATATATACACACATACATACATATATATAAAGGGTGTATATATATTATATATATATGGATAGGGAATATAATATATTGGGCACATTGGTGGGTGGTGAATATACCCTTTATACACACACACACACACACACACACACACACACACACACACACACACACACGCACACACACACACACACCCTTTATATATATGTATATACACCCTTTATATATATATATATATATATATATATATATATACATACACACACACACACACACACACACACACACACACACACACATATATATATATATATAAAGGGTGTGTGTGTGTGTGTGTGTGTGTATACACACACACACACACACACACACACACACACACACACACACACACACACACACACACACACACACACACACACACACACTAGTCATCTATAATTAAGGATGAGAGAGAGGTCCCATAATATGTGAGGGACACTCAATTGATGATTGACCCTATATATCTATATTACAAGGGCACCACATAGAGATTATGGGGGGTTGATTGACATATATATATATATATATATATATATATATATATATATAGGGTAAATTGAGAGCCCTACATTCTAGTGAGTGATGTGGAAAGTTTCCCTAGAACCACATTCAATTGATACCCTAAATTTAGGGATGGCAATTGATAGAGAAGGGTGACTGTGTGATCAAGAAATAATTAATGGACACCCATACCCATCTTGTGGATTCAAGTATTTGCTAGGCTGTATTATATTATATTACATAAATGTAATATATTATATTAATCACTCTATTCTATTTTGGAATAACACTGATGATTGCTAAGAAGAACACCATTGATTACCGATAAGAATAAGGGAATAATGCATAGACCATTAGTTAATGTGGAGTACACAAATTATACATGATATTCTCCATGCCTCTATAGAAATTTTTATTTATTTCATAACATTCCCTAATTCTTCCAACCCTCTATTTTCTTGTGTACCTTCTCCCACTCATTTTCATGGCTTATTGAACTCAACAAATCTTAAGTTTACTTGTTATTTCATCTTAATTTATATGCCAAACTATGTCTTGAAACCATCATCATTGTAAATACCATGTCCATTGAAGAAAAAATCATATATAACACTTAGCATGAAAGTGGAGTCTTAACGTCCCAATTTACATTTAAAGTTTGGACTACATTGGTCTCTTAGCCTGATCTAAGACGTCACATTGGTTTTCATGCCCTTTTGGACCATAAAACTTATCTCATTATGATGACCAATTTTGAGAGGTGAAGTTTCATATAAAGCATTGAAACCTGAAATGGATTCTAGCTATATTTATTCTCATTTGGTCATCTTGCATGTTAGTTCTTTCAACTCCCTATAGCTACTTTAGAGGGTCATTTTGGTTTTTTTGTGCCTATTAGGCCTCTAGGACCTATCCCATCACGTCTATCTTTCTCATGTGTATATATTTCATTATTTATTGTTTAAGTGGAAACACATTTTTGAGACACTTATCCCACTTGTTGGGTCTCCAAAATAGGTATTCTATGACTTCCTTAGGTATCTCATTCTGCCCTAGCAAGTCATTTTGGTTTCCATTCCATTTGAACCTATGGAACCTACACCATCATATTAACCAAGAATTTTCAACTAAGTTTGGTTTTTTTCACTCCTTCTTGAAATGACTCATGAATCCTTGTTTTGTACTTGAAAAATCATCTTGGTCTCAAGTGAAAAACCTATCAAATTCTCCAATTAGGTCTGGCTAGTTCAAATCTTCATGCCTAGTGGTAATCAAGATTTTTTGGGAAAATTTTGTCTAACTTTGAAAATTTATAACTCCCTACACCTAATCAAGTCCCCAAACCCTGATTTGGTTTGGGAGGGCAGTCTTAATACATTCCTTTGTTATTTGGAACTTGTTTACCTAATTTGGTCTTTCAATTTTTTTGTCAGGGTTTTAGGCTAGGTTTTCCCTAAAGGGGATAGTAGTTCTAGTCAGGCCCTAGGCCTTGACTAGGTTTTTAGGGATCATGGGGGCATATTAGTAGTTTTATTTAAGGATAAAACCCTAAATAATTTGTGGTATGTCCCTAATTCCTTTATTTTATTATTCAGGGCTATTTCCCTAATTAGAATAGGAACCCTCACCTCAATGCAATCTAGGGTATTCACCCCCAACTCCTCGATGAACTAACCTTTGATATTTTCCCCACTTTTCCTTGAATGCATCTAGTATTATTAATTAGTGGAAAACCCTTATTAGGTTAGTGATTATTCCCTTACAACCCATCCTTTGTTTATCAGGCTTTGGATCTTGATTACAATGAGATCAAGCCTTGCAAAACCCCATAGTTCTACTTGGGAATTTTATCCCAACCACAACATGGAAAACACTAGGCCAAAGTCCACAGTGTATTTATAGGTTCCAAGACCCAATTGGGTTTTGGTCCCCCCTCAATTCAAATTTGTCATTTTCCCACCATTCCTAAATTTTTGAATCTTGAGTGTTTGTGTTGCCCAAAACCTGTGATGCAAATTGGAAATTGCCCTGATTAGTCTCAAGATGCATACAAATGTATTTTGAACTAGGATTTTTTGAAATTTATCATTAAGTTAAAAATTACAAGTCAATGAAAAATTATAATCCCAAGGCCTATTTTTTCCCATCAAGCCACATGGACTGCTTAATGCTTTGGGGGGCATAACTCTTGTCTACTAGCCCATTTTGGAAACCATTGGTACCACTAGAAAACTCTTTCCATCATGGATGATTTATTCCCAATTTTTTTTCATAATTTGACTCAATTAAAAATTTGCTTGAACCTAAGTTTTGCACTTTCTTGACCTAAAATAGTCCACTACGTGCTTTTGTAGACATCTTGATGGTTTTTTGGCCATAACTTGGTCCTCATTAACTCATTTTTTGAACTATCAAAGGCATTGGAAAGATAACTTAAAATAGGATGTTTTGATGCCTATATTTTATCAAAATTCATCTTCTAAAATTATATTTTAAATTTTTAAGTTCATAAGTTATTTGGGAAGCTTTAAATTGTTGAAAGTAAATTGTTTTTGGTCTTTTTGTAGTCTACAATGGATTGAAAAGGCAAAGTGGCAGGATTGGAAAGGTGATTGAGCATTTGGGTGGGAAATGAAACATTATAAATTATATAAACACAACCAACCCTATCCATTGTAAAAGTTTGGATCTTTGTTTCTAAAAAACACTTAGATTTAGCCACTTTGGTTTGTATCCTATCTCTATTTTGTAACCCTATTGTTATGCTGGTAGAATTTTAGTGGATTGATCATGGTGAATGTGTAACATGAGTATTTACAAGAAAATATTAATAAATATAAGGCTTTAGATTTATTGTTATCAACCTATGTATTTAAATGGTGGTTGTGAGTTTTTTTTCATTATCTTATTGCCTTTGCTAAATGCATCATCTCCATTTATGATTGAGCACACGTTGGTCAGGTGAGAGACTAATTTTTGTATTCACATGGTTAATAAATCTTAATTCTTGTTCAATATTATAGGCTTTATTTCTGACCCCATTCTCTTTTGCACTTATTTATCAAGTCTATTAAATTAGGGTTTATTCTATAATAATTTGTTTTTACTTGTTTATATTGATTGTGTGTTCTATTTCATTCCTATATCATTACCGCACTGTTGAATGACTATATGCATGAGAATGAACAATTAAATTTAGCATTTTTAATTATTTTCATCTAGAACCCTAACTTTGTATGTGGTTAAATATATGTACATGCTTCATTATTTTTTACATCTAATTAGAACACAATTAACTAAAACATGTAGCCATAATTACTATCTAACTTGTTTAAGGATTAGAACACTATCATAATTTATTTTTAAGTTTCACACCAACATGCCCCTTGATTGGAACTATCATAATACATAACTAACTGAAAATTAGTTCATCATAACCTGGTAGATATAGAACTTGGGGAGACCCACCTATATGGTAATCCTTTTAGGAAGAGGCTTAATGGGCTTTAGTTCCCCTAAATACCAATGTTGGTGTTGTTGTGCCAAATGACATGCCAACATTTTTGGAATTAGGAGGACCTAAAGCAAAATATTTTAGATTTATCCTTGATTTTAAGATTTTATCCAACCATTTAAACTTTATCCAAACCTATTTCATGATTTAAATGTATGTCAATATTTTTGGCACTAGAAAGAGAGTTGTTAATACCTAAAACAAATTTATTTACCAAAAATCTAAACTTGAACACTTAGGAGCATTGCCCATACTTAGGTATTTTTTAATTTAAACTAGAAAATAGGAGAATACCCACTAGATCAAATTCTATTAGGATTGAATTTGAATTGTTAGATCTCATTGAACATAAAAAAACCAAGAGAAAATAAGGGAAAAATCCAAAATTAGACAAATCCACTCAACTAGTAGCTCACCTACAGCTATAGTTCCCTTTATTAACCCAATTTTTGCCCCTCAAAATCCAACAAAGATGGATAATCCTATTTTTATTGGTGGAGGTAGATTCCCTATGAATGTTCTAGGGCCTATCCATAATTTACCAAATAATCCCAACAAGTTATGTCCAAAATACATACCTAATGGGACTCAAACTACTGAAGAGTACATTCAGGCATTCAAATATGCCCTTATCCAAACCAAGGTTCAATATGAGGATGTTTTTTTCCACTTATTCACTTACTCCTTAGGAGAAGTTACATACGCTTGGTACCTTGGATTGCCAAATAGGTCTATCACCTCTTGGGCTTATATATAAATAGTGTTTATTAGTCACTTTAGGCTACCCATTAATCTAGTTGTCTTATACCATCACTTTGTTGTTTCCCATAGGAAACTAAATAAACTAATGAGTGTCTTCAACACACATTTACACAAGATGAACTGAAGGTTGAAAGACCAATGCACATAGATGGAAGTGGCTTCCATCTAAACCTACCTAAGGGATTTGAACTCAATGACTTCTATGTTTCATAGGATAACCCAAATAATACTTACATCCTTGTCACTGGCCTATAATTAAGTTGGTAATATTGAGTAAAAATGGTGAAAAGAGGCTATGAATTTGGTACTTTACCTTAATTAGGCCAAATTGGTGTGTACAACCAAATTATAATGATCAATTAGGATCTATAACATAATGCTTAATTTATGAACCCAATCTTAAGTGTTATGTATGGAAGCCCAAATCCAATATACAACCTAATTCCCATGAATCATATGCCTAATGATCAACCTTATATTCTTCCAAACAATGTTGTGTCACAAGTGAATAATCAACAACTTTTTCCTATTACGAGTGGTTATGTTACCTCTACTAGTAACCAATAGGATATCCCATCATTTTAAATAATTAGATTCCTATCAACAATTCCCATAACCAAACACATCATGTTTCCCCTATTCTACTGCACATGTGGCTAACCCACAATAAAAAATGGGAAATCAATCAAATGATAGCATGAACCCTGAAGTAGCAAAATTGTAGTATATGGTCCAATAGTTGACAAATAACATGGTTAAATTGCATAGATAAGTGATTCAAAACACTCACCAAAACATGAAAAACCCTACACAAAATAAAAACTTAAAATTTCATATAACTAACATAAAATGGAATATGAGGCTCATCAATGGAGGAGTGTCTAGTCTGTTTGACAATAATAATAAGAACAACAATAATATTATCTCTAATATCATGAACTTGCCTATTTTAACATTTCCCACCTGGTGTAGGTTTCACAAGATGGTTGATCATGATGAAATTGATTTTTTCCAATTCACCCTAGCCTCAAAAATATTGTAAAAGGAGATGGACGACCTAGAAATAGTGTTTGTACCTGACAATGACAACTAAAACCAAGGTAGAGGAAATCCTAGTACAACTATAGTCTTAAAAACTTATGAGTTTGTATTTGATAGTGATAATGAGCTTGAGGATAAATTAGACAAGGTCTATGCATTTAAACAATTCCAAAGGGGAAACAACCATTAGTTGAGGTATAAGTACCAAGGACCATTAACTATGTCTACTCTTCTAAATAACACCCAAGTTCTACCTGATGAAAACTCGAGCAACAACTTAGTTCCACCTAAAGGATATATGATGTATTATCAACCCAAGAGTAACTATACACCCTCAAAAAATAACAAATTAGTGGAACCAAACAAACATGGATATAACGTTGTAGATGACCTGAAGAAAACTAAGGCCAACATAATAATGTTTTACTTGCTCCAAATGTTTAACTAGAAAGACTTGTTAATAAAAATATTAATATGATCCTAAAGGGAAAGAGGTCATTAATTTGATACATGTTCATGTTGTAATATATAAATAAAAATTTGAGACTCTTATTTTCCTCCTATCAATATGTATTTTCATTAAGAACTTGCACAATTATTTGGTGGATTCAGGTGCTATAAAAAACATGATACCATATTAATTTTTCCATCATTTGGGTTTGACTCTTACAAATTAAAATAGAAAATATGTTTAATTGGACAAATCAAAGGATAAGTTTGTCAGTAAGTTGAACCATATCAACATGTAGTTGGTATCTGATCCTAGATTACAACAATTTATTGACATTTAGGTAGTGGATACACCTGATGCTTATGGTATGATTATATGCTAAGATTGGTCAAAAACATTGAATGGATACATAAAAACTAACTTTTTTCATATAGGGAACCCATGGCAAGGCATACCCAATTAGGAATGAATTGACTGTGAGCTTAAAATGACTCACATGATCACATAATTTAACAAAATGAATGAAGTCTTGTTTGAAGAGTCTGAACTCAAGGTTTATGCACTTGAAAACAAGGCAACAAACTATAATAATCTCTCCATTAACATGTTTTCCATGTAATAAAAATTTGAATTTGAGAAGTTATACTATTTATATGATGATGATGTCCTCTCTACACTTGAGATACCTTCAGTCCATAGTGCTTACCTAGCATATGAAGAGGTGAAACAAGTAGATCCAAGTGGAAACAAGGGACTTGTAAGCTCTTTAGATGAGAAAATAACCATTTTGGATAGCCCTGTACCCACTTTTTTTACTAAATATCTGACCAAAACATCCTTATCATCTAACAAATTACATGTGTGTGCATTAAAGTATGATAAATCTAATAAATAGGTCAATATGGCAGCAATAACTACTTATCAAAATCTTATATACATAACTAAAAATCACTTTTAGATTCTTAAATTTGATGGATCTAAGTCCAAGAGTAGGTGCAGTGTTAGTGTTAAGATCATTAACTCATGACGGAAGTCACACTTAGTTACATTTCACTTGCAATTTACATTCACAAACAATGTAGTTGAATATGAGGCACTAGTGCATGGTATCCAATTTACTTTAAAGAAGAAGATCAGGGACCTAAAAGTTTTTGGTGAGTTAGAGATGGTGATAAAATAAATAATAATCTAGTACACTTGTAATGATAAGCATTTATCTATATACTAAGATCAAGTGTGAAACTTGATATAAGATTTTGATGTATTTGATATTCAAACATTGCCTCATAAAAAGAAGTATATGGTAGATGCATTGGAAATAACTAGGAGTACTATGGAACCTATAACTAATTCTAGGTTAAGAAGGTTCTCAGTGGATTTAGTCTATAATCCCTCAATTCTTGATAATATAAATAACTTCTAGGTATTCAATGATGATCAACATATCATGGACTTCATCACCAACATGGATGTGTTTTAATCACAAATTATAAATTAATATGACAAAGAAGAATTTGAAATAGATGAGGAAGGTGTGATAAATATAAAAACAAATAATATACATAATGGCATGGTCTTTCTAGAAGGGAATTTTGACATGGATTACCAAGTAAAAAAAATCAAACCATCCCCCACCAAAGCTATGTTTCACCAATAATATAATGTAGGCAATGCAAATGAATCAAAAATGTCATTTTAGGCATAACATGCATGAAGAAGGAAAAACAAGGGTTGGTTAAATCCCTAAAGGACTTCAAAGAGTTTATATCATGGAGATATGAAGATTTTAAAGTATTCAACACTTTGATTCTCCCAGTTACTATCCATCTCAAGCCAAGAGTCAAACCCTTTCATCAGAGGAAAATGCTGATGAATCTATTGCTAGAGCCATTAATATTCAAGGAAGTACAAAAATTTCTCTAAATAAGAATCTACCTCCCTACAAAGCACTCCACATGGGTGGCTAATCTTGTGACAATTCAAAATAAAAGTAGAGAGATAAGGCTTGTGTCGAATTATGTAACTTGAACAATTCTTTAGATAAAGATAACTACATGTTGCCTTCACTAGACGAAGACTTATAGATAGTGAATGACTCTCAAATAATGTCATTTATTGATGGTTATTTGGGCTAAAATCAGGTAATGGTCAACTATGAAGACCAAATCAAGATTCCATGTCAAAATGGCCTAATCAATATGGGTGTTACTTTACAACATTCCATGGATATGGAATTTAATGATCTTATTGATAAATGCATAGTTATATACATGGACGATCTAATTGTATTTTCCAATAACTAGGAGGACCGTATGAAAGACTTAAGAGCAGTATTATAGAGGAGAAAATATCATGGAATCTCTATGAATCTAAATAAGTGCATATTTGTGTTACATATGGTAAGTTATTAGGTCACATTCTCTCATACTGAGGCATATCCATAGACCCATAAAGAGAAAAATCAATTCTTAAAGTCCCATTACCAGGTAGCAGAAAGGAGCTAAAGTCATTATTTAGTAAAATCAACTTTGTAAGGAAGTTCATTTTGGGTTTTTAATAGATATTCCAACCTCTAAATAACATGCTAAATAAATATGCAAAAATTGAATGAAAAATTGAAGCACAAAAGGATTTTTCTCAGATCAATATAGAAATTGTAAAAACACCAATGCTCATTAACCCTGACTATATCTATCTCTTTTACATCTATTGGATCACTTCAAAACACTAAAGTGATGTTGTCCTAATGCATCATAAAGATGTTGAAGATGAGAAACATGTTGCCTTCATGAGTTCTCCACTCTATAATGCTGAACTAAGGTATTCAATAATTGACAAACAAGGTTTTTCCTTAATCAAAGCATTTAATAAGTTTAGGCATTACATCCTACATAGTAAAGTATTTATCATTGTGTCTGAACCAACTATAAAATCCATACTAATGAAAAATTAGTTGGGTTAAATAAGGGACAAGTGGATGACCATTATCTAAGAGTTTGACCTATAAATCTAACCAATGAAGATTCTAAAAGGTCAAGAACTTAGTAGGGCAATGGTTAAAGTAGACCCATAAATCATTTACCAGCAGTACACGATTCAAGATATCAAAAACTATGATTGATACTAAGATGTGGTATACTAATTGATGAATAATGAGTGCTTGAATCATCTAAATTCCACTTAGATAATGACTTTATGGGTAACAATTAACACTTTCATGATCAAATAAAGTGTGCTATATATAAATAATCATGAAGGCATATGTCTAAGATGCCTGAAAAAGTAGGAAGTAACTAAAGTACTTAGTGATTTATTTAAGAAATTTGGAACTAGTCACATATCAAAGAGTGTTATAACCTATCAAATAATCAAGGAAGGGTATTACTAGATGCATGTTTTTAAACATGATCATGCTCATATCCGTAGTTATCATACCTATCAAATTTCCATGTATAGGGAATGTATCCCCATCATGCCATTATAGCCAATCATTAAGGTTCATCCATTTGTAAAATGGGGATTGGACTTCATTGGTGATATCAATACTAACTCATTAATAGGACACAAGTTCATACTTCTGGTAATTGATTACTATACCCATTGGATGGAAGCTAAAGCATTCAATAATTACACAATTGACATGGTAATCAACTTTATAGAAGAACACATCATCACTAGGTTTGGGATGTCTGTTATGTTGGTATGTGATAATAGTCCTACATTCTCATCTCTTCAATTTAATGAATGGACCTATGATAACCAAGTAATCCTAAAATCCTCTTCCAATTATTACCCACAAGGCAACGGGGTAGAAGCATCAACTAATAAATATAATATGCTTGATGTAATTAAGAAGATATTAGCAAAGAACCCTAGGGACTGACATAATGTTTCAAAATTCACATTATGGTCTGATAGGGATAGAATTAAATCAGCCTTAGAAACATCACCATATCATCTTTTTTATATCCAAGACCCATATTTTCAGTTAACCTCAGATTCCATACATTAAAGTTCATAATATACTACCTAGAGATTGATGATAAGATAGAAGTTCACCTCATTAACTTGAAACAACTAGAGGAAAAATGTTATGAAACTTTTTTGCATTTCATAAAACACCAAGGAGTTGTCAAACATTGGTCTAACAAATGACCAAAAGTGAAATCCTTTTAGATCTCTGATATAGTCCTTCTCTGGGACAAGGCTCATGAGAAAAATGGACAACATGACAAATTTGATGCCATGTGGTTGGGCCCCTACCTAATCTATAAAATCTAGGGTGAGAATGCATTCTACCTAAGGTGTCTAACTGGTAAGGATGTCCTATTTCCTATCAATGGATAACTATTCAAACACTACTTATATTCTTGAGTTAGCCTAATAAGTTCTTATAAATATTTTCTTCTTTTTTCCTTTCTTACTTTGTTTTTTGCTTTCTTTCCTAATTTATTGGTAGTTTAGTTTGTTTTCTTGATTTTCTCACTTTTCATTATCATGTTGGCCCCATTTCTTATCTCTTTTGGTCTGGTCCATCTAATTTTCCTTATGGTTTCCACTGTTAGTCAATGAATTAAGAATAAAATTCATGCACATAGGTATCTTGAATGACATTTTGGTGCATAAGTACTCTAAGTGGTTTCTAATATTATATTTTTTTCGCAAATAAATTTCAAAATCTTGAGCAATTTTCTATGATTTGAATTTATTTGTGTCAGGTTAAATTTGGGTAAACTATTTGATTTATGAAGACATTCTCTCGAAACAAATCACAAAAATCACATCTTAATGGTTTTTGGGTTTGCTTGGATGAACCGGCTATGATGATGATCTAAAGTGAAAAAACTATAATATTACCTTTTGCTTAACAATGTGAGATCCCCAATATATAATTGAATTCTAATAAAGAAGGTGGAAGTAGAATACAAGAAAAGAAAAAAAAAAATCTAGAAAATTCAATTCTAGGTGATTCGAACAACTCCACCATGGGATTTTCATCTTAGTTGGTAGTTGAGTAAGGCCTTGAGAAGGATCAGAGGAAAATCCATCAAGGATATATATGACTAGATGGAAGAGAAGCAATGTCTAGGAAAGCATTCTCAAGGAAGGATTCACTAGCTTGATGATTACATTTGTGGTAGTTAGTCCTTGCAGGTTTTAAGAAGCAATAATTTAACTCATTTTCACATAAGAGGTCAATGAGAATGTCTTATTTGGTCATTTATCCATTCATGTCTTCTCTCTTTAATTTTTTAATGTTCCATGATTAGTCTTAGCTAGATAATCCAGGTTTGTAGACATGTTTCTATTGTTACAAAATACTCAGGAGTATTTTCCAATAGAGTCACCATTTTTTGTTGCTTTCACAACATGCCCTAATTCTTCCAAGAATCAGGGAACCTCTTTTTACTTTTGTATTTACTCCCACTTGTACTCATGGATCATTGGTATTAGCACTATTATTTTTTATTGGTGGTCCATATTATTTTACATGCCAAATGGGTACTAAAACCATCACCATTGGAAATACAACATCCATGCAAGAAAACTTCATATATAACACTTAGCTTGAAATTGGAGTCTTGACCTCTCAATTTACATTTGAAGCCTGGATTAATTTGGTCTTTTAGCCTACTCTAGGAGGTCACGTCATTTTTTTTGCCATTTTGTGCCCTAAAACATGTCCTATTTTGATGACCAAGTCTTAGTGGTGAAGTTTCATATAAATCACAAGACCCTAAAATGGAGTCTAGTTATACTTATGCTCACTTGTTCATCTTTTTTGTTAGCTCTCTCAACTCCCTACAACTACTTTAGAGGATCATTTTAGTTTCCATGCTTATTGGGCCTATAGGACCTATCCCATCCTATCCATATTACTTATTTAGATAATTTTTATGTTTTAATGTTTGAGCATAAATGCATTTCCAGTACACTATCCCACTTGTCAAGTCTCTAAAATAAGCATTGTTTGTGTTATTTAGGTCTCTCATTTTGTCCTGGTAGGTCATTTTAGTTTTCATACCATTTAAACCTCTAGAACCTATTCCATCATATTTATTAATCCTTTTTAAGCAAGTTTTGTTATTTTCACTTCTTCCTAAAATGACTCATGAATCCTCATTTTGTACTTACAAAATCCTCTTGGTCTTGCGCAAAAAATTTGTCAATTTTCCAATTAGGTCTAGCTAGTTCAAATCCTAATGACCAGTGGTAATCAAGATTTTTTGAGCATATTTGGTCTAGGTTTGAAAATTTAAGTCCCTAAGCCTAATCAGGTCCTTAAACCCCAATTAGGTCTAGGAGGGGGGTCTTAATATATTCCTTTGTTATTCTAAACTCACTAAATTTGGTCTTTCCAAATTTTTATCAAGGTTTCAAGCTAGGTTTTCCTTAGAGGGAATAGAAGTTCTAGTTAGCCCTTAGGCCTTGACTAGGTCATTAGGGATCTTAGGGGCCTAATCACAGTTGTAGTTGAGGATCAGACCCTTACTAAGTTGGGACCTATCGATGATGCCTTTATTTTGTTATCTAGATCTATTTCCCTAATTAGAACGAGATCCCTCACCTCAATGCAATTTAGGGTATTCACACCCAAATCCTTGATAAGCTTGACTTTGGGATTTTTCCCACCATTTTATTTGAATACATTTAATAATATTAATCTAGGTAAAATCCCTAATTAGGTCAAAGATTGTTCCCCCACAACCCATCATATGTTGATCAAGCTTTGGATCTTGATTAAAATGAATCAAGCCTTGGGAAATCTCGTAGTTCTATTTAGGAATTTTAACCTAACCAAAACATGTAAAATTCTAGGCCAAATCTCATAGTGTATTTTTTGGGTCCAAGACCTGATTAGGTCTTGGGCCCCCCTCAATTTAAAATTGACATTTTTGCACCATTCCTAAATTTTTGAAACTTGAGTATTTTTCCCACCCCACATGTGATGCAAACTAGAAATTTCCCTAATTGGTCACAATATAAGGGTCTTTCAAAATAGTATTTTTTAGAATTATTCATTAATTTAAAAAGTGTAACGTGTAAAATTATAATCCCAAGGCCCATTTTTTCTCGTCAAGTCACTTGGACTACTTAATGCTTTGGGGGGCACAACTTTCACTTGTTAGCCCATCTTAGAGACCATTGGTACTGCTAGAAAGATATTTATATCATAAATTCTTTGATCACATTAATGTTTCCTAATTTGAATTGGTTAAAAATATTCTCACAACTAATTTTTTCACTTTATTGACCCTAATTGGTCCACTAAGTGCCTTTTTAGACCTCCTGATGGTTTTTCAGTTGTAACTTGGTCCTTGTTAACCTATTTTCAAAACCATCAAATTAGTTAGAAAGATGAATATGATGTGAACATTTTGGTGCATCTAGTTTCTTAAAATTACTCATTTGCAATGATATTTTATATTTTTAAGTTCATATGTTTCTTAGAGAGCTTTTAATTATAAAAGGTAACTTGTTTTTTTTTAAAGGATAAAATGGATCGAAAAGGCAAAGTGGTAGGATTGGAAAAGTGAATAAGTGTTTAGGGGAATGAATCCCTAGAAATTATATAAAAATAAAAAACCCTACCCATTGTAAATGGTTGTCTCTTTATTTATCCAAATCACTTAGAGATAGTTGCTTTGGTTTTTATCCTATCCCTCTTTTGTAATCTTGCCATTACATTAGCATAATTTTAGTGAATTTATCATGGTAAATGTGTAATGGTATTATCAACAAGAAAATATTGATAAATAAAATACTTTGGATTTATTTTTTTCAACCTATGCATTCAAATGGTGGCTATGGGCTCTTTTTTCATTGTCTGATTTTTTTTGGAATATGCATCGGCTCTGTTTATGATTGTGCACATGATGGTTAGGTGAGAGAATGATATTTTTATTCGCATCGTCAAAAAAATTGGATTCTTCTTCATTATTATAGGAATTATTTTTTTCACCCATTCTCTTTTGTATTTCTTTATCAAGTTTGTTAATTTTATGTTTGTTCGATAGAATTATGTTTTTACTTATTTATCTTGACTACTTGTTCTATTTCATTCCTATATCCTCACTACAATGTTGAATAATTAAATGCATGGCAATGAAAAATTAAATTTAGCAATTTTAATTATTTTCATCTGCAACACTAAATTTGTATGTGGGAAAATGTAGGTGCATGTTTATTTATTTTTGATATTTGATTAGAACCCAATTAACTAAAACATGTAGCCATAATTAATATCTATTTTTTTAAGGATAAAAACACTATCATAATTTAGTTTTAAGTTTCACACCAGTAAGACCCTTGATTGGAACTATCACAATGTATAACCAAGTGAAAATCTGTGTATCATGACCTAGTAGATATAGAACTTAGGGGACTTAACTACATGGAAATCATTTTAGGAAGATTATTAACAAGTTTCAATACCCCTAAAGCCCAATGTAGGTGTTGTTGTGACAAATAACACATTAACATAAAGAAAGGAGGTGATTGATTGATATATATTTAAAGGAGGGGGTCAACGTATAATATTCAAGATTCAAGAATGGTTCACAAACCATATCATCCATTCCCTTAACAAAAATCAACATGATTTTTTTTCAAGTTATAGAGATAGTGTTGTTGGTACACTATCTCAATTAAAAATTGATGAATGTGCTTATATGATTAGGAATAATGCCTAAATGTGTTTGTGCATGAATTTTGTTGGTCAAAATGGATATAATGTTTTTAGAATGATTTTTTATTATAATCCTAATAATCTAAAGTAAAAATTACATAAAGAGGTGGTTTGATATGTGCATGTCTCCATTGAGACCCAAGTTTCCCCAATCATACCACTTTGGATTGATTTCAAGTTAAATTTCGGTCATCACCTAAATCAACTACAATTATCCTATTCATCAATGGATATGGTGTTGTTGTGTGTATTTTGGCACATGAGGGACTTAATCAAAATCTAAACCAACATAAACTAGTGGTTTTTTGGGTGCGGGTCATCAGTGCTACCTATGCTACCCCAATCACACCATTTTATCTTAAAATTGCACATACATGTGCCATAAATTATTTGTATTTCCATGGTCACAAGTGGATATGGTGTTATTGTGTAAATTTTGGCACATAATAGAGATAATCACAAGTAAAATCAACATAAATTACTGGTTGGATGTGCAAGGATCACAATATTACTTATGTTGTCACTCACACATTTTTTCCTAAATTAGAGAGAAATGGGGTGATCATAAACAAATGTACCTAAATGTTTTTAAATTTACCTTTATTGTAACTAGATATGATATTTTATGTCTCTTTTGGCCTATGAGGAACCTAATCACAAGTAAAATTGGAATAAGTGGGTGGTTGGGTGTGCATGGGTCAGCATTTTGATCTATATTTCCCCATGCACACCATTTTTGGATGAATTTAATTTCAATTGGGGTGACCATGCACAAATGTGGTCCAAATTATCCCAATTTAACCTAGTCATAAATTATTATGGTGTTGTTATGTCATTTTTTAGCCTAGAAGGAACCCAATCGTAAGTAAAATGAACATAAATGATAGGTTGGGTGTGCATTATTTTGTTAACTTTGATTTTGACAAATCAAGAACTCCTAAAAAAGTCAACAAACAATCCAAAAGGCTCCAAAACTAAAAAATGACTATATGTTTACCCAAAATAAATATTAATTACAAAATATACATCCTAAAATTCCTAGGTACAATACTAAAATCCTATAAAATGACTAAGTACTGACCAAATTGGATTTTCAAAAAATGATTGGATTTTCAAAAAAATATCTTCCAAATCGTAAGTCGTGCAACTATGAGACCAACTATAGAATATGTAGAATGACCCTAATTATTATATCTATTAAAATAAATTTAAATTATAAGGAATAAAAATATCAACTTATATTTAACATTTATTTTAAGGTAGATGTAGGATAATGGGGGACAAAAGGGGGGGCTTAAAGTAACACTTTAAAAAAAAAAAATAGTAATGGTTGAACTTGGAGAGAAACTTAGAGACACCTAAAAAAATAATTTTGTAATGACATAAGAACATGAATTATGTAATTTTTAATGTATTTTATAAATATATAATTTTATTCAATACCTAGAGGATAAAAGTGTGCAAAATAGATGGCAAAACTAGGAGCATAGGAAAAGGAGGATGGCGTGAAAGAGTATGATTTAATAAAAAGTGGTTCACCTTCTAAACCTAGGGAATCAAGCATGAAGCACAACAAATCACAAGATCTTATTCCAAGTGTTCATGCTAAAGGCAATTTCAAAATCAATCATGGTCAAAAAGATCACAAGAAGGTTTTGGAGGTAGTGATTGAAGAAGATAGAGATTGGTGGGATGAGGAAGTGAGTACACATAAGATTGGGTCTAGATGGAAAGGTAAGCTAGTAGAAGGGTGTCAACAAAATCCATACCAAGTTACAATGAATAATATTATTCCAATGGAGGTGAAAAGGAGGAGAGGCTCAAATCTTTAGATAATTTTTAGTAAGTTTTTGAGGAAAATCTTTTACAAGTGTAATAGGAGGATTAAAAAGGGGCATTTTTAGGAGATAGAATTAAAATAGGAGAAGCTAAAACCTTAGAATGGTATTTGAAGAAATTTTCGGTGAAGCTTAAGTTCATAATAAATTGTGCCCTAATTTTAAAATGTGTGGGGAAATGGCCAGTAGTGGGAGTAATAGAGTGTTGTATTAAAGAGAACTGGGGCTCAAAATTAAAAGCAATTTTTCTCCCTAAGACTTTTTTGTTATAATTTTTAATTAACTCCTTCGAAGATAGAGAAAAGGTTTTTGAGGTTAAAAATTGGCATGTAAATGGTCTAGGTCATGGATTCAATATTGGAGTCAAAATTTTGACCCACTTAAAGCTAGAAAGGGATTTGGATTAGATTTTATGGACTACCTTAGAATATTGGAGTGAATATTGTTCGACAGCCTTGGGAGGTTTGGTGGGTGCAATATGGAAATTGATGCAACATCCTTCTCAAGGGGTAGAATAGCCTATGTTAGAGTCTGGGTGGTTTTATATTTGGATTAGGAGATTCCTAAATTTGTGATCATAAAGATAGAAAGTAGTATTTGACACCAGAGGATAGATGTGGAAAATATTCCTTTTAGGTGTTATAATTACCATCAACTAGGGCACATTTAATTTTTTGTAAAAATAAGAGAAGCTTACTTCAAACCAATTTGGTTAAATTCAAGCCTTAGTGGAAACCAAAAAAAGTCTCCTCAAGCAAGAAAGATGATCAGCTAAATCAAGTTACAGTAAGCAACAGTCTGAGGCTTCCAAGGATCCATGGCTACTCAAGGTTGAGAAGATTAGAGTGACAGAAGCACTATTAGAAAATATTAGCTCCTCAAAGGCTATTTATCCTCCTTTAATGATCAAGATCTATGACTTTATTGAAAAGGAATCTCTTTCAATTAAAGAAATAGTCAAATAGAATCAGCTATTTATCACTAATATGGATCTGAAGAGTTCATAAGTAGAAGATATAATCATCTTTGGTGAAGAGCAAGAAGAATTAAAAGGTAAAGATGAGTCTAAGGAATATTATGAAGGTGATATTAATTCTAAATAAGTTATGACTATATCATAGTCTCATAGTTCTAAACTGAATCCAAATTGGGGCCCCCATTAGGGTCAAAGTAAAAAAAACATAAAGATCGCACTAAAGGTGAAATTCTCACAAGCAGGTAGGGCACTTTAGATAACTTTGTTGATGTTGTGAAGTATGGGATGGAAATCCCCCCATAAGAATGATGAAGATCCTATCTTGGAATATTAGGGGCCTGAATTCCCCTAACAAAAGATGCTTGGTTAAGCATCTTATTAAGGATGAAAATACAGACATCATTATGCTTCAAGAAACAACACTTGATATGGAGGAATTTAATACTTTTTTTAATTCATTGATCAATTGATAGAATTGGAACTTTGGGGAGCCTCTTGGTGAATTAGGAAGTTTAGATTTTTTATGGTCTTCCTTTTCTATCAAAGCTAAAATTTTTGCTTCTAGGTAGAATTGGAAAGTAGGTAAATTTTATAGCTTTAAGTCTAACCTAAAATTTATGTTGATAAATATCTATGGTCCGGAAGGTGTCTAAATCAAATTTGCTCTTTGGATGGATCTTTCAATTTTATCAAAAATATTTAGATAGAAAAATTTGTTTGGGTGGTGAATTTAATGTTATTTCAATCTTCAAAGATAAAAAAGGTGGAGTTTTTTGAAATTCTCAGATGACTCAAGATTTTGGTAACTTCTTGGTTCAAAATTCCCTTGAAGATATTCTTCTAAAGATAGGTTGGTTTACTTGTAATAACAAACATTTAGGTAGGGATAACATTTTGGAATACCTGGATCAATTTTTGTCCACTCCAAATTGGGATCTCAACAATGAAAAATTGGACTGTTGGGTCTCTCAATTTGTGGGCTCTGATCATCAACCTATTTTTTTAAATATCGATTCTAACTCACCCCCATAATGATGTCCCTTTAAATTTGAATTTATGTGTTTAAGATATCTTTATCTCCTTGACTTAATAAAAATTTGGTGGTGGCAATGTCCCTCAGTTTAAGGAGCTAAAGTGGTTTAGATTTTCAAAATATTTAAATTTGTGAAAGAAAAATTGAAAGTTTGGAATAGAGAACATTTCAAGAATATTTTTCAAGAAAAATGAAGGTTAGAGGAATATTTTAAGAAGTTTAATGAGGTCATTTTTTAGAAAGGTATGGATGTGGTGGCCTATCATCAAGAGGAATCATTGATGAAATATTATGAGTAAATTCTTTATCGAGAGGAAATCTATTGGAAGCAAAAATACAGAGAAAATTGGCTCAAAGAATAAGACAAAAATTCAACCTAATTTCATCAAGCATTTAAAGATCATATGAATGTGGTTAGAATAACTCATATTCATTCTATCCAAGGTGTGGATCTTGAAATACTAGAAGATATAAGATAGGAAGTAGTCTTGCACTTTCAAAATTTGTTGAATGATGAGTAGTGTTCGCTCTTAAGAGTTCGAAATGATTTCCTCCACCTTATTCCTAAAATCATTTCTCAAGAGATGAATGAGATATTGAAGGATCCTTTTTCCTTGGAGGAAGTTCATAATGTGGTTTTCTCTATGGCCTGGGATAAATCCCCTATTCTTGATGGCTTTCCAATGGCTTTCTTTCAACATTTTTGGGAAATTGTTGGTGTTAATGTCTAGGATATGGTTCAAGAATATAGAAAAAGGAAAAATTAAAACCTAAGCTCAATATGAATTTCATATCTCTTTTCCCTAAAGGGGAGGATAAATCTTCTTTTTTATACTTCAAAACCATTGCTTTGTGTAACACAGTTTATAAGATTATTTCAAAGGTAATTACTGAAAGAATTAAACCTTTGTTGAACAAATTGATTTCAAGTGAACAAGCTAGTTTTATTCCAAGTAGAAGCAGACAATAAGGTATTATTGTGGCTCATGAAATTATGAATTATTTGTCTCACAATCATCAAAAAGGTATGCTCATTAAACTAGATATAATAAAATCTTATGATTGAGTCAACTGGAGATTTATTTTTAAAATTCTACTAAAGTTTGGCTTCAATCATGATTGGTGTGAATGGGTCTTTAGCTGTGTTTCTAATCCAAAGTTTTTGTTTTTGTTTAATGGTAGTCCCTCTTGTTTTTTCTCAATAACTAGAGGGATAAGGCAAGGGGATCCTTTGTCTCTTTTTTTGTTCATCATCATGGAAAAAACTTTGGGCAAAGCAATTTGTGATGCTCATATTAGAGGATAGATACAGGGTCTTCAAATTATAGATAATTTTAAGACTCTAACTCATCATCAATTTTTAAATGACACTTTTCTTTTTGGAAAAGCTATGATTATTGAAGCTAAAGAGTTCAATTTTTTTTTTTGAAAAAATATGAAGCAGTGTCTGGTCAGAAAGTTAATGAAGGTAAATACAATTTTTTTTCATGAACTACTATAATAAGATTGAAAAGAACTTAAGAAATTTTCTAAGCTTTAAAATTAGAAAGATTCCAAGCATGTATTTGAGAGTTCACCTCTTTAAAGGGTCTGGATCCTCTCATATTTGGCAAGATTTTTTTGGAAATATTTAAATCTTGTTTGAATTCTTGGAAGGGTAGATGGCTCTCTCTGGCTAGGAGAATTAATCTAATTAAATTTGTTCTCAACCCTCTGCTAACTTACTATTTTTTGGTTATCATCCCTCCTATCAAGATTTTCAATTCCATGAACAAAATTATTAAATATTTTCTTTGGAAAGGTTGTGAAAAGGGTAAAAAATTACCCTTTTGAAATGGGATCAGTTTTATTTTAGAGAATAGAATGGTGGTGGTAGCATCAAAGTTCTTCAGCTTTAAAATTTTTCACTTGGTGCCAAATTGGTTTGGAAAATGATGTCTGAACTGAACAGTTTGTGGTGTAACCTTCTTGGAGCCAAGTATCTAGATTTAAAAACCCCAAAAAGAATGATCTCTATTTTTAATCCTCATTGTGGCTCTCACATTTGGAGCTTTTTGTTAAAATTTAGGTCGATCATTTCACATGTTTCATAGACTATCAACAATGGTAGAAAGGCAAATTTATAGAATGACTCTTGGAATGGTCATCATTCTCATGTAGAGATGTTTGCAGATAATTAGATCAAACCCTTTTTATAAGCTCATTGGGGTTCTTAGGTGAGTGACTATATTTTTTTTAATAGTCTCTCTAAAAAGGTGGTCTATATTTGGAAGTGTCTTCAGGGTCTTCCTGTTCCTTCAGAAGAGTTGCATGCTCTAGAATAATGCCTCAGAAATAGGAAGATATTTTTGAAAAACAAAGAATATTAGTTTCATTGGATTGGTGCCAAAATAGGTATTTATTCAATTCACCTTATTACTAAATGGTTGAAACCAAGGATGACTCTATCAAATGGGCTAACTTTTGGTGTTGGAACAAAGGACTTCAAAAAGTAGGTACATTTATTTGGATATCAGGTTAATAACCACATTTTAATGCATTATCACTTGAATAAAATTGGTTTTATAGGTCCTTATAGATATTTTCTTTGTGAACAAGATGAATAAATAGTAGGTCATCTCTTTTTCAATTATCAATTTTCTAACTGGTGTTGGGTTTGACCGTGTAATAAATTGAACTGGTCCTGGGCCTGGCCACAAAATATTCATCAAGCCTTTTATTCTTGGCCAATTAGAAAGGTTAAATATTATATTTTCTCACTATGGAGAAGTATCCTTAATATTCTCATATGGATAATCTATAAAGAAATAAATGCAAGGATCTTTGAAAATAATGATTGCCCTTTACATGCAGTGCTGAAAGATATTAAAATTTCCATTTTGAAAGTGGTCTCCTCACACTTTGAAAGGAAAAAAGGTGTGTTATCTAAATGGGATATGTAAATGTGTAATATTTGGAAATATGTCAAACAACCTCTTGTTCATGAGTCAATAGGTAAATAAACAAATAAAGATAAATAGGAAAGATATAATCTAGACACCCCCAAATCCTAGTTGGTTTAAACTAAATTTTGATGGGACCTACAGTGGCAATCCAAGAGCATCAAAAATTGGATGTGTGATTAAATATTGTAATGGACCTTTAATTAGAGCCTTATCTTTAAATCTCCCTGATCAGACTAATAATGAAGTAAAGGCCCAAGCATTGGCTACAAGAATTCAATTCAAAATTGACTGTGGTATTACAACACTTGAAATTGAAGGAGATTCACAAGTTATAATTCAAGCTCTAAAAAATTAAAGAATAAACTCATGAAAAATAATGAATATCCTAGATATAGTTTGGATAAAAATGTATTTTTTTTCTAATTGGTCAGTTTCACATTACTTTAGAGAGTAATATTGTGGTAGACTTCCTAGCCAATGTGGCCATTGATCAACCTATGGAATTGAGATTGAACAATATTAGTTCAATTTGGGTAGATTATGTTAATTTAGATCAAATTGATTTCTAATTTTCCAATGGTTTCATTTTTTGAAGTTTTTTATTTTTAATTTGATTAAAAATAAAAAGTCTCCTATTAAAAGGTGGTAGGAATGTTTCATTATTATTTTAGTGGACTCGCATGCTTAAAACTCTAATCACAAATGACAACAATGATTTGTAATCCAATAGGATATGACCTACCATAATTAGGAAGCATAGATCCATAGGTCTTGTAGCAAGGGTATTGATTTCTAAGCATGGCTTGATTTCCATTATGTTTTCTTGGTGGATCTTTTCCTTGGTTCATGTTTGGTTGGTTGTTAGTTTTTTGGTTGTTTTGAAGATGGAGAACTTCTATAAATGAATCTGTGTGTTGGCCTCTGGCATTTGGTAAAGCCAAAACTAGGGAAATGGGATTTTATGGTGTAATTACTAGAACTCACCTTTTAAATGTTTTTTGGCTTCCTTCATTTGAAGTGGTAGTTAAGATCGAATGGATTTTAGCCATGGATTCTCTAGCAGCAAGCAACCAGGTTTGAGTCAATTCAGATTTGGCCTTTTATTTTTTGTAGTAATATCTATCTTTTAGTTTCAGGTGTTATTCAAGTCCAAATGGTGGTTGAGTTCTTTATGCTTCCATAGTTTTGCCAAGGCCTATTCACTCAATTAGCTTCTCTATATCTTGGTCCTTATATGATATTGTCATTCTTTGGTCGTGATTCTCTAGGTTTCATCCCTTTATCTATCATCTAGGAATTGGAATCTAGGTTGTTGGCTTTCATGTACTTTGTTAGGGAGGTGAAAGAGGCCTTTGATAAGTTTCATGTTGTGACGCATAGTAGGGGTATTTTTATACCATATTTGGATGAGTTTCTAAAGCCTATCTCTAAGATTTAAGATTGGTAGGCTTCCCATAGAAATATAGACCATGTCAAATCCATTAAATAGATTGAAAAAGGGGTAGTACGAGGATCCTTCACAGTGCCTCCCTGGTGGCATGGGAAGTCTCAGTTTACAATGGTTGTAGTTGGTCCTCAAAATAAAAAGATCTTCCCCTAATTGGTGGAAAAAGTTGGAGCATAGTCAGATATTGGGACACCATATTCAGCTATAGCTCTTGTCGCTATGGTGCAGGCTAGTCCTACAAATTTTTATGATGGTATTATTTTATGTGATGGCAAATTAGTTGATCTTGTAATCTTGGAATGATAAATGGTCTATTTTTTTCCTCTTGAATCTTTAGTCAGTGTGTATTCCTTAGTAACATTGGTTTTATCCAAATACTATTTAAAAAAGACATATGTTACATAATCTGTCTATATGTTTTGTTTTGTAAAAAAAGGCAATATGGTAATGTTGAAAAATCCTATTGCCTTGTTTTGATTGATCAATCATGCCTTAACATTTTATAATGTTAAGCTAGACCACCTTTTTTCTTATGTTATATATGGTGTAAGGGCCTGAGACCCTTTAATTATCAAGCACTGATAAAAAACAAAAGTGTGCAAAATAGATGCATTTATGATTATAGGTTTGTCATTTTTGGGAAAAGATAAGGAGATTGCATGTGTACAAACATAATTTTTATGAGTAAATGAATGAATTTTTGTATAAAACTTCATATATGGATAGATGAAATGTCAAATATTGTTGAGAACATGTTTTATTAATTTTATAATATGTACATATTTTTCAAATAATTTTACAATTTAAGACAGTTGGAAAACTAAAACTGCAAGTTTATGAAAACAACTTTTTGACTTTAACTTCATGAAAATAAAAATATATATTTTTAAAATCATAGTTTAAAATGTTTATATTATTGATATATAAGTTTTATGAATATTTTATTAATATTCAAAAGGTTATAAAGGTATCTGTAACGAGATGTATATAGTCTATAATGAGGTATGTTGTGTATAAATTAAGTAATAATTACAAATAATAGTTTAACATTAAAAAAAGTATATATTTAAAAACTAAGTTTTACCCTATACAAACACACACACACACACACACACACACACACACACACACACACACACACACACACACACACACACACACACACACACACATGCATATTTAAATAATAAAATGGATTGTGGAAGATGGAAAAGACACATAATTTTTCACAAAATCAAATGGGTTGGTTCATGATAGGATTTGGAGTAGGTTCAACCCACTCGTGCCTAAAATCGAACCAAATTTAGAGGTAAAAGGTCAAAATAAAGTTTTTTTAAACTAAAAAAGTTGTAAAACCTTTGTAAAGGATGTACACCCTTTATAAAAGGTGTACACCCTTTGAAAACCTACCTCTTCATAATAAATGAATTTGCATGTTTGATTTGTGAACCATAAAGGGCATGCATGTTTTTAAAAATCATGCACACCCTTTGCGATTCATGAATTTGTCTCCATTCCCATGAAATTTTCTAATTCATTTTGCTTTTTAAAAAATTTAAACTAGATTTTACTGTTGTAACTATGTAAATTCCACAATCACTTTGTCTCAATCACTACAAATTATTCAAATTTTATTCTAAAATTGAATTATTTTATTAAAGATAAATAATGGGGTCAGGAAGTTGTCGTAAAATACCAATTAAAGTTCTAAAAAATGAGGAAATTCAAGAGAAGAAATAAAAATAAATAAAAATGCAAGCAAATAGGAGAGCATCTGTAAGAGATTCTAGGCAAGGTGAAGGGACTTCATTCACACTAGGTAATATTTAAAATGAAAATAACATGCCCAATTCCATGGAATTTAATTGATACATGTCTTCAAATGAGATAAAAAAAACTTAATCAATCCTTATTGAATGATGAAATTTGAAATGTAGAGCATTTAAGTAACGAATTTGTAACGAGTGATGAAACATATGAAGAAATACAATATAATGAAACATCCATCCGTAATAAAGTTTTTGAAAAATATTATAATTAACATCAAATAATGACCCCAATTCATGTATCCCCTAATTAATAACAATTCACTTCATCTATAGGGCCTAATGTACCTATTAGCCAATTTTTGGCCTACATAGCAAGCTTGACTGAATGTAGTGCAGTGTCCTAAATATCAAAGTAATAAGAAGGTTCTTGATTAGGTTTCATGGGGAAACCAAAAAGGTCAAAATTTAGGGACAAATTTCATAAGCATCTAAAAGTCATTCGAGCCTTCAAATATTCAACAATAGTTCAAACACAAGTTTTGAAGGGCCTATAGAGTTTTAAAAAGCTAAGTGCAAAACCTTTATTTTGCAAGGTCCTTACTTGGAGATTTATTTTAGTATTTTATTTTGGCTAAGTGTTAATTGATTCAAAGAAATCATTTCAAGCTTATTTGGCTAAGTATTATAATTATTTTGGGGAAATTACCCTGAAGGCAAAAGGTCCTTGTCAATTCTTTTAGATAAAATATCTATAGTCTAAGTCATTTCTTTCAGACAAATTATATGAGAAAAAGTTTTCAAAGGCACTAATTCTCTCAGACATTTCATCTGAAGAAAAAGATGAAGACATATTTCTCTTAGGGAAATTATTCCACAATAATTTCCCTGAAGACCTAATTATTTTAGGGAAAATATCTTATGTAAAAAGCTAAGTATTGATTTCTTTCAAACAAATTGTCTGAGATAGGAACCCCACAATATTGAATTATTTCAGACAAATTATCCAAAACAAAAGTCTCAAAGACTCATTTATTTTGGTAAATCTGGAAGAGATAAAAGGCCTCAAGAAATTGTCCATGACAATAAGCCCAATGCGAAAACCCTAGGGAAATTGTATTGTTTTGGCTAAATTTATCTAGAAAAGAAATGATGGGTGTGCAAGTGTCAAATTCAAGCATAGAAAAGGCTTTTTGGTTTTCAAATATGCAGTTATGTTCATACAAATTTAAATTACGTTCACATATAAATCAAAGTTTAAACCATGGAAAATAGCTATTTAATTTTAAAAATATTATAGATAATCATGTAGACATCATATACATTCACATGGATGGAAAATACAGGCACATAAATGTCAAAGTTAAGTCCTAGGAAATATCTATTTGAATTCAAAAGGGTAAGATAAATTATCGATGTTTAATCATACAGGAGATCTGATAGTGCATAGGAATTGACAAACAAGTGGGATCAAGGAAATCAAGGACTCACACTGCTTCGTACATTTTGATCTTATGGTTTGCACTCAAGTCAACATGTTAAAGAATATTTGTGGTAAGAAATAAAAGGCTCATGTGAATTCATACAACTTGATTCTATGGCATGAGATGAGTCAAAAATTCAAATAATCTCAAGAAGCCACCATATGGTGTAAGCATGTAAAGCAAACAGACTATCAATGGATCTTGAGTGCAAATGTGGGACTACCAAGTGGTACCATCTTGGATAGAGTTGACAATTCAAAAGGGAAGGATTGATGGATCTCACTTGATATTATTGATCAATATAAATGATGTGAGATGGATCAAAATTTCAATAGATTGAGTTAGTTTTTGATGACCAATCAAACAAAGTTATCTCACTCAGACATTTTCAATAGAAGTCGATAGGGCAGTTTTTGACCTAGGCATGTAAATACAAAGGGAAAAAAGTTTTAGCATGATCCAATCAGAACCATTAGGACCAAACATTTCCATTATATATCCATATATGTAAAATAGGTCTTTTGGGCTTGATGAAGAAATCAAAGATAGGCCAACAATGTTGAAGCAGGTCAAGCAGTTTACAGGTTTTCATGAATATTGTGATTGTGTGAAAACTAATGGTTTGAGATTGGTTTTACATCTATAGAATGGACCTAAGTTCAAGCTAGAATTAATAAAGATGTAAATTTTATCATGGATATGTGTCTTTCCTATTGTTATGGTCACATTTTTGATAAGCAAGGTCTCATGGTCACCTAAAGTAGATGTGACATGATTCTATCAATTCTAAAGCATGATAATTTTGATCCTCATCAAAAAACTAGATATATAATGACATGGATTTCCAAGGACACTTTCTGGATGGATAAAGATCAATGGAGCATTCAATTATTTTACAAGACCTTCTTTCTTGATAAGATCATGACTTGGCATCCTCAAATTGGTGTTAATCCATCAGAAGTGGTTGAGCCTTTTCCAATGCATAAATATCTTTCTTTCACTTTTCTATAAATATAGGATTCTAATCCTTGAAAATTTTCCCTCTCTTTTAGTATGACTAAACTCTACTGAGATTTGTACTACAACACCTATTTGATATAGAGACTGGCTTCCTCCTTTTGCAGTTGAATTGAAGTGTGTCTTATGAAATCATTGATTGGTTAAGTGAATGTATGTTTTCCTTGCCTCTATATGAATTGTCTCACCTTCATGATCTACTTTGGCAATCCTCACAAGTCATTCTAAGTGTAATATATGTTTTATTGGTTGATTTTGGAAGTGGATAACTGCCCTCTCATAATAGATTAATAGCTGGTTCATGCCTTTTTGTGAAATATGAATGTGAGTAATTTTATATAGTCTTGAATACATCATATAGTGTGTCTTGTGTGAGTTTGAGTGATTGAAGCATTGATGCATCACCTTTTTTACATGATTTCATAATTTATTGTTAAAATCTCTATCTCTCTTCCAAGCATAGATTTTAGCACTTGCTTTAAAAGTAAGATAGGTTTAGTATATGTAATAGATCCAAAAGGAAGTTTAGTACTTGTTAAAATCTCTATCTCTTTTCTAAACATAGTCTAACACAGGACTGATCTAGAACATTAATAGTTTTAGCATTCCTGGTGGGACACAAGTTATTTGGCATAACTGAAGTTTGAAGATTGAGAAGAAGAAATCACAATAGGAAGAGACATATACCATCATTAAAAGTTAAAGATCCTTCAGTTGTAGAGTTCATAGCATCATCTAGATAGTGCTTTCATGATAAAGGTTACAACAAGATCACCAAATAAAGGTACTCCTTTTGAACACATTAAATTTCCTTCTACTTCTTATAAAAGATAAAGATTCAGTAAGATAACCCATTATCCTCAAAATAAGCATTCATCTATTGGTTATCTTATTGTTTTAGTCCAATCTATTGTCCCCATAAGCCAAATCCCTTTTGCCCAAATAGATATTAGGAATCAAACTTTTATTCCAAATTAATAGGGATATTCCCCTAAATTTAGCCTAATATGATGATATTCTTGTGTCTACCTTAAAGATTATCCATTTCTTCTTAGGATAATGGGATAAAACTATTTCTATTGAGCATATTCAACATGTTTCCAACCTATGTTCTATTCACAATGTTACTTAAGATAATGTGGATATCAAACTACTTTATTCTTCTTTCAATGGAAAAACATTATAATGGTATAAGAATATTCCTTTGACCTCCATTTCTACTTAGGCTGCTTTAAGTGTAGCCTTAGTAAGGTAATTTGAAGATAAGTCTGATCATCTATCTTTTGTTGAATAACTAACTACCATAAAAAGGTACCCCCGTGAGATCATATATGATTTTAACTTTAGATTCCAAAAGACATGGACTAGGATTCCTGCATTGGTTAGACCATCTCTAGAGTATGAATTTTTTTACTATTTTTAGGTCCTCAATTTTGATATTAGTGTCATGATACAGTCCATGGGTGGTAATACCTTACCAAATGCCTATGAAATTGTAATAAGAGCAAAAAATATCTTAATAGAAGATGGTAAACTTTCTTTAAGGCCCCTAATGCCCATATTCCTAGAATTGTAACTTGTTCCTCCTCTTCAAGTTCCCTAAATTCCATCTATAGCTCCTATTCCATCTCCAAAATCCCAAGTTGTAGCCCCTTCAAATCAAACTAATGAAATTGTAGATATGAAAAGTATGCCACAAGATTTTTGGAATGAGATAATGCAACTCAAGAGATAATAGTACCAAATTATATCTTATTAGTAGCAAAACTAGAACACTTATTAGTCTTTCAATAACCAAATACCTCCTTATCAAGGTTTTAGGATAATAGGCAACCTTATCAAAATCAAGGAGCCATAACCCAAATTAAGTCATATGTAGCCCTTGATCTTAATGTACCTTCTAGTTCAAAAGCTATTATTCCTCAAAATAACTAGATGCAAGATTCAAGTTGGCAATGTTTCAATCCAAATGACATCCAAAATCAAGCCTTACTATCATAGGATGTTACTATGCCACAAATGACATAGGAATATCTCTCTTTTCAAGGTGGTTAGTATCAAGACATGAATATGGAATCCCTAAGAGAGACTTAACAATTTTAAGGGTAGACTAATGTCATCAATTTGAATTGGCAATTGGATGATCATACTACATTCAATCAAATTGGTGAAACTAGCAACACAAATGGTCAGGTTGTAGCTATGATTGGACATAAAAGAAGAGAATTTGAGGAAATTAAAGATATGATAAATACTTATAGTGTTCCTAAAATTATTCCAAAAAGTGTCAAATATAAACCTACTAATCTTATAACAAATAATATTTAGAATGCAAAGGCAGGGAAGGTTCCCCAAATGCCTCTAATTAGAGAATAACCAGTTGTTCAAAAGTTAAAACCAAAGGCCAATGGAGCCTCATTCAGTATAATAGATCAAATGAAGAAATAAAATGTTAGCATTATCATGTGGGATTCACTTTCCATTTTAGGGAAAAAGGACATGCTCATTAAAAAGCTTTCAAATCTTGAGGTATCTAAAGAACCAGTTGAGAAACAAGAGCTATCTTGGCTAATTCAGACCAGCCTACCAAACAACCTAATTATTAGGTAGATAAAATTACAAATTTGGAAAAAACTAATTTTAAATCAAGTAAAACCCCTCCATTTTATCTCTCTTTTATTATTGGTGACTATTTAGTCCATAATTATATGGTAGATAGTGGAGCTAGTAGCACTGTCATGTCTAAGCAAATTGCAAACAAGCTTAGTCTCATCTATGATCCAAATGCCAAAGGAGTATTGAAATTAGATGGGTCATCAATGAAGATATTAGGCATAATCAAATATTTAAATTTGACAATACATTCTTTCCCCAATGTTACCAATCAATTGCCTCCCTATTTTGCCATGTGTTTATCAAGGGACTTTACTTCAAAGATTGGAGGATATTTATCAACTGATTGGATATATATGATGTTCAGAATTGGGTATGGTACTAAGGTAACAATACATTATGAAACTATTGCAATATTTAATTTAGAGCCATATATACCAAGTATGATGAACATGAATTGTGTTATCTCAGATAAGGTACTAGAGAATAGTGAGGTAGAAGTTAAGTCGCCTCTAGAAGGAATGCTAGATCCTTTCCTTGATGAGTGGGCCTCTGATTTTCATGAGCATGATCCCTACAAGTTAATTGAATAATAATTACTTAGTGTCTATTATCTTTATGAAAATTATGCACCAATTTTAACATTAATGAAAGATAATCAGCCTAGTGATGTCTTATGGTGACTATACTTTGATGAATCCATGAACAAACATGGCACTGGAGTTGGAATGATGTTAATTTATCTATCCAATCAAATGTATTTATCTTATCTCAAATTTTAGTTTGTTTTTTCTTAATAATTTTGCTGAATATGAAGCACTAGTACATGTCTTGCAATGGTCAAGAAAGATGAAATCAGTAATTTACAAGTTTTTAGTGATAGTGAACTAGTAGTTTACCAAGTAAGAGGTATAAACATATGCAAGAATCCATTGCTTAGATCCTATAAGCATAGAGTATGGGACTTAGTTTAATATTTTAAAGATTTCAATATTTGTGCCATATCAAGAAATAAGAATAAGCATGTAGATAGGCTAGCTACCATTGGGTCATAATTTAGTATCCTCGATGATATAAAGATTGAAAATATTCCTTCACACATCAAAGTGATTGTAAGGCCTTTTGTCCTAGATAACCATGATAATTAATTGATATTTGAAGATGATAGTTATATTTTCAATTTCATGCAAGAAGAAGCTGAATATTCTTTAAGGAACTAAGACAAGCACTTGCATTAGTATGGTGACCAAATTATGCAAGTAAAGACAAATAAGTTACGTAAAGGGTAGGTTACCCTTGAAAATATTTTTAGTAGAGATGATGAATTGAGAAGAGAAAAGTTTTCCTTTTCAACCAAGGAAGAACAGTAAACAAATGTGGATATTATAGTCCATAAGAGCTTAAAGTTGGGTAAAGTTTGCACATATTTAGAGAAGGAAAATTTTATTGATTTATGTTCAAGTTTTGTAGATGTCTTTACATGGAAGTACAGTGACCTTAAATGATTTGATCCAAGTTTAGCTCAATATACCATTGAATTAGAGGATGAGACTAGGCTAGTCAGACAAAGACAAAGGACAATTAACCCAAAGCTTGAGCCTTTGATGAGAGCTGAGATTTATAAACTCATTGAGTCAGCTATAATATTTCTAATTAAGCACTGAACTTGGGTGGAAAACCTTGTTCCAGTTTGGACAAATAATGGTGAAATAAGACTATGTGTTGACTTCTATGACTTGAATAAGGCCTCTCTTAAAGACCACTATCCATTTCCATCAATGGAGTAAATTTTACAACTGGTTGTAGGTTTAGAAAGGTTCTCCTTGTTGGATGGCTATAGTGGATACAATCAAATTTTGTTCAAAGAAGAAGAACAGTTCAAAACAACCTTCACCATAAAGTGGGTAACATTTTCATAAAAAAAAATTCCTTTTGCTTTATTCAATGCTGGAGCAAATTTTTAGAAAGCTATGGATATGGCATTTTAGGGTCTACTTAACAAGTTTTTATTTGTTTATCTAGATGATATAAAAGTGTTCTCCAATAATGCAGATGAGCATATGATTCACCTCAGATAAGTGTTTTAAAGGTGCAAACAATTTGGCGTGTTTTTGAATCCCAAAAAGTGTGTTTTATCTATTCATGAAGGTAGGCTTCTTGGACATGTGTTCTCAAAACATGGTATAATCATAGATCTTGATAGGATAGACTCAATTATTGTACTTTCCTTGTATAAACACAAGAAATACTTACAAATATTTTTAGGGAAGATCAATTTCATAAGGATATAAATTTTAAATTTTTCTACTTTAACTAGGCCACTCATAGCCATGCTAAATAAAGGTCAGAGTTTTAGCTAGTCCAGAGGAGTAAGAAGTTTTGAAGAGATCAAAAAATCTATAGCCAAAATTCTTACACTTCTAAACCCTAATTTCATGAAGGTTTTATCTTGTACACCTATGCTAATATTGACACTATTTTAGGTTTTCTTATGCAGTAGAATAAAGAGACTTTAGAGCAGCCAATAGCCTTCTTCAGTCAATTCTTAGAAGAATATGAAACAAGGTATTCTTTTGTTGAGAAGCATGTACTTTTATTTTTAAGGTCTCTAAAAAAATTTAGATACTTGTTATCCAATAATAATAGACATTTGATGGTTGCACATCAAAGTGTCAAGGATTTCCTTTTGAACAAGGATATAAATGACAAGAGAGCTGGTTGGATAACTAAGGTCATGGAATATGATGTTGAGATCAAGATCACAAAGTTGGTTACAAGTAAAGGACTTTGTTAAAATCTATCCCAGGATTTGAAAGAGGATAATAGGGTGGTTATAGTGTCAACTAATGAAGAAATTATAATTTATCACACCTCATCTTTTAATTGGTTCCAAGATACTCACCTTTTAGTTGGTTCCAAGATATGGTAAGATACTTACAAGATGGTGTTTATCCTTCTCATCTAACCCCTTCTAAGAGGAGATATTTTAGATTGTAGTCAATTAATTTTCTTCTTATTGATAATGTGTTGTTCAAAAAGGATATCAATGGCATGTTACTAAGGTGCATAGATATAGGTCAAAAATAGAGACTACTTGAGCAATTCCAAGATGGACATAGTGGAGGAAATTATTCAGCAAGAATCATAACCCACAAGATTATGAGAGGTGGGTATTATTGGCCAAGTTTATTTGGAGATTGTCATACATGGACTAGGAAATGAAGACAATGTGTTATGTTTATTGGTGAATTTAATATTTTAGCCTTACTTTTCCAACCAATTTCTATAAATCAACCCTTTTTTCAATGGGGGTTAGATTTTATTGGTCTCATTAACCCCCCTTCAAGAACAGGACACAAGTGGATCCTAATTGCCACAAATTATTTTACTATATGGATAGATGTAGTGGCATTGAAAGAAGCCAATGAAACTAATGTCCTTGACTTATATGAAGGTTTGATTACCATATTTGGAGTCCCTTAAACCATTATTTCTAATAATTCTATGGCTTTTGTGGGGTCTAATAATAGCTAGTGGGCAGTTCAACATAGTATTTTTATCAATACCTCATCAAACTATTATCCACAAGTCAATGGCCATATTGAGTCCACTAACAATAATTTATTTAAGATCATCAGGAGGACTATTAAATATAATCAAAGGTCATGGCATCTCAAATTGAACTTATCTCTTTAGGATGATATGATTACTTATAAAAGGTCAATAGCCAATTCTCCATACAAGCTAGTATATAGTAAGGAAGCAAGAATGCCAATTTCTATTGAATTCCTTCCTTTGAAATTAATGCATCAACATGAGATTTTAGAGAATGAGCCAATTAAAATTAGATATGTTGAGCTCATGGAGCTAGAAGAAACAAGAAATAAGTCCATGTTGTCTATGGATGCCCATTAAGCGATGGTAAAGAAAACCTTTGACAAAGGAGCTTCTTCAAGAATTTTTCAAGAAGGAGATTTGGTCCTCAAGTGGGATGAGGACAAAGCTAATCTAGGAAGGCACACAAAATTTGACTCTCTCTGGAGTGGTCCATGCATAGTCTCTAGCTACAAATCCCACAATGCTTTCCAACTTGCAAATATGAATGGTCAAGAGTTTCCTATCGTAGTCAATGGGATACATCTAAAGCACTACTATTGAAGAAGCTAAGTCCCCTATACATAGTCATTTTTTATTTTCTCTAAGTTTTATTATAACACATTTTTTTTTATTCCATTCTAAATAAGTGCTTTGTTTGTATATTTTTTCAGTAGGTTAGTTGCCTTTACTTTATCAGGTTAGTTTCCCTTTCAATTTTGTTTCTTTCCTTGTTTGTTGGAATTCTCTATTTTACAAGTCGAGAGGCTGACTTGCAATCAATGTAAATGGTCCATGTATCATATAAATGGTCCAAGATTCATATAGATGTTTGAATTTATCAAGCATAGTAGGCATGCTACCTAATTGAGTCACCAAATATGTTAGCCAATTTTTGGCCTACATTGCAAGCTTGCCTAAATGTAGTGTAGTGTCTTAAAGATCAGAGCAATGAGAAGGTTCTTGAGTAGGTTTCATGGTGAAACCAAGTAAATGAAAAGTTAGGGAAAATTTTCACAAGCATCTAAAATTCATTAAAGCCTTTAAATATTCAATAATAGTTCTGAAACATAAGTTCTGAAGAGCCTACAAGATTTCAAAAAACTAAGTACAAAACCTTTATTTTGCAAGGTCCTTACTAGGAGATTTATTTTAAGATTTTATTTTGGCTAGGTGTTAATTCCTTCACAAAAATCATTTCAAGTTAATTTGGCTAAGTATTGCAATTATTTTTAGAGAATTATCTTGAAGGAAAAAGGTCCTTGTCAATTCTTTCAAACAAAATGTTTGTAGTCGAAGTCATTTATTTTGGACAAATTATTCGATACAAAGTCTCCAAAGGCATGAATTCTCTCAAAAAATTTGTCTGAAGAAAAAGATGAAGAAAGATTTATCTCAAGGAAATTTTTATACAATAATTTCCCCAAAGACCTAATTATTTCATGTAAAATGTCTGATGCAAAAAGATAAGTATTGATTTTTTTTCAGACAAATTGTTTGAGATAAGAACCTCACGGTATTGAATTATTTTAGACAAATTATCTGGAACAAAAGTCTTGAAGAATCATTTCTTTCAAGGAAATTGGATGAGATAAAAGGCTAGAGGAAATTCTCCATGACAATATACCTGACGTAAAAACCCTTAGGAAATTGTATTATTTCAAAAAAATTGATCTAGCAAAGAGATGATGGGTGCATAAGTGCCAAATTCAAGCATATAAAATGACCATCAATTTTAAATATGTAGTGACATTCAAGTGGACATAAATTACATTCGTGTAGACATCAAAGTTCAAGCTAAATAGTCTTTTGATTTCAAAAATATTGTAGATGGTCACATAGACATCATATACATTCATGTGAATGATAAATACAGGCATGTAGACATCAAAGTTAAGTCCTAAGAAATAGCCATTTGAATTCAATAGGGTAGGATCAACAATCAACATTCAATCATATAAGAGAGTTTACAATTCATAAGAAATGACAAAAAAATGGGACCAAGGAAATCAAAGAGTCGCACTACTCTATATATTTTGATCCTACAGTGCATGCTCAAGTCAACATGTCAAAGAATCTTTGTGGTATAAAATCAAAGGCTTGCATGCATTCATAAAAATTGATTTTATGTCATGAGATGAGATAAAATGTCAAAGAAGCTCAAGAATCCACCATGTGGCATAAGCACATAAAGTAGGTAGATTGTTAGTAGATCCTGAGTGCAAATGCAAGACTACCAATTGGCACCATCTTGGATAGAGTTAATAATTCAAAAGGGTAGGATTGATGGATCTCACTCAATAATAATAATCAAGATCAATGGTGTGAGATGGGTCAAAAAGTCAATAGACTGAGTCAGTTTTTGATGGCCAATCAAACAAAGGTATCTCACTAGGACATTTTTTATGGAAGTCAACAAGGAAGTTTTTGACCAAGATATGTAAATACAAAGGGACTAGAGTTTAAACATGACCTAAGTTAAACCAACAGGACCAAAAATTTCCAACAGAGCTCCATATAGGTAAAATAGGTTTTTAGGCCTAACACAAAGATCAAATATGGACCAACAATGGTGAAATAGGTCAAGCACTTTACAAGTTTTCATGAATATTATGATTGTGTGAAAAATAATGTTTTGAGATTAGTTTTTTGTCTATATGATGGACCCATGTTTGAGATAGAAGGAATACATATGTAAATTTAATCATGGAGAGGTGTCTTGCTTATCAGTATGGTCACATTTTTTATAAGCAGGTTCTCATAGTCAACCAAAGCAGATGTGGCATGATTTTGTCAGTTCTAAAACATGAGAAGTTTGATCCTAGTTATTAGATTAGATAGATAATGACATGGTTTTCTAATAGTGGATAGATAAAGATTAATGAAGCATTTAATTATTTTATAGGACCTTCTTTCTTGATAAGATCATGACTCAACATCCTCGAGTTGGTGCTAATCCATCAAAAGTGGTTGAGCCTTTTCCAATTCATATCTCTCTATATTTCCATTTTATATAAATATAGGCTTCCAAGCCTTGAAATGTATCCCTCTTTTAATATGATTAAACTATGCCAATATTTTTACTACAACACCTATTTGATATAATAGAGACTAAATTCCTCTTTTTATAACTGAATTGAAGTTGTCTTATGAATTTATTTATTGGTTAATTGAATGTATGTTTTACTTACCTCTATTTGAAATTTATCACCTTCATGATCTGCTTTGGCAATCCTCATAGGGCATTCTAAGTTCAATATATGTTTTTTTGGTCTATTTTGGAAGTGGATAACCACCCTCTCATAATAGATTAATAGTTGGTGCATGCCTTTATGTGAAATACTAATGTTGATGATTTTATAAAGTCTTGAATAAATCCTATAGTGTGTCTTGTGTAAATTTGAGTGATTGAATCATTGGTGCATCACCTTTTTTTACATGCTTTCATAAGTTATTGTTAAAATATTTATCTCTTTTCCAAGAAAGTGCTAGTTTAGTTTAGTATAGGAGATAGATCCAAAATGAATCTATCCTTTTCCAGAGGTTTGATCCATTATTAGTATATCCACATCCTAGGATCAATCCCATGTTGGACTAAATTTGAGTAAGAGGAACTGGACAATCCCCTTCTCAGTTAGGGTGTAGATCTAGAACATAAACAATACCTAGCCAACCATGTAATATCTTTTGTATAGTTGAAGTGGTAACACCACATAATTTAATACAAAATATAGTTCCTACACCTAAACCTACAAGGATAATGTGATGAATACCAAGGTATTTGAAATAGATGAGAAAATAATAGAACCTATGAAAGGCAAAATGTCAAAAATAAAATTCCAACATCATGCTTAATGTGTATGAAATTATGAATTTGATAAAAAAAAGTCATACAAAATGATGTCAACTATTTATTCAATTAATGAAAATGTAAAAAATGTACCCTTCGATAAATAATTTAGGCTTAAGAACGAGTAATATAGAAGGAAGAAATAGTTCAATAGTAAATAATATATTTAATAAATTTAAGTCAATAGGGAATAAAAGTAAAAAATATATATATAGTAATGTGGCAAGATGAGTAATAATGAAATTTATATTGAGTAAACAAACATCTAAAGCTTGAATTCTTAGTGAAATAAATAAATCCTTGAACTTGAATAGAAAAACTCTGATAAATGTCATAAAAATAATAACAAGGCTTGATGACCCTTTACTCATGGATTGTTGGGCATTTAGTGGTATACTCCCATGAAATGATAAGGTATTAGTTGAAGGAATAAGACATTTGATTGAAATTTTTTGGCATAAGAACACAAGGGTTTCATCTAATGTAAAATATGTTGTTAAAAGAAGAAAAGGTTCAAAAAACCATGAGCCACATGTAAAAAAATTCTTGGACATAACCCAAATAGAATTTAAAAAAAAATATTGAAAACTTTAATGGCCAATTATTAATCATCCAAAGGTCATTTGAGATGTTGAAGTCTTTCTATGTTAAAATCAACCAAACCCTCACCACATATTCTTGCAGGGTACATGTCAAATTTTCTATGCAGTTTGATATTTTTTGTCATATTTATTTTATTTTACATACTAATGAGATTATGCAGGAATGTATGGTGGCTTCCCCACCTAAAACATCAAGAGAATTAATCTAAATCCTTTTATGTCAAAGCCCTGAGGGATAGTTTTTTTTCTCCAAATAATTTTTAGATGGAACATGTAACAATTGTGGTGGTTTGTCAAATTTGACCAGTTGTATACATGAATAAATTTCATATGAATTTGGAAAACAACTAGTTGATTATAAGAAGTACAAATCTATAAAGTATGTGTTAAAAGATAGAAAATAATCATCAAGATTTGAGTTGGTTATGACCAAATTTTTTATATCTAATTTTATGTTTAAATTCAAGAAGAATATTATCTACCAATATGCAACACAGACACACATAAATCAAATTGGTTGGATAATCAATTCAAGTTATGCAAGGACAACTTTCTAGTTGGCATCATTATTTCGATTTTGGACTTTGTTGGGAACTACACAATACAACCATAAAATGAGGTTTAATCATAATACTATAATTCAATTCAAGTTGGAATTTTTGTGCATATTACATTCAAACGTGCACCTGATAGCACATATGACAATATAAATATTTTGTTGGAGTACCACTTTTATATGAGTGATGATAGATCACATTCTACAAAATTTTTCCAAGGTTATTTTGACATATTTTATAGGAATATAAATGCAAGGTAAATCATGTTTGATACACATTACATTTGGTCCAACAATTGTGTATGACATTTTAAGAATTATCAAATGTTTTACTAGTTAAGCAGAATGCATAAGAAGAATGGGGTTCAACATTTTTAGAGCTTACTTGAGACTAGGAATGGAAAATGGTAACATGATGGTGTAGGTGCATGTGTAAAAATAGCCCTTAAAAAAGAGCAGGGAAAGCACAAGGATGGTGTTAATTTGATCGATGATGCAAGTATTGTGACTTGGTGTAATGAATTTTTTCATCATGGATTAGATAAATATTCTAATGTGTGAAGATTATTTTGGTTAATAGAGGAAAAAGATAAGGCAATGTATAAATATTTCAGTACAGTACCTAGATAAAGTGTTTTCCACTCCATTCAAAGCTCAAATTCTAGTTCATGGACTATTTATAATAAGGATATAACATGCTTTTATTTGGGCTATATGAAATTTAATTGAAATGAATGTGAGTCAAAATAATACATTGACAAATGGTATTATAGACCCATAACACCTACAAAGAGTAGTCATTCACTCCAATAATTGATAGATCATGAAATGTCATAATTGATTTACTTTGACCACATCTTAGATTTTTTGCAATCAGGTATAATTTATTTCTACTTTTTAAGTGTAGCCTTAGTTCTATTAGTGATATCTTTATTTTTCCTATATGTGCTTATAAATTGATTATACTTTAAATGCACTGAATGTTTTTGTAGTCATTTCACCTAATGATAATGATGAGAGAATATACTACTGTTTGTGTTTTTGTGTAGAGTAAAAAAAAATTAACCGCAAATGTCATGGATTAAGAAGACCTAGTTTATCCCACTGGATCCAAGTGGTTACAATAACTTGGCTTCATAGCAACTATCATAAAAAAATGGAACAAGTGTTATTTGAGGACTTTGAAACACATATGGTGGTGCAACATTATTAAAATATGGTTATTTATACAAATATTGAAATGATTAAATATCATAGAAAGCCTAGCAATAAAAGTTTATTGAAAGTTCATGAATCTGAGCATGAAGTGATTCTTAAAACATTTAAAATAAAGTTTATCCCAAAGATACATTGGATTGAATTGGTAAGGTTAGTATTAAAAATTCATCTTGTATTTAAAATTATTATAATTAACATATTCAATTTACTATATTTTAATTTTGAATTATTTTATCATTAAGTGTTTATTTCTATTTTTTTATTTTTTACTAACAATTTTAATATAGGTTAGTGTCACCAAATGAGCTTCCACATTCATGTAGTTGGTGTCATAAGTATAGAATATTATCTTCTTGAAACAAAGATAAGTGAAAAAATAATATATTCCTCTCTTTTATCTAGTCATTACTCATCTAATTCAAAAAAAGATACTAGATAGACTTCTTGTATTCCTTTTGAGGTTATCTAACTCAGGTAGTAGGTTTCACACTCTTCTCTAAATTTTTTCTTGTAAAGATACATAAACACTACTTCTACCCATAAAAAATCCATCCAGACATTTTTTCATAGACAGTTTAGTGATTGGGCTCACAAATCATAAGATATGCACTCCACTAATAAGTTATTGGCCCTTTAAGAGAAATTTAACTATGAGAGAAAACTCATTTTTGTGTTTCACCCATGTTGAGTTAGAGAGAATACTCTTGGGTTTGTTTATAGGACTCATCCATGTAAGTGTGGGAGCTGATAGTTCATCTCTAGCCCTCATATTTCTCTTGTAATGCATGATGGAAGTTCATTCAGTTTGCACACTCAGGGACGAAGAAATTATCTTGGGGGATGCATTTGATCAGCTAAAAATTTCACTCTTAAGGATTGACCAAGACTAGAAAAGGGTCATTTTATCCTTAAAATGTCCATCTAGACTTGTCTATGAACACAATTTGTCAATTGGGCTAATGACCCAGAAGATATGTCCCCCATTAATAAGATTTTGACCCTTTAAGATAAATTTCGCTGTGAGATAAAAACTCATTACAATGTCTCTCCTATGTTGATTTAGAGATAATATTTTTAGGTTTCTTAGATTTCTCATTTATTTAATTGAAATAAATAATGATTCAAATTTATCCCTCACAATTTTCCTACAATGCACAACATAAGTTTTCTTAGTTTGCACACTTAGGGACAAAGAGACTCTTTTAAGGCATGCATCTGTTCACCTACAAATTTCTCTCCTAGATCTTGATAAAGACTATAAAAATGCCATTTTAGCCTTAAAATACCCATACAAATGTGTTCATTAAGATAATTCATTAATTTGGATAATGATCCATAAGATATGCCCCCCACTAATAAGCTTTTTGCCCTTTAAGAGAGATTTGGCTGGAAGAAAAAATTCATTTTCCATGTCTTCTCCATGTTGAGAGAGAGAATACTCCTGAGGTTACTTAAAGGACTTGTCCATGCAAGTGTAGGAGATGATGATTCATCTATATCCCTCATGGTTCTCCTACAATGTGCAGCAAAAATTTACTCAGTATGCACACTCAGAGATGAGGAGAATCTCTTAAGGGATGCATTTGGTCCATTATAGATTTTCACTTTTGAAGCTTGATAAAGAATATAAAAAGGATGTTGTAGACTTAATATTCCCATTCATACATGTTGATAAATACGGTTCATCAATTGGGCTAATGACCCAAAAGATATGCCCCACTAACAAGCTTTAGCCCTTAAAAAAATATTTGGGTGCGAGAGAAAAATAATTGTCATGTCTTACCCATGTCAAGTGAGAGGTAACCCTCTTGGGAGGCAAGTTTTAGAGATGATAGTTTATATCTAAAACTTATAGTTCTCCTACAACATACGATGGAATTTTTCTTAGTTTTTGCACTTGGGGACATGGAGATTATCTTAAGGGATGCATTTGGTAAACTATAAATTTTACTCTTAGGGATTGATAAAGACTAGAAAACGGATATTGTATCCTTAAAACTCCCATTCGGATGTGTCTATGAAGATAATTCATTGATTAGGATAACAAGCCAAAAGATATGCCCCTCACTAACAAGATTTGGACCCTTTAAGAGAGATTTGGTTGCAAGATAAAACTCATTGTTGTGTCTCACCCATGTCAAGTGACAGATAATCCTCATAGGGTTGCTTATAGGACTCATCAATGCAAGTGTGAGAGCTGATGGTTTGTATCTATCCCTCACGGTTATTCTAGAATGGATGACAAAAGTTTACTCAGCTTGCACACTCAAAGATGAGGAGATTCTCTTAAGGGATGCTTCTAGTCAACTACAAATTTCATTCTTGAGGCTTGATAGAGACCAAACAAGGGCCATTATAGAACTAGAATTCCCATTTGGATGTGTTTGTAAAGATGGTTCATCGATTGGGCTAATAACATAGAATATATGCCCCCCATTGACAAGCTTTTGGCCTTTAAGAGAGATTTTGCTACAAGATAAAACTCGTTACTATGTCTCACCCATGTTGAGTGAGAGATAATTATCTTGGGGTTGCTTATAGAACTCGTCCATGAAAGTGTGGAGATAATGATTTGTCTCTAGCCCTCATAGTTTTCCTACAACGTGTGATGAAAGTTTTCTTAATTTTTACACTCAAGGATGAGGAGATTATCTTAAGGGATGCATCCAATCAACTGTAACTTTCACTCTTAGGGCTTGATGAAGATTGAAAAAGGGTTATTTTATCCTTAAAATTCTTGTTTAAACATTTCTATGAAGGTATTTCATTGATTAGACTAATGATCCATAATAAATACCCCACACTTACAAGCTTTTGGCATTTTAAGAGAGATTTGGCTATGAGATAAAAATAATTGCCATGTTTCACCCTTGTTGAGTAAGAGAGAATCCTCCTGGACTTTCTTATAGGACTCATCCATGAAAGAGTGAGATATTATGTTTCATATTTAATCCTCGTGGTTCTCTTGAAACTCATTATAGAAGTTCACTCAATTTGCACACTCTGGGACGAGGATATTCTCTTAAGGAATGCATCTAATCAATTTCAACTTTCACTCCTAATGCTTAACAAAGATTGGATAAGGGTCATTATATCCTTAAAATACCCATCTAAATGTGTTCATGAAGAGAGTTCATCTACTAGGCTAATGATCCAAAATATATTTCCTCCACTAACAAGTTATTGGACTTTTAAGAGAGATTTAGCTACAAGAGAGAACTTGTTGCCATGTCTCACCCATGTTAAGTGGGATAATCCTCCTAAATTTTCTTAGATAACTCATCTATTCAAATGTGGGAGCTAACATTTCATCTCTAGATTTCATGATTATATTAAAACATATGATGGAAGTTCACTTAGTTTTTTCACTCAAGAACAAGGATATTCTCTTAAGGGACGTGTCTGGTCAGTGACAACTTTTGATCTCAAGGCTTGATAGAGACTAGATAATGGCTATTATTACCTTAGAATACCCATTTAGATGTGTCCACAAAGATGGTTTTTAAATTAGGATAATGAGCTAGAATATATTCCCCTACTGATAAGTTTTTGGCCCTTTATGAGATATTTATCTATGAGAGAAAACTCATTGCCATGTCCCACCCATGTTAAGTGAGAGAGAATCATCCTAGGGTTGATTAGAGGACTTGTTCATGTAAGTGTATAATTTGATTTTTTATCTCTATCATTCATGGTTTTCCTATAATGCATGATGGAGGTTTGTTCAATTTATACACTCAAAGATGAGGAGATTCTCCTAATGGATGCATCGAGTCAATTGTAAATTTCACTCTTTGGTCTTGACAGAGACTATATAAGAGACATTTTAGCCTTGAAACTCCCATATACATGTGTCCATGAAGAGGTTCATAAATTGGGCAAACAATATATAAGATATACCCCATAATGACAAGTTTTTTCCCTTTAAGAGAGATTTATCTACAAGAGAAAACTCATTTTGATGTCTCACATGTTTCAAGTGGGAGAGAATACTCCTGAGGTTACTTAAAAAAACTCATTTATTCAAGTGTGGGAGCTAATGGTTTGTCTCTAACCCTCACAATTCTTGTGAAATGTGTGACATAATTTTTATCTATTTGCACACTTAGGGACAACGATATTCTCTTGAAGGATACATTTGATCAATTAATACTTTCTCTCCTATAAATTAATAGACATTGGACAAGGTTTGTTGTACCCTAAAAATGTCAATCTAGATGTGTCCATGGAGATAGTTCATGGAATGGAATAATGAGATAAAGTATATGCCCCCCATTGATTAGCTTTTGGGCCTTTAAGAGAGATTTGGATACAATAAAAAACTTGTTTCCATGTCTCACCTATGTCAATAAAGAGATAATCCTCTTGGAGTTTCTTAGAAAAATCATCCATTCAAGTGTTGGAGTTGATGGTTCCCCTTTATACCTCATGGTTCTCTTGTATTATGCCATAAAATTTCCCTCAATTTACACACTCAAGGATGAGGAGATTATCTTAAAGGATGCACCTAGTCAATTGAAAATGTCACTCTTAGGGCTTGATGAAGACCAAGCAAGGGATTTTATAGCCTTAAAATGCCTTTTTATATGTGTTCACAAAGATAGTTCATCGATTGGCCTAATGAGCTAGAAGATAAGCCCCCACTAACGAGTTTTTTTCTCTTTACGAGAGAATTGGTTGCATGTTAAAAATCATTTTTTTGTCTCTCCTATGTTGAGTGAGAGATAATCCTCCTAGGGTTGCTTATAGGGCTCATCTATACAAGTGTAGGAGCTGATGGTTTGTCTCTAGGCCTCATGGTTCTCCTGTAATGCATGATGTAAGTTTACTTAGTTTGTGCACCCAAGTACAAGGAGATTCTATAAAGGGATGCATTCAATCAATTACAACTGTCAATCTTGGGCCTTGACAAAAACTAGATAAGGCCTTTTTAGCCTTAAAACATCCATCTAGACATGTCTAAGAATATGGTTTGTGAATTTGGCTAATGATCCATAAGATATTTCCCCCATTGACAAATTTTTAGCCCCTTAAAAGAGATTTAGCTATGAGAGAAACCTCATTTCTATGTCTCACCATGTAAAGTGAGAGAGAATGCTCTAGGAGTTACTTAGAGGACTCATCCATGCAAGTGTGGGTGTTGATAGTTTGTCTCTAGCCTCATAATTTTCCTCCACCACATGATGGAATTTTGATCAATTTGTACATTTAGGGACAAAGAGATTATTTTAAGGGATGCATCCATTTAAATATAACTTTTACTCTTGGGGCTTGATGGAGACCTAAAAAAGGCCATTCTAGTCTTAAAAGGCCCATTCGAATGTGTCTGTGAAGATGTTTCATTGATTGGGATAATGAGCTAGAATATATGCTTCCCATTAATAAGTTTGTTTCCCTTTAAGAGAGATTTGAATGCAATAGAAAACTTGTTATTGCATTTTACCCATATCAAGTGAGAGATAATCCTCCTAGGATTTTTTAAAGGACTCCTTCATGTAAGTGTGGGAGATGACAATTCATCTCTACTCATAGTTCTCTTGCAACATGTAATGGAAGTTTACTTAGTTTACATAATTGAAGACAAGGATATTCTCTTAAGGGATGCATCTGGTCAACTATAACTTTCACTCCTATGGTTTAATGGAGACCACAAAAGGATTATTATAGACTTAAAATTTTCATCTTGATGTGTTTACAAAGATGGTTCATTGATTGGATTAAAGAAACATAAGATATTACCCTTATTGATAAATTTTTGGCCCTTTCAAAGTGATCTAGATGCGAGAGAAAACTCATTACCATGTCTTGCCTGTGTCCTAGATTTTCTTAGAGGACTCATCTATGCAAGTGTGGGAGCTAATGGTTCATCTATATCCCTCATGATTCTCCTACACCACGTGATGAAAATTTTCTCAATTTTCACACTCAAGGATGAGGATATTCTCTTAAGGGATGAATCTTATCAATTGCAACTTTCACTCCCAGGTTTTGATAGATATTAAACAATAACTATTATATCCTTAAAAATACTATTTAGATGTGTCCACAAAGATGATTCATTGATTGGGATAATGTTTCAGAATATATACCTCCCACTGATATTTTTTTGTCCCTTTAAGAGAGATTGGCTATGAGAGAAAACTCATTATTGTGTCTCACCCATGTCAAGTGAGAGACAATACTCCTAGGGTTGTTTAGAGTACTCATCCATGAAAGTATGGGAGATAACAATTCATCCCTAGCCCTTATAGTTATCCTACACCATACAACCAAAGTTTTATTAGTTTGTACACTCAAAGATGAGAAGATTATCTTAAAGGATTCATCTAATCAACTCTAAATTTTAGTTCTAAGGCTTGACTGAGACTAAACAATGGTTTTTCTATCCTTAAAACACCCATCTAGACATGTTTGCAAAGATGATTCATCTATTGGGATAACAATCTAGAATATATGCCTCCATTAAAAATATTTTGGCCCTTTAAGAGAGATTTGGTTGTAAGAGAAAACTCATTTCCATGTCAAGTTAGATAAAATCCTCCTTAAGTTGATTAGAAGACTCATATATGCAAGTGTGGGACTTGATGGTTCATCTCTATCCCCCATGGTTCTCTTGCACAATGTGATTGAAGTTGGCTTAGTTTGCACACTCATGTACAAGGAGATTCTCTTAAGGGATGCATCTAATCAACTGTAACTTTAAATCTCAAGGATTGATGGAGACTAGATAAGGGTCATTTTAGCCTTAAAATGCACATATAGACATTTTCATGAAGATGGTTCATCGATTGGGATAATCATCCAGAAGAATGCAACCACTAAAAATCTTTTGGCCCTTTAAGAGAGATTTAACTATGAGAAAAAAATTGTTTCCATGTCTCACCCATATAGAGTTAGAGAGAATCCTTCTAGGTTTTCTTATAGGACTCATTTTCGCAACTATGGGAGCTAAGAACTTATCTCTAGCACTCATGGTTCTCCTACATCGTATGACTGAAGTTGGTTTAATTTGTACACTTAAGGACAAGGAGAATCTCTTAAAGGGTGCATCTGATCAACATTAACTTTAAATCTTAGGGCTTGACTGAGAGCTGATAACAACTATTATATCCTTAAAATTCCCATCCAAACATGTTCATGTAGATGATTCATCAATTAGGATAATGAGACACAAGATATGCCCCCCACTGACCAACTTTTGGTTCATTTTGATAAATTTTATTACAATATAAATCTCATTATCATGTATTTCACATGTTAATTTATAGATAATACTCTTGAATTTTATTAGAGGACTCATCCATGCAATTTTTGGATTTGAAGGATCAAATCTAGCCCTCACAAATCTCCTGCAATACATGACAAAAGTTAGATTAGTTTGCACACTTAGGGATGAGAAGAATCTCTTAAGTGATGCATTTAGTCAACTACAACTTTTACTCCTAGGCTTGAATTAATATATAAAATAGTGTGTCTAGCCTTGAAACAACAATCTGAATGTGTCCACATATATAATAAATTAATTGGGATAACAAGACATAATATATGCCTCCCACTAACCAAATTTTGGTCTATTCTAAGAGATTTGGTTGCGAAAGAAAACTCTTTGCCATGTCTTGCCCATGTTGAGTTATAAAAACTCCTCCTAGAGTTACTTAGAATACTCATCCATGTAATTATGGGAGCTAATGTCTCATCTCTAGCCTTCACGGTTCTCTTGCAATGCACGACATAAGTTGGCTCAATTTGCACACTTATGGACAAGGAGATTCTCTTAATAGATGCATCTGGTCAACTGTAAATTTCACTCTTAGGGTTTGACCAAGACTAGGAAATGGTTATTCTAACCTTAAAATTCCCATCCAAATGTGTCTATGTAGACAATTTATTTATTGGGCTAATAATACACAATATATGCCCCCCACTGACCAAATTCTAGTCTATTATGAGAGATTTGGTTATGAGAGAAAACTCCTTACCATGTCTCACCCATGTCAAGTTATAGAGAACACTCTTGGGGATTATTATAGGATGCATCCATGTAAGTTTTAGATTTGATGTATCTAATTCATCCCTCACATTTATCTTGTAACACATGATCGAAGTTAGCTTAGTTTACTCACTTAGGGTTTAGGAGAATCTCTTAAACATTTAGTAAACTATAAATTTCACTCTTAGGGCTTGATCAAGACCATATAATGGTCATTATAGGATTAAAAAATCCATATATGTGTGTCTTCATATGTGATTCATCAATTAGGCTAATGAGACACAAGATGTACCTCCCATTAACCAATTTTTGTTCCATTATGAGATATTTGGTTATGAGAGAAAACCCATTACTATGTCTCACCCACGTCAAGTTATAGATAATCCTCCTTTGGTTGATTATAAGACTCATCCATGTAAGTGTGATATATTATGAGTCATTTATATCCCTCATGGTTCTCCTATAATGCACGATATAAGTTGACTCAATTTGCTCACTTAAGGACAAGGAAAATCTCTTAATGGATGCATCTAGTTAACTACAACTTTTACTCTTAGGGATTGATCAAGACAAAATAATTTCCATTATAGACTTAAAATTCCCATCTAGATGTGTCTACATAAATGATTCATCAATTGGGCTAATGGGCCATAATATATTCCCCCCACTAACCAACTTTTAGTCTATTCTGAGAGATTTAGTTGCGAGAAAAATCTCATTTCCATGTCTTTCCCATGTTGATTTAAAGAGAATACTCCTAAGGTTTCTTATAGGAATCATCTCTAAAATTTTGGGAGATAATGAACCATATTTATCCCTCATGGTTCTCCTACAATGCATGCCATAATGTGGCTTAGTTTGCACACTTAGGGATGAGGATATTCTCTTAATAGATGCATCTAGTCAACTATAACTCTCATTCTTAGGGATTGAACAAGACCAAATAATGGTATTTCAAGAATTTAAACACCCATAAATACATGTCCACATAGATGATTCATCAATTGGGATAACTAGCCACAAGATATGCCCCCATTGACCAAATTTTGGTTTATTTTTAGAGATTTGGCTATGAGATCAAACTCATTGCCTATCTCACCCACATTGAGTTATAGAAAGTCCTCCTAGGGTTACATAGAAGACTCATCTTTGTAAGTGTGGGAGCTTATGGCTCATCTCTATCCCTCATGGTTCTTCCATAATGTGTGACAAAAGTTGGATCAGTTTGTACACTCAAGGACAAGGATAATTTCTTAAGGGATGCATCTGGTCAACTTTAACATTCACTCTTAGGTCTTGATTGAGACCATAAAATGACTATTATCGCCTTAAAATATCCATTTAGACATGTATGTATAGATGATTCATTGATTGGGATAAGGAGCCACAAGATATATCCCCCACTGACCAACTTTTGGTCCATTCTAAGATATTTAGCTATGAAAGAAAACTCATCACTTTGTCTCACTCATGTCAATTTATAGATAATCCTCCTGGGGTTACTTATAGGACTCATTCATGAAATTTTTGGAGATGACAAATCATCTTGAACCCTCATGGTTCTCCTACAACACATGACAGAAGTTGGCTCAGTTTGCATACTCAAGGATGAAGAAAATTTCTTAAGAGATGCATCTGATAAACTAAAAATTTCACTCTTGGGTCTTGACTAAGATTTTAAAATGGTTTTTATAGCCTTAAAATCCCCATCGAGATGTGTTTTCACAGGTGATTCATTGATTGGGCTAACGACCCATAAGATATGCCTTCCACTGACCAACTTTTTATTAATTATGAGAGATTTGATTACAATAAAAAACCCATTTTCATGTCTCACCCATGTCAAGTCATAAATAATCATATTATATTTGCTTATAGGACTTGTCTATGCAAGTGTGGGAGTTTTTGACTCATCTCTATCCCTCATGATTCTACTACAATGCATGACATAAGTTGGCTCATTTGCACACTCAAGGATGAGGATATTATCTTAAGGGATGCATTTGATCAACTACAAATTTCACTCCTATTCCTTAAACAAGACCATAAAAGAGACATTATAGCCTTAAAAAATTAATCTAAATCTATCGATATAGACAATTCATTGATTAGACTAATGAGTCAGAAGATATGCCCATATTGGCCAAATTTTGGCTCTTTAACAGATATTTGGCTCTGAGAGAAAACTCATTATCATGTCTCAATTTAAAGATAATACTCCTTCATTTGTTTATAGGACTCCTCTATGAAAGTGTGCAAGATAATATATCATCTCTATCCCTCGTGATTCTTCTACAATGTACAATCAAAGTTGGCTTAGTTTTCACACTCAGGGATGAGGAAAATCTCTTAAGCATATATCCAATCAACCATAAATTTTATTCATAGGGATTGATCAAGACTATAAAATGGTCAATTTATCCTTAAAACACCCATCTAAACATGTATGCATACATGACTCATCGATTGGGCTAACGAACCACAAGATATTTATCTATAAGATAAAACTCATTATGTCTCGACCATGCCAATTTATAAATAATCCTCTTGGGGTTTTTTATAGTAAATTTCCATGCAAGTGTAGGAGATAACATTTCATATCTATCCCTCACAGTTATAATACAATGCATGACCAAATTTGGCTTAGTTTACTCATCTGTAATCCAAAACAAAGGTATGTACATTGCTAAAATGCAATCTTATTGCAATTAAAGATATGTTTTTGTATAAATCATGTTTTTCCATGATTTTATTATATCCATGCAATTATTTTATCCTTAATTTGAATTCCTTGTGCTTTAAACCCCTATATACCCTATTTTTTTGTGTCAACGATCCTTATAGTCAATTGTAGTATGTGTGAAAATTTTCATGATATCAATTTAAGGTTTGGATAAGTTGATGAAGGTCCTTAAGACTATGGGATAGTTGTTATAAGTATTAAATATCATTTAGGTTTTATGAACAATCCTTAACTAGCTCTAGGTTCTCAATAACCCTGTGAAACCCTGGATTAGGGTCTTCTTCATAAAAAGGTCCATAATTTTAGATTAAACAAGTGAAACATTCAAAAAAATTATAGGAGGTTGATATAGGGTGTTTTCCAACTAATATACATGTTTCCAAGTTGAGATAAGCTTTGTGGATAGAGAAATCAATGATTGTGTTTTGTGTTCCTATAGGTGCTCACCAAGAGAGATTAGAAAAGAGAAGATTTGATTATTTACCCTATTATTTTGTTCTAAAACTTTTAGAGATGATTTATAATTGTTTAGAGGTCATTCTATATTAGTTTATAAGCTGATCCAACCAATTTTTTAAGTGAATTGAGACAAATCCTTTCTATGAAGGTAGATTAGGCCTAGAAGAGGCTTAAGACTAAAAAGGAGATATTTTGATTGATTTTGTATTATATGAAGGTTTTTCAATGTTTTATGACTTTTGTACACACTTGTGGAAGATATATCAAACCATTTTATGCTTGTATTGAGCCAAAACTAGTTAAGAGATTAAATTAGGCCTACACAAGCCTAGAAGAGCAAAATTATCTTGAGATTATCTATTTTAAGAAACCAATGGACTAAAGATTGGTATATTACTAATATGAGTAACCTATAACTATTGAAAGATCATTAAAATAGATATTAAGAATATCTAAGATCTAAATCATTTATTCATGTTTAAGATCTACATTAAGAAACATTAATGGTTAGAGCTAAAACATGAATAAATGTTTGAGATCTAACCATTGGTGTTTCTAATTGGTTTTTTGGACTAGTGTAAAGACATTTATGAGTTATATATTGATTTTAAGTATTTAAGTGGACTTTTGAGTTGTTTAATCCAAGAGGGAGTAGTGTTTTATCAAAAAAATCTCAATCAATATTAAAAGTAAAAGTTATACTAGAAGTTGCAGACTTATTAGAGAAGATTGGAGTGAAGTTGATCTTTTTGGCATCACTTGAGGAGTGAGGTGACTCTCTTGGACCTTGATCTTTATCTCTAGACCTACACATGAACTTAGACTCTTTATATGGTTTCAATAACTCCATTAGGCTTATTCTCACTTCTCTTTGATGTCCTCCAACTCATATATCATCATCTATAACTTTTCTTATCAATCTCATATCTTTTTAATAAATCTTGCTTCATTAGCTTTATATTTAGGCATATACTCAAGTCACTTGACAATAGCTCATAGTATGGGTTTAATAACTTTAATTTAAACCATTTACTCTTATCACACAACCTATTATACTTACTTTTGAAGCTTAGACACTTTGAACCATGGATTTAGGATTCCAGTCACTCCTTATGGACTCATAAATTATCATTTTCTACAATCACATAATTATGTCATAATACAGACCCCTTAAAATTTGATCTTTTGGATCTCACTAGTACTTGAAATCATTATCCACACACTTGAAACATTCTAGTATACCTTTATACAAGTTTATAGGTAATGAAATGTTATTTCACATAATAATAACTATTATACCTCCATACCCTCATATAATATGTTATTGCACATAATAATCCCTCCCTTATAAAATAAACTACTCATACTACCCATGCATATTTTGGAGAAACTAATGAATTTGATATGCAAATCTAAATTGACATGTAATGAAATGTGATTGAAATAAGTAAATAGTAAATATCACCTGTAAATGTAAAATATACATAATGATGAAGCACCTAACTTAGAGAAAAATGTGGTATTTTTTATCCCTATATTAAGTAATAATGATCACTAACCAATACTATGTGTAAACATTAAATTATCAAAATAGAAAATATGCATAGGTAAAGTAAGCTTATTTATCGAATTGGCTATTAAGACTGTGATGAGATTGATTAGGTGACATGAAAAAGTAAAAGTGTGAGTAAGTAAGAGTATGGTCCTAGACATCATCACATAAGGATTAAAGTGTAGATGATTTCTATCAATCTCTCAAGGTTCATGCCCTTAAGAATGGTCACAAGCCCTTTACAACATAATTTGAATTTTCAAACATAGTATTTTGGAGCGAAGCTCTTTAAAATTATAAATTAACCTTTTCCAAGATAAATGAGGCATTACAAGGCTTCGTATTGATCATCTAAACCCTACTAGACCTATTAAAAACTATTATTAAGTACAACTTATAATATTTACATACCTAAAATTGATCACAAGTCCAAATTGATATGTAATGAAATGTAAATGAAATAATTACATAGTAAATATCACATGTAAATGTAAAATATACATAATGATGAAGCACCTAACTTAGAGAAAAATGTGGTTTTTTTAAAATCCCTATATGAAGTAATAATGATCACTAACCAATAATATGTGTAAACATTAAATGATAAAAATGAAAATACACATAGGTAAAGGAAGATTATTTGTCGAATAGTATATGTGTATATGCAAAGTTATATGTCATAATTCAACATAAACAATAGAAAATTTATCAATAAAAAATGTAAAACCATAACATGTACTTATATAAAATACACCATATAGGCATACAATGTGGGCCATATCAGCATACCAAATTGATTGTGCCTACAACTAGATCCCTAGCACAACAACTACCTCTCTTACACCTCATTGCCTCCAAAAACAATTGCACTTTATTTCCATAGATGTAGATCTAGTGGTGTTGAATGCCTCAATACAATGAGAGAATATCCTCTCATCATGTGATTCATCAAATATTTGATCCATAGCCTTTGAAAAATGTCATGTCTGCACAAAATATGAAATATAAAATTTAATGCATTAAAATTGTATATTGAAAATGACAAAAATTCCAAAAATAAAATTTTGCAAAATGATTCTAGACTCATCATATTCCATCTAAATGGTTGTCTAGGGCTATGAGACTACGTATACACCCATGATGGAGAATCTTATATAACATACATATATCATTATATCTAGATGTCATACATTTATGTCAATATGGCATAGAGTATCATTGCTTGAATATAAAAAAAAAAAATTGTGTTCTCACTAGTCTTCATCCTTGAATCATGACCTACTGTAGAGATAGCGGATCCTCAAATGTAATTGAAACATTAGGCAAGCCTTCTTGTCATTCATGAAGGATGCCCATAACATCCCTTATCATCTATAAAACCAATAAATGAATAATGTGTGAATCCAATGAGCATGTTAATCAAAATCTATGACTATAATATATATCTTACACATGAATAAATATGTAATTTTTTAGTTTCCAAACCTAAGTATAGGGTACATTAGTGCCAATTACAGCCTCTATAATAGATTTAAGGCCTGTTGAACTACCTAAAATATCACTAATCAACTATACAAGAAATAAATAAAAATTTCAATCAAATAAATTAGTCAATTAAGTAAACACATACTAGAAAATAAACTTAATATTATTTTACAAACACAAATAAACTATAATTAAAATTAAACTTATGTATCAATATAAATGGTAAAGTAGATAAATCTTGCATAATAGGCTGATATGTCTTGAGATAAGTTAATCAAGCACTATAACTAGTATAGTGTCTAGCATGTTACTATCATGAATTTTTTAAGCATCTACATGTGATGTATGCTCTAACATGCTAGTCTCCTGAGGTCCTAAAACAACTATAGAAGGAATACACTCGAGCATCCTAATGTCTTGAGGTTATGAAAGAACTATAGATGGAATATAATGAGAATTAATAGTGTTCTAAGATGTTGAAGCAATTGTATATGACATAAACTATTGGGTACTAGTATGTTGCACAAATGTAGGTCTAGTCTCCATAGATGTAGACTCTATATGTCGTACTTAAATAGGAGGTCCCATACACTTCCTCCCACATGATGTGCAATGATTCATAGGAATTGTAGCATGAGTAGAAGGAGGAGGGACACTATTACCAATACCAATACCACCAAAACCACTAGAACCACTACCACTACCACCAATACCACTACCACCAACACCACTAGCACTGATACCACTATTAAACATTTTACCACCTATATGTTGAGCAAAAGTATTTAATACATGCATACCATGGTCAATCATAACTTGTGTTAGACTTGTAACTGCCAAAAGGGTGTCCATCTATATAGTACAATGCAAAATTTTAAGGATAAAAACATGTGTTATCATCCTTCTATTTCTTAGAACTTAGTTAGGATGGTTTTGGTCTCACCTAGAACTAGGTCTATCAAATGAAGACCCACCTCCCCTACCTTGAGAGGTCTTCATGTCAAAATAATTTGAAATTTTTAGCAACACAAATTCATAATAGAGTTTTTTCAAAAATTATAATGGAACCTTATTATTGTTGTATGGAGGCTCATCACACACCATTCACCACATATCCCAAAAATTATCTTTTATCCCCTCATGAAAATACCATTCAATACTAATATTTTTTCAATTCATCGGTGGTGGTTGGTTGGTTTCAGTCTTAACAAATAAAGTGCACACATCTTCTTTTGTTATTATTTTTATTAACATCTCCATATGAAAATTTATTAGAATAAAATTATTTTAGGACCTCTTTTCGATGCAAAATTACATCAAATTATGAAGTTACATTTTCCACTTCATTAAAAATAGTCTCTTTGGCAAGGGAATTGCATGCACTATCAACTGAGGAGTGATGGAAAACATTGATGATTATTTGTAATTATTGATGTTTCACATTGCATTATTCATATAATTCAACTTATTCTTATGCAAAATCAAATTATTTAGGGTCTTGTTCTACATTTTCTTCACATAATGGGTCCATCATTCTATTATGTATCTAGAATTATAGAAATATAGGTTTTTTTAAGGCAATGGAAGATACTTTCATGTAAGTCTAATTTAAAAACCCTATGTGCATAAATACATATAAATATAAATAAAAAATTTAAATTTAAAAATTAACATACCTAAGATAGAAAACAAAATGTCAAATCTCATTGGTAGGAAGCAAACCTAAAGCACACATATGGACTATGAGAAAATGGAGAGAAGGTAAATGAAAAAATATATTTCAAACCTATATAAAAGCACCATATATTTTATAAAATAGAGAATTATTTGAAAAATAACAAAGGGTGTATGACCTTATAGATTTGCAAAGGGTGTACACCCTTTGCAAAGATCAAAGGGTGTACGCCCTTTAGGCTTAGGCATAACCCTAAGCCTCAAGTAAAAGAAAAAATTAAAGTTGAGGGATAACACCTTTTTTTCCCCTAATTTTATGTATCGAAGCTTTATTAAACAACACCCCCTTCCCTGCCCCCTTTTTAATTGCTCATATTTTTACATTCTAAGGTTTGATACTTGCATCTCTTACGAACATGTAAAATCTTTTGATATATGTTTAATTTCAAAAATATGTATAATTAAAAAAAAATTATACTTGCATACTTTTAGGAAAGGGTATTCACTATAGTGTATACATGTTATAACGCATACAAATTTTTACATGTTTAAAATGCATATGCATTCTAGGATTGGTGTTTACCAAGCCTAAAAAACATATCATGAACATGTTATTACAATAATGTGTATGTATTTTGGATTTTATTTAAAATTTCCATGGAATTATCCCCTAACTCTATGTACTTACCCATAAAATAAAGTTCATCTAGGAAGCCATACAATAGATAGCATTCGAAGAATTGAAATACAACTATGTTCTCCACTTGCTTTACTAGACCTTTAGTAGGCATTTGAGCTTAAGATAAAAGCCTTCAACTTTTCACTCTAATCCATTCTCACTCAACATGGTCACCTAGTTTATTACCATAGCGAAACATTTATGGAACTGGTAAAGAAACCACCCAACCTATGATCATGAGCTTTATTATATTATTCATGGATGCAAGTATTGGAAGAATTATATCTTGGTCAAGAAGACTGTGATCCACATAGATGACAATCCACTTTAATTATTACAAAATTGAAACAAGTTTTAGTAAGAGTGATATCATAAATAGAATTCTTATCTTCAACAGTTCTATCTAAACATCAAGCAGAAAAATGGAAACACCAATCTAGGCATATCTATTATCTGATCCATCCACTAGTTCAAGCTCTCATTTGTGTACTTGATGCATGTAGACATGAATTCAATGCATGGTTATAATTGTATATCTGATATGGAATTTTTAGATATCTATTAGAATTTGCTTAGTGGTAATTTAGTTATAGATTTCTACTTGTGGGATGGACTTCTATATCGCCTTGAGCACTTGTGCATCATGTATGAAGTAGAGAGGTCAAAAATAATATAATATTAGTAAGGTTTTAGGGAATTTTGGAATTTAAAATACACTTATAGTGTTCTAAAATTACTTTGTTTGACCACATCTCAAACTTGATGTATCCAAAAATATCAAGTCTTGTACATCATGCACAATTATGAACAAGTAAACCTGATGTGTCTTATGATTTTATTTATTGGTTAAGTGAGTGTATGTTTTACTTGCCTGTATTTGAAATTTCTCACCTTCATGATCTACTTTGGCAATCCTCATAAGTCATTTGAAGTGCAATATATATTCTGTTGATCCATTTTGGAAGTGGATAATTACCCTCTCATAATAGATTAATAGTTGGTTCATGAATTTTTATGAAATACTAATGTAGGTGATTTTTTTCAATTTTTAATACATCCTATAGTGTGTCTTGTGCAAGTTTGAGTAATTAAATCATTGGTGCATCACCTTTTTTGTACATGCTTTCATAAGTTATTGTTAAAATCTTTATCTCTTTTAATAGCAAGTGATAGTTTAGTTTAGTATAGGTGATAGATCAAAAAGGAATCTAGCCTTTTTCAAAGGTTTGATCCATTATTAGGATACCCATATCCTAGGATAAATCCCATGTTGGACTAAATTTGAGTAAGAGGACCTGAACAATCCCCTTTTCAGTTAGGGTTCAAATCTAGAACATCAACAATACCTAGCCAACCATGTAATATCCCTTGTATAGTTTAAGTGGTAACACCACACAATTTAATACAAAATATAGCTTCTACACCCACACCTCCAAGGATAATGTGATGAACACCAAGGTATTTGAAATAGATGAGAAAATAATATAACCTATGGAAGGTAAAATGTCAAAAATAAAAGGCCAACATCATGCTCAATGTGTATGAGACTATGAATTTGGGAAAAAAATTCATACAAAATGATGTCAACTATTTGTTCAATTAATGAACATGTAAAAAATGCACCCTATGATGAATAATTTAGGATTAGGAACAAGTAATATGGATGGAAGAAAAATTTTAATAGTAAATAATGTATTTAATACATTTAAGGCAATAGGTAATAAAAGACAAAAAAATATAGTAATGTGGCAAGATGAGTAATAAAGAAATCTATAGTGAGTAACCAAACATATAAAGCTTGAATTCTTAGTGAAACAAGTAAATCCTTGAACTTGAATAGAAAAACTCTGACAAATGTCATAAAAATAAGAACAAGGCTTGATGACCCTTTACTCATAGATTTTTGGGCATTTAGTGGTATACTCCTATGAAATGAAAAGGTATTAGTTTAAGTAAAAAGACATTTCACTAAAAATTTTTGGCACGAGAACACAAGGGTCTCATCTAATGTAAAATATGTTGTTAAAATAAGAAAAGGTTCAAAAAAACATGAGCCACATGTACAAAAATTCATGGACATGACCCAAATAGAATTTAAAAAATATATATTGAAAAATTTAATGGCCAATTATTAATCATCCAAAGGTCATTTGAGATGTTTAAGTCTTTCTATTTTAAAATCAACCAAACCCACACCACATATTATTGTAGGGTACATGTCAAATTTGCTATGCATTTTGATATTTTTCATCATATTTGTTTTATTTTACATAATGATGAGATTATGCAGGAATGTATGGTGGCTTCCCCACCTAAAACATCAAGAGAATTAATCTAAAGCCTTTTCTATCAAAGACCCAAGGGACATTTTTTTTTTTTGCCAAACAATGTTTAGATGAAACATGTAACAATTATGGTGGTTTGTCAAATTCGACTAGTTGTATACATAAATCAATTTCATATGAATTTGGAAAGCAACTAGTTGATTATAAAAAGTACAAATCTATAAAGTATGTGTTAAAAGATAGAAAAGAGTCATCAAGATGTGACTTGGTTATGACAAAAGTTTTTGTATCTAATTTTATATTTGAATTCAAGAATAATATTATCTACCACTATGAAATACATATACCCATAATCAAAATGGCTAGATAATCAATTCAAGCTATGCAAGGACAACTTTTCAGTTGGCATCATTATTTTGATTTAAGACTTTGTTGGGAACTACATAATACAACCATAAAATGAGGTTCAATCATAATATTATAATTCAATTCAAGTTGGAATTTTCATGCATATTATATTTAGACATGCACCTAATAGCACATATGACAATATAAATATTTTGAGGGAGTACCAATTTTATAAGAGAGATGATAGATCACATTCTCCAAAATTTGTCCAAGGTTATTTTGACATATTTTACAGGAATATAAATGCAAGGTAAATCATGTTTGATACACATTACATTTGGTCGAATAACTATGTAGGACAGTTTAATAATTATCAAATGTTTTACTAGTTAAGCAGAATGCATAAGAAGAATGGGGTTCAAAAAATTTAGTGTTGATTTGAGACTAGGCATGGCAAAGGGGAACATGATGGTCTAGGTGCATGTGTAAAAATAGACCTTAAAAAGAGCAGGGAAAGCACAAGGATGGTGTTAATTTGATTGATTGTGCAAGTATTATGACTTGGTGTAATGAATTTTTTGTCATGGATTAGATAAATATTCTCATGTGTGAATATTATTTTAGTTAATAGAGGAAAATTAAAAGGCAATGTATGAATATTTAAGTATAGTACCTAGATCAAGTGTTTTCCACTCCATTCAAATCTTAGATTCTAGTTCATGGAGTGTTTATAATATGGATATAACATGCTTTAATTCGGGCTATATGAAATTTAATTGAAATGAATGCAAGTCAAAATAATGCATTGAAGAATGGTATTGTAGACATATAACACATGTAGAAAGTATTCATTCACTCCAATAATTGATAGATCATGAAATGGCATCATCGATTGACTTTGACCACATCTTAGATCTTTTACAACTAGGTATAATTTATTTCTACTTTAAATGTAGCCTTAGTTCTATTAGTGATATCTTTATTTTTCCTATATGTGCTTAAAAATTGATTATACTTTAAATGCACTGCATGTTTTTACAATAATTTCACCTAAGGATAATGATGAGAGAATAGACTACTATTTATGTCATTGTGTAGAGTAAAAAAAAATTAACCACAAATGTCATGGATGAAAAAGACCTAGTTTATCCCACTGGATCCATAGTGGTTACAAGAACTTGGCTTCATAGCTACTATCATAAAAAATAGAACAAGTGTTATTTGAGGACTTAGAAACACATAAGGTGGTGCTTCATTATTCAAATATGGTTATTGATACCAATATTGGAATGATTAAATATCGTAGAAAGCCTAACAATAAACATTTATGGAAAGTTCATGAATTTGAGCATGAACTGATTCTTTAAACACTTAAAATAGAGTTTATCCCAATGTTACATTTGATTGAATTGGTAAGGTTAGTATGAAAAATTCATTTTGTATTTAAAATCAATATAGTTAACATATTCGATTTAGTGTATTTTAATTTTGAATTATTTTATCATTAAATGTTTATTTCCATTTTTTAATTTTTTACTAACAATTTTAATGTATGTTAGTGGTACCAAATTAGCTTCCACCCTCATGCGGTTGGTCCCATGAGTAGAGAATATTATCTTCTTGAAACAAAGAAAAGTGAAAAATAATGCATTCCTCTCTATGATCTAGTCATTACTCATCTAATTCAAAAAAAGACACTAGATAGACTTTGTGTATTCCTTTTGAGGTTATCTAACTCAAGTACTAGGTTTCACACTCTTCTCTAAGTTTGTTTCTTGTAAAAATACATAAAAACTAATTATACCCTTAAAACATCTATCTAGACATGTTTGCATAGACAGTTCAGTGATTGGGCTCACAAACCATAAGATATGCCCTCCACTAACAAGTTATTGGCCCTTTAAGAGAGATTTAACTGTGAGGGAAAAATCATTATTGTGTTTCACCCATGTTGAGTTAGAGGTAATCCTCTTGGGTTTGTTTATAAGACTCATCCATGTAAGTGTGGGAGCTAACAGTTCATCTCTATCCCTCATAGTTCTCTTATAGTGCATGATGAAAATTCATTCAGTTTGCACACTTAGGGATGAGGAAATTATCATAATTGATGCATCTGAACAACTATAAATTTTGCTCTTAGGGATTGACCAAGATTGGATAAGGGTCATTGTATCCTTTATATGTCCATCTAGACATGTTTGTGAACACAATTTATCGATTGGGATAACAATCCATAAGATATGCCCCCCACTAATAAGCTTTTGACCCTTTAAGATAAATTTAACTGCGAGATAAAACTCATTGCCATGTCTCTCCTATGTCGATTTAGAGATAATATTTTTGGGTTTCTTAGAGTACTCATTTATTCAATTTAAATAACTAATGATTCAAATTTATCCCTCATAGTTCTCCTATAATGCACAACATATTTTTTCTTAGTTTGCAAACTTAGGGACAAGGAGACTCTCTTAAGGCATGCATCTATTCAACTATAAATTTCTCTCATAAATCTTGATAGAAACCATACAAAGTCCATTTTAGCCTTAAAATATCCATATAAATGTGTTCATGAATATGGTTTAATGATTGGGCTAACGAGCTAGAAGATATGCCCCCCACTGATAAGCTTTTGGTCCTTTCAGAGAGATTTGACTAGGAGAGAAAAATCATTTCCATGTATTGTCCATGTTGAGTGAGAGAGAATCCCCTTGAGGTTACTTAGAGGACTTGTCCATGAAAGTGTGGGAGATGATGATTCATCTATACCCCTCATGGTTCTCCTACAATGTGTAGCAAAAATTTACTCAGTTTGCACACTCAGGGATGAGGAGAATATCTTAAGGGATGCATTTGGTCCATTGCAACTTTCACTCTTAGGTATTGACAAAGAAAAGAAAAGGGATTTTTTATACTTAAAATTCCCATTCAGACATGTTGACATATATGGTTCATCATTTGGGATAATGACCTAAAATATATGCCCCACTGACAAGCTTTTAACCCTTTAAAAGATATTTAGATGCAAGAGAAAACTCATTTTCATTTCTTACCCATGTCAAATGAGAGGTAATCCTCTTGGGTTTACTTAGAGGACTCATCCATGCAAGTTTTGGAGATGAAAATTTATCTCGAGCCCTTATAGTTCTCTTATAATGTATGATGGAAGTTTTCTCAGTTTGCACACTCGAGGATAAGGAGATTATCTTAAGGGATGCATTTGGTAAACTACAAATTTTTCCCTTAGGGATTGATAGAGCAAAAAAAGGGATATTTTATCCTTAAAACTCACATTCAGACATGTCTATGAATATGATTCAATGATTAGGATAACGAGCCAAAAGATATGCCCCTCACTAACAAGCTTTTGACCCTTTAAGAGAGATTTGGCTACAAGATAAAACTCATTGTTATGTCTCACCCATGTTAAGTGAGACAGAATCCTCCTAGGGTTGCTTATAGGACTCATCAGGGCAAGTGTGAGAACTAATGGTTTGTATCTATCCCTCACAGTTTTCCTAAAATGCATGACAAAATTTCACTCGGTTTTCACACTTAGGGATGAGGAGATTCTCTTAAGGGATGTGTCTAGTCAACTATAAATTTTACACTCAAGGCTTGATAAAGAATAGACAAGGACTATTATAGAATTAAAATGCCCATTTAGAGGTTTTTGTAAAGATGGTTGATTGATTGGGCTAATGATATAGAAGATATGCCCCTGATTGACAAGTTTTTGGCCCTCTAAGAGATATTTAGCTATGAAATAAAACTCATTACCATGTCTCACCCTTGTTGAGTGAGAGAGAATCCTATTGGGGTTGATTATAGAACTCATCCATGCAAGTGTGGGAGCTAATGATTTGTCTCTATCCCTCACATTACTCCTACAATGTGTGATGAAATTTTTCTCAATTTGAACACTCAAGGACAAGGAGATTATCTTAAGGGATGCATCCGATCAGCTATAACTTTCAACCTTGGGGATTGATGATGAATGAAAAAGGGATATTTTAACCTTAAAATTCCCATCTAAACATGTCTGCAAAGGTAGTTCATTGATTGGGCTAATGATCCATAATAAATGCCCCACACTTACAAGCTTTTGGACTTTTAAGAGATATTTAGCTTCGAGATAAAAATCATTGCCATGTCTCACCCTTGTTTAGTGAGAGAGAATCCTCCAAAGGTTACTTATAGGACTCATCCATGAAAGTATGAGAGCTAATGTTTCATCTCTAATCCTCATGGTTCTCTTGAAACTCATTACAAAAGTTCACTCAATTTTCACACTCAGGGATGAGGATATTCTCATAAGGGATGCATCCAATCAATTACTACTTTCACTCCTAGGGCTTAACAGAGATTGGATGAGGGTTATTATATCCTTAAAATACCCATCTAAATATTCATGAATATGATTCATCTATTGGGCTAATGAGCCAAAATGTATTCCCCCACTAACAAGTTTTTTGCCCTTTAAGATAGATTTAGCTATGAGAGGATACTTGTTGCCATGTCTCACCCATGTCAAGTGAGATAATACTCATTGTTCTCTTGAAACTCATTACATAAGTTCACTTAGTTTACACACTAAGGGACGAGGATATTCTCGTAAGGGATGCATCCAATCAATTACAACTTTCACTCCTACGGCTTAATAGAGATTAGATAAGGGTCATTATATCCTTAAAACACCCATATGAATGTTCATAAATATGATTCATCTATTGGGATAATGATCCAAAATGTATTCCCCCACCAATAAGTTTTTGGCCCTTTAAGAGAGATTTAGCTATGAGAGAAAAATTGTTGTCATGTCTCACCCATGTCAAGTGAGATAATCCACTTATATTTGATTAGATGAATCATATATTCAAGTGTGGGAGACAATATTTCATCACTATCCCTCATGATTCTATTACAACATGTGATGTAAGTTCACGTAGTTTGCACACTCAAGGACAAGGATATTCTCTTAAGGGATGTGTCTGGTCAACTACAACTTTTTATCTCGAGAGTTGATATAGACTAAACAAGGGCTATTATTACCTTAGAATACCCATCTAGATGTGTCCATGAAGATGGTTTGTTGATTTGGATAATGAGCCAAAATATATGCCCCTTATTGATAAGCTTTTGGCCCTTTATGAGAGATTTAGCTGTGAGAGAAAACTCACTACCATGTCCCACCCATGTTGAGTGAGAGAGAATCATCCAAGGGTTAATTAGAGGACTTGTTCATGTAAGTGTATAATCTATTTTTTTGTCTCTATCCTTCATGGTTATCCTACAATGCATGATGGATGTTTGTTCAGTTTGTACACTCAGGGATGAGGAGATTCTCCTAATGGATGCTTCTAGTCAACTGTAACTTTCACTCTTTGGGATTAATAGAGACTATATAAGAGAAATTTTAGCCTTGAAACTCCCATTTAGATGTGTCCATGAATATGGTTCATCAATTGGGATGAAAATCTAGAAGATATGCCCACCAATGATAAGTTTTTGGCCCTTTAAGAGAGATTTGTCTACAAGAGAAAACTCATTTCCATGTCTTGCTTGTGTCAAGTGGGAGAGAATACTCCTGAGGTTACTTAAAGGACTCATTTATTCAATTGTGGGAGATAATCATTTTTCTCTAACCCTCAAAATACTCCTACAATGTGTGACATAATTTTTATCAGTTTGCACACTCAAGGACAACGAGATTCTCTTAAAGGATACATTTAGTCAACTAAAACTTTCCCTCCTAGAACTTGATAGAGATTGGACAAGGTTTGTTGTAGCCTTAAAATTTCAATCTAGATGTGTCCATGGAAATAGTTATTTTATTAGACTAATGAGCTAAAAGATATGCCCCCTATTGATGAGCTTTTGAGCCTTTAAAAGAGATGTAGATACAATAGAAAACTTGTTTCCATGTCTCGCCTTTATCAAGAAAGAGATAATCCTCTTGGATTTTCTTAGGGTAATAATCCATTCAAGTGTGGGAGCTGACGGTTCATCTTTATACCTCATGGTTCTCCTGTACTGTGCAACAAAATTTCCCTCAATTTACACACTCAGGGACGAAGAGATTCTCTTAAGGTATGCACCTAATCAATTATAAATTTCACTCCCCATGCTTTAGGAAGACTAGACAAGAGATTTCATAGCCTTAAAATGCCCTTTTGGATGTGTTCACAAAGATAGTTCATGGATTAGCCTAATGATCCAGAAGATATGCCCCCACTGATAAGTTTTTGGCTCTTTAAGAGAGAATTGGTTGCATGCTAAAACTCATTGTTGTGTCTCTCCTCTATTGAGTGAGAGAGAATCCTCCTAGGGTTGCTTATAGGACTCATCTATGCAAGTGTAGGAGCTGATGGTTTATCTCTACCCTCACGGTTCTCCTTCAATGCATGATGGAAGTTTACTTAGTTTTCACACTTAATTATGAGGACATTCTATAAAGGGATGCATTTAGTCAACTAAAACTTTCAATCCTGGGCCTTGATAAAAACTAGATAAGGCATTGTTAGCCTTAAAACATCCATCTAGACATGTCTAAGAATATGGTTTGTCAATTTGGCTAATGATCCATGATATATTACCCCCACTAACAAGTTTTTAGCCCCTTAAAAGATATTTGGCTATGAGAGAAACCTCATTGCCATGTCTCACCCATGTCGAGTGAGAGAGAATTCTCTAGGGGTTGTTATAGGACTCATTCATGCAAGTGTGGGATATGACAGTTTGTCTCTAGCCCTCACAATTTTCCTCCACCATGTGATGGAATTTTGATTAATTTACACAATTAGGAACAAAGAGATTATTTTAAGGGATGCATCCATTTAACTATAACTTTTACTCTGAGGGTTTCATGGAGACCTAGAAAAGGCCATTCTAGTATTAAAATACCCATTCAAATGTGTCTTTGAAGATTATTCATTGATTTGGCTAATGAGCTAGAATACATGCTTCCCATTAACAAGTTTGTCGCCCTTTCAGAGAGATTTGGATGCAATAGAAAACTTGTTATCATATTTTGCCCATATCGAGTGAGAGATAATCCTCTTAGGGTTATTTAAAGGACTCTTTTATGTAAGTGTAGGAGCTGGAAATCCATCTCTACTCCTCATAGTTCTCTTGCAACATGTAATGGAAGTTTACTTAGTTTGCACACTCATAGACAAGGAGATTGTCTTAAGGGATGCATTTGGACACTGTAAATTTCACTCTAGGGTTTGATAGAGACCGCACAAGGGTTATTATAGACTTAAAATGCTCATCTTGACATGTTTATAAAGATGGTTTGTTGATTGGGACAAATAACCAAAATATATGCCCCTATTGATCAGTTTTTGGCCCTCTAAGAAATATTTAGATGTGAGAGAAAATTCATTACTGTGTCTTGCCCATGTCCTACATTTTATTAAAAGACTCATCTATGCAAGTATGGGAGCTAAAAGTTCATCTATAGCCCTCGTGGTTATCCTACACCACATGATGAAATTTTTCTCAATTTACACACTCAAGGATAAGGAGATTCTGTTAAGGGATGCATCTGATGAATTATATCTTTCACACCAAGGATTTGATAGAGATTAAATAATAACTATTCCAACCTTAAAAATACTATCTAGATGTGTCCACAAAGATACTTCATCAATTGGGATAATGATCCAGAATATATGCCTCCCACTGATAATTTTTTGTCCCTTTAAGAGAGATTTGGTTGTGAGAGAAAACTCATTATTGTGTCTCACCCATGTCAAGTGAGAGAGAATAATCCTAGGGTTACTTATAGTACTCATCCATGAAAGTATGGGAGCTAAAAGTTCATCCCTATCCCTTAAAGTTATCCTACACCATGCAACCAAAGTTTTATTAGTTTTCACACTCAAGCATGAGAATATTATCTTAAGGGATACATCTAATCAACTACAACTTTCAGTTCTAAGGTTTGACTGAGACTAAAAAAGGGTTGTTCTAGCCTTAAAACACTCATCTGGACATGTTTGCAAAGATGATTCATCTATTGGGATAACAATCTAGAATATATGCCCCACATTAACAAGATTTTGGCCCTTTAAGAGAGATTTGGTTGTGAGAGAAAAGTCATTTCCATGTCAAGTTAGATAAAATCCTCATTAAGCTACTTAGAGGACTCATACATGAAAGTGTAAGACCTAATGGTTCATCTCTATCCCTCATGGTTCTATTACATAATGTGACTAAAGTTGGCTCAATTTACACACTTAGGGACAAGGAGATTATCTTAAGGGATGAATCTAATCAACTGCAAATTTCAACCCCAAAGCTTGATGGAGATTGGATAAGGGTCATTCTATCCTTAAAATGCACATCTAGACATTTTTATGAAGATGTTTCATCGATTGGGATAATGAGCTAGAAGATATGCACCCACTAAAAATCTTTTGGCCCTTTAAGAGAGATTTAGCTATGAGAGAAAACGTATTTCCATGTCTCACCCATAATGAGTTAGAGATAACCCTTCTAGGGTTGCTTATAGGACTCATTCGTTCAACTATGGGAGCTAACAACTTGTCTCTATCACTCATGGTTCTCCTACATCATGTGACTGAAGTTGGCTCAATTTATACACTTAGGGACAAGGAAAATTTCTTAAAGGGTGTATCTGATCAACTATAACTTTCGATCCTAGGGCTTAACTAAGAGCAGACAATAGCCATTATAGCCTTCAAATTCCCATCCAAACATGTTTGTGTAGATGATTCATCAATTAGGATAATGAGACATAAGATATGGCCCCCATTGACCAACTTTTGGTTCATTTTGATAAATTTTATTGCAAGAGAAAACTCATTATCATGTATTTCACATGTTAATTTATAGATAATCCTCTTGAATTTGCTTATAGGACTAATCCATGCAATTTTGGAAGTTCAAGGCTCATCTCTATCCCTCACAATTCTCTTGAAATGCATAACAGAATTTAGATTAGTTTGCACACTCGAGGATGAGAATAATCTCTTAAGCGATGCATTCAGTCAACTACAAATTTTACTCCTAGGCTTGACCAAAACTATAAAATAGTTGTTCTAACCTTAAAACATCCATTTGAATGAGTCCACATAGATATTTAATTTATTGGAATAACAAGACACAATATATGCCTCCTACTAACCAAATTTTGGTCTGTTCTTAGAGATTTAGTTATGAGAGAAAACTCTTTTCCATGTCTTGCCCGTGTTGAGCTATAGAAAATCATCCTAGAGTTGTTTAGAAGACTCATCCATGTAATTATGGGAGCTAATGTCTCATCTCTAGCCTTCACAATTCTCTTTTAATTCATGACATAAGTTGGCTTAGTTTGCATACTTACGAACAAAGAGATTATCTTAAGGGATGCATCCGATCAACTGTAACTTTTACTTCTAGGGCTTGACCGAGACTAGACATTATCTTAAAAGATATTTTGATGTAAGATAAAACTCATTTTCATTTCTTACCCATGTCGAGTGAGATTTAATCCTCTTGGGTTTACTTAGAGGACTCATCCATGCAATTTTTAGAGATGACAATTTATCTCTAGCCCTTATAGTTCTCTTATAATGTACGATGGGAGTTTTCTCAACTTGCACACTCAAGGATAAGGAGATCATCTTAAGGGATGAATTTGGTAAACTATAAATTTTTCCCTTAGGGATTGATAGAGACCAAAAAAGTGATATTTTATCCTTAAAACTCCCATTCAAATGTGTCTATGAAGATGATTCATGGATTCGGATAACAAGCCAAAAGATATGCCCCTCACTAACAAGCTTTTGACCCTTTAAGAGAGATTTGACTACAAAATAAAACTCATTTTTATGTCTCACCCATGTTAAGTGAGAGAGAATCCTCCTAGGGTTGCTTATATGAATCATTAGTGCAAGTGTGAGAGCTAATTGTTTGTATCTATCCCTCACAGTTCTCCTACAATGCATGACAAAAGTTCATTCAGTTTGGACACTCAGGGATGAGGAGATTCTCTTAAGGGATGCTTCTAGTCAACTACAAATTTTACTCTTGAGGCTTGATAGAGACCATACAAGGACAACTATATAATTAAAATTCCCATTTGGAGGTGTTTATAAAGATGGTTCATCGATTGGGCTAACGATCTAGAAGATATGCCCCTGATTGACAAGTTTTTGGCCCTTTAAGAGATATTTAGCTGTGAGATAAAACTCGTTACCATATCTCACCCATGTTGAGTGAGAGATAATCCTCTTGGGGTTGGTTATATAAATCATCCATGCATGTGTGGGAGATAATGATTTGTCTCTATCCCTCATAGTTCTCCTACAATGTGTGATGAAAGTTTTCTCAATTTTTACACTCAAGGACAAGGAGAATATCTTAAGGGATGCATCTAATCAACTGTAAATTTCACTTTTGGGGCTTGATGAAGAATGAAAAATGGATATTTTAAAGTTAAAATTTCCATCTAAACATGTCTACAAAGGTATTTCATTGATTGGGCTAATGATCCATAATAAATGCCCCACACTTACAAGCTTTTGGAATTTTAAGAAAGATTTGGCTTCAAAATAAAAATCATTTCCAGGTCTCACCCTTGTTTAGTGAGAGAGAATCCTCCAAAGGTTACTTATAGGACTCATCCATGCAAGTGTGAGAGATAATGTTTCATCTCTAATCCTCATGGTTCTCTTGAAACTCCTTACAAAAGTTCACTCAGTTTGCATGCTTAGGGATGATGATATTCTCATAAGGGATGCATCTAATCAATTACTACTTTCACTCTTAGGGCTTAACAAAGATTAGATGAGGGTTATTATATCATTAAAATACCCATCTCAATGTTCATGAATATGGTTCATATATTGGACTAATGAGCCAAAATGTATTCCCCCACTAATAAGTTTTTCACCCTTTAAGAGAGATTTAGCTATGAAATAAAACTTGTTTCCATGTCTCACCCATGTCAATTGAGATAATCCTCCTACATTTGATTAGATGAATAATTTATTCAAGTGTGGGAGCCAAAATTTCATCTCTATCCCTCATGATTCTATTACAACATGTGATGAAAGTTCACTTAGTTTGCACACTCAAGGATAAGGAGATTCTCTTAAGGGATGTGTTTGGTCAACTATAACTTTTGATCTTGAGGATTGATAGAGACTAAAAAAGGGATATTATTAACTTATTTTACCCATCTAGATGTGTCCATGAAGATGGTTTGTTTATTGGGATAATGAGACAAAATATATGCCCCCTACTAATAAGCTTTTTGCCCTTTATGAGAGATTTAGCTATGAAAAAAAACTCACTACCATGTCCCACCCATGTTGAGTGAGAGAGAATCATCCTAGGGTTCATTAGAGGACTTGTTCATGTAAGTGTATAATCTGATGTTTTGTCTCTATCCTTCATGGTTCTCCTACAATGTATGATGGAGGTTTGTTCAGTTTGTACACTCAGGGATGAGGAGATTCTCCTAATGGATGCATCTAGTCAACTGTAAATTTCACTCTATGGGATTGATAGAGACTATATAAGAGGAATTTTAGCCTTGAAACTCCCATCTAGATGTGTCCATGAAAATGGTTCATCAATTGGGCTAACAAGCTAGAAGATATGCCCCCCAATGACAAGTTTTTGGCCCTTTAAGAGAAATTTATCTACAAGAGAAAACTCATTTCCATGTCTCACTTATGTCAAGTGGGAGAGAATACTCCTGAGGTTACTTAAAGGACTCATTTATTAAAGTGTGGGAGCTAATGTTTTGTCTCTAACCCTTACAATTCTCATGCAATGTGTGACATAATTTTTATCTATTTGCACACTCAAGGACAACGAGATTCTCTTGAAGGATACATTCGGTCAACTAAAACTTTCCCTCCTAAAACTTAATAAAGATTAGACAAGGTTTTTTGTAGCATTAAAATGTCAATCTAGATGTGTCCATGGAAATAGTTCTTTGATTGGAATATTGAGATCCATTTATGAGCTTTTGGGCCTTTAAGAGAGATTTGGATACAAGAGAAAACTTGTTTCCATGTCTCACCTTTATCGAGAAACAGATAATCCTCTTGGATTTTCTTAGTATAATCATCCATTCAAGTGTGGGAGCTGATGGTTCATCTTTATACCTCATGGTTCTCCTGTACCATTTGATAAAATTTCCCTCAATTTACATAGTCAAGGATGAAGAGATTCTCTTAAGGGATGTACCTAGTTAATTGTAACTTTCACTCCCAGGGCTTGATGAAGACTAGACAAGGGATTTTATAGACTTAAAATTCCCTTTTGGATGTTCACAAAGATAGTTCATCGATTAGCCTAATGAGCCAAAATATATGCCCCCACTAATAAGTTTTTGGATCTTTAAGAGAGAATTGGTTGCATGCTAAAACTCATTGTTGTGTCTTTCCTATGTTGAGTGAGAGAGAATCATCCTAGGGTTGCTTATAGGACTCATCTATGCAAATGTAGGAGCTGATGGTTTGTGTCTACCCTCATGGTTCTCCTTCAATGAATGATGGAAGTTTACTTATTTTGCACACTCAAGTATGAGGACATTCTATAAAGGGATACATTTAGTCAATTACAACTTTCAATCTTGGGCCTTGACAAAAACCAGATAAGGCCTTTTTAGCCTAAAAACATCCATCCAGACATGTATAAGAATATGGTTTGTCAATTTAGCTAATGATCCATAAGATATTTCCCCCACTAACAAATTTTTGGACCCTTAAAAGAGATTTGGCTATGAGAGAAACCTTATTGGCATGTCTCACCCATGTCAAGTGAGAGATAATGCTCTAGGGGTTGCTTAGAGGATTGATTTGTGCAAGTATGGGAGATGACAGTTTATCTCTATCCCTCACAATTTTCCTCCACCATGTGATGGAATTTTGAGTAATTTACACACGTAGGGACAAAGAAATTATTTTAAGGGATGCATCCATTTAATTGCAACTTTTACTCTCGAGGCTTGATGGAGACCTAGAAAAGGCCATTCTAGTCTGAAAATATCAATTGAAATGTGTCTATGAAGATGATTCATTAATTTTGCTAATGAGCCAAAATATATGCTTCTCATTAACAAGTTTGTTACCTTAAAAGAGAGATTTGGATGCAATAGAAAACTTGCTATCATATTTTTCCCATATCAAGTGAGAGATAATCCTCCTAGGGTTGTTTAAAGGACTCTTTTATGTAAGTGTAGGAGCTGATAGTTCATCTCTACTCCTCATAGTTCTCTTGAAACATGTAATGGAAGTTTACTTAGCTTGCACACTCAGAGACAAGGAGATTATCTTAAGGGATACATCTAGCCAACTTTAATTTTCACTCCTAGGGTTTGATGGAGAACGTACAAGGGTTATTATAGACTTAAAATGATCATCTTGACATGTTTACGAAGATGGTTTGTTGACTGGGATAAAAAACTAGAAGATATACCCCCTATTGATCAGTTTTTATCCCTTCAAGATAGATTTGGATGCTAGATAAAATTCATTACCATGTCTTGCCAGTGTCCTCCTAGATTTTCTTAGAAGACTCATCTATGCAAGTATGGGAGGTAAAAGTTCATCTATAGCCCTCATGGTTCTCCTACACCACATGATGAATTTTTTTATCAGTGTACACACTCAAGGATGAGGAGATTATCTTAAGGGATGCATCTAATCAATTGTAACTTTCACACCTATATTTTGATAGAGATTGGACAACAACTATTCTATCATTAACAATACTATCTAGATGTGTCCATAAAGATGATTCATCGATTGGGATAATGATCCAGAATATATGCCTCCCACTGACAATTTTTTGTCCTTTTAACAGAGATTCGGCTATGAGAGAAAACACATTGTTGTGTCTCATCCATGTCGAGTGAGAGAAAATACTCCTAGGGTTGCTTAGAGTACTCATCCATGAAAGTATAGGGGCTAACAATTCATCCCTATCCCTTAAAGTTATCCTACACCATGCAACCAAAGTTTTATTAGTTTGTACACTCAAGGATGAGAAAATTATCTTAAGGGATGCATCCAATCAACTGTAACTTTCATTTTTAAGACTTGATTGAGACTAAATAAAGGTTTTTCTAGCCTTAAAACAACCATCTGGACATGTTTGCAAAGATGATTCATCTATTGGGATAACAATCTAGAATACATGCCCCTCATTAACAAGATTTTGGCCCTTCAAGAGAGATATGTTTGTGAAATAAAACTCATTTCCATGTTAAGTTAGAGAAAATCCTCCTGATGTTGCTTAGAGGACTCATACATGCAAGTGTAGGACATGATGGTTCATCTCTATCCCTCGTGGTTCTTTTACACAATGTGACTAAAGTTGGCTTAATTTTCACACTCAGGGACAATGATATTCTCTTAAGGGATGCATCTAATTAACTTTAACTTTCACTTCCAAGGCTTGATAGAGACTTGATAAGGGTCATTCTAGCCTTAAAATGCACATCTAGACATTTTCATGAAGATGGTTCATCGATTGGGATAATGAGCTAGAAGATATGCACCCACTAAAAATCTGTTGGCCCTTTAAGAGAGATTTAGATATGAAAGAAAACTTATTTCCATGTCTCACCCATATTGAGTTAGAGAGAATCCTTCTAGGGTTACTTATAGGACTCATTCGTACAACTATGGGAGCTGACAACTTGTCTCTATCACTCATGGTTCTCCTGCATCATGTGACTAAAGTTGGCTCAATTTATATAATTAGGTACAAGGAGAATTTCTTAAAGGGTGCATCTGATCAACTATAATTTTCAATCCTAGGGCTTGACTGAGAGTGGATAACAACCATTCTATCCTTAAAATTCCCATCCAAACATGTATTTGTAGATGATTCATCAATTAGGATAATGAGACATAATGTATGCCCCCCATTTATCAACTTTTGGTTCATTTTGATAAATTTTGTTGCAAGAAAAAATTCATTATCATGTATTTCACATGTTAATTTATAGATAATCCTCTTGAATTTGCTTATAAGAATCATCCATGAAATTTTAGGAGATGAAGGCTCATCTCTAGCCCTTATAGTTCTCTTGTGATGCACGACATAAGTTAGATTAGTATGTACACTCAGGGATGAGAAGAATCTCTTAAGCGATGCATTCAGTCAACTGTAACTTTTACTCCTAGGCTTGAACAAAACTATAAAATAGTTGTTCTAGCCTTAAAAAATCCATCTAAATGTGTCCACATAAATAATTAATTGATTGGGATAATAAGACTCAATGTATGCCTCCCACTAACCAAATTTTGGTCTATTATGAGAGATTTGGTTGCAAGAGAAAACTCTTTGCCATGTCTTGCCCATGTTGAGTTACATAAAATCCTCCTAAAGTTTCTTAGAAGACTCATCCATGTAATTATGAGAGTTAATGGCTCATCTATAGCCTTCAAGGTTCTCTTTTAATTCAAGACATAAGTTGTCTTAGTTTGCATACTTACGAACAAAGAGATTATCTTAAGGGATGCATCCAGTCAACTGTAACCAGATAATGGTCATTTTAACCTTAAAATGCCCATCCAAATGTGTCTATGTAGACAATTTATTGATTGGGCTAACAATACATAATATATTCCCCCCACTGACCAAAGTTTAGTCTATTATGAGAGATTTGGTTTTGAGAAAAAACTCCTTACCATGTCTCACCCGTGTTGAGTTATAAAAATCCTCTTGGGGTTGATTAGAGGATGCATCCATGTAAGTGTTAGAGCTGATTTATTGACTTCATCCCTCATAGTTATCTTGTAACACTTGATGTAATTTGGCTTAGTTTACTCACATAGGGTTGAGGAGAATCTCTTAAGGGTTGCATCTAGTCGATTACAAATTTCACTCTTGGGGCTCGATCAAGACCATACAATGGTCATTCTAGCCTTAAAACTCCCATATATATGTGTCTTCATATATGATATGTCAATTGGACTAATGTGACACAAGATATGCCCCCACTGACCAAATTTCATTCCATTATGAGAGATTTGATTGTGAGAGAAAACTCCTTGCTGTGTCTCACCCATGTCAAGTTATAGATAATCCTCCTATGGTTGATTAGAAGACTCATCCATGCAAGTTATACACATTGAGCATGATGTTGGACTTTAATTTTTGACATTTTACCTTCTATAGGTTTTATTATTTTCTCATCTATTTCAAATACCTTGGTTTTCATTGCATTATCCTTGGAGGTGTGGATGTAGGAGCTATATTTAGTATTAAATTGTGTGGTGTTACCACTTCAACTATACAAGGGATATTACATGGTTGGGTAGGTATTTTTGATGTTCTAGATTTATACCCTAACTGAGAAGGTGTTTGTTTAGGTCCTCTTACTCAAATCTAGTCCAACATGGGACTGATCCTAGGATGCAGGTATCCTAATAATTGATCAAACCTCAAAAAAAGTCTAGATTCCTTTTGGATCTATCACCTATACTAAACTAAACTAGCACTTGCTTAGAAAAGAGATAGATATTTTAACAATAACTTATGAAATCATGTAAAAAAGGTGATGCACCAATGATTTAATTACTCAAACTTGCACAAGACACACTATAAGATGTATTCAAGATTGAAAAAAATCACCCACATCATTATTTAATAAAAATGCATGAAGCAACTATTAATCTATTATGAGAGGGTAGTTATCCACTTCCAAAATGGATCAACAGAATATATATTACACTTAGAATGACCAGTGAGGATTGCCAAAGCAGATCATGAAGGTGAGAAATTTAAAATAGAGGCAAGTAAAAAATACACTCACTTAACCAATAAATAAACTCATAAGACACACTTTAATTCATTTGCAAAAAGAGGAATTCAGTCTCTATTATATCAAATAGGTGTTGTAGTACAAATCTTGATAGAGTTTAGTCATACCGAAAGAGGGATACATTTCAAGGCTTGGAAGCCTATATTTATAGAAAAGGGAAAGAGAGAGAGATATGAATTGGAAAATGTTGAACCACTTTCGATGGATTAGCACGAATTCGAGGATGTCGAGTCATGATCTTATCAAGAAAGAAGGTCCTATAAAATAATTGAATGCTTCATTGATCTTTATCCATCCACTAGGTGTCCTTATTAGAACACCATGTCATTATCAATTGAAAAATAACAAAGCATATCCTTATTGGAAGAGAATCAATTGAAAAATAATAAAGGGTGTATGCCCTTTAGGCTCAATCATAAGCCTGAGCCTCAAAAAGATTTAAAAATGGGCATATGCCCTTTGTAATTTTTTTTATAAAGTTGGGGGATGTCGGCTTTTTTCCCCTAATTTTGTGTATCAAAGCTTTATTAAACAACCCCCCTCCTCCCCGCCCCCAAATTTTAATTTCTCATATTTTTACCTAAGGTTTGATACTTGCATCTCTTAGAAACATGTAAATGCTTTTGATATATGTGTAATTTCAAAGATATGTATAATTAAAAAACATTTATACTTGAATACTTTTAGGAAAGGGTATTCACTATAGTGTGTACATGCTATAACGTGTACAAAATTTTACATGTTTAAAATGCATACGCATTCTAGGATTGGTGTTTACCAAGCCTAGAAAACATATCATGAACATGTTATTACAATAACATGTATGTATTTTGGATTTTATTTAAAATTTCCATGGAATTATCCCCTAACTCTATGCACTTACCCCTAAAATAAATTTCATCTAGGAAGCCACACAATAGATAGAATTCGAAGAATTAAAATGCAAACCATGTTTCACACTTGCTTTACTAGACCTTTAGTAGGCATTTGAGCTTAAGATAAATGCCTTCAGCTTTTCACTCAAAATCATTCTCACTCAACATGGTCACCTAGTTTATTACCATAGTGAAACATTTACTGAACCAATAAGGAAACTACCCAACCTATGATCGTGATCTTTATTATATTATTCATGCATGTAAGCATTGGAAGAATTATATATTGGGAAAGAAGACTATGATCCACATAGATGACAAGACACTTTAATTATTATAGACTCATAACAAGTTTTAGTAAGAGCGACATCATAAATGGAATTCTTATCTTCAATAGTTCCATCTAAACATCAAGAAGAAAAAGGGAAGCACCAATCTAGTCATATCTATTATCTGATCCATCCACTAGTTCAAGCTCTCATTTTTTTACTTGATGCATGTAGACATGAATTAAATGCATGGTCATAATTGTATATTTGATATGGATTTTTTAGATATCTATCAAAATTTGCTTAGTGGTAATTTAGTTCTAGATTTCTACTTGTAGGATGGACTTCTATATCGCCTTGAGCACTCATGCATTATGCATGAGGTAGAGAGGTAAAAAAAAATGTGGGAATCTCATATTATCAAGGTTGTAGGGCATTTTGGAGTTAAAAATACACTTGCAGTGTTGTAAAAGTACTTTGTTTGACCACATCTCAGCCCTGATGTATCCAAACATATCAAGTCTTGTACACCATGCATAATAGCCAAGTCGATCAACAATAAGCAAGGTTTTTACACACCTCTACCAGTTCCAACAAGACCATGGGAATCCATTTCCATGGGTTTTCTCTCAGGATACACTACTACCAATCATAGTACAATGATTTTGTTTATGTAGTAGTTGATAGATTATCAAAGATGGTAATTATCATACCCTTTAAGAAAGTAATATTAGCTCTATAAATAACTCAAATATAATTTTAAATGTTTGGATCCACTTTGAAATACCATAAACTATCTTATATGATAAAGATACAAGATTTTTAAACCATTTCTAGAAAGCGCTTTGGTCTATGCTAGACATAAAGTTGAACAAATCCACTACCTTTCATCCATAGACTAATGGACAGATAAAAGTGGTAAATAGGAAAATAGTCCACCTTTTGAGAGTGTAAAAGTCTAAGAAACAACACACTCGGGATGAAATCCTAGCTTTTTTATCGCACATAACCCTTTTTAGGTCTATTTGGGGTTTTAACATTTGGTGCTCATCAACTTAGCTTTTCCTATTCTTCCATCAACAAGAACAACTCCTTTAGCTCAAAAAGAATTTGAAAATTTTGTTCAATTCATTAATCACATTCAAAATCAAGTACAAACCATTATACAACATGGAAATCCAAAATACGAGCCATGCCATGACAAGCATCATACACTACACACACCTTCTAGGTTGGTGATCGAGTCTGGGTACACTAACAAATGGAAAGACTAATAGGATCTTACCATATAGGTTTCATCTGCTCTGGTATGGGCCTTATACCATCACCAAATAATTAGGAAAGAATGATTTTGAGCTAAATTTTCCATCTTACCTTAATTTGCATCTAATCTTCAATGTAAAACTCTTACACCACTACTTTCCAGCCCTTTTGGATGCTTCAAATATTGTAAAGGCTCTTCAGTATGCAAGGATCAATCCAAATTTAAACATCCCAGTAGAATTGAGTTAAGTCCTTGACATTTAGGTTGAATAGACACCTCAATAATAGATCCCTCTCTTCTAGATCATCCAAGCATGTCAAATGTGTTCCCAAGGAAAATGGTTTACAAAAGTGCAAGTTGCCAATTTTTTTCCACATCTTCTTTTGCAGCTGCATGCAATTGGGACCATTGATGATATTGAATGAGGGTGATTCATCCAAGAGGATCTAGGTCACTATATCTTACTAAATATTATCATTGTTTCATATCCAACATTGTGCTAACATCAACAACACGGGTAGTAAGTTCTGCACCTACATGCCAATTTGTTAGTTCCAATTCCACTTTGACATTACTATACATTGTTTTGTAGTAGCATTATTATAGCACTTAGCTTCTTAGTAATTATATTCAATGATGTCATCATGCTCTCCAATTATGAAGTAGTTGTTTCCACTTATTGTAACGGTTCAACCAATGCTTCACCTCCTTCATTGTATAGTAATGTACAATTCCATTATTTGTAAAGAGGAAAGACATAAACAATAATAAAGCTAGGAAGTACATAGACACCAAACATTTATTTTCTCAGTTATTGTACATAACTCAACATAATACAACTTTTCTATTATAGATTTACATTGGTTGTCATCTCTTTCTTGATTTCATTATTCTTTGAACACATTGCACTTTTATATTCTCTGTCAGTCATAAATTTACTTTCATTCATAACCCTCTTAGATCCTTTTAAGTAGGCTATCCAATGGGTCTCCTCCTGGACCCCGAATCATGGGTTGTGACCATGGAGTTATGTTTATCGCCCAATCGGCTATGTTTAAAGATTGATAACTTAGTTCAGTCAAGGGGAGGGAATATTTTTTGCTCTACCATACATGTTGTTTATATTCGTCTATAATCCTAAATTATGTATCATCATCATCGTAAGTTGTGTCGAGAATAGGTTAATCAAGCAAAACACAAAATAAAAAATAGAAAGTAAATTATTTTCAACGAGAATACATCTATGATTGAAGCTTTACCCATTTTAATGATAAATAACATTTTTAATATTTGATCTTTCAAAAAGCCTTATATGAGAAAAAGAAAAAAAAAGACAGAAACAAACAAGTGCTCCTGTTGTTATTATTATTTGCTTTAATATTTCACTACCTAAGTTTAACAAATGAGTGTTGAGGGTCAACCAAATAGGCCTATAAAAACGGGCATAACCATTTGCATGCATCATTAGATTCTAGATCAATATTATGATATATGTCACTTCGGTAACTCGTTAAAACAAAAAAACGAAAAACGAAAAACGAAAATCGAATCCTCACAGATCGACCAACTGCACAACTTTCACCTCAGAGTCATACTTCTCAACCATTGTGAGTGAAATGGTAGTGAGTAGGGGAAAGTACACAAACAAATTATATATATTTCAACAATAATCATACCAAACAATGCTATTAACTTAATCTGCAAGAGATAATTGCGCTTTTTACATTGGATACGTTCAAATAGACATGGTCAGATCCAGCTTGATGTCATTTCCTGGCTCAAAGGCACCATTCTGATTTCTTGCAAATGTTTTCAGCTGCTTCTTACTAATGATATGAAATAGATCATTCTCAATCATCTCATCACATTCGTTTCCATTCTCTTGCCAAACTGCTGCTTTTCCACTTTCTTGACTCACTCTTTGAATCAATTGTAGTTCACAAGGGGCCCTCCACATTAATGGCTGCTCCATCTCAGTCTGTTCACCTTTTGTATTTGATAATAATAAGCCAACAACGTTGTTAAGCTCGTTCCCCTGTCAGAGGAAAACAATAGATTGAAGCATCATCAGAAAGCTTGTATTATTTTTATATATAACACAAAGAGCCTAAGACAACAAATTTATAAACTTCCTCCTTCTGACCTGCATTGATTGATATATATGTGTGTATGTGTGTATATATATATATGGTGAATATATAACCACCTTTGAATTGAAATATACAGAGCAGATTCTGAGCCTCACCTTCCACATTAATGTCTGGCATGTACAGTCTGAAGTGGAAACCTTAGTTGTAGAAGATTCAGCTTCCACGGCTATATGATCTGAAAACATGAAAAGCATTATCTTCTTGTGAAAGTGTATATTCTATAAATTCATTTGTCCCATTTTGTGCATAATGCTTGAGTAGAACAATATTAAACTGGTTGAGAACCGAACCATTTATGAAGTTTTCATCTTGTACGTAATCTCCACAGCTTCTGCTCATACTTGAGCGTTGTGAAGAAATTTCTTCCGGACTTGTGGAATTTGTTTCAGCTTCTTCAGTTCTTAATCTATAATGTAGGGTCGATCGGAAACCCAAAAAAGGTACAGATTGTGAATTTTTGAAACTTGAACAATAAGATTTCATAATTTTAAACGCTAATGTTCCAAATAAATCCTAATATAATATGGGAGATTCAGATTCTGCTACTTTTTATATAAAAAGATGTAGAGCTTGATTGAAAATTAAATCATTAAAGACAAGTTTAATGATAGCAAATGTGATTTTTGGGAATCTGTTTATTTGGATCGATGTGTTTTGAATCACCACCTATGATTTATTATCAGAATAAAACATATTTACCTTTTCAGTAAATGTTGAGAAGAAACCATGTCTATAGAATAGTACTCTGGAGAGCTCAGAATATGCTGCTGTGGAAGGCGTTTGGGTTCAGATTCTGCGGTAAATTAACACCCAGAAAATATTTTAGTGATTGTTGTAAGAATTCATAGATAAAGCATCAACAGTGGTAATCCATGTACCACACTAGCCTCCATTTTAGCAGAGATTAATATTATTTAATTACCACAGCTTTCCTTGTCCTTGGTAGACCGGTACATCTGGATCAAATTGGACAAAACCCAATTAAACTTAGGGTTCCTATAATTCATAAAATTGCACCTCCAACCTCCACAAATTAGAACAGAAATAAAATTACACAACAGACAGAAAAGGTTATTAATAACCTGAAGGTGGCTTTTAACATGGGAGATTGTAAGTCCTTTCACATTCATTAGCTCAAGAACCAGCTTTGGAGTGGCCTCTGCAAAATATTGAATCATAAATTAGAAAAATCTGATCTAACAAGGCACTCATGATTCTGATAACTTAAACCCCAAAAGTAAAAATTACAATAAATCAACAAATATGAGAAGACATACTATCTCGCCCCCCAAGATGCTGGACTGCATTCACAAAGCAGTGATGGAGATGTGGAGACCAACGAAGGCGAGGAAACTTTGAGCGGGTGTATTGTCTTACCAACCCTCTTCTTTCACAGCTGCCCATATTTTTCTTTTCCTGTTTTATTGATTGGTTTCCGCCTGAAACTGAAAATTTCAGTCTTGACAGATTACTTCTATTATTTCTACCCTCAATTTGAGAATCTAGAAGAGTATGGAAGGAATTAGGAATAAGAAAAGAGAGAATTTATAAGTATTTGAGAACAGCAAAAGCCTACACAGTAGGAAAGGTATTTCATCTACTCCTCTTCCTTGTGGAATAACATTATACCTAACTTTTGACCTTCATATCCATCCATGTCAGGTGCCTCAAATGGTGGCACTGCATTCACATCTTTATTTTGGGGGCCAAAAGTCCAAACTGGTTCAGAACGAGGTACACAACAATCTAGACATGGAATCTAGAATTTTATTTTTTTCTTAGGTAGGTGATGAATCAGTCAACTGTAGATAAAACTCCCCAAGCAAATGACAATCATTCCATATAAATAAAAGTGGCATTTCACGATAAGTCTCCTCTTTTAGATCAGGTAGGGGATTGCAATCGGTGGTAAGCTTTTTCTCTTTGGAGCTTTTAGGGTTTGGGTATTTTATAGATGTGAAATATATATAGCGCTGTAGACACGGTAGCCATGATAATTAAATAATTGAGAGTTGTTGGAATGTATAATGTCCAGAATGGCAGCATAAAGCATAGAAAATGATAGGGGTAGGAAGTTGCAGTGGTTAATGATGGTAATATATCACACCTAAATGGTAAGTAGGTTAAAATGTCATACAGACAAGTGAGTGAACAATCACTGACATAAAACTTCCAATTATAATTGTGAGACTTTCAATTTTAGGTTTGACAATATGCACACAACTTTGAATTTAATATTAATTCTTTCTATGTCAAATCACACATTCTGACTATGAATACTACCAAAATTTTAACAGGTATTAATGACACGTGACTTAAAATAAAATGACTTATGGCGAGCAGCACTACAGGACTTTAAATGGAATTCTTTGCAAGGTAAAATATAAATATAATAAATTACTAAAATTTTCGTAGGGACTTCACGGTACACTTGATTCCAAAGAAATGATTTAACTCAATCAAATTTATTAATTGGTGTTTGTCATGTGTAAGTAATATGTATTATGCACGTTTTACTCATTCATTATTGGATTAATTAATTTTTAACTTTTATTTTGAAGTTATTTTTATTGTGTATTTTTATGATTTGTATTGGTTAGTTTTATATATATATAGAATAGAGGAACCACTCTAAATAGATATATTAAAGATTTGTCATTTTATTTAGATAGGTTTAGGCCCAACAACTTAGCTATTAATAAATGGGCCAACTTTCTTTCTTATTTAAGAAGTTTGTCCTTGATCTTGAGTATATATAGATCTGCGCTCGATCTCCTTCCTTCACATAGCCCCTTATGAGTGAGCTATCACCATGTGTGTGTGTGTGTGTGTGTGTGTGTGTGTGTGTGTGTGTGTGTGTGTGTGTGTGTGTGTGTGATTGGGTGGATGAGAGGGGTGGGGGCGGGCGTTCAAGGGTGTGGAATGGGGGGCCGAGGCGAGGGGGGAGCATATATAAGGAATGGAATGGCCTAAATAATACAAGCTCGTTTATTCCAATTACTCGTGAATGAAGGAGGTAATGATTAACTTCATTCATGAGGAATTCGATTAACAATAAATATAGAACTAACTTGTTGCCAACTCATCGATGTTGGATCTCTTGTTACCTATGCCTTATCCATATATGGGGAGGAGGTAATGATTCACTAGAGCAGACTCTATTCATGAGGAATGTCAAGTAGAACTAATCTCTCGTTACCCATGCCCTATCCATATAAGGGTGTAATGATTTACTAGATATATTAGACCCCACTCGTGAGGACGAGATTAGCATGTCGAACCCTATCCGTATATAGGGAATATCTCATTGATTATATAAGTAATAGGAGCAGCAATCGTGATGATTGATTGTGATATGATGACTCTAGAGGTGGGATAAGAGTTTCATTGTATCTGTAGACTTGAGTGAGATTGATGGGTTCCCTTGATATGGAATGGGGATCTATATCTAGATCTATGACCTGTCCATTGAGAATTCCATTCCAAATATAGATTGGATACTATGCCCTTGGCCTTGTAAGCACTCTCAATTGATGAGCTCCCAGACATAGATAAGATAGGGGTTGGGGTTGAAGATCCCTATATAGATTCATTTGGGTCTCCTTCAATAAAAAAGGACTAATAGTGGGCTAGGATATATAGATTTAGGACTCAGGACCCTATATATAGGGAGCGGAGGGTGGCTAGACTATCTAGTCAACACCAATTTATAGTTTTTTGGGCTCCATATAGAGATTAGATATATGGTGCCCCTATCTATATATGGGGGAACCCTACCCTCCCCTCGTTATATAGATGGCCCTTCATGCTGATGAATATTATTTATTCTACGTATGAATTTTTTGAACAAACATTATTTTTGGAATATTTTTTTGTAGTATTAAAAGATAAGGAAATTCTCTATATTGCATAAGCAATTTAATCTGATATGATCAATCGAATTGCCTCAGTGAATATGAATTATAATAGTATACCTTAACGAGGACTTGATTATAGAAAATCACTTATTGGTAGAATCACTCGTATTAAAGCTATATTTTACATAGATGTAAACCTCCAATTATGTATACAAAATACTTTAAGTAGCAATAAAAATGTTTGGATAAATAAGAGCATTTCTTTGAAGTAATGGATCATGTTTTAATGGAACTCTACTTTTCTTCCACTTCTATTTTGAGATCATCTTAAAATTTCGATCTTATATCTATAGATTAAATTTTAAATCTAAAGATTAATATTGTTTAGACATTAAAAAATATTTTTAAAATTTCTATTAAAAAAAATGTTCTATATTAAAAAATTTGGAAAAGATTTTTCATAATGACAAATATATTTACTTGAAATGTATTTTCTAAGCAAAAGACTGATTGAACTCTAAGATTAAATCCTGAAAAAAGGACATCTAACTTGTATACTCATTTGGATAAAAAATTTCTCTATATCACTTGGGAACACTTAATTCGATCATGCTTTGACTTGAAAATTAGTTATATTGGAGATTATCATAAAAAAATAATGTTTTAACATTGTAGTATATATTTTAATACAAAGAAACATAAAGCTATTGAATAAATCTACTTAACCTTATAAGATGATGGAAATAGTTTCTTTTAATTAATTAATTAATGTGGAACTTTTTATTCGACTTGAATTATTTTTTTTTGAAAATAGATGTTATTTAGTTTAAAAATCTTGAGTGAGTATCTTAAAATTCTATGTCCTCCTCATCACATTATCAATACCAAAATATATAAATATGATCTAAGCTAAAATAAATTAAAATCGTGTTAAAAGAAATAAGTTATGTCAAAGGAAATAACAATGCAAGGCATCCATCAATCATTTAAGTTTTTTTTTTTTTTTTTTTAAAATGAAAATAATTTCTTAAAACATCATAAAGTTCGAAGGAAATAACAATGCAAGGCATCCATCAATCATTTAAGTTTTTTTTTTTTTTTTTTTAAATGAAAATAATTTCTTAAAACATCATAAAGTTCGAAGAACTTTACAAAAATGAAAGTTTATATATTAAATAATTTTATACATTAATTTTGATATTTTATATTTTCTAAAGATAATATTTTATAAAATATATTTAATGTTTCATATTTTTAAAAAGATTGAATTATCATTTTTTTTAAATGATGTTACTAATTATAAATATAAACATACGTACAATAGAATATTCATAAAACCACTCTATTCTATTTCTATTTATATTTATAAAATCATCTCTAAACTAATTATAGATAAATTAAAATCTTTTCTCCAAAAAATAAATAAAATTATTTATTAAATTTATATTTCACATTGTTGATGAAAACGTATAAAATGAAGTGGATGACAATGTAAAATTACTTATTTTAAATTTTAGAAAATAATTGAATAAAATCTATTATAAAAAGAGATAAAAAAATTGTAAATAAAAAATATAAAAAATGATATAATGTTTATTTTTATATAAATTATTATTTTTATATATATAATCAAATCTTTAATTTAATATTAAGGATAGAGGTTTCAAATTTCACATAGATTTAGTAACTAATCTTTTTTTTTTTTTTTTTGGGTCTCTTTTTGTATGATCATTTTTCCACCGAAAGTAATTGTAAAATATGACACTTTCATTTTTTTTGGTTTGACAATATACACAACTTTGAATTTAATATTAATTCTTTCAATCCCTAAATCACACATTCCGTCTACAAATACTTCCAAATATAAAGAATTTTGGAAAAGGGATTTTTTTAAAGTCTGGCAATTCAAATAGCACGTGACTTAAATAAATAAATAAGTGATGGCGAACAGCACCACAGGATTAAACAATTCAGCCCCCTTCTCATATTTTGGATATTTTCGTTTCATTTGTTTGTTTTTTGTTTTTTTTTAATTTCGAATTATATATGTGATGATGGTTAAAAAAATATAAATATAAAAAGTAATTTACTTGATTAGTTCGCTAAATTTAACATTTATGATTGAAATTCTTAAGGTTTTGTTTTCGTGTGTATGGTTATTAATATGTTAGAGGTTTTTTTATCATACATTTAAAAAAATTATATTTTTTTATTTAAAAATAATAATTTTCTTAAAACTTAGAATTAAATTTCTGTTTAAATATTATTTTATAAAATAATTTTTTAGAACTTGTAGATATGTTAGATATTAAAAAAGAAAGAAAAAGGAAAATGTGAATAAGATTTGATTTGATTGTTTATTGATTGTTGGTTGTTATATGTAAGTAACGTGTATTGTGTACATCTCACCAATTCCATTTTTACAGATGAAATAATTTTTTCATTGTTTTAAGTTTGAAATCATTCGTATTATGCCTTGTTACAATATTTCCTGTTTGATCAATGTGGATAATCATTTATTTGTAAAACTTTATACTACATCGATATAAAATTCTCATTATATGTATAAAAAGATAATTAAATAAGCAAAATAATTATTTTGAAGTAACAGAAAATATTTTAATGAAGCCCTATCCTCCTTCCACTTCTATTTCTAACACATCAAACTAAATTTTCTACTATATTAATATTAAATCTATAAATTAACACTATTTAAATCTTTAAAAAGATTTTAAAATCTAAAAAAAAATATATGTCAAGGCTAGACATTATTTCAGGTTGGTCACCATAAATCATTTTATTTTTTAAGGTGGGATTTCAACCTCGTAAAAAATATTTATGAGAAAATAGAATGACAACCATCATGAATTATATTCTTGTTTATCTCATTCTTCATAATGGAATATAAGGATCTTTAGAATAAATAAGAAAAGATGAAACATTCATTTTTAGATATTATATAAATCTCTCGTCTCCTTAAATTTAAAAAATAAATATTTAATTATTAAAATATGTGTTTTAAATAAGATATTTTTAAATTTCATATTTATCTTGAGAAAATATTGAGAAATTTTATATTTAATTATTAAAAATCAAAACTAGATCTACCATCTTATTAACTAAATGAATATTCTGTAAAAGAAGTAAATAAAGTTCAAAATAAATGTTGCAAAATATTTTAAATGAACCATGGATAATAATAATATGGGTTGAAATATTGATTCCGTATATTTTTTAAAACCATATTAATCACTTTCATTATAAAACTTTTGAAGCTTCAAATTTTTATTTTTATTGTTTATTTTCTAATATATATGATAGGTTCTTATAGCCTTCATCTTTTAAATATTATAAATTTTTTTTTATTCTACTACGATTGGGTTAACCCGGTCTTGGCTTGTATTTAATTGAATTTTTTTTTAATTGATTGAAAAAAAATCAAATTATATATAAAAATCAATAATATATTTAAGTTATTTACATAAATAAGTGAGTGGAAAAAGTTATGCTCAAAAAGTTACATCAATTAGGGTCAAGAGATTATGTTAACATTTTAATAAATTTTGAATAATTTTTCAACCAAAAAGATGATAAAACAAAAGAGTTAAATCATATATCACATATCACATTAAGCAATAGGATCGACAATAAAGGATGGAGGAGGAGGAGGCAGGGGACTATCGGGCTTATCATCCTAACCTCCCCAACTCCCAATAAGTTGGAGAGTCTACAAAATTAGGTAGAGATCCCAATCGTGTTCTTTTTTAATTTATATTTATCTTTAAAATTGTCCAACCTAGTATGATAAATAGAAGGGCCAAGTGAGGGAGCTTTCCTTGTGATGGTATAGACCACCCAGAGCATATAACACCCCCTGCTCAATCATCCTCACTAGCACCATCATTGCCTTCATCCCAACTTCTACCACTGACACCTATATGGCCATGAAGTTGAGGACCTAGAAATGGAAAATATTATTGAGGGGAATCACTATGTTGCCTACTACATGACCAATTCCTCCCTAGCGACCCATGCCTATAGTCTCATGGGGGTGACTAGCGGTGGGGCAAGTTTGGAGAAACTCTACTAACTGCATAAGGGGTGTTACCCCAATAATCAAGAAAGGTCTGGAGGTGGGTAAGCTCTAAATGCACTTTCTTAGTTTGAACTTGAATTTAAAGCATAACATTAGATAACACATTAATCTATTAGTAGTGAAAAAAACCATCCAACAAAGCTTGGTTAAAAGTAGCATCATTTTTGTTCTTCCATTATTTAAAGATAATTTAAGCTTGAAATATATGCCAAGTTTATTAAAATTTCATAGGAATCATGGTTGAGTCACCTAAAAGTACCACCTTCCAGATAACCACTATAAGACATAAGGGTTGTAAGAGCATGTGAATCCATTGTCAAGTAGTCTGGAAAAGTTTGGAAAACCAAAATATATGCTTTAAGTATTCTAAATGTTTGCATAAGTAAACAAGGTGAAATATACAGAGGTGCATGAAGAGAGAACCAATAGGGAGAGCTTCATGGAAAATACACCACAAGAAGTGTGTTTGTTTTGGCTCAATTATAGCCATCCACACATGATGAAACCTTCTATTCTAAAAAAAATCAATTGAATTAACTTTAAATTTAGAATTGAGAATTCCAACTTGAAGAGATTATGGAGAGAGGACTTAATAACCTAATCAGGGGTTATATCAGTGGAGGGTGGTCTCAACATGCCATTTCTTATTGATCCACCATCTAAGCACAGTTTTCCAATCAATTATGTGGACAAGGATATCTAGTATGGCATTCTGAGCTTTTGTGATGGACTCTTGATCATCGGCTTATAACTAAAATTTGTGATGTAAAATATGCCAAGGCACCCAATTTTTTTTTTTGATTGTAAAAGAGGTCAAATATTACTTTGATTTTGTTGTTGAAGAGCTAAAGATTTTAAATGTAGGGCACAAGAGTAAAAGGGGCCTCATAATAAGTAATAACTATAAACCATCATATAGGCTAAGAATTAAGAGATAATTTAGACTGAAACCCATCTATATCCCAAACCAAATGCCTTTTGAGAAGCTCTCAAGCCTTCTAGATACTCTTCACCATAAAAGTTCCAACAATGGTGGCAAGGACTTCAGTTAAAAATATAATTTGAAGATTTAATCCCTTCCAGGATCTTTTTCCCATGGGGATGCCCTAAGTGGTACATTCTTAAGAAGATTTTTTCAGTTCTCATTACTATCCAAAGCATATATGATCCATTTAACACAAAAATCGTGGCCTTGGATATAAATATCTAAAATAATAATCCCTCCTAGAGATTTTATCCTACATCAAGTATCCAAATCTACTTTATGGAACCCTTGAATACCTTAAGTGTTCACCCATAAAATATCCCTTATTATTTTTCTAATTTAGCATAGGTAGTAATGTAGGATCATCCCCAGGTTAGTGCAACCTTGCATCAACCAAAAATAGAGTGCAATGTGTTTTCTTTGATTTTTGAGTTATGGCCTTATTTGTGTGAGCTTGTTTACCTCTTAGAGTGATGTTGTAAAATTATTCCTTTATCGTAGAAAGGACGGAGACCTTTTAATTGTTTCTATCAATTTGTGGGCACTGTTAGGTCAAAGAAACAAAAATGGTTCTTCAACTGTTGTATGAATTGGAAGATGAGTTTTTTTGAGTTCATAGCATATCATACTTACAACATCTATACCACATTTTAGACCATTTGGAGTTACCACAAAAATAGTACCGACTATTACACTTGGCAAGAGGTTTCTCTACTTGCGGTAATATTTCATTAATAATTTAACAATGATATTTTTTTGGATCAAAAAACCTGACATTTAAAACCTATGTACAATATTTTAAATCATTTGGAGTCTCCATAGAGGCATACCCCCTAATTTTGTCATAACACTTAACAAATGGTTCTTGACCTTAAAGAATATATTAAGTAATAATTAAGATACCAAATTTTTAGTGGTGGTATAAATGATATCCTATAATATTTTTTATAAATTTTGGCTAAATTGGATAAGTGGTCAAAAATTTATGATAGTTTTGAAACTGTTGTCTAGCTATAAAAAGAACATGTTTAATATGTAAATGATTCATTACCTTACAAATTATCTTCAATAATATTTAGGTTACCAATTTTTTACAAATGAAAAAAAAATTATCCTATAATTTGTGTTCTAAATTTTATATCAATTGGATTAGTGGATACAAAGTAATGCCAATTTTTTTAATTGTCACTTAGCCATAAAATGCATCTATATAGCCTAATGGTTCATTACCTTGTGGATGAGTTATGGTAATAATTAGGTTACCAAATTTAGTGGGTTGATATAAAATGTAGTTATATTGAATTTTTATACCATTTGTATGAACTTAGTTAAATGTGTTGAAGTTTTAGTAACTATTTTTCAACATGGAAATGTCAATCTATGTAGTCTGTGGCACTTGGTAAGATTGTTATTTACGTACGGTAATGTGTGTTAAGAGTTAGATGGTAAAATTTGGAGGGGTAATGTAAATTTTAGTCTAAATTTTTTGGTTCAAATTTCATATCAATTATATTAATAATGTTACATTTATGGTTGTTTTTCTAGCTATCATTCAACCTAAAATATCACATGACAGCTTCTAATAGTTATTGACAGTTGGGTGTTGATCTTAAAAATTAAAGGCCTTTTGAATCTTATACATTATGCAGAGGTTAGGTAAATTTAATATACACTCTATAAATATTATAACTTAAGATTAATATGGGATTGATATAAAGAGAGCTTTTGGGAGAGAGTTATGAATGAGTTGTGAAGGAGTAGAACTCTCTAAGAGCAAAATAATGAATTATATTAGTTCAGGAGGAAATGTATGAGAATATATAACTCTTTCATGTGATATAATTATATTATATAAGCATGTGTGAATGTGTGATTGTGTTTGAGAGTGATATTTTTTCATTGTAATGTTTTTAATTTATTGATAAAATAAAAATTTATTATGTGTGTCAAGTCTAAGTAAGTGTTGAAAGTGTGAACATAAGTGAATGTTTAGCACTAGAAACATAAAGATAAAATTAGATTTAATTGGTTAACCTAATTTGTGCTTACACCAAGTGGTATCGAAACAAAGTTTTTTCCTTGTGGGTTTACTCTATGACACTCATGCATGAGTTTGTTGTAGGTTGTGAAAGATAAGTCTACTAAGTGCATTGCAAGTTGTGAAAGAGAAGATTTCTTAAGTTTATTGTAGGTGTGAGAGAAATCCTACAAGCTTATAGGGAGTTTGGCGGGATTTATTTTGAGTTTGTTATTAGTTTTGAAAGAGAATATTGCTAATTTTGGTGAGATATGGCACACAAGAAAAGAGCACTAAAGGTAGAAGACTTGATAGAGATGTTGAATAAATTCCAAACAAGATTAGATATGATGGAGATGAATGTACACAAAGTGGTTTAGTTGAATCTAAAAGTGAAGATAATGAGGAGGATATAATGTTGGGATTAATGTCCCTAAAGGCTAGACTTGATGCTTTATAAAGAGTTCAAGCAAGTGGAAGAAAGGATTCTAGTAGAAAAAAAGACTAGTAAAGGTCATGGTGAAGGAAAGATGTAAGTCTACTTGTGATATTAATTTGTTATGAGATAAATAAATCCTTGATAATCTCATGAAGTGGATATTAAAGCTATAAATTTATTTTAAATATGACAATCTTTCAGACCCCATGAGGGTAAAGACTGCATGTAATAAACTATGTGGAAGTAAAACAGTGTAATGGAATGATCTCCAAGTGAGGATACAAAGGAAGTGTAAGAAGGTATGTAAATAGGGTAAGTTCATGGATTTGGGGGACAAAAATAGGTCTTAAGTGGACATGTTTTTCTTAAAAAATAATAAACCTCAACTTTTACAAATTATTTGAGACACACTCAAAATTTGAAGATGTTATAAGAAAATAATTTGTATCATTTTGAGTCTAGTTTCTAAATTACTAAAAAAATATATATGGTCAAATATAAGTAGGTCAAACATCAGAAATTAGAATAAGTATTACTATTTTTTACAAAAATTATAGTAGATATTTTTTCATGCACCCCATCATTTTTTATTATAGTTTACATTTTTTAAAACCCTTTGGTAGAAAGTTAGATAAGATCATCTAGTTTGTAACCTATAATTTTTTTAAATTTTATAATGATTTTTTTTTTACTAATTTCACAAATCAATAGAGCCTAAAGTATGATCAGTAATGCATAGCCAATCATGCACCCTTTCCCCTCACCCCCCCCCCCCCCCCCCCCCCCTCGCTCCCGCCCCACCCCCCATAAAACTACTTCAAAAAATGTAGAGAATTAGTTTTTTTTAATGTGTATAGAATTGGATCTATTTTATAATCATATAATTTTTTTCCAGTTTGAATCAACAAAATGAAAGATACATAAACAAAGATAAACATGTATAGTTACAACATATATCACTATGAAAATACATACTTAGAAATAAATATAGATAAAAACCTTGTGAGTGTGTGTGTGTGTGTGTGTGTGTACACACACACACACACACACACACATATGTATGTATTTATGTATGTATGTACACACACACACACACACACACACACACACACACACACACACACACACACATGTATGTGTGTGTGTGTGTAGAAAGAGGAGAGTGTGCTCGATGTTGTAATCATATTTTCAGGAAATGTTTTGATAAAATTCAATGTTTAGTATGGTGAAAGTTGCATTTTGTTATTTTAGTTAAAAACATGCATTCAATTGTGTTTGTAGGTCCATGCCTTAGGCTTGGGAACCTAAGACATTCCTAAGCCTTGAGGCATGTGTTTGAAATTTCAAACATAAGAACCACGTATATATAATAACTATGTACATGGAATAGTTTACTATTACATTAACATGCTTTTGGCCATCTTATTGATTTTATTATAGTCTATTTTTCATTGTCAAAGTTCATGAATGACCTTAGTCAATGTTAGTTGTAACATTAAATTTTTGTACAAAAAAAATGTAAACCCAATTTTGATTATAATCTTGATGTCATTTTCCTAGCTAAATAGATTTTTTACTACAAAATGTGACTTTAGATTCAATTAGCCCCAATGTCATCACATATTAAGCCAATTAGTCAATTAGGGTAATAAGTGATGTGATTTGGGTTGAATTGAGCCCTGTGAACATAATTTTTACTCAAAAGGATTTTAATTGGGGCTAAATAATTTGGATTATTGTTTATGGTCCAATCACAAAGGCAAATGGGGCCAATTTTAGCTCATTGAACCTATTTATTACTACATAATGTGTTTTTTGAAACAACTAGCCCCAATATCATCACAGATCGAGCCAATTAGTCAATTGGGATAATCAGTGATGTAAATTGTGCCAAATTGAGCCCTGTGAACTTAATTCTTATTCTAAGAGATGTTAATTATAGTCTATGTTGATTGGTTTAGGGTTCAAGGTATAAGGTTTATGGTTTCAGGATTAGGGTTTAAAGTATAATTTTTAGGGTTTAGGGTCCAATGCAAAGGAAATTGAGGATAATTTGAGCTCATTAAATCTATTTATGACTATAGAGTGTGATTTTGGGATAAATTAACCCTAATTTCATCATAGATTGATTTAATTAGTTAATTGGGGCAATCAGTGATATAATTTTACCCAAATTGAGCCCTATGAGCCTAATTCTTACTCTAAAAGATAATTATTAGGGCTAAATAGATTGGTTTAAGGCTTAGGGGTTAGGGCTTAGGGTATATAGTTTAAGTTTTAGGGTATATGGTCCAATAATGAATGTAATTTAGGTCAATTTCAGCTCGTTAAACTTATTTGTAACTACAAAATATGGCTTTTGGCTCAATTAGCTCCAATGCCATCATAGATTGAGCTAATTAGTCAATTGGGGCAATTACTAATGTCATGTGGGCCTAATTGAGCCCTGTGAATCTAATTATTACTACAAAGGATGTTAACTAGGGATAAATTGATTTGTTTAGGGATTAGGGTTTATAATTTAGGGTTTAAGGTCTAATCATGAATGCAATTAGGACCAATTTGATATTGTTGAACCTATTTGTGATTATAGAATATGATTTTTGACTCAATTTGTCTTGATGTCATCACAAATTGATCCAATTAATCCATTGGGGTAAACAATGATGCAATTTGGGCCAAATCGATTCTTATAAACCCATCTTGAAGGAAATTAGGCATAATTTGAGCTCCTTAAACCTATTTATGATTACATAATATAATTTTGGGCTCAATTAGCCAAAATTCATCATAGATTAAATTAATTGATTAATTAGGGCAATCAGTGATGTGATTTGGGCCAAATTGAGCCATGTGAACCTAATTCTTACTCTAAATAATGTTTATTGGGGTTAAATCGATTGGTTCAAGATTTATAGTTTAGGGCTTAGGGTAGATCATTTATGGTATAGGGTCCAATTGTGAAGGTAATTGGGGTCATTTAAGCTCATTGAACCTATTTGTGACTATAGAATGTGTGTGTGTGTGTGTGTGTGTGTGTGTGTGTGTGTGTGTGTGTGTGTGTGTGTGTGTGTGTGTGTGTGTGTGTGTGTGTGTGTGTGTGTGTGTGTGTGTGTAAATAGGAGAGTATGCTCGATGTTGTAATCATATTTTTAGGAATTTTTTTGATAAAATCTAGTGTTTAGTATGGCGGAAGTTGCATTTTGTTATTTTAGTCAAAAACATGCATTTGATTGTGTTTGTAGGTCCATGCCTTAGGCTTGGGAATCCAAGCCATTCCCAAGCCTTGAGGCATGTGTTTGAAATGTCAAACATAATAACCACATATATATAATAACTACATATATGAAGAAATTGCATACATGGAATAGTTTACTATTACATTAACATGCTTTTGGCCATCTTATTGATTTTATTACAGTTTATTTTTCATTGTCAAAGTTCATGAATGACCTTAGTCAATGTTAGTTGTAACATTGAATTTTTATACAACAAAAAAATGTAAACCTAATTTTTATTATAATCTTGATGTCATTTTCTTAGCTAAATATATTTATGACCACAAAATTGTCAGGGGATCTAAAGCTCTACCAATTAGAGCACAATTGATTACTTTCTTATATGCAATTAAACATGGAACTATACCAGAATGATAAAGTAGATAGAAACTTGAGACAGCAAAGAATTTGAGAGACAATACACACTCTTGTATTAAATACTACTAGAAGAAAATACAATAAGGAAGATGCCACTTCTTCCTCCACCTCAAAGGCTTGCCACACCTCAAGACCTTCTTCCCTCTCTCTCTTGCTCAACACAACAACTCTAAAGCCTAAGTTGCTATCCCTCCTTGAATGCTTCAGCTGATCTCCTTGACCTTGCTAGCTTCAATGCTATTACTTCCTTCTTAGATACAATTACAATACATGCCTTATGGGTCTATAAATAAGATCCCATGCTTACAAAAATAGAACTCAAGTTACAATAATTAGACACGCAGCTCGTGACTATAATTAGTCGCTTGTCATGCAAACACTTGCTTCGCTTAACTGACTGTTCATCAACAGCAATTCCAAAAATACACAGGCGACTGACGTCTGTCCCTACTGGTCTGGTGCTGTCGACGTCGATCGACTCCCTACCGTCGCCAGTCTCTTTCTCCACTGCATCTGACCGACGTCGGTCATACTACCAACGTCGGTGGCTCTGGTTCTTCAGCATCCTTTCTCTTGTTTTGCAAATAGTTGAAGCTTTTAGCTCCACACCTTAACAATCTCCCACTTGGATATAAATAGCTGCAACTTGTACCTATACTTGTACACCATCTATTTTGTTCCTTAGGCTCTGTATCCCTCTTCAATGTCACTCTTGAAGACCAACCACCACGCAAACCTGTGATGTAAAACCTGTCTCTTATGCCACAAGAATTTTGTTGCTCCCAAATTCTCCATGACATACTTCTGAACCAACTCTACCCTTAGCTCAGAAAACTCCCTGTTTATGAAACCCTGCAACAAGTAACACAATACAGTAACAGGATAATGTAGCTAATATTATCCAACTTGGTAAAGATAAAATACAATGGTCAAACCTCCATTGTTCTGTAGCATAAACAAGACCATATACCATAGCCTTCTGTCTCATGTGTCCATCCACTCTCTTCTCTAAAATAGGAATCCATCCCTCTGTCCAGTGCTTCCTTCCAGCTGACAACACTACCAACAAATACATGTTTGGTTCTCCAAGGACTCACACTCCTCATCCATGCCAAGCTCCCACTGTTTCTGGATTCTACCTGCATTGCTTCTTCCATCTTCCTAGTTCATGACTATCAGTAAGCAATATAAAGAAGGTGAACAACGAATATGAGGTTCACATACCTTTCCTGACCTCCACATGGGTGTTTGAGACTAATTGATTCACCCAACATCCGTTCTAGTGACCGATATAGGCCATCTCCCAGTCTGCTCCCGACCGATGTCGGTTCCCTGCACTGACCCTGACTATCGACATCGTTTCCCTGGCTGACGCCGATGTCCCTCTTGCCGACGTCGGTCCTTATGACCGACGTCGAACTTCTCCTGTCCGACCTACTGACCCTGTTGGTCTGCACATGACCGATGTCAGAATCTGGATGACTGACGTCGGTGCCAAGCTACCGACATCAGTGTCTGTGTGTTCCTGTAAGTGATGAAATCTTCATCCGTGAGCTCTTCTTGGATCAAACCTCTGTCCATGCTGCCCTGCTCAGATTTATTCAGCCCCTGTGACTGATCTCTGTCCTTCATCTCCTCCATAAACAGCAAGGCTTCTTTGTTCCTGTCAAAAGCATCAAATTTCTTCTTTCTACAATGAACTGTATTTATGCTTTCCAAATTTGAACACATACCTTTTGAACCAAGAACTTCCATTCCCTTCCTATTCTTGTGACCAAGCCTATTAGGCCACACCTTCAAATCTACACCAGAAGTAGAATCAGTAATACAAGTAGACAGATAAAGAGTATCTACTTTCTTACCTCTTGCTAGAACAAGTGCTCCCTTGGTAACCTTCCAAGAATCCGCTGTGAGGGTTATTGTGCATCCCTCATCTCCCAACCTTCCTACAGAAATCAGACTCTACTTCAGAATTAGAACATGCATGACCTCTTTCAACACCCACGTGTTGTCAATCTGCAATCTCAGCTACACTTTCCCTTTGCCAACTATCTGACAAGGCGTACCATCCCCTAAATAAAGAACTCCAAAGTCTCCCTGTTCATACTCGTAAAACAAATCTCTGTTTGGGGATGCATGAAAAGATGAACCAAAATCTAAAATCCATGATCCTACCTGACTATCTGAAGAAAGTATGAGAGCATCCTGCATCACAATATTTGCATCCTTTGCTTCTTCCATACCTGCATGTTGATTCTCTTTATCTCTCAACCAACACTCCTTTGTATGTCCTTTCTTTCCACAAAACCAGCAGGTAATACCTTTGGACTCAGATCTCCTTCCTGACCTTGATTTCCCTTGCTCAACCTTTTCCCTTTGCCATCCCCTGCTTTCTGCACTTAGAGCATTCCCTGATGATTCACCTGTGCTTCTCCTGCGTATTTCCTCATTCAAGATCACACTCACAACATCATCAACTTTTAAGATTTTAGAAGCAGATGCAGAATTACTTACTGCCCTAACCATACCGTCCCAACTTTTAGGCAAAGAACATAAAATCAAGAGAGCCTTTACCTCATCATCAAAAACAATATTGACTGAAGCTAGTTGGTTTACCAAACCATGGAAATCACTGAGATGAGTATGTACCGATCCACCTTCCTGCATTTGCAAAGCAAATAGCTGCTTCATAAGATATACCTTATTAGAAGCCGAGGGCTTTTCGTATAAATTCACCAAGGACTTTATCAACTCTTCCGTTGTCTTACACTGTGATAAGTTAGAAATCACAGACGATGCAAGGCTCAACCTTATGGAACCAAGAGCCTTCTGATCAAGAACGTTCCATTCTTCATCCTTCATATCTATGGGCTTGCATGCAACCCCACCCAATGGTAAGTACAAATCCTTCTGATACAAATAGTCCTCAATCTGCATCCTCCAATGTTGATAATTCTTGCTGTTAAACTTCTCCATTCGTAGCCTACTTTCTTCTGCCATTGCTGAACTCCCACTCAATCAGAAAACCCTGTGAATGACCTGTAATCAAAAAACAATACCCTGCTTCCTGCAAACCGTAGCTCTGATACCACTTGTCAGGGGATCTATAGCTCTACCAATTAGAGCACAATTGATTACTTTCTTATATGCAATTAAACACGGAATTATACCAGAATGATAAAGTAGATAGAAACTTGAGACAACAAAGAATTTGAGAGACAATACACACTCTTATATTAAATACTACTAGAAGAAAATACAATAAGGAAGATGCCACTTCTTCCTCCACCTCAAAGGCTTGCCACACCTCAAGACCTTCTTCCCTCTCTCTCTTGCTCAACACAACAACTCTAAAGCCTGAGTTGCTATCCCTCCTTGAATGCTTCAGCTGATCTCCTTGACCTTGCTAGCTTCAATGCTATTACTTCCTTCTTAGATACAATTACAATACATGCCTTATGGGTCTATAAATAAGATCCCATGCTTACAAAAATAGAACTCAAGTTACAATAATTAGACACGCAGCTCGTGACTATAATTAGTCGCTTGTCATGCAAACACTTGCTTTGCTTAACTGACTGTTCGTCAACAGCAGTTTCGAAAATACACAGGCGACCGACGTCGACTGACTCCCTGCCGTCGCTGGTCTCTTTCTCCACTGCATCTGACCGACGTCGATCATACTATCGATGCCAGTGGCTCTGGTTCTTCAGCATCCTTTCTCTTGTGTCTGCAAATATTTGAAGCTTTTAGCTCCACACCTTAACAAAAATGTGACTTTAGATTCAGTTAGCCCCAATGTCATCACAGATTGAGCCAATTAGTCAATTGGGGAAATAAGCGATGAAATTTGGGTTGAATTGAGCCCTATAAACATAATTTTTACTCAAAAGGATTTTAATTGGTGCTAAATAAATTGTATTGTGGTTTATGGTCCAATCACAAAGGTAATTAGGGCCAATTTTAGCTCATTGAACCTATTTATTACTACATAATGTGTTTTTGAGAATAATTAGCCCCAATGTCATCATAAATTGAGCCAATTAGTCAATTGGGCCAATCAGTGATGTAAATCATGCCAAATTAAGCCCTTTGAACTTAATTATTACTCTAAGATATGTTAATTAGGGTCTAAATTGATTGGTTTAGGTTTCAAGGTATAAGGTTTATGGTTTCAAGATTAGGGTTTAAATTATAAGTTTTAGGGTTTACGGTCTAATTTGAAGGAAATTAAGGATAATTTAAGCTCATTGAATCTATTTATGATTACAACATGTGATTTTGGGATCAATTAACCACAATTTCATCATAGATTGAGTTAATTAGTTAATTGGGGTAATCAATGATGCAATTTTGGCCAAATTGAGCCTTGTGAACATAATTCTTACTCTAAAAGATGATTATTAGGGCTAAATAGATTGGTTTAAGGCTTAGGTCTTAGGTTATATGGTTTAAGTTTTAGGGTATATGGTCCAATAATGAATGTAAGTGGGGTCAATTTGAGCTCATTGAACTTATTTGTGACTATTTTTTTTTATTTTTGGCTCAATTAGCTCTAATGTCATCACAGATTGAGCCAATTAGTCAATTGAGGTAATTACTGATGTGATGTGGGCCAAATTGATCCCTATGAATCTAATTATTTCTATAAAGGATGTTAAATGGGTTTAAATTGATTTATTTAGGGTTTAGGGTTTATAATTTAGGGTTTAGGGTTTACAATTCAGGGTTTAAGGTCTAATCATGATGCAATTGGGATGGATTTGATATTGTTAAATCTATTTGTGATTATAGAATATGATTTTTGGCTCAATTTGTCCTGGTCTCATCACAGATTGAGCTAATTAATCCATTGGGGTAAACAATGATGCAATTTGGGCTAAATTGATTCTTATAAACCTATCATGAAGGAAATTAGGCATAATTTAAGCTCCTTAAACCTATTTGTAATTACATAATGTAATTTTGGGCTCAATTATCCCAAAGTCATCATAGATTGAGTTAATTCATTAATTAGGGCAATCGGTGATGCGATTTGGGCCAAATTGAGCTATGTGAACCTAATTCTTATTCTAAATAATGTTTATTGGGGTTAAATCAATTGTTTCAGGATTTATGGTTTAGGGCTTAGGGCTTAGGGTAGATGGTTTAGGGTATAGGGTATAGGGTCCAATTGTGAAGTTAATTGGGGTTATTTGAGATCATTGAACCAATTTAAGCTCATCGAACCTATTTGTGACTACATAATGTGACTTTGGGCCCAATATGCACAAATGTCATCACATATTGAGCCAATTAGTCAATTGGGCCAATCAATGATGTGATTTGGGCCAAATTGAGCCCTACGAACCTATCGTAAAGGTAATTAGGGATAATTTGAGCTCATTGAACTTTTTATTTACTATATAATGTGGATTTGGGATATAAATTATCCCCATTGTTATCATAGATTAAGTCAATTAGTTAATTGAGATAATTAGTGATGTGATTTGGGCCAAATTAAGCCTTGTTCAAACCTAATTCTTACTCTAAAGGATGTTTATTAAGACTAAATAGATTGTTTCAATATTTATAATTTAGGTTTTAAGGCTTAGGTCTTAGAATATAGGGAATTTTATTTATGGTATAGGATTTGATATATGATAAATTTGAGCAATAAGATTTAGATATGCAAATTATATCAAAATTTATTCAAAACACCAATCTTTAAAATTTGAAAGAAACAAGATCATAATGCAAACTAAAATGAATTTAAGATAGAATTATACCAACATCAAGACCTCTTTGACCCAATATTGCTCCAAATTGATTATTTTTGATGGCTTACTCTTGATTTAATGGATTTACTTGGAAGACTCAAATTATTGGGACATTATGTGATTGGCTTGATAATAGACTAAGATGATGGTATGGAATCTCATAGATTTTATCATTGGCTTTTAAAAGTAGGATGGGTTGGTTATTTATTTAGAGGGAGGAAGGAAGATTAATCTATAGAATTCAAATTTGGGTGTAGGAAGATCAATGGTGGATAATTATTCCAGAAATTAAAATTTCTTAGATGATTCTAGAAGAGGGAATGTTCTAGAGGTAAAATCCTCTAGATTATTTCTACATGTTTAATCATTATTAGTGGGTGATTATTAATATGATAAAGGGGTTATAGAGAGTCTAGGGGTGTAGGAGAGACTAAGAATAGGCTAGGGTAGGTGGGATTGGAATTTTAAATTCCAATATAATTGACAAGTGGGGTTAGAATAAGATTAGTGTTGGAAGTAGATACTAAGAGGGGGTGAATTACTAGACAAAAATGTATATTCAATTCCATTTACCATTTCATGAAGAATACATTCAACTAAGATCAAACAATTCATAAGTAAACCATCACATAAGCAAATCATAAGATGACACAAGAGATTATGTGGGAAACCCTCAATGGGAATAAAACCCAATGAACCTTGAAATATGGTCTATAGTATTTTAATGACAATATTAAACATTTATACCAACACCAACTTATCAAGGAGCAGCCACCCCTTAATTTAGTCAAGCACCCACTTGACCTTTAGCTAGCTCTAACTAGCAAGGAGGCTACAACCCCCTAGCAACCAAGCACAAACTTAGATACATATGATCTGATCTCCATATATTATCTAATTTCAAACACACCTAATTATGGACTCCTCTTTATTTCATTCTTCACCTCTCAATCTCTCTCAAACAACCTCCAGGGTTTATTTGCTTAATCTGCCTCTTCTAGGCTCATTACGTCCAATAACATTTTTATTCACCTGAAACAACTTGATCAAATAAGAATGACTAATTTTATTCTCCCTCTGATGGTCCTAAAATTACTTTTACCTTCTCTTTCAAAGGTTATCTCCTTATCTTAGCTCCATACACACTCCACTAGCACAAATAGGCCAATTAGGCCCTATACTCATACCATACTCTTGGTCTAACCCATCATGGTCAGACAAGCTGCTTCACACACTTATCTTACACTTGGAATAAGTATCCACACATGTTACATGGGTGAGAAACACCACTCCATATGTCATCCATAGTCCTTAAGACTCAAATATTATATTAGTCTTAGTTGAAACTTAAAGGAATTAGGCCTTCACACCCACATGTTACAACTTAGACTCCTTGGACCACCTTCACCTTCCTCCAATGATTAAAAAACATAAAAAATACCTTGAATAGACATATTAAAATCTCACCTTAGGTCCATGCCACCTAGAAATCCATTTCATACTTTAAACCAAACCTTTTAGCCTACTCACTAATTAGACCTTCATACACGAAAAACACTGTCTCAAACTTTTGAAGCAAATACTCAAATATATTACATATCAATTTTATTAGATCACATGGGTGGAACTTTAAATTTATTTAAAACACATCCATGTGCCTTAGACACCCCAATAAAGGCCAAACCACCTCATGAACCCTCCTTCAAAAACATTACTCAGAGTTGCTTGAACTGCAAAAAACTCAGTCAAGGATATTGAACATATAGACACACTTATGCCACTCAACCAGGACCACAAATCAATTTAATGTACACTATATGATCTCAACAACTTCAGTTCTCTCATCATACCTATAGAGGTCATCTTGACTCAAAACACAGTCATGATGAACATGATTCCTAACACCTATAGGATCATTATCTTGACCTCTAAATGTATTCATGATATCCTTATACACCTTAAGATAAACTCAGTCAAGGATATTAAACATATAGACACACTTATGTCACTCAACCAGGACCACAAATCACTTAAATGTACACTATATGATCTCAGCAACTTCACTTCCCTCATCATGACATTAGTCAAGGATATTGAACATATAGACACACTTATGTCACTCAACTAGGACCACAAATCACTTGAATATACACTATATGATCTCAGTAATTTCACTTCCCTCATCATGCCTATAGAGGTTAGCTTGACTCAAAATGTAGTCATGATGAACGTGATTCCTAACACCTATAGGATCACTATCTTGACCTCCAAATGTATTCATAAGATCCTTATACACCTTAATATAAACTCAGTCAAGGATATTGAACATATAGACACACTTATGTCACTCAACCAAGACCACAAATCACTTGAATGTACACTATATGATCTTAGCAACTTTACTTCCCTCATCATGCCTATAGAGGTCATCTTGACTCAAAACATAGTCATGATGAACATGATTCCTAACACCTATAGGATCATTATCTTGACCTCCAAATGTATTCATGAGATCCTTATACACCTTAAGATAAACTCCAATCACTAAGATATGGATGTCTAATGGTAAACAAGGTAAATACAAATCATTTTAAGAGACATACACTTTCATTATCTTCATTACTCAAATATTCCACTTTGAAGGCTTTATTGACAACACCTCAACATGTTTTCACTTCAAACATGTTTTTTCGTCTCGTGCCCCTTGGAAATTTGATCAAATTCACTTCATTAATCTCCTTGAGAGTCTCTTAGCTTTAACTTTGTGCTCATCATTAATCTTTGATCTGAGCTTTTGATATTGTGATACTTGGTAGCCATGCATGCCTTCTATGTACCCTAATGCCAATCTCTATTTAATTAATTCTCTTATTCCATGTGGTAGCCTTGCATGCAATATATGCTTATTAACTTATTTAATCAATTCATACCATCGATCTCCATCTGCATGATTGAATACATGCCTTCGATCTTTGATTTGCATGATAAAACACACACCATTGATCTACTACCAATTCACTATGATTATGACTCATGACACCATCACATTCATTCTCAGGATCCTTTGGCCTATTGACTTCATGTTTGCCATTAGATATCTATCTTCATGATTGAATGTGCACCGTAGATATTTGATTTAATGACTTCGAATGATAAACCATGTACCGTTGATCCTTAATTTGATCAAGTAAATTTTAGACACTTGGCAACCCTACATTCAATTCATATCTTGACAACTTTGAAATAAGTAGTCTAATGTTTCATCACCTTCACACACACTATTAAACCTTTACCTCATCTTCAATATGATATTTTGATTATATTCATGGTCTCTTCCACTTCTATAAATCCTTATTTTATTTTCTTCACTCTCTCATAAGGCTTAGGTCACCATGTCTACATTACACATGCCATTGAGCATCATAAAATTCTTATCGATCTATGAATCCTCTAATTATCATGCACATAAAACTTTCTATCATACTATCTTGCTTTCTCTTCCTCCTCAGGACCTAAATCTTGGTCAACACCTTTGACCCAACCTATCACACCTCATTCCATCTTGGAATCTCACCTTAAATTAAAACCACATCAACATGCTAGGTATAACATGATAAACCTCAAACAATACTTACCTTGCTTAGTAATCTTGACATCAATGACACTGATCATACTATGATTTTGTCACTTTGTCATTACCCTTGACATCAAGCCTTTGACATCGATGACAACACACATGCCAACAATCTCCCCCTTTGTCATTGATGGCAACCTCTTTTTTTCCTTCTTCCCCTTTGCCATTAATGACAAAGTATATATATGCTCCTCTCAGGTTTAACTACGCAGTCCTATGATCCTAGAACTTGACCTCTTATAAGGCTCCCCCTTTGTCCATGTATGAAGATCCAATACATTATTAAAAAACATGACTTGGTTTGATCAAGTCATCATGAAAAATCTGTGAATTCACAGCCTTAGCAAACATCTCCACATCTTCATCATGACTAGAACATCTCCCATATGCTCCCCCTTACATCATGCACAACTCATTAAGCATTTCAAATTATCTGATTTAGCTCCCCCTAACTCCAAGCTTTACCTGGATCATGACATCTTCAACATGTCTTCTTACATTTGCATGTAACTATTTCAAATAGCCTATCTTCTTGGATCAACATGAACATTTGAATCAAGAATGAAACAACTTCATAACATAAAAAAGTTACTCCTCATAGTATCAACATGCATTCTTCAAAAAACACAAGCCATTAAGGTTCAAACCATTGCAAGATACCCTTCTCAATCAATAACTAGTCATATTAGGTCTATGAGACCTCATGAACTATGACAAACCAATGATCAGACTTTTGTAAACATGAAAAAATGCTTTTAACCATGATAAGAACCTTACCAAATCATCTTCTTCTTATGGAGCAACTCAACCTCATGGCTAAGTACAACTAGCCAACTCTACATGCCTCAATCTTTAACCTGTGTCTTTCAATGAAACCTTCAGGAACACTTCAGGGCATATATACCATGATAAAAAGCAATATGTGATCCTAAAATCATAATAAACCTCTTAGACCACTGATATTTACATGATAATATTTAAAAAGACTTTCATGAACAACTCTGCATGCGTAGTCAATACCTGTTTACGGCAACTTAGAATTTATTCATCTTCAAAATATTTAACTCCTTCATGGGATCTGCATTATGGAAATAAGAAATATTATGACCATCTGAGATCATCAATACATCACATGAGTCATTTGAAAATATTGACATATCTTTAAGAGCACTCTAAACTAATATAGCACACCCGTGTTCAAAGACAATAAACTAAGCTCAAACATGCATTATAAGCATGTCACATACTAATGAAAACATTGCATATCTTCCACTTAATGTTCAATTATATCCATATATAAAAAATAATTCATTACCATCATGATCATACACCTTAGGGTTTTTAGACATCAAACCCTCAAGTCACTACCTTTCACTTTTTAAGCTAGCTCTTTAAATTTGAGAGTAAACTTATCAATTAAAGTGCATGTACAGAAGTAATAATACGTTTATAACCTATCCAAACACTCAAAACAATATTCTTAAGTCTCTAATAACATCAAACAACTCACGTTGACACACAAGTCTGCCAATAAAAAAAACCTTTACACACAATCACCTTTCAAGGAGATTTTCTTGCTCAAATGAACACATTTAGATTTCTCTCAGAGCATGGATCAATAATATGATGAGTTAAAAACATAATAAAATTATTATAACATCAAAACTAGATTATTATATGAGTTTTAATCCTCTTTTGCTCAAACTGGGTTCACTATTTCAAACACAGACTATGAAAGTCAAATTTGAACTACATTAATTGCACCTATACAAATGGTCAAAAATTTTAATAAATTTGGAGATATTACACACAAATTCCTCTTCAAATTTTCTTCTTACCTCACCTTGATATGACTTCATCCATGGTTTCTACAAGCTATTCTTTGCAAACTAGTTTCCTTTATAAAATTTGAATTTTTAAATTCTAATGGGGGGGGGGGGGAAGGGCGGGGGGCAAGGCGAAGAGAGAGATTTTCCTATATATTTTCTCCTTTTATTCAATTTATGGGAGTTTTTATGTATTTGGGTACCTCATCAAGCCTCATTTTTGGGACCCATTTCTTCTACCCACCTAAGCTACATTTAAGGGGGATGATGGTGTAGGTTAGTTATTTTCCTTCTATTTATCTTGCCTAGTTGTGTTTGTACATTTGGGAAGTTTATCTCACATGTATTAGGATGTTGGCTTGATGCCTTTCTTCCACCTATTTATGGGAAGTTAGTTCCACATGCATGTTATTATTGGTATTCTCCTAACTTCCACTTATATGTACATACTTTTGTGAGATTTATTCATATGAAATATTTGAAATCTTATAGATTGTATTGTGCTACTTAGCTAGGAGATATGTAAGTTGTGAGTGATAAAGTTGTGAGCTTAGTGAGTTGTAAGCTTTGAGTCTTTTTATGTGATCCATCTCCATTTTTGAATACATATATTACAATTTTTCCCATTACATGATTTCTAAACTTCAATGGATTTTGTGTGTTCTATCTTTCATTCATCGATCTTGGATGTCTATTATTGAATGAATCTCATAAGAACCTATTACCTACTTTAGAGAGTAGGTGAATTTCCTTGGTCATGAAAAAATTAAAACATCAAGATCCTTGGGTGAAAACCTATTTGAGGTGACTTTGGATCAAGGAAAAAGTAAATATAAATATGTTTCTATGGGTGAAAATTTATTTCAAGCACCCTTGGATGGGAAAGTTTGTTCATCTCCTTAAGAATCTCAATGTCCACCAAGTCCAATTATTATAGTTAGTTCTAACATAAGTTCAAAGGAACACATAGTCTTTGAAAGACTAGTTTAAGACTCTCTAGAACAATTTATTATTTAGCCACTGCTAGACATGGTTGATTCTGATTCTTGTTACATGGATGATCCTTGTGGTTCATAAGAAGTTAAATAAGGTCATTTCCCTTCATTACTAACTATTCTTTAAGATTATTTTACAATTCTTGGAAGATACAATGAAAGCGAACACTATCACATATGATGATCCAAAGATACTATAATTTGGCATGTCCCTCATTGTTAAGGAGCATGAATTCCTTATTGTTATCCTAAAGGACTTCATTGACATCTTCACATGGTATTATGTGGACATGTTAGGTTTAGACCCATATTTGGTGGTACATCAACTTGGTATACATCTAGAGGCCAAACCGATCAAATATAAGCTGCAAAAAATGTATTTGTGTATTGTTATCCTAGTTAAAAAATAAGTATAAAAGCTTTTAGGAGCCAGTTTCATTAGATCACTTGATTACTCAGAGTGTATTTCCAATATTATTCCAATGAAAAGTATACCACATGGAATTTACTTACATATTGATTTTAGAGATACCAACAAAGAATGCCCTAAGTATGACTTCCCTTTTCCAAACATAGACAAGATATTCACCTCAAGGATAGGATATGAGATGATTCCCATCATGGACACCTTATTTTAAAATAACTAGATAAAGATTACACCTAAGGACCAACACCAAACCATGTTCACCACTCCATGGGGGATGTTTTGTTATCAAGTCCTGCCATTTGGATTAAAGAATACTAGTGAAACTTACCAACGTGCCATGATTATCATCTTCTATGACATGATAATGATATTATTAAATACCATATGAATGACATCCTAGATAAGTTAAAAACATGTGCAGGATACCTCAAAGTTCTACATAAAATCTTTGAGAGACTTTATGAATATAAAGTATGCCTCAATCATAAGTAGTGCATCTTTTGTGTCACTTATGAAAAATTGCTAGGATTTATTGTATCATATAGAGGCATTGAATTTTATCCTAATAAGGTTTAAAATATTATTTAAATGCCTCTTACATCTAATTTTAAGTATCTCTATAGCCTACAAGGCAAGGTCCAATCCATTCATTGGTTCATTTCACAGTTGGCAGATAGATGTCATCCTTATACTCACCTTTTGAAGAAAGGTGTTGCATTAAAGTGGGGTATGGTTGTCAGCAAGATTTTTAAGAGTTGAAGACATATTTATCAAATATTTCATTATTAAACCCACCTATGCTAGGTAGCCCATTGCTCCTTTACATATCAACAACAAAACATGAATGGGGGGTAGTTTTAGCTCAACATGATAAATAGGGCAAGGAGCATGTAGTCTACAATTTGAATCAGACACTTATAGATTATGAACATAATTATTCACTAATTAAAAAATATTATTTATCAATGGTGTTCACTTCCTAAAATAAACATCACTGCATGTTAAATAACAAGATCATTATTATAGCCAAGATTGATCCCCTCAAATATCTATTAGCCAAGATAACTTTAACATGTTGCATGGCCAAGTGGGTAATTTTTTTAAGAGAATTTGATGTTGAGTATCAGAATCAAAAGGATATTAAGGGGAAAGTCCTTAGATATCAACTTTTTGAAGATCCTTTGCTTGATACCAAGACCCTCATCTTTGATTTCCCAAATGAATCCATCTTAAGCTTGGAAGAGGTGCCTACTGAATCCAAATAATGGAAATTATAATTTAATGGTTCATTCACATGTCATGGATCTGGACTCGATATTTTTCTCATCACACCACAAGGAGATATTAGTCCTAAAGTGTTTCACATTAGCTTTCACTATACCATTAATATGTTCAAGTATGAGGCACTCATTACATGACTCTATCTTGCCTTCTAATGGAACATTCAATAATTAATGGTTTATGGGGATTCCTAGTTAATCACTAATCAAGCTATATACTAATATCAAACTAGATATGATAAGTTTGTGCCTAATAAGAGTATGGTTGATGATGTCAAACAACATTTCAAAACTATTTAGTTTGAGTAGATCTAATGTGTCAATAATCGATCAATCGATTCAATGGCAACCATTGGGTCAATTATAGTAGTATCTAATAGTGCCAAAGATTATTAGTTTCTCATTGATAACCTTCTTCAACATATTCATACACTTCCATATTCTAATATGTTAAGTGATATTGTTGGTCCCGATCTTCCTTGGTACTAAGACCTATACAATTATCTCCAAGACCATATTATTCATGCTAACTTATCCTAAAACAAACTCAAATCCTTCATCCATAATGCCTCCCACTATACCATACTTGGTAATACACTCTATCATAGAGCTAATGATGGAATATTTCTTTCTTGTTTAACTTTAGGAGAATCCAAATTAGAAATTAAGGATGTACATAAAGGAATTTATAGGTACCACACTATTTGTATGGTCCTTGCTAATAAACTCCTTTGGATAGGGTATTATTATCCAAAAATGGAGACAAACACTTGTCAATATGTCAAAAAGTGTGTTAATTATCATAGGCATGGTGATTTGATCCATGCTCCTTCCCTACCACTCCAACCAATCACTACGCCTTAGTTGTTTTTAATGTGGGGACTTGATATAGAATGGAAAACAATTCCCACTCCCTATAATGGCCACAAACACATCCTCACTGCCATGAAATATTTTACCAAGTGGATAGAGACCATTCCCCTCATGTAACCAACAAGCAATTTTCAAAATTCATCTATATATCATTCCCTCTATTCCCTCTATTATATCTAATAATGGTGGATCATTTAAAAACAAATACATCAAATCCCTCTATTCCCAATTCCATATTGAAAATAAAAGTTTCACACCCTATTTTTTTCAAGGTAATGACCAAGATGAGGTATCAAATAAAACCATTATTAGTTTTCTTAAGAAGATTGTCAATGACATTGGCCAAGATTGGCACTTACAATTATTCCTATCTTTGTAGGCCTATAATACCATTACCTACATCCCTACATGATCCAATCTATACTCCTTAGTATTTTATTTTAAGGCCATTATCGATATAGAGATTGAGTTGCCCTCTCTGTGCATTTTTTTACATAATATCATTGATGATGAAGAATATAGAGTTTCCAGACTACAAGAACTGGAGATCTTGGATGAAAAAAGGTTAACTACATTTGACCATTTGAGAGCCTATCAAAATTGGCTTCATTGTAGCTATAAAAAATTTATTCTTCCCAGAGATTTTGAAGTTGGTGATTTAGTATTGAAAGAAAATCAGAGGAATAGCAATGTTGAATGCAAAAATAAAGTCAAGTTTGAGGCCAATTGGCTAGGCCCATATGTTGTCACTATAAATTATGGCTCCATGGCATATAAGCTAGATAACCTAATGGATAACAGATCAAGGAGACTATGAACATCTTACATCTCAAATGCTTCTCTGCTTAACTGATTTGAACCATTGTCTATGAGATCCCTTGATTTGGGGCAACTAATCCACATACACACATTTTCCCTTAGTTTTCCATTCCCTAAACTATTCTTAACATATTAATTCCTATTACCATCATGATATTTATTACAACCAATGGATGTTACATATAGATTCAAAGAACATTTTCAAAGGCACTATAGATCAAGCAATATCAGCAACCTCTTTATAGATAAGTGTATCAGGGTATATCAACATTGTGAGTTAATTGCTTGAAAGTTATTTAAGACATCGTCTAAATATTTATCTCCATATTGTTTCCTAGTTGTGTGCCTTCCTCTCCTTATCTTTATATTTTGTGGTATTTTTCTTTGGCTCAGGCTCTACTCTTGGTTCATGATCAATACCATTGTAGCTAGTTTAGTTCTTGTTTGAGCCTTTACCTAAGTTTTTTTCCTTTGCTAAATAGTTCCTTGTACATTTTTGAATATTCCCTTATTTTCCTTATTCTAAAAAATTCAAAAAATTAAAATATTTAGAAAAACCCTAAAAATAAAAAAAATGAGAAAATTTGGCTTAAAATCTCCATCAGAGATATAAAGCCACAAAATATTTGGCCCTTCTATCACTCTTTTCACTAGTGGTTTTTGGTCCTATTCTAGGTGGGGAAACTTTATCTAATCCCAATCATTTCTACTTGTCATTACCATTCCTTCATTATATCCTCCCATTTTTGGGAGAACTACATCAACTTGAGGTCTACACGGACTATGTAGGTGGTGCTTGGATGCATGGGACATCTCGGGTCATCTCGACCACTCTTCATTTTCACTTCCATTCCAATTTTATCTACCATTATCTTATTATCTTTCCATTTTGTGAGTAACCATTATGTTACGCTCTCATTTTTTTGTGAGCAACTAATGGCCTTACACCCTTATCATTTTACGAGCCCTTCCTATTTTTCCTCTATATTAGTATTTATCTCTCTACTTTTCATAACTTTTATTCTATCCCAAATCTTGGGAGAACTACATTTGGCTTGATGTCCATATAGATTATGTAGGCAATGTCCTTTTATATGGGGCATTTGGGGGAAACTCGCCCACCCCTTCATTATTCTTTTATTCCCCCTTTCTTGAGCATAATCATCACTTTGGCCTATCCATCATACCCTTGATGTAGGGGGGAAATATCCAAGAATAATACCTTATTAGTTTCACGTTAATAATTATTAATTATTTAGTCTATCCTTATCTTTTTGCATTGTGTATTTGTGTATTTTACCTATCTAATTACTTACTTGTTTGTTTTAAATATTATTTGTTTTTGATTAAATGCAACTTATTTTAAAATTAAGTCTTGATATTTCATATCTTGATTTTATGTTGTTTACACTTGTATTTAAATTATTTTTTATATTATGTCCTTTGTTCAAATGCATTATGTATTTCACTTAGGTCTTGATGTTCTATATCAATATTTTAAGTTATAAATATTTGCATTTGAATTAGTCCTTATGCAATGGATTTACAATGTTAGCATAGGTCATTTATACTTATGGTGCATATTATCATTTGAAATATTAAAAACCAAGTGCTCAAGTATTTTATACCAATGTTGTGCCAAAATTATTTCTCCAAGAATGATCTATTTATCTAAGCACCAGAGAAAGATGTCATTTTATTCCCATAATCACAACACATGACCAAATCTAAAACAAACATGGCTATTTTTATGTTATTTAAGGATGTTCATATCCTAAATAAGCATCCCATCTAGCTATAACACATGATATATTTGTGAGATAAACACAAAGTGTAAAATCAACTAACAAGGAAGATAAAATAATCATGACAAATAAATAAACATCAACATCCATATTTTTTTCAAAAATCTACATCTCACGTCTTAGTAGTGAAAACAAAGAGCATCATGTATAATAAAAGAATATTAGAGTCCATGTACACAAAGAAATATTTGTCATATATATCTCTTAATTATAGTTTTATACATCAGTAAAATATACACATCTCATACATAGTAAAAATGTGGAGCTAAAACTAAAATATTAGATCTGACTCTGTCCATCTCTAGGACTCTAGTCAAAACTTTTCCTTTTACCTAGCATTGGTCGACATAGTGGTAGAGGTCCCATAATTGACTACTGCATTATCATTGGGCCACTAATGTCTCCGATGTTGTAGTGCAACATGATCTAGAGCCCTAGTTGGTCTTCTGACTACATATATACTCCCTGAAGGAATAATCCTTGCCTTTTATTGGTACCACTAACACACATAGACATTAATAATATACAACCTCATCCTTCACCCATAGGGCATTATCTTTCATATGTATGGAATCATACTTGGCCTAGATCACATCAGCTTATGATCTAGCCATACCTTAGTCTGACATAATTTGTTGTGCCTCATAACACTCACCTCAAAGCCTCTAAACATCAACCTGGGCCCTATATCCATCTATTTATGCCCTATTACATTTAATAATAACTGTCACATTCTCTACATCCCATAGCATAAGCTATCCCTAGAGGTTGGTGATCTGGGTAACCTTCCTTCTCAATTATACAAAATCTATATCATAGGGTATAATAATACTATGTAGCCTCGTGGTCTCCCCCTGAGTGGTGGCCAACTTACCCCATATCTATGCCAAATCTTTCTCAAGACCTGTAATATATGATACCCTAGCAATAATCTCTTGTTGCATCCTATTTATAAGGGCTTAGTCCTCTAATGATCTAGTCATCCTTGAGGTGCCTGTCTCATCTGTATCATGCCTAGAACGACCACCTAATGCCTCGATCATATTTGTATCTTTAAGATGGACCTATCCTCTATCTCTGCCATGATATTATATGTCTTCCATATTTAATGTGAATAAATAACCAATGATGTAAACTATGCACCTCAGGGTAGTAAAACCTGGTATACAACATGTTGCATATGGATCCCCACTACCCATTGTGCAATCTACTACATGGTAACCTATAAAACCTATAGATGGATGACCTATGACACAACCTATCTTTGTGCCTATGCATGTCCCTGTACCTATGCCTATACCTATGTCACAAATTGTCCCTATACTTATTCCCATACACATGCTTGTCCATATGCATATGCATATCCCTATGGCATAACCTATCTCTATGCCTATGTCTGTGCCTATACCTATCCTAGCATCTGATCATATGATAGTCCATGTACTAAACCCTACCTCTATTTCACCCTCCTTTGATGTCATCCTAGCTATTGAATCTATGGTCGAGTTAGTCATGTGGGATTGAAACCTACCCACTATACAACATAGGCATTTGTAATGATAGCATCTTCCAAGACACCTGTGTGTGCCTAAATTATGGGATGCACTACTAAGTAACTCTTGATTACCTCTTCTCTTAGAAAATGTGGCCCCTACTACCTCATCTCTCAGGTCACATGGGCAAAGAAATGTGGACCCTTAGGAACATCTGGTTGAAAACCAAACTATCATTGAACCCAATTTGCTCTATAACACTCCATTATAAATTCATGTCAATTGGTGATGTAGCATTATGTAAGCATGTACCAGGTGATAATTTTATCCTCCATCCAACCAAACTATATATCCATATAGGGATGATAGATGAATTCCCCATCTATTATATCATCTAGGGCTTATTGATAGTAATATAAATCACCTATGTAGCCTTGAAGGCTAACCCCTATCTAATGCCAACTAAATGTTAAAGGGTCCTAGGATCCTTATTACATCTTCTAACCAACTAGCCACTCAATCATTATGTGTTCCTAGGCCCATACTTATACCAATGTGATATGACCAATGGTCTATCTGATCCTATAGTAAATCATATGTAGATTGTGATATAACTATGCCGATACTACAAGGTCCCTAATGAAACACATGATCAAGTCCCACATGTATCATACCACACCTATCAAGATGATCTGTAAATACTACCTATTTTTATCAATAAGCAAGATACGATAAACAATATCCATCAATATTACCACCTCATTGGACACTAAGGCCTATGTTGGTGGTAGAAGTGCTAATGTTTATCCCTATCCTATTGTTGTTCCATCATCACCCCTATCGGGGATGACATCTAGTGAGAATACTAGATCCTCTAAGGAATCAATGTAGATGGCCACACCCTCTATCATAATGTTAGTCACACCTATTAAATCCTCTAGAATGGGTGGCATGTCATGCCACGTCCATTAGATCCTCCATCCCTGAATAGGTAGCTGAAGAATCCTCTATATGTCCTCTAGAGTCACTATAGTCTCTCCCATCAAAAAATGAAATGTATATGTCTGAGATTGCTAGCATTCAAATAGAACTAAAAAGTAATCCCTATCATCTTGAATCACTAACATCTGTGTCACTTGTAAAAGCCCCACTTCCTCTAAATTTTTTGACCAAATCCTCCATCATAATATCAAGATGATGTAGAACTCGTGATCATTACTCATGTTCCATGATGACCTCCACTTGCTCCTGTAGAAAGCAAAGCATGTTAAATTCACTTCTTTCATATATCCATTTCCCTTATAGCTAAGCCACATTACCACTTTCTTCTATTTCTATACTTAGTATTTTATTTTTTAAACCTACTTGGCTTTTTCTTCTAAATTTTCCTAAGTTTGCTTTTTGGTAATTTCACCATTTTATCAACAGTCTCATTATTCAACAAAGCATTCCCACCATTTAATAGAGTGTTCTCACCATTCTCTCTTTAATTGTTTTGCATCCTCACTATTTTACCACTAAGTTCATCATTTCCCAAGTTATTTTTATCAATTTCTTGATATTTCTACCATTAAGAGCATTTTTCATCTGAAAATACTATATCATCATTTTGGTGTTTTCCACTATTTTGGTGATATTGCTGAATTGGACACAACCTCACCATTTGGCTAATGATACCATTATTTGCATGAGCGATCTTGTTATCTATTTTTTTAAAATGGTGAGTTCATAATTTCATAATTTTTTAAGTTGTCATAAATGCTATTAATGATGAAATTTACTAAAAACATTTATACTTACCAATACCCTGTTCCCTATTGATTGTTGGTATTCTCAAACACACTCACCAAGATGCTTGTGGTGTGGGGTGTGGGCCATTTTCTCTGCTAATCTCATACAAAAAACCAAAGCTCTAGATTTTTATAGGGTGAGGGTGAAAAGGAATAATTTTTAACCCCCATGGGATATTGTCGTGTGGGGTGTGGGCCATTTTCTCTGCTAATCTCATACAAAAAACCAAAGCTCTAGATTTTTATAGGGTGAGGGTGAAAAGGAATAATTTTTAACCCCCATGGGATAATTTTATAGTCAACATTTTGATTTTTTTTCTTGGCCTTATTTGTGCTCCATTCTTCTCTCCAAGAGGCTTATTTTTGGCTCCTTTATCTATTTTCATCATGTTTTCTTCTAATTACTCAGTTATTCAACCTCTTCTACTAAAACACATGTTATTTTAATCTATTTGACCAATCATTTGACAAAAATATTTTTTTCCCTACCCTCGATGATGAATCATGGCCATCCCAAAGGTTGTTTGGGGCATTTTTGTGAGTTCTTTTTTCTGCAAATCAAGTAAATTCAATAAAAGTGGGAATGAAATCATTTATTTTAATTCTGATCATTATGAGTGACCTTTTTATTCTTTGAAAATTTGTTGCTTCATCTGAATATCTCACCACACCCTTTCAAATAGGGGAAAAATATAGACATCCAATTTTCACCATTAGTGTGTCAAAATTATAAGTCAAAACAACTTCCCATAATAATGCACAGATTGGACCAAATACCATTGAAATGCTTTAATTTGCTCATATACATCATGTAAAATTTATGAAGTGTATTAATGCATTCTTAATTGGAGAAATGCACCATACACAATTATCACCTTCCTCTAATTCATCTCCAGTCAAATTGTAACCTAGTAAATTGATGTTTTTGACCATTTGTGTATGACAATTTATTAAATCTTAAGAATTAAAAAAAATGTTAATCAAGATTATTTAACTAAGAAAATCTAAATAAAAGTTTAAGTGAAAAATTCATGGCAATTAGATAAATATCTAATTTTAAAATTTCTAAAATTTAAAAGAATATCTAAAAATGACATCAAGCTCAACATGACATCATTGGTAACAAAATTCAAGAATCTAAAATATCAATATAAATGCAACAAATATCAAGAATGTTGATCCATGCCTATTAATTTATATAATAACTATATAATTGAATGCCTTTGGACCACAAAATTTGACAGATCTTGGGCCCTTAATTTTCATCTTGAGATGGACGGTCTTCATCTCTTTGTCAAATTTATAAATACAAGGGCCACCATAAACCAAAAACAAGCTTGATTGTGCAAATTTATTATGCATAAAATACTATAAAAAGCTTCACCTATTCCCCTCTAATTATTCCACATACCATACTAGATAGTGCTTGGAGAGGTGTTTGATGACTCTTAAACCACAACATTGCTAAAGACTTCGATCTCTATATCCAGGCACAAACATGCATGTGAGTTGACTTCAAAGTGAACATCCAAATAAGAGGTAAGAGAATCTTATTTATCTTTCCAGTTCATTTTTTGTTACTGCAAGTATTTCCCAATATAAGGACATGATAGAGTTTTTATGTTCTTTTAGTTTGTTTTTTATTTTGATCACTAACATATGAACTAAACTCCTTCATATTCATGTGTTTACAACCATCACCTCCTAATGTCTTGTTATATAAACTAATTCATTTTAATCTCATATCTCTCCCTCCACCATTAGAAGTTGATATAACCAAGCCTCAACATATTTGACAATAACACATATTGTGACTACCATAGATGTATTAGACATTCTACAAACAAGTGTTACAAGATAAGGCATAAGATACATTATCTTATCCATTATAACATTATTGAGATAAGCACACCCACAAAGGAAGCTAGATCACAAAAAAATGACAATCGAAAGTTGAAAATATTTAGTAATCCATTTCCAAACCATGGCATAGTATAAAATACAAATATTTTAAAGGTACACTACACATAAAATTTACATCCTCCTCCACAAAATTAAAATCCAATAAATGGTATTATTGGTACATATACATACATATGACCACCACATCATGTGAGTGCATTTAAAGACAGTAAATTTTTGATGATGATTCAAATAGACATGTACTCTTTATTCAAGATTATAACGACAAACAATGTATACACAATGTCATGATCAAAAATGGGTCAAATGAAAATGCATTTACAATGACAATTTTTCACACTCTTAGGTATACAAAGAAGGATTTAAAAGCTACATCAAAAGTAGTCAAATCATTCAATGACAATTACATTATTATGATGAGATACTCTTCACATGATGACATGATTATACATGTTTTTATCTCTATCACATGATATAATAAACTCTTCTTTTGAGATGAGAGACTTACAGGTTAGATCCTTCATCTCAAAATGCGGGTATAAAATTGGGCTTGTATTAGGGATCCATGCCTTCATGAGTATAAAAAATGATATTTGGGTCAAGAACACAGGTTTCAAAGATTCAAAATATAGATTTATAAGAATCAAAGACATTCAAAAATCAATTTTTATTGTAGAATACAAGTTTAAAATTTTTAAAATATAGATTTCAAATATTATAAGAAATTCTAAAACCAAACACATAATAGATATTGAAAAATTGATACAAATTATGGGGGTATATGACATACATATACACTCAATTTACAAAGAGTCGAGTACAAAATTTTAGACACTTAGATGCATATGCATGGGCATATGAAAAATAGTTATGTAACAAAAGATATAGGTTTCACACATAGTTACAATTGAGCACATAGATATGTGGCATTTTATATCATTTGGCATATATTCAAGGAGAAAAGTACTTAGTCATGCTCACATATACATTTTCAAAGTTTATAAGGCATGATATTATTTCATGCATATATTTTTAAACTATAATTTATAGGTTCAATGGAAAAATGTTGTTATTTCACTTCAAATCTATTGGTATAGTGATCATAATGGGGGCATGAATATTCTTTATTATCTTTCAATTATGTAAATAAAATATAGATCCATCTATAGTAGCATAATTTGTTCCATTATGGGTAATGTGCATTTGAGTTTAGTGACACTCAACGGTGTTAGCATAACTTATAAGAATCTATTATGTTGTTACATCTTTTTGTTATGGGTGATGTGTGTTCAAGTCTAGTGACACTCAATAGCCCTAACATCACTTCTAGTGAACCCATCTTGGTTCCACCTTCTTTGGATTAGTACATTGGGTACTTTTACCCATTCGTGAGATTTAGAGCATGTATCTTTCCAACTCAAGGGATTGATTAGTTATTCAAAATTTGGACTTGATCACTCTAAATTTTTTAGTGATTCAACATAAAGAACCATCTCTCCAAGTCCTTTAGTAACGGGGCACATTTCTTTAATGCTTAGTCATATTTTAATAGTTCATGGGGCTATATGGTTTCATATCTCTACAAGAGTACTCCTTATTTACTCTCTTTTCAATTTTCAAATTTAAAACCTCAAAATTTTCAAATTTAAAATATGAACAAATGAATAATTCATGTGTTATTGCAGGGTTTGAAAAAATGATGTCCTACAAAATTGGAGTTTTTTTATCACAATAAAAGTGTGTTGTACATACTCAATTTTTTTCTTTCTCCTTTACTCTAACATTTTCACTACTAGAATAAGTGAAGGGCAAATGTAGATACCTAAAAATGGTCATAGGTACTTTAATTTATTAAATTCTTGATGCATCTTAAACCACTTGACTTGTGCCAAAATACACAATTCTTATTCACCATTTCTTTAGTCAATTATCTATAAATGGGATAGACCCCATGTTCATTATCACTACTATGCAATAATTTCTAATTCAAATGCTCAAATTGATTTATATCACTCTCAAACTAATGTCAATGTTAAGACAATTGTCCTTGATTCTCCATGACAAGTTTTCCCTAGGCATACATATCTATTGTCGTAAACCTATCCACCTAGAGTGGCCTTATCTACACACCAATTAACAACTAACTTCAAAATTTGAAATATTTAATTGGATTTTCTTGCATGTTTTGTAACATCAACTAGAGAAAATTATTCAAATTGATCACTATATAATTAAATCAAAACTTTATTTTAAAGGGTATTGATCTTTATCTATCATCTATATTTTTTACTAATGCACAATGAGAAAAACCTCCCTATTCTTCCTAAATTCAATATCAATCACTAGAAGCAATCTCAAATCAAGTTTGAAATATCTCAATACAAGTCAGAGTTAACATTATCAAGTATCAAAGCCAAATTTATAGTTGTATACATATAGTTAATGAACACAATTGCATAATCACTCAATTTGAAAGAACTATGTATGACTTGATTCCCTCCTCAGAGTATTTGGATACATAGGTAGTGGTCAATCATCAAATGGGGTGATTAGAATATGCTCAATCCATTACACTTCATCTCTCTTTTTGTAGGTTTTAGCTCTCACAAGTACCCCTAGAATTTCTAAAGCAACGAGAAGGAAAATAACTTTTGTGCAACACAAACATGATTGAAATATCTCAATCTATTTAGCAAACATAAACATAAAAGGTGGAATAATCATTGTTTGTCATAGTTAACATAGAAAAGTATGTGTTTAACAAACACGACCAACCTACACTATTGTCCATGGAGTGTGGCTCTATCCAAACACAATTGAAAAATTTGTCCCTAATTTTGAACTTTCTTATTCTTGTATTATCTTGATTTTTACTATCATATCAGTTAAATCAACCAAAGATCAGAAAAACTAAGTATCTTGTATGTGATTGTACTTACTATTTTTAAAACATGCCACTTGTCAATTTTAATTTCAATCAATTCTACTTTACATTCACATTTATGTTTAAATGCCATATATTGTAATCTTAATAAATCTATTGAGTTTTATAAGTATTAAACAACATTCATTTTTAAAATAAAAATAAGATAAAATAAATAGAAACAACTATTTACATATATTTTCAACCGCGAACCTTATTCCAGGAGGGAAAAAATGTATATCATTGCCAACAATAAAACATGGACAAACAATCTATTTTCCTCACATTCACTCAAAGAAACTGATTTACACTTAACTCACCTCACAATGATTGCATGCTCAATCATTTCTTTATGCATGCAGAGCTATCAAATAACCAAGGCCTTTGTTGTCCCACTGAATAAGTAGAATGAATGTTTTGATGTGCAAAAATAAAGAAGAATAATAATAACTTTTCTCAAACAACATTACCACTGACGAAAAAACACAATAATTATCGTTAATTATATTTATTGACATGTCAACCTTTTGTGTTCGTGTCTTGATCGCTAATGGGTTATGCATCCCCTATGGCAGCCCTCCGGGCCTACAACACCATTGCATCAATACGAGCCACACATTAACAGTAGGAAAATACGATGTTATTCATCCTTCAACTTCAAATGTGAGCCATCAATCAGTCTGAAGGGAGGGCTCAATCCCCTAGGTAAACGAGGTAAACGACTATTAACGTAATTGAACATTTATATACCATTACTCAATTTTCGTTTGGGAGGTTTGACAGTTTGCTACCAATTATTTCCGTCTGATAAAAAATTCACTAAGTAAACAAAATCAACGCACTTATTTTTAAATACATCCAAAAGATTGTACTCTTGAAGGAATTCACAATACATCTGCGGACGCCATAAAACGTTCAAATTTCATTCAAGTGTTTACATTGAATAGAAACCCGACTTTCCATCCAGAAAAAGAGAAAATAAACGTGCGTGATTGTATGACGTTTCTTTTGTTGGAAAGGTCATACAGTTTTGATGATCCCATGTTCCAAATCCTTTTACTTTCAATTTATTTGCTCATATTTCTGTTGTTGAAAATAACCAACTCCCCTTAAAATTCACACACCTTTTTATACCTCCATGAAATTCTCGCGCAAATTCCTTACAACACCACAATCTTTTGGAAGTATTTGCATATACTTGGGTTGATTTTAGTGCTTTCACAGCAATGTGTGATGTGACAGAGAAATAAATACCATATTAAATTCAAATTTTTTATGTGGATTGTCAAAGCTGATGAAGAAAAAGGTACAATTGATAGCTGACAGCCTACATTCATTCAGCCTGGATAACATATCTATTAGCAAACTAACTAACTTAGTCTTATCATTTGGTATGTTGACATTCTAGATATCATGCATTTAACTCATTTAAAATATTTAATAATCACCACATTGCAGTAAATAGTTTTCCCTTCCAAAAAGTACCCAAAAAAATTCCTATAGAGAAATTTTTTTGTTGAAAGCTCGCCACAGCTGACAACATTCAAGATGTGTTTGCCAAATTTCACTTTGAATAGAATGGATGGAAGAATTCAAAACTAATAATTTCAAGATTTCATGTCTGGCTGCTTGTGTATCTTCTTCTTAAGCAGATTGGACTTTTTGGGTCTCCACTATGGAAACTTGAATGTAAATAAGATGTACAGACATCATTATAGGCATGTGATGGATGTAAAAAGTTGGGTGTAATAATTGGAATCAACTTTGGCTTTTGGTATTCTCATAAAAAGCTTAGAGATTATCGGCGTGTTTTTTTTCTTTTTTTTTTTTTCTTTCTTTTTCTAATTTGTTTCTCCTGGGTATTAAAATTGAGCTCAAATTAAAATCGAGGATAAAATTTTCAGAACTTTGTATTTGGGCGTTATATAAAATCCAAATTTTCATGTTAAAGCAAAGCAAAGCAATCTATAGAGCAAAAAGAAATAAAAATGACCAATTTATTTAGTATGTTGGCCTTTTATTCATTTTTAGTCTTGACATTAGAAAACATCAACTTGTATAATTTTTCTGTTTTCCCGTTATAGGTTTTGAAACAGTAAAAGTTGAATCATTTCCATGGCTGGCGAAGCAATTAATACTATCCTAGAGATAAAAGTTAATTTATCACAAAACTTAAATATTTAAATATAAGTTTAATACTTTAATAACCATACCAAAACCTCTTGGCTTTTCCCTATAGATAACATAACCCAAAAATATTAATTTATTTCAAAACAAAGTGGTATATCCCACTATCTATAAATTTCAAAAAACAAAAAGGCTTAAAGGTGTGAGGTTTCATAACCTTAGTAAACCTTTAAATTTTTAAAAGATATATTAATTTTTAAAAAATAGATTAATTAAGAAAAATTCTGATTTTTTTTAAAATTGTTTTATTGTTTAATTTATGATTGTAAATGTTTATGCAATAAAATATTATCATGTTAAAAAATTATTATATGAATTTTGAATATATTTATTTAAAAAAATTCTAGATATATTAATTTTGAGGTGTTTATTCCAAAAAAAAAAAAAAATCCAACTATTACGATATGTTTAAAATATAATAATTTTTTAATTATCTTTTCCTAAAGAAAAAAATCTAAATAAAAATTACATAGACATCAAATTTAATGTCTAAATTACCATATGATAATCAAATAGACATCAAATTTAATGTCTAAATTACCATATGATAATCAAATAGACATCAATTTTAAGGTTGAACATTTTTAGTGGCATCTTACATTATTACTCTCTACCACCACCACTCTGCAACCATTTTAGATTATACATATTAATAATAATTGTTTCCAAATGTTTTAATTTAGGTGAAAATATGGATTAGTCTTTGGAAAACACAGTTTTGGTACACTTTAAGACACATTAGCCACAACTCAAAGAGTTAAAGTCGTATTCCTTTGGGTATGGCTTTAAGGGTGGCGGTCATACACACAAGCTTTATATGGTAGGCCTAAATAGATAGGGGTTATGACTGTAAACCATATTTCTCTTTGGTTATAATCACATAGGTATAAACTGATTGATGAAATTATATTTAAAAAATAAACATAAAATATTATATTTATATATGGATATTTACTAGTGTAGACCCATAAAACTAATCATTAAGTTCTTGAAAATATTTATTCTTGTCATCTTTATCCTTACTTGGTCTATTCATCATTTCACTAACTTAAAAAATATAGAAGATCCTTTTTTGTGTTGTAAACACTAAAAATATCATACATACATCCATATTTCAGTTCTAATCATCCTTAATCTACTCAAATATCCTTGTCAATAAGTTTCAAAAGTTTTTGACCTTCTAGGACAAGTCCACACTAACCAGACAATCGCATAGTGTGGCTTTGTCCCTTAGTGTGATCCTATCCAAAGAACTCCAATGACTACATTTTAAATTTAAAATGATTTGTAATGGCTCTCCCACTCTTTTGGAAAGGTTAGCTAATAAAAACATTTGAAATATTTCCCTATAAAATCACATCAAGACTATTCAATACTACACTTGAGAGGACCTTACAAAAAGTATTGCACATTAAGAAAAAGAACACTATTTCCTCCAATTCCAATTTTGTAGTTTTCTAACAATTAATATCCAAATTTGAATATTATTTATTGGAGGTCAAGGGCATGTATTATCAATCATTTATACTAATAAGCTATCTTAATTATTCTAGTTGCATCACCATAAATCACACAATCACTCTAGCATGGATAACTACATCAGACTGATGCCCATTTGGGATATGAAGGAAGCAATCAATTACATGAGGTTCATAAGGCAAACTCAGCTATCCTTACTAACCTATTTTTACCCTCTTTCATTATCTAATTGTTATCCAATGCATGTGCAAGACTAGATTTTAAAATTTGTAGGTGTTTTGTGCAACATAGTGACACACATAAATCTATAGTTACTGATTAGAAATAGTTGCATAGGCCTAGATCAACACATGCAAAATATAGTTGTCCAAGACATGCCTATAGTAGCTAGACAAGGCTATAATGCACCCCTATTTACCTCATGTGGGCTTGTCCCAGTAAATTTTGAATCATAGTTTTTAATAGAACCTTGTTTGTAAGTCAATTTAACATAGTTTACACTTATTTAAAGTCTACATAGTAAAATCTATTACTTTTTAAGGGATACTCTCTAACCCTAGCTTAATTTACTATTTTTAGCAAGTTTTTTATTTCAGTAAATTATGTATATTGTTGTATTTTCATATTAGAATTTTATATATATATATATATATATATATATATATATATATATATATATATATATATATATATATATATATATATATATGTTCATTTCAATAGTTTAATTCAAAATAAATTTAATTCATTTTAAATTAAAAAGGTTTAAACATTCTAGTGAACCCATATTTTTATTTAAAACATTCATTGTCATTTTTCTTTGATTTTAGGGATAAAATTTATCTTGTTTTTTTTAATAAATTCATGACACTGAAAGAAAACAACCTTTGACTTTGGATAAAATTTCACACAAAATAATTCAATATATTCTCCTTGAATTAAATCTGGCATAAAGGTATTATCTTGTCACCTTAGATCATTCTGACACAGAAGATCTTTCTTTCGACTTTAGGTTGAAATTTTATTGATTATAAATACAAAAAAAAAATTAAAAATCACTTTATTTTATATCTGCTTTTACTTATTTCAGAAACTATGTTTCATTAGTTTTTAAACTACTTAGTAACTATCATGAATGGCTACATGGTATTCTATAAATAGACATCATGGTGTGATGGGTTTACCCCAATAGTCATAACCATAGTTCAACACTAAGCACAAGTTTAGTTTCCTTGTACCTCATAATATATTTGAAATGTCTATGGTCTCTTGTTTACACCAATAGAAAGTCTATTTTTTCCTTCTAATTTATGGTATACCTGAGAAGAGAGGATCATTAAGGGAAGTTACTATCAACTTACCTTCAAAAATATGCTTAATGGACTATAGACATGGTTCTACCTCTATAGTTAGTGCTCTGAAGCATTGGATTGACACTAATCAATGAATGATAAATTATATTTGAGATCCTACAAATGATTCTATCTCAACTTCATACTATTAATTTTTGTTTGTATTGTATTCATAATCTTTAGCATTGCTTGTTTCATTTTGTACTCTATTTATATTCATTGTCTTATTTTTACATACTAGAGTACTTGTTTAAAAACATATTTAATTTGTTTCACATACATCATGGCTATTCAAATTAAATATGTTAATTGTGTACATCCTCTATATCTATTATTTTCTTCTAATGATAGGAATTTTGCTTGTTATCCTAAATGGACAACTAGTTGGGAAAATTATATTAGTAATGTTTATGCCAATGAATTTGAATTTCCTAACCCTTGGCCACAAGTGTTCACTCAATCACATACATCTATTTATTACCCTTTGGAATCTCTTATAGATTACTCTTTGGTCACATCTCTGTATTCCCCTTCAAAATCTTCTCTAGTTTCATGTTTGGTCACACCCCTACTTTCATTTTTTATAGTTCCTTTACCATTCTCTTTGTATTTACCCTTAGTCATACATCTATATTAACCTTTGGTCATAAGTCTAAATTTACCTTTGGTCATCCTTTTAGATACCCATTTAGTTTCTTCTATAGTTTCTTATTTTGATTCCTCTTTGATTGCATCTATAGACGGTTACTATTATAAATTCCCGTTTGGAATCCTATTTAGATATTTCTTCACTATAATATACATGATATATTTTCACCATCCTCCTTGAGTGTGCCATTAGAGCACAAAAATCCTCCCAATGATGACTATCCACTATCTCTTAGATTACCACCTTAAATCTACATTGAGTAATCTTATCCTTGCACACCTAATCTATCTATCCATTTTACTACCACATTACATTATATTTTAACTTATAAGTTGAACTTGCATAAGAGATGCATAAAAAATTATAGTGAGCATACAAGCAATACTACTTCTCTTCCCTCTCATTGCACAAATAATAATATTGCTATTTTAAATGTTTAAATTAAAAATTATAGTTTAATTATGACAAGAAAAATGCTTCAACTAATTCAATTAAAGTTTCTTCTCTTCTTTCCCCTCATGTTCATAATATGATACACAATGAGTGAAATTATAAAGTGCTTAGTAGCGACAATATTGCATATCATGAAGATGTTTCTAGTTTTATTTTTAAAATAAAAATGTATACACATGATAATTCTACTTATCCTCTTTCAATAAAACTAACTATACCTTTGCACATTAATTTTATTCCAAATATCAATGAATCTCTTAATCTTAAATAAGATCATATCCCTTCATCTACCATACCTCCTCTTGATGATTTTTTTATTCAATCAAGTATACTTAGGGCTTGTGCTTGTGAAGCCTTCAAAGTTAAAATCATCATTATGCAAAATTCAATAGAAGAGTTACAAAATAAAATTTAATATTTAAGCTCAAAAATCACATCTCTTGAAAATGAAAACAAATTTACAAAAAATACATAATATACTAGTGTTAATTACGTCTTTACATCTTCATCTAAGCAACATTAACCTATAATTAATGCTTTAAAAAGTATAAATAAGGATGATAATATTCCAAGTGAGCTTATAAGAGAAATGATTTAAAAAAATGTAAACACTTTGCCTTCTATTCTTGCTTTAAAAATATCAAAATGATATTGTGCATATCATAGATTTTATGGGCATCATATAAATAATTATTAGGCCTTAAAAAACAAAATTCAAATTATCATTGATAGTAGTGATCCTATACAAGATAAACCTATTAATCAACCCACTCATATTGTATCTCCTAAAATATAAGTGCAAAAAGAACACAAAGTTCAAATATGGATACAAAAATAAAATTCAAAATAATAAAATATTCCAAAAGAAAAAAAGAATAATTACCAAAATAAAGGTTGCACTAAAAAATTCAAGATGAGCAAGAAATCTCTCTTTTTTTTAAGTAAAATATGAAGCAATGTCCAAAGAAAAAAATTGATATAAAATCTAATGATAAAAATATGGTTGCTAAGAAATCAAGCATTACAAATACTTCATGCATAGAGGAAAAAGATAAATTCAATGCATCAATTGCTTTTCTTCCTAATGTTCAACACATCATACATGATCATTCTATAATTAAAAATAATATGCAAGCTCCTAACAATCATGAACATATTCACAATGAAACTCCATTAGATGGCACAATAAGTCTTTCTCACACAAATACAAAAGATAATCAAAATGGCATCTCGAAATCTCAAACACAACCTCAAAAGATAACTTTCTCTAATAATAATGATTATTTGATGATTATGATCTCAATAATATATAAGATTTTTATGATCTTGAGGATATTGATTATGCAAAATATGATACTATTACTTGTGCAATCAATCAAATAGATCCTTATTTGACATTCTTTTTTCCATCTATTTGGCTATTCCATTACCAAAAATCTTGTATATAGATTATTTTCTTTTATTGAAAATTATTTTATCCCTTATCTTAGCATTTTTCGAGCTTCTTGACTTTATTTTCCTTTTGGATGCTTACCCTTTTTATTTTCAACTTGATCTAAACAATCTAAAAACACCTATCTCTATGGCGCTGTCCTTACTATTTTACATCTTACACCCCATGACACTTGCATGATCCCATATTTCTAATAATACATGAGCATATTTAGGTTCTTCCACATTTTTTAGGAGCATTTGCATTCCTACATATTTACACTAAATTGCTATGATTCAAAGTTACATATATATTGGGGGCACATTTTTACCTTCCCTCTTATCATGATATAATTTTGCTCCTTGTTGAGGATTGTTTGAATCCCTCATACTTCCTCTATTTTCAAAACCTTGCTTCTTTGCATCTATTTTCAAATCTCTTTTATCATTAATATATTTTCAAAAATTCAAAAAAATCCATATATTTCAAAAATTCAAAAAAAATAAAAATAATTTCAAAAATTATAAATTAGGACCTAAAGCATTTTTAAATGTTGTTAGTTTACTTCTTTTCATATTTTATTTATGTTAGAATAGGTTGTTTATCTTGACTCATGTTCACCTAGGTGCTTTATTTTTCTTTTTATTTAGTTATTCCCACCCACTTATGTGTGGACATTTCATTTATTTTATTTTGAACATTATGAGATATTATATATTTATCTCTTAGATATTATGGATATATTTTCTAGTTATTTCTATCTTTCATGGATAATTCTCTTTTAGTCCTAGGTTTGATCTCTTAGTTATGATTGATCTCTTAATTAAATTGATCTTCATTGCCTATAATGCAAGACACATTCATTGTATTTGATAAGCTCTAGAGATATTATATATGATATTGTTACTCTTTGTTTTGCATATCTATCTATAAATCTATGATATTAAATTGCTTCCAGAATCTTATTTTTATGAATGTGATGTTTTATCAACCCCTGAGATCCTTGTAGCTTGGAAAGCATTATTTTTCATTCTTCTCATGGTATCAAAGTAATAAGTGTTGTAGCCATTATTTTGTGAGTTTGATGTAAGGGATTGACTTTCATCTTTGCATAGTGAAGGTGTGATTTTCCTGGAAGTGGCATAAAAACCTTTTACTAGTTTTTTACAGTTTTATTTCTACGTTTTTGTAGAACCTACAAGAATTGACTTCATATTATTATTTTTTGGTAGGAACTTCCCTTTCCTTTGGTTTATTTTTCTTGTAGAAGTGATGACATGATAAAATTATGTTATTTTTTGGGCCAATTTCACATTTTCTTATGTCATCTTGCATTTTTTGCATTATTGGCATGTTTATCTTGCACATCCATGTGTTGTCCAACATTTTTTCTATCGCATGTATGTTTATGTTATATATTCATGCACATCACAATGATGATAGTAAAGAGAGTGTCAAATTTAGGACAATAATAATGCAGCATGCCGATGGCTAGGAGAGTGTCAATTTCAGACCAGCAGACATGAGCACTATTCACCTCAAGTTCATTATTTTTGGTGGGCTATGTCACTCACACATCCTCACTCTTATCCCCTTGGTCATATGGTATGGTCACATAGATGGATTAATTTTGGTTTATACTAGTGGAGGCTTAAGTCTCAAACTCTTTTTTTTTTAGAGATCTCTCCAAGCATTAAAATTTGGTGGTTTTTTTTTTTGACCCATTTATGACCGAAAACTTATAAAAACTATATATTTTGATCGATAACTCAAAATTGAGTGTTTTTTTATTTAAAATTTTGTGTATTTATTAGTGTAATTTATTTTATAAAATGAACTAAATTATAAAGTTTCAAATTTTGGGGTGCTCATTATTTTCATCAAAAAATGTTAAATTGTTAAGGAGGATTTGATTTTTTAAGGGATTCCCATTTCTTAAATCCCCTCAACACCTCAAATTAAAACAATTGGAATATCAAAATGAGATACACTTGAAACTGAAAGGCTTTTGAAGAGTTGTGTTTGGTGACTTTCCTCACTTTATAGATGAGGAAGGTATTGCCTAGATTGCATCCATGCAAGATGAGATTATTTGCTTGATTATCATCTACATTTTAGACATTTTATTGTCATATGCCACTTGTGCCACATCACCCAAGGAAGTTTGGGACAACTATATAGCCTTATTTGGGAAGGATACTGAGTCTTTTGGGTATTTTAAACCCTCTTCCACCTCATTTTCCAATTCATTCTCTTCTTATAGTAGAGGATTTATTTTTTGATGATGAAATAGACATCATTTCTCCTAATAGAAAGAATTAATTTTTTGACAGTGACACAGATAAGGGACTATACTTCCATCTTCTCCTTCTAGTGAGGATTCACTCTTTGATAGTAACACATATCAAGATTCCTTTTAATTTTATGAAGACATATCTCTTGATAGTGATTTAGAAGAGACATTATTTCCTCTTACAACCTCTCTCTATTCCTCCTCCTTTAGTTTTTAGTGAGGACTTAATTGTTTTGGATGAGGCATATTCATCATCTACTCTTCATGATATAGAAGATGATCCTACACCTCTTGCTCTTGTTATTGCATCTAATCATGTATTTATTGCTTATCCCACTTTGGATCCACCTAATTATGGGCTTGGTTCCTTTGAGAAACTTACTCTTGGCATTTACTCTCACCTCCTCCTCTAACTAGAACACAGGGGGAGGTCTTGGTCAAATATTACAAGGTATAATCTCTCCTATTCAACTTATTCTTTGGCATGGTCATCATAGCATTGGTATTTTCATAAGTGATGTATCTTCAGGACATCTTGCTCATAGCACTCACATTTTTATATGCTCTACTCTTCATAAGGACTTAGAGTAACACATGAGCTCTGTTATCTCATTATTTATTGGTAATTCTATGGGATAAACATTTAATTTCTTAGAGTCTCTCACCTCATATACAAATAGATTATTACATCATTTCCATCCATGTAATATATAGTATTTATCTTTGTTTGGGGTGAAGTAAGTTATCCTTAGGAGGACTCCATATGAAATCCTTCCACTTTTTCTCTCTTTTTGGGGAGGATTTTTTTCTATGAGGTACACCATGTGTAAAATGTGTATCGCCCTTCAAAAAATGAACATCTAATAGATGGCATTATTGGTACATTTAAAGAAAAATTACCACCACAACCTATGATGGCATTTCAAGAGAGTAAAATTGTTGATGATGATTCAGACAGACGTGCACTAAATTTAAGCTTATAAAAATAAAAAATATACACATCAAGACATGATCAAAGATGGGTCAAATGAAAACACATGTATAATGATACTTTTCCCACTCTTGGGTATATAGAGAAGCATTCATAAGCTACAACAAAATTAGTCAAAAAATTCAATGACAATTACATTACGATGATGAAATAATCTCCACATAATGACATGATCATACATATTTATATCTTTATCACGTGATATAGTTAACTATTCTTTTAAAATAAGTGACTTTTAGGTTACATCTCTCATCTCAAAAGGGGGGAATTAAAATGGGCTTGTATTAAATAACCAAACCTTCATGAGCAGAAAAATCAAATTTGGGACAAGAATATAGGTTTCAAATATTCAAAACTTAAGGCTTCAAAGAATCAAAGTTATTCAAAAATCAATTTTTATCATAGAATACAAGTTTAAAAAATTTAAATATAGATTTTAAATATTAAAAGTAACTTAAAAACCAAACACACGACATATATTGATAAATTGATATAGATTATAATGGCATATGACATGCCTATGCACTCACTTTACAAAGAGTTGATTAAATAATCATACACACTTGGATGCATATGAATGGAAATATACAAAATAGTTATAGGTTTCACATACAGTTACAATTAAGAATATATATGTGTGTAATTATATATCATTTAGCATAGATTTAGTGGGTATGGTATTAGTTCATGTTGACATATACATTTTCTAATTTCAAAAGACGTGATATTATTTCATGCATATATGCACTATAATACTGCTTATAGGTTCAATAGAAAATGTTATTATTTATCTTAAAATTTGTTGGTACTATGGTCATGATGGAGGCATGAACATTCTTCATTCTCTTTTGATTATGTAAATAAAATCTAGATTCATCTGCAACATTGTAGTTTATTTTGTTATGGTTAATGTATGTTCGATTCTAGTGAGACTCAATAACCTTAGAATTAATTCTAGATAACCCATTTTTTAGTTCCATATTTCTATTACAAGTGATAGTTGTTTTGAGTTTAGTGACACTCAATGATCCTAACATCACTTCTACTGAATACATCCTGGTTCTACCTTCTTTTGATTAATAAATTAGATACGATTTCCCATTCATGAGAGTTGAATCATGCATCTTTATAATTAAATGGCTTGATTAGTTATTCAAAATTGGGACTTGATCATTCTAAATTTATTAACAATTCAACATTAAGAATCATTTTTCCAAGTCCTTCAATAAGGGGGCACATTTCTTTAATGCTTATTCATGCTTTTACAAGTCACGAGACAATATGGTTTTATTGGTGTAGGATATTCGTTATATTTTATTTACTTATAAAATGGATAATCCATACATATATAGCTTCAGATTACTAGTTGTGATAAGAGGTTAAGTGGGTGAAAAGGTGAGTTCCACCTAGAGTTTAACTGAGTACCACTGTGAGCTCTCTTATGAGTTACATAGTGAGTTACACTCAATCTCATTATGATTTCTCATGTGAGTTAACTCCCCCTACTCCTTTATATTCCACTTCACTAAGCTATTCTAATAGATCAGATAATTGGTAAGCAAGGCATTTTAATACACCATGGAATTGTTGAAAAAAAACCACATCTTATTGCACATCTTTGAATACAAGTAGAGCCATCATTATTATAGAATACTTATGTGCTCACTCTACCAAAAGATTGCCTAATGGCCTATTATGACATGTTATCAGAGCTTTAGGTTCTAGTAATGAACATTAAGTTATCTGTTGATTTCTATTTTGTATTTTTTTGATAGGAATTTACATAGTGCTTGCTTTGGCATTTACATGATTTTGAATTATCCATTTGTGTGAGAAAATATTGTAGATCCATGTGTTCATTTGCTCCATTATTCTCTCATAGGCACTATAACAACCATACAACATTGTCTTGTTCTTTTACATTTTTTTGGATGGTGGTATTTTGCTTGTTTTAGGTTTATAGGGGTTTGTGTGGCCTAGTATTGATCTCTATGACATTTGAATTAGTTTTCAACCTTTCCATGACTTTCAGGGTTTTTAAATGGTCTTACCATCCTCAAAATGGCTTCTTGAGCCATCTATGACTAGGTTTTGACCTCTTGACCTACTCCTACCTTCTCCTTACATGGCTTGCATGCATTGACCTCTCACTATTTTCCCATGGCATTCATTAAGCTATAGGTTCATGAAATCTATCTAATCTTTCACAACCTATACCCTTGCATGAGATCCTCCTTTATCTATTTAGCCACATTTGATATAGGGATTTAATGGTTTCATATGTTATTTAATAGTGTAATCTTCTCTCTAAATGGTGGCAAAGATCCTTGGGCATTGATTTATTTATATACCTGAATGCCTATACAACCTATGCTTAGATCGTACTACTTTAAATCTTGGCATTTGGGTTGTTGGTGATGTCACCTTGAATGGATCATGGCCTGTACTTCCATGGCATCCTTCACCATGACCTGCAAATGTGTGATGTGCTTGATGATCTCTCCATCATAATGCTTTGGAAGTGTAAATGAAGTGGTGAGAGCTTGATGTTTTGCTTGATATCAAGGAAAAAGTGTCTCCACACATCTAGTTTGACATTTTTTGATTGAAAATCAAACCCCCACTCCCTATTAAAACCACTATTTATGCATGCATATGGTGGCATTTTGATCCTTCAACAGCCACCTCCAACCTATTAAAGACTTGTACATGCATTATAGACCTTTGCATGCATAACAACCATGTATAGCTCAAATCCATGGTCAACCACTCCTTGCATGAATAATGACATCGCCAGCTCTCTTATTTATTTTTGCTAAGTCATAAATTCAAAACCTAAATTTCCCTATAATAATTCAAAAGAAAAACATGTTTTTAATTTTATTTAAATAGCTTTTTAATTTTTTAATTAAAATACCTTCTAAAGAGGCTTTTTTGGAAAAGTACACATAGAGATAATTGGGCCAAGTATTTTTTTCCCTTACTCTATAATTGATTGATCACTCATATGCATTATTAATTGTTCTTGATGTCTCATTTATGAGCATACTTCAAGGGTTCATTGCAGAATATTTTGTGCAGTTGTGCACTTCCTTGGTGTCTGATCTCAATCATGTTGACTCCATTTGAGAGACTCCAAATAACGAGAGTTATTTTATCTCTAATGATGCTTCTTGGAAAGGATAATTATGCTTCATGGTGTGCTTACATGGAATACTTGCTTACACACAACAAACATATTTCATTCTTATATGGATAGATTCTTGAATCCACTGATCTTTTTTTATTTAAAAAGTGGGTTCATTATTGTGACAAAGTTATTTTCACTCTCCTACTTCATGTTTTCATGGATCTTTATCACCATGTGGAATATATAGAGTGTCCTTACACTGTTTGGAGCATACTATAGAGTCTTTTTGATGATCTTACTGAGATTTATGTCACACCTCCTCCTCTGCTTCCTATTGTCTCTTTTGAGAATATTATACTCTCTCCTCATGATTTTATTTATTATGATGATACATCCATAGTGGATAGTGTTCTTCTTTCTATCTTGAGATTCTACCAGACCTTAATTGTTTCATTAAATATTCTACATTTATTCTTGTGTAGATTATTACTCTTTTAGAGCCTTCATAGACTTGAATTTTGTAGGACTTTACTAATTTTAGTGAGACTATACACATTGAGAGTATTGATGACTCATATGTTCCTATAGATGTTCATCTTATAAATATAAGTGCTTCATTTGTAGACCAATCTTCAATTTTGATGGTTGTTGAGCCTTGCTCTCCTCTTTCTATGGGCATTCTTTTAGCAAATGTTTCATGTCTATCTTCTTCTCTAGCTGTTCTCTCTCCTTCATTGTATGCTTCTTCATTATCATTTTCTACAATTACTTTCCTAATACCTGATAAGATTTTGTCACATTCAAGCATTAGCAAGGAGACATTTGAGCATTTTCTAGAGATATACATATTGATTCCTACATGCATTCCACTTGAGTGTGAATTTAGTAGTTTGATAGTTTGTGGCTTCTTTCTTTTGAAAAGAATAGATAACATTTATTACAGAGGGATAGACTATAGCATTAACCATGCAATATTCTATGTATACCTTCTCTCTCTTCTTTATGGAGACATAAATCTTGGTGATCATCATTATGTACTTGAGTACCTCATCAAGCCTCATTATCGGGACCCAATTTTACAACCCATCTAAGCTATACTTAAGTGGGGTGTTGGAGTGGGGCTTTCTAATCCTAACTTTATTTATTTTTCTTTTGGAAGGATTTTTTTTGTTGGGCTTTCTCTTTTTACTCCACGTATTGAGAGTTTCATTATACATGGGTACCTCATTAGGCCTTATTTTTAGGACCCATCTTTTTTTTCCACCTAAGCTATACTTAAGGGGGGTGTTGGTGTAAGATATTTATTATTCTATTTACTTATTAAATAGATAATCCCTACACATTTAGCTTCAGCTTACTTAGGTGTGATAAGAAGTTAAGTGGGTGAGAGGGTGAGTTTCACCTGGAGTTCAACTGAGTAACACTATGAGTTCTCTTATGAGTTCTACAATGAGTTACACTCAATCCCACAATGAGTTTTTCTATGAGTTAACTCTCCCTACTCCTTTATATTATTCTTCACCGAGATATTTTAATAGAGCATATAATTGGTAAGCAAGGTATTTTAATATATCAAGAAATTATTGTAAAAAAAATCACATCCTCTTACACATCTCTGAATACAAATAGGGTCATCATTATTGTAGAATACTTATGTGCTCACTCTACCAGAAGATCACCTACTGTCATATTCTAACAGGTTTCATCACTCTATAGGTGTTCTCCTTCGTTACTTTGTTTTCAATTTTCAATTTCAAATTTTATAATTTTTAAATTTTAAATATAAACAAATGACTACTTCATGTGTTGTTGTAAGGTTTTCTAAAATGGGTGCCCTGCACAATTAGAGTTTTATATCACAAAAAAATATGTTGTACATACTCAAGTTTTTTCTTTCTCCTTTACTCTAAAAATTTAAATACTATAATAAGGGGAGAAGATGGTATAAATGTAGACATCTAAAATTGATCACATGTACTTGAAAATGTTAAATTATTGACACATCCTAAACCACTTGACCTGAGCCAAAATACATGACTCTTATTCACTATTTCTCTTATCAGTTATCTATATACAAGCTAGACTCCCTATTTGCCATCACTACTATCCAATAATTTCTAATTAAAATGCTTAAAATTCTTTATATCACTCTCAAACTATTGCCAACCCTAGGATAATTATCCTTGATTCTTTGGGATAAGTCCACCCAAAGCAGACAAGTCTGTTGCTACAGACTTGTCCATCTAGAGTGGATTTATCCCCACACCAATGAATGACAAAAATTTTAATTTTAAATATTTAATTAAAACATCTTGCATGTTTTTCAAAGTTGACTAGAGAGAATTATTCAAAGTGATCACTATATAAGTAAATCAAAATGTCATTTTGAATGGACTTGATATCTATATAGCATATATATTTTTCACTAATGCACATTGATCTAAATTTAATATCAATCACTAGGAGTAGTCTCAAACTAAGTCTAAAGTATCTTAAAACAAGTTTAGAGTTAACATTATCAAATATCAAAGCCAAATTTTTAACTGCATACATATAGTCAACAAACATAATTATATAATCACTCTAGGCAGAATAAATATGTATGTCTTGATCCCCTCTTTTGAGTATTTGGATACATAGGCAATGGTCAAGGATCAAATGGGGTGATTGGGGTCAGCTCAACCCATTACACTTGCCCTCTCTTTTTCAAGTTTCTATCTCTCAAAAGTACCCCTAGAAATTCCAAAGCAAAGAGAAGAAAAAATAATTTTTATGTGGCACAAACATGATTGAAATATCTCAATTTAATCAACAAGCACAAATGCAAAATATGGAACAATAATTGTCTGTCATAGTCAATGCAAACAAGTTTTTGGTCAATGAACACAACCAACCTAATTCTTGTCCATGGAGTGTGGCCTTGTCCAAACACAATAAAAAATTGTCCCTAATTCTAAAATTTCATATTTTTGTATTACCTTGATGTTCACTCTTAGACATCAGTTATAGTCAACCAAAGATCAAAAAAGTTAAGTATTTTGTATTTTGTTATACTTAATATTTTTAGCACATACCACTTATCAGTTTCAATTTCAGTCAATTCTACTTTACATTCAAATCTATGTTTAAATGTCAGATATTATAATTTGAATAGATTTATCAAGTTTTATACCTATTAAACAAAATTCATTTTTTAAATTAAAAATATGGTAAAACAAATAGAGACAACTATCTACATATATTTTTATTTGCAAACCAGTTTATTGTAGAAGAAAAAAATGTGTACTGGTGCCAACAATAAAACTTAAATAAACAATTTATTCTTTCCACATTCACATAGAGAAATTAGTTCGTGCTTAACTCACCTCACAATGATTGCATGCCCAATTTTTTCTTTATGCACATAAAGCTATAAAAAAAACTTAAGCCTTTGTTGCCCCATTGAATAAGTAGAACGAATGTTTTGATATGCCAAAACGAGGAAAAATAATATTAGATTTTCTCAAACAGCATTATCACCAATAGAAAAAATACAATAAATGCCATTAATTATATTTGTTGACATGTCAACCTTTTATAGTTACTCCTTGATTGTTAGTGGGCCAATGCATCCCGTCGGCAGCCCTCAAGGCCTACAACACCATTGCATCAACACATACCACACATTAACAGCAGGGAAATGCCATCGTATTCATCCTCCAATTTCAAATATGAATCATCAATCAAAATAAAACATAAAGATCAATCCATTAAGTAAACTACTAATAACATAATTGAAAATTTATATACCATTACCGAGTTTTCATTTGGGAGGTTTGACAAATAAAATTTTCGCTAAGTAAACAAAATCAACGCACTTATTTCCAAAAACATCCAAAAGATTGTACTCCTGAAAGAATACACGATGCGTATGAGGATGTCATAAAACGTTCAAATTTCATTCAAGTGTTTACATTGAATAGAAACACCACTTTCCATCCAGAAAAAGAGAAAATTTGTAAGCACATACAAAACTAAAAAGCAATGAAAACTATTACGCTGTTTGAACAGGTCCGTTGGTGCGAGAAAATAAACGTGCGTGATTGTATGACCATTCTTTTGTTGGAAAGGTCATATAATTTTGATGATCCCATGTTCCAAATCCTTTTATTTTCAATTTATTTGGTCATATTTCCGTTGTCGAAAATGCCCAACTCCCATTAAAATTCAAACACCTTTTTATACGTTTATGATTTTTTTTCGCAAATTCCTTACAACACCACAATCTTTGGGAAGTATTTACATATTCTTAGGTTGATTTTAGTGCTTTCACAGCAACGTGTGATGTGAGAGACAGATAATTGCCATATTAAATTCAAAGTTTTATGCAGATTGTCAAAGTTGCAATTGATAGCTGACAACTCATTTAAAATATTTAATAAACTCCACACTCCAGTAAATAGTTTTCCCTTCCAAAAAATACTGAGGAAAACTACTATAGGGAAGAAAAAATGTTGAAAACTCGCTACAGCTGACGACATTCAACCCGATTTAAAAGGAGAAAAAAGATTGTTGAGAGCTCACTGCATCAAATTTCACTTTGAATAGAATGGATGGAAGTTTCAGTTGGAGTTTAGCTTTGAAGAATTCAAAACTAATAATTTCTAAGATTTCATGTGTATCTTCTTCTTAAGCAGATTGGACTTTTTGGGTCTCCACTATGGAAGTTTGAATGTAAATAATGATCTACAGACATCATTAGAGGCACATGATGGATGTAAAAAGTTGGGTGTAATAGTTGGAATCAACTTTGGCTTTTGGTATTTTCATATAAAGCCTAGAGATTAATGGATTTTTTTTATTTTTTTTTTCTTTTTTTTTGGTTTATTTGTTTGTTTTTTGTGTAGTGAAATTGTTAGAAAATAAAAACATATAAAAACAGAAAATAGAATACACAGATTGCTATAGCAATCATGGAACAAGATTTTTCTCAATTTTCTTAAATCTTGCAGATCTTCTTGATCTTGCTTATCTTGCTTTTGTTACAATGCTGCCCCCATGGGTCTATTAAATAGATTTGTAAACAAACAATAATTAGAAAAGCAAACTAAAGACTAATTTTAGTCTTTCCATGCAAACTGTTTAACTGCTTGAACTAACTGTTTGTCTAACTGCTTCTCTAACAGTTTAACTAACTGTTTGATAACTAACTGATCTCTAACTGATTGTTAACTGTTGCATGCAGGAGGAGTGGAGAAATTAACTCTAGTCTCCAACACTCCCCCTTAATTTCTACCACAAACTACTTCAGCGTTTACAATGCCTAAATGATTTCCTAGTCTTGCCACAGCTACGTTGCTAGTAGCTGCCATTGATGGCATACAGCGCTTCACTCATTCTGTCTATCAGCTTTAGCTAGGATGTTTTTCTTTTACAAAATACACTGTCTTTCATACAGAATACACCACCTTGCAAAATACATAGCCTTATATGTGGAATACACCACCTTGCGAAATACATCGCCTTATATCAACGGAGATGTTTATGTCCAACACTGCAAGCTTCCTGCTTGCTTACCTTTCTTTCACCCAACGCTTAATTGCTCAGGTTTCCTCCCAGGCCTCTGCTGGGTTCTTTCCACGTTGGTCTAGATTTGCCAACGATTGGCCTGATCTTCAGACACTTTGACTGCTTCACTTGTTGTTCAACACACACACTTTCACAGCTTCACTTGCTATGTAACACAAGCTTTGCGGAGCTCGACTTTTCAAACACGGAAAACATACGCCTTGTAAAACTGAATACAGACAGCAGACAAGAAACAAAACACAACAAAAACAAAAAAAAAACTTTGTAGAACTCAGTATTTGGGTGTTATATAAAATCCAAATTTTCATGTTAAAATAAAGTAATTTATAGAATAAAGGAGATTCATCAAAAAGAGTTAATATGTTTAAATTGACTATGTATCAATAATTGAAATAAGTTTCAAATATATAATATTTTATAGTTTAATTGGTATTATTTAAAAGATATTATAGTATTATGTATTAATTGTTTAATTTTTCTTTAATAATAATCCATTATATCATAATATATTATATTTTTAACAGTTAATATATAATGTATAATATATTTACAAATATTCAATATATTTACACATTCAAAATATCAAACAAAACTTTTTTAAAACTTTTTTAAATTTTTATTTTATATTAATTTAAAATATAATTTTCTTTCTTTTTAAAAAATAATAAAAATTAAAATATTAAATAAATTAATTTTAATATATCTTTATAACATTTAAGTTGCAATGTGAATTTTCAAATTTAATATTCTACGATTGACACTTTCGCTAGTCCTCTCATCTCCATCAATGCTTTTTGAATGTAGTACAACACCTTTAGGAAATATTAAGGAATTTTTAAGTTCACATATATATGGAAACCTTATATTATTTGAAATTTTTTTGGAGGGTCTTACTAATAAAAATATGATTCAAGGGACTTACAATGTCTTATGTTAAATATTTTGCAGCTGGAAATAAATAAGAGTTATTTTCCTTTAAATATCAATTATAATTTTTCTGTTTTCCCGCTACAGGTTTTCAACTGTAAAAGTTGAATCATTTATGGCTGGCGAAGCAATTAATGAAAGCCTAGCAAAACTTAAATAATTAAATATAATTTTAATATATTAATAACCATACCAAAACCTCTTATCTTTTCCTAAAAACATTAATTTATTTCAAAGAAAGTTGTATATCCCACTATCTATAGATTTCAAAGAACAAAAAGGCTTAAGGGTGTGAGGTTTCATAACCTTACTAAACCTTTAAATTCTCGAAAGATATAAAATTAATTAATTAAGGAAAATTTTTATATATATATATATATATATATATATATATATATATATATATATATATATATATATATATATTTATATATTTATATATTTTTATTGATTAATTTATGATTGTAAATGTTTATGTAATAAAATATTATAATCTCAAAAAATTATTATATGTATTTTAATTATATTTATTTTAAAAATGTTTAGATATATTAATTTTGAGGTGTTTATTTAGGAAAAATGAGATTCAATTATTATGAGATGTTCAAAATTAGATATATTTTTTAATTATCTTTTCAAAAAATAAAAATTAAATAGACATCAAATTTAAAGTCTAAACTATCATATGATAGTGAAATGGACATCGATTTTCAGGTTGAACATTTTTAATGACATCTTACACTATTATACTCTACCACTGCCACTCTACAATCATTTTAAATTATACATATAAACATAATAATTGTTTCCAAATGTTTTGATTTAGGTGGAAATATGGATTAGTCTTTGGAAAACACAAAGTTTGACACTTTAGGACACATTAGCCATACCTCAAAGAGTTAAGGTCATATCCCCTTGGGTATGGCCATAAGGGTTGCAGTCATAGACACAAGCCTTATATGGTAGGCCTACATAGATAGGGGGTTATGACTATAAACCATATTTCTCTTTGGTTGCAATCACATAGGTCTAAACTAATCGATGAAAGTATATTTAAAAAATAAACACAAATTACTATCTTTATATATGGATATTTACTAGTGTAGACACATAAAATTAATCATTAAGTTCTTGAAAATGTATATTTTTGTCATCCTTACCCTTACTTGGTCTATTCATCATTTCACTAACTTGAAATATATATGAGAGCCTTTCCTATCTTGTAAACACTGAAAATACCATACATACATCTCTATTTTAGTTTTAATTATCTTTAATCTACTCACATATCCTTGTTAGCAAGTTATAGAAGTTTGTGACCTTCGAGGACAAGTTTGAACTAAGCAGACAATCCCACGGTGTGGCTTTGTCCCCTAGTGTGCTCCTGTCTAAAGAAATCCAATGACTACTTTTTGAATTTGAAATGATTTTTACTAACTTTCTCGATCTTTTGTAAAGGTCATCTAACAAAAGCATTTGAAATATATCCCTATAAAATCACATCAGGGCTACTCAATACTGCACTTGAGAGGACCTTACAAGAAGTATTGTACATTAAAAAAAGAACACTATTTCCTCCAATTTTAATTTTGTAGTTTTCTAATAATCAATTTAGCTAAATCTGAATATTGTTTATTAGAGTTCAAGGGCATGTATTATCAATCATTTATACTAATCATCTATTCCAACCATTTCAGTTGCATTATCATGGATCACACAATCACTCTAAGAGGGAGAACTACATCAGCCTGATGCCCATTTAAGATATGAATGAAGTACTCAGTTACGTGAGGTACCTAAGGTAAACTCGACTATCCTTACTAACCTATTTTTACCCTTTTTTGTTATCTAATTGTTATATAGTGCATGTGAAAGACTAGATTTTAAAATTTGTATGCTTCTTGTGCAACATAATAACACACATAAATCTATAGTTACTCATTATAAATAGTTGCATATGCCCATATCAATACATAGAAAATATAGTTATTCAAGACATGGTTGTAGTATCTAGACAAGGCTACAATGCACCCTTATTTGCCTCTTGTAGACTTGTCCTAATAAATTGGGAATCAAAGTTTTTAATAGAACCCTATTTTTAAGTCAATTTAACATAATTTACACTTATTGAAAGTCTGCATAGTCAAATCTATTACTTTTCTAATGGACACTCTCTAACCCTAGCTTAATTTTCTATTTTTAACAAGTTTTTTATTTCAATAAATTTTGTAGATTGTTGTATTTTCATAGTAGATCAGTATATATTAATATTTTCATTTCAATAGTTTAATCTAAATTAAATTTAATTCATCTTAGATTTAAAAAGGTTAAACATTCTAGTGAACCCACATTTTTATTTCAAACATTGCTTGTCATTATTCACTGATTTTGGTATAAAATTTATTTCTTTTTTTGTAAGTTTTTGACAATGAAAAAAAAAAATATTTGACCTTGGATAGAATTTGACACAAAATAATTCAATATTTAATCCTTGGATTAAATTTGGTATTGAAGATATTCTCTCATCACCTTAGATCATTCTGACATAGAAGATATTTCTTTTGACTTCGAGTTCAAATTTTATTCACTTTATTTTAATTTGATTTTACTTATTTTATAAAATGTGTTCAATTAATTTTAAAACTACTTAGTAACTATCGTGAAGGATTACATGGTGTTTTATAAATAGACATTGTGGTGTGATGGGTTTACCCCAATAGTGATAGCCATAGTTCAACACTAAACACAAAAAAAATTGATGTTTTTTCACTTTATTTTTTATTTGATTTTACTTATTTTATAAATTGTGTTCCATCTATTTTAAAACTACTTAGTAACTATCGTGAAGGGTTACATGTTGTTCTATAAATAGACATTGTGGTGTGATGGGTTTACCCCAATAGTGATAGCTATAGTTCAACACTAAACACAGAGTTTAGTTTCTTTGTACTTCACAATATATTGGAAATGTTTAAGGTCCCTTGTTTACATCAATAGAAAGTCTCTTTTATCTATTTTATTTATGGTACACCTAAGAAGAGCATATCATCAAGAGAAGTTACTATCAACTTACCCTTAGAAATAGGCTTAGTGAACTACAGGGATGGTTATATCTCTATATTTAGTGCTTTGAGACATTAGAATAATAGTAATTAACAAACAAGAAAGTATATTTGAGAGCTTACAAATCATTCAAACTATTTGTTATCTCACCTTCATACTATTGATTTTTGTTTGCATTGTATTCATAATCTTTACCATTTCTTGTTTTATTTTGTACTATATTCATATTCATTATCTTGTTTTTACTTATCATAGTATTTGTTTAAAAAAAAATTCATTGGTTTCACATACATCATGGCTAGTCAAATTCAATATGTTAATGGTATATATCCTCTAGATCTATTATTTTCTTCTAATAGTAGGAATTTTACTTATGATCCTAAGACAACTAGTTGGGAAAATGATCTTAGTAATGTTTATGCTAGTGAATTTGACTTTCCTAAACCTTGGCCACAAGTGTTCACTTGATCACATACAACTATTTATCACCCTTTGGAATCTCCTATAGATTCCTCTTTGGTCACATCTCTATATTCCCCTTAAAAATCTTCTCTAGTTTCATCTTTTATCATACCACTAGTATCATCATTTACATTTATTTTACCATTCTCTTTGTTTTTACCCATGGTCATACATCTAGATTCACCTTTGGTCATACCTCTAAATTTACATTTAGTCATACTTTTAGATACCCCTTTAGTTTCTTCTCTAGTTTCTTATTTGGATTCCTATTTGAACATGTCTCTAGATTCCCATACGGTTAGTATTCTAAATTCCACTTTGGTATCCTTTTTAGATATTTCTTTATTAGAATCTACACAAGATATCTTTTCACCATCCTCCTTGAGAGTGCCATTAGAGCAAAAAAATCCTCCCAATGATGACTATCTACTATCTCTTAGATTACCACCCAAAATCTATATGGAGTAATATTATTTTTGCACACTTAATATTTTTATCCATTTTACTACCACATTACATTATATTTTCACCTATAAGTTGAACTCGCATAAGTGATGCATAAAAAATGATAGTGATCCTACAAGCAATACTACTTCTCTTCCTTCTCATTGCACAAATAATACTATTTCTATTTTAAATGTTTAAAATAAAAATTATAGTGATTATGATGAGAAAAATGCTTCTACTAATTCATGTAAAGTTTCTTCTCTTCTTTCCCCTCATGTTCATAATATGATAAACAATGAGTGAAATTATAAAGTGATTAGTATCATCAGTATTGCATATCATGAGGATGTTTCTAGTTCTATTTGAAAAATGAAAGTGTACACACATGATAATGCTATGTCTCCTCTTTCAATAAAATTAATTATACCTTTGCACATGTATTAATTATATTCCAAATATCAATGAATCTCTTAATCTTAAATAAGATCATATCCCTTCGTCTACCACACTTCATCTTGATGATGTTTCTATTCTATCAAATATACTTAGGGATTGTGCTTGTGAAGCCTTCAAAAATAAAATCATCACTATGCAAAATTCAATTGAAGAGTTAAAAAATAAAAAGAAATATTTAAGATAAAAAAAACATATCTCTTGAAAATAACAACAAATTTACAAAAAAATATATAATATTCAAGTGTTAATTATGAATTTACATTTTCATCTAAGCAACATTCCCTATAATTAATACTTCAAAAAGTATACAAAAGGATAATAATATTCCAAGTGAACTTGTAAGAGAAATGATTTAAAACAAGTTAAACACTTTACCTTCTATTCCTTGTCTAAAAATATCAAAATTACAATGTTCATATCATAGATTTAATGGGCATCATATAGATAATTATTGGGCTTTAAAGATCAAAATTCAAATTATCATTATTAGTAGTGATCCTATACAAGATAAACCTATTAAGCGACCCACTTATGTTGTATTTCCTAAAATAGAAGTGCAAAAAGAACACAAAGTTCAAATATGGATACAAAAATAAAATTCAAAATAATAAAATAATCCAAAAAAAAAGGAACAATAACCAAAATAAAAGTTGCAAGAACAAATTCAAGATAAGCAAGAAATGTCTTTATTCAAAAAAAAATCATGAAGAAATGTCCAAAGAAAAAATATTTATATAAAATATAATGATACAAATATGGTTGCTAATAAATAAAGCATTATATCTACTTCATGCACAGAGAAAAAAAGTTAAAGTCAATGCACCAATTGCCTTCTCTTCATAATGTTAAACCCATAATACATGATCATTATATAATTAAAAATAATATGCAAGCTCCTAACAATGATGAACATATTCAAAATGTAACTCCAATCGATGGTGCAATAAGTCTTTCTCACACAAATACAAAAGGTAATCAAAATGGCATCTCACAATCTCAAACATAACCTTAGAAGATAACTTTCTCTTATAATAATGATTATATTGATGATTATGATCTCAATAACATATAAGACTGGTATGATCTTGAGATACTGATTATGCAAACTATGATACTATTACATGTGCAATCAATCGAATAAATCCTTATTTGACATTCCTTTTTCCATATATTTGACAATTCCATTACCAAAAATCTTATATATAGATTCTTTTCTTTTATTGAAAAATCATCTATCCCTTATGCTAGAATTTTTCTAGCTTCCTGACTTTATTTTCCTTTTGGGTGCTTACCCTCTTCATTTCAAACTTGATTCAAACAATCTAAAAACACCTATCTCTATGTCACTCCCATTACTTACTATTGCACATCTTACACCCCATAACACTTGTATGATCCCATATTGTTAATCATACATGAGCACATTTAGGTTCTTCCACATTTTTAGAAGCATTTGCATTCCTACATATTTACACTAAATTACTATGATTCAAATATATATATATATATATATATATATATATATATATATATATATATATATATATATATATATATATATATATATATATATATATATATATATATATATATATATTGGGGGAACATTTTTTCCTTCTCTCTTATCATGCTATGATTTTTCACCTTGTTGAAGATTGTTCAAATCCCACATAATTCATCTATTTTAAAAACCTTGATTCGTTTCATTTGTTTTCAAATCTCTTTAATCATTCATATATTTTCAAAAATTCAAAAAAAAATGCACATGTTTCAAAAAATTAAAAAAATCAAAAGACTTACAAAAATTCAAAATCATGACATAAAGGTTTTTTGAATGTTGTTAGCTTCTTTTCATTTGTTATTTATGTTAGAGTAGGTTGTTTACCTTAACTCATGTCTACCTAGGTGCTTTATTTTTTCTTTTAGTTAGTTATTCCCACCCACTTATGTGTGGATATTTAATTTATATTATTTTAGATATTTTGAGATATTACATATTTATCTCTTAAATATTATGGAGATATTTTCTAATTATTTCTATCCTTTAAAGATAGTTATTTCTTTGTCCTAGGTTTGATCTCTTAACTTAATCTCTTAGTTTTGATTGATCTTCATTGCCTATATATATAAGGCATATTCATTGTATTTGATAAAATATAGATATATAGTATATAATATTATTAATTTTTATTTTACATAGCTATCTATAAATCTATGATATTAAATTGCTTAGATTCTTGTTTTTATGAATGTGATGTTTTGTCAACACCTAAGATCTTTGTAGATTAGTAGACTTTGTTTTTCATTCCTTTCATGGTATCAGAGTGATAGGTGTTGCAAACATCATTTTTTGAGTTTGATGTAAAGAATTGACTTTAATCTTGGCATAGTGGAGGTGTGATTTACTTAGAGGTGGCGTAAAAACTTTTTACTAGTTTTTTATAGTTTTATTTCTACTTTTTTTGCAGAACTTGCAAGAATTGGCTGCATATTATCATTTTTCAGCAGGAACTCTCCTTTCCTAAAATTTATTTTTCTTGTAGAAGATACGAAGAGAGAAAATTATGGTATTTTTTTCTGCTTCCATGTGTTCTTGTATCATCTTGCATTTTTTGCATTGTGGGCATGTTTATCTTGTAGATCCGTGCATTGTCTAACATTTTTTATGTCACATGCATGTTTATGTTGAATATTCATAAACAACATAATAATTAAAATAGAGTGTAAAATTTAGGATAACAACAATGCAACAAGCTAATGGATAGGATAGTGTCAATATTAGACTAGTGGATAGGAGCACTATTCATCTCAAGTTTCCTTCTTTTTGTGGGTGATGTCACTCACACATCCTCACTCTTATCCCCTTGGTCATATTATATGGTCATATAGAGAGATTAATTTTGATTTATACTAGTGGGGGATTAAGTCTCAAACACATTTTTTTACAAATCTCTCTAAGCATTTAAATTTTGTGTAATTTTGTTTAACTCATTTATGATGGGAAACTTGTAAAAACTATATCTTTTGATTGGTAACTTGAAATTGAGTGTTATTTTTTTTAAAGTATGTGTTTCTTAATTTCTAATTTATTGATTTAATTTATTTTATAAAATTCGCTAAATTATAAAGTGTCAAATTTTTGGGTCCTCATTATTTTCATTAGGAAACGTTAAATTTTTAAGGAAGATTTTTGTAGGGGATTCTCACATCTTAAATCCCTTAAACACCTTAAATTAAGAAACTTAGAAGATCAAAATGAAGATACACTTGCAACTAAAAAGCTTGTAAAGAGTTGTGTTTAGTGACTTTTCTCACTTTATAGATAAAGAAGGTATTGCCTAGATTGCATCCATGAAAGATGAGGTTATTTTATTGATTAACCTCCATATTTTAGACATTTTTTAGTCGTATGTCACTTGTGACACATCACCTAATAAAATTTGGGAATTGATTTGTAGCCTTATTTGGGAAGGATACTAAATTTTATAGGTATTTTGAACCCTCTTTTACTCCACCTCATGTTCCACTTCCTTCTCTTGTAAGAGATTATTTTTTGATGATGACACAGTTATAATAATAATAATAATAATAATAATAATAATAATAATAATAATAATGACACAAGGGAGGCACTGTTGGTACTATCATCTTCTCCTTCTAGTGAGGATTCACTCTTTGTTAGTAACATAAATTAGGATTCCTTTTCATTTTATGAGGACATATTTCTTGATGGTGATTCAGTTGAGACATTATTTCATTCTACAACTCTCCTTATTCCTCCTCCTTTAGTTTTTAGTGGGTACTTGATTGTTTTAGATGAGGCATATTCATCATCTACTCTTCATGATATGGAAGATGTTCCTCTACCTCTTGTTCTTGTTGTTCTTAAACTTTATGATTTTAAGATTGTTGTTGCATATGATCATGTATTTATTGCTTATCCCACTTTGGATCCACCTACTTATGTGCTTGGTTCCTTTGAGAAACTTACTCTTGGAATTTTCTCTTGCCTCCTCCTCTCATTAGGATACACATGCAAAGGTCTTGGTCGAATCTTATAGGTTAATTCTCTCGTGTTCAACCTATTCTTTGGCATGGTCACCATGCCATTGGTATTTCCACAAGTGTTGTATATTCAAGACATATTGCTCATAGCACTAACATTTTTATATGCTCTACTCTTCACAAGGACTTAGAGCAACACACGAACTATGTTATTTCATTATCTTTTGGTAATTCTATGAGATGAACATTTGATTTTTTAGACTCTCTCACCTCATATGAAAATGGATTCTTACATCTTTTCTATCTGTGTAATATATAATAGTGATCTTTATGTAGGGTTAAGTAAGTTATCCTTAGGTGGATTCCATATGAATTCCTTCCTTCTCTCTCTCTCTCTCTCTCTCTCTCTCTCTCTCTCTCTCTCTCTCTCTCTCTCTCTCTCTCTCTCTCTCTCTCTCTCTCTCTCTCTCTCTCTCTCTCTCTCTCTCTCTCTCTCTCTAGTAGAGGGGGGGTTTCCTATCAGGTACACCATGTGTAAAATGTGCATCCTCCAAAAAATGAACATCCAATAGATGGTGTTATTGGTACATTTACAGAAAAATTACCACCACACCCTATGATCACATTTCAAGAGAGTAAAATTGTTAATGATGATTCAGATAGACATGCACTTTATTTAAGCTTATAAAAATTTACAAAATACAAATAAAAACTATACACATTATCATGAATGAAAATGTGTCAAATGAAAACATATGTACAATGACACTTCTTCCCATTCTTGGGTATATAGAGAAGGATTCATAAGCTTAAACAAAATTAGTCAAAGCATTCAATGATAATTACATTATGATGATTAAATAATATCCACATAATGACATGATTATATATGTTTTTATCTTTATCACATGATATAGTCAACTCTTCTTTTAAGGTAAGTGACTTGTAGACTACATCCCTCATCTCAAAAGGGGGGCATTAAAATAAGATTTTATTAAAGAACCAAGACTTCATAAATTAAAAAATTAGATTTGGGACAAGAATACATGTTCCAAATTTTCAAATTTCAGCCGTCAAAGAATCAAAGTTATTGAAAAATCATTTTTTATCATAGAATACAAGTTTTAAAAACTTGAAATGCAGATTTCAAATATTCAAGTAACTTATAAATAAAATACAAGACATATACTAATAAATTGATATATATTTTAATGGCATATGTTGTATGTCTATGCACTCACTTTACAAAGATTTGAGTAAAAAATCATACACACTTGGATGTATATGAATGGACATATGAAAAATAGTTATAGGTTTCACATATAGTTACACTTGAGAATATATATGTGTGCAATTATATAGCATTTAGCATAAATTCAGGGGGCATGGTATTAGTTCATGTTGACTTATAAATTTTTAATGTTCAAAAAGGCATGATATTGTTTCATGCATATATGCATAATGATACCGCTTATAGGTTCAATGGAAAATGTTATTTTTTTCACTTAGAATCTATTAGTACTATGATCATGATAGGAGCATGAATTTTCTACATTCTCTTTCAATTATGTAAATGGAATCTAAATTTATCTACAATAATGTGATTTGTTTTGTTATGGGTAATGTACATTCAAGTCTAACTTAACACTCGACAATCTTAGAATTACTTCTAGATAACCTATTTTGTAGCCCTATCTTTCTATTACAGGTGATGGTTGTTTGAGTTTAGTGACACTCAATGACCCTAACATCACTTCTAGTGAACCCATCATGGTTTCCCCTTCTTTGGATTAGTAAATTAGGTACTCTTTCCAATTCATGAGAGTTAGAACATGCATCTTTCCAAATCAAGGGCTTGATTATTTATTCAAAATTGAGACTTGATCACTCTAAATTTATTGATGGTTCAAGATGAAGAACCATTTTACTAAGTGTTTCAATAAGGGGGAACATTTATTTAATGCTTAATCATGTTTTTATAGGGCATGAGACAGTATGGTTTCATCTCTCTATAGGGGTACTCCTTCCTTACTTTATTTTTAATTTCAAATTTTATAATTTTCAAATTTTATAATTTTCAAATTTTGAATATGAAAAAATGACTACTTCACATGTTGTTGCAAGGTTTGATAAAATGAGTTCCCTAAACAATTGGATTTTCCTATCCCAAGAAAAATTGTTATACATACTCAACTTTTTTGTTTTTCTTTTACTCTAAAAAATTCCATTACTATAATAAGGGAAGAAGATGGGATAATTGTAGACACCTAAAATTAGTCAAATGTATTTTAAAATATTAAATTATTGACACATCATAAACCACATGACTTGAGCCAAAATTCATGACTCTTATTCACTATTCCTCTTGTCAGTTATCTATATGCAGGCTAGACTCCTTGTTTGCCATCACTACTATGCAATAATTCTTAATTCAAATGCTCAAACTATTTTATATCACTCTCAAACTATTGCCAATCTCAGGTCAACTACCTCTGAATCTCTGGGACAAGTCCTCCCTAAGCAAATAAAACCATTTCTATAGACCTATCCACCTAGAGTGGCTTTATCCCCACACCAATGAATGATAAAATTCTAAATTTTAATAATCGATTGAATCATCCTACATTTTTTAAGGTCCAGACTAGAGAAAAGTATTCAAAGTGATCACTATATAAGTAAATAAAAATGTCATTTCGAATGGACTTGATATCTATCTAGCATCTATATTTTTCACTAATACACATTGATCCAAATTCAATAACAATCACTATGATTAGTTTCAAACCAAGTCTAAAGTATCTCAAAACAAGCTGAGATTTAATATTATCAAGTATCAAAGCCAAATTTCTAACTGCATACATATAGTCAATGAGCATAATTACACAATCACTCTCGGCAAAGAGCTATGTATGTCTTGATTCCCTCCTCTGAGTGTTTGGATATGTAGTCAATGGTCAAGCATCAAATGGGATGACTAGGGTTAGCTCAACCCATTACACTTGCCCTCTCTTTTTGCAATTTTTTAGCTCTCAGAAGTACCCCTAGAATTTTCAAAGCAAAGAGAAGGAAAACAACAATTTCTATGTGACACAAACATGATTGAAATATCTCAATTTACTCAACAAACATAGATGCAAAAAGGAGAACAACCATTAGCTGTCATAGTCAATGCAAACAAATTTTTGGTTAATAAACATGACTATCCTTCCTTGTTGTCCATGGAGTGTGTGGCCTTGTCCAAACATTATCAAAAACTTTGTCCCTAATTCTAAAATTTCATATTTTTGTATTATCTTGATTTTCACTCTCAGGGATTAGTTATAGTCAATCAAAGATTTTTAAAAAAAAGTTAAGTATCTTGTATTTTGTTCTACTTACTATTTTTAACACATACCACTTGTCAATTTCAATTTTAGTCAATTCTACTTTACATTCATATTTATGCTTAAATATCAAACATTATAATTTGAATAGATATATCAACTTTTATACCTATTAAACAACATTCATTTGTTAAATTAAAAATATGATAAAACAAATAGAAACAACTATCTACATATATTTTCAACTGCAAACCTTATTGTAGAAGGAAAAAAGTGTACCAATGCCAACAATAAAACTTAAACAAACAATTTATTCTTGCCACATTCACATAGAGAAATTGTTTCGTGTTTAATTCACCTCACAATGATTGCATGCCCAATTTTTTCTCTATGCACATAGAGCTATAAAAAAAACCTAGGCCTTTGATGTCCCACTGAATAAGTAGAACGAATGTTTGGATATGCAAAATGAGGAAAAATAATACTAGCTTTTCTCAAGCAGCATTACCACCAACAAAAAAATACAATAAATGTCGTTAATTATATTTATTAACATGTCAACTTTTTGTATTTACGCCTTGATTCCTAGTGGGTCAATACATTATGTTGGCGGCTTTCAAGGCCTACGATATTATTGCATCAACGCGAACTATACATTAAGAATAGGGAAATGCCATCGTATTCATCCTTTAACTTCAAATGTGAATTATCAATCAAAACAGAACATAAGGATCAATGGAGTAACTAAACGACTATTAAGGTAATTAAAACTTTATATAACATTACCGAGTTTTCGTTTGGAAGGTTCGACAAATAAAATTTTCTCTAAATAAACAAAATCAACGTAGTTATTTCCAAAAACATCAAAGGTTGTACTCTTGAAAGAATACACGATACATCTAAGATGTCATAAAACGTTCCAATTTCATTCAAGTGTTTACATTGAATAGAGAAAATTTGTAAGCACGTACAATATAGAAAGCAAAGAAAAGTATTACAGTGTGAGAAGTATTACGCTGTTCGAACAGGTCCATCGGTGGGAGAAAATAAGCGTACGTGATTGTATGACCTTCTTTTGTCAGAAAGGTCATACAATTTTGATGGTCCCATGTTCCAAATCCTGTTATTTTCAATTTATTTGGTCATATTTGTATTGTTAAAAATGCCCAACTCCCATTAAAATTCAAACACCTTTTTATACGTTCATGAAATTCTTTAACAATTTCCTTACAACAGTACATCTTTTGGAAGTATTTGCATATACTTGGGTTGATTTTAGTGCTTTCACAGCAATGTGTGATGTGACACAGAAAGAATTACCATATTAAATTCAAAGTTTTATGCAGATTGTCAAAGCTGATGAAGAAAAAGTTACAATTGATAGCTGACAGCCTAGATTCATTCAGCCTGGATAACATATCTATTAACAAACTAACTTCCTTAGTCTTATCATTTGCTATGTTGACATTCAAATGGTATTATGCATTTGACAACTCATTTAAAATATTTAATAATCTCCACATTACAGTAAATAGTTTTCCTTAAAAAAAAACCAAGAAAAACTCCTATAGAGAAAAAAAAATGTCGAAAGCTCGTCACAGCCGACAACATTCAACCCGATTTGAAAGGAGATATGTGGTGGCCTAATTTCACTTTGATTAGAATGGATGGAAGTTTCAGTACGGGTTTAGCTTGAAGAATTTTACTTTCAATTGATCTCCTTCATTCAAAACTAATAATTTCAAGATTGCAGATTGGACTTTTTGGGTCTCCACCATGGAAGTTTAGCAGATTGGAAGAATTCAAAACTAATAATTTCAAGATTTCATGTGTATCTTCTTCTTAAGCACATTGGATTTTTTCGTCTCCACTATGGAAGTTGGAATGTAAATAAGATTTACAGAGGTACGTGATGGATGTAAAAAGATGGGTGTAATAATTGGAATCAACTTTGGCTTTTGGTATTCCGATATAGAGCTTAGAAATTATCGGCACCCTTCATTCTTTCTTTTCCTTTTGGTATTCTGATATAAAGCTTAGAGATTATCGGCACCCTTCATTCTTTCTTCTTTTCTTTTTATCTTTTTTCTTCTGCTTTTTCTTTCTTTTTTTCCTTCTTATTTGTTTTTCTTTCCATACCTGGGCTCTCTTTTGGGTACTGAAATTGAGGATAAAATTTGTAGAACTCGTATTTGGGTGTTATATAAAACTTAAATTTTTAGTTCAAGCAAAGGAATTTAGAGTAAAAAGAAAGCAAAGGAATTTATAGAGTAAAAAGAAATAAAAAAGAAAATGACCCATCAAAGAGATATATGCATTGGCATTGGAATTCATATCAAATAGAATCGGTTTCCCTATTATTTGAAGATGATCGAATCTATATTGATTAGAGTTGATAGTAATATGAATTTGATTGAAGCATTATTGTGAATTCTCAACTCATAATTGATTTGTGTTATTTGAACATTTATCAATAATTGAAATGAATGTGAATTCTGGACTCATAATTGATATGTGTTAGTTGAATAGATATTAATAATTAAAATGAGTTTTGAATATATAATGTTTTATAGTTTATATGGTACTATCTAAAAATTATTATAGTATTATGTATAAATTATTTAGTTTTTTTTTTAATAATAACTAATTATGATATATCAAATTTTTAATAATTAATGTACAATTCATAATATATTTATACATATTCAAATATCGATTTTTTTATTTTTTAAATACATTTCAATCTTTTTATTTTAAATTAATTTAAAATATAATTTTCTCTTCATTTAAAAAAAATAAAAAATAAAAAATTTTAAATATATAAATGAATTAATTTTAAAATCCCTATATAACATTTAAGTTGCAATGTGAAATTTCAAATTTAAGTGTGTTATATTAACACTTCTCTGTTAAGGTTCCTCGTTTTCACTGGTCTACTCATCTCAATCATTGCTTACAACACCTTTGGGACTGAGATAATAAATATATATTTATTCATCAATTATACAGTTTTTCGGGGTCGAGGGGGGATTATTAAGTTTAACATATATGAAAACCTTATATAGTTTCTTTTTGGGGATCCTACAAATAAAAATATGATTCAATATTTTGAAAGAGCTGAGCTGATGATTGCCAAGGGACTTACAATCTCTTATGTTAAAATCCACTTTCAAGTTTTTAAGCATTTAAATAATTTGAAGCTGGAAATAAATAAGAGCTTTTTTTCATTAAATAAGATGAATTCTCATTTTGATTGGAATTTTTTCATTTTCATCCAGAAGCCCAGAAGCCTTCCATAACAACAGATTCTGGGCTCCTAAGATCATTTTTCCACACACTACCATGGCTGTCAAAGTTCACTACAATGGTGAACATTAGACTCGTTTTTTCCTAAGGTATTAGCTCCAAATAACTTCCCAAAATCTATCAAATACAATTTGAGAGTAGATGGTTAACTAAATATGCTCCATATTTTCACTTGGTTAATCTGAATCTCCAAATATACTAAAATTTATTTCGTATGTTGGCCTTTTATTACAATGAATTCTTACTTTTTATTACCATGAATTATTATTCTCTATTACCATGCTTTTTAACTCTTTACATTAGAAATAATCAACTTGTATAATTTTTCTTTTTCCCATTACAGGTTTGGGACAGTAGAAGTTGAATCATTTTCATGGCTGGCGAAACAATTAATACAATTCTTAAAGGAAAAATTAATTTTTCACAAAACTTAAATATTTAAATATTATATCAATATATTAATAAGAATATCAAAACCTTTTAGCTTTTCTCTATAGACAATATAACCCAAACAATTAAGTTTATTTCAAAGAAAGTGATATATCCCACTATCTATATGTTTCCTTCACAATAAAGACTCAAGGGGTGTGGGCTTTCATAACCTTACTAAACCTTTAAATTCTGAAAAGATATATTTATTTAGGATAAATAAATTAATTAAGAAAAACTCTGAATTTTATTTTATTTTTTTAAATGTTTTTATTGATTAATTTATAGTTGTAGATGTTTATGTAATAAAATTTTAATGTTAAAAATTTAGTATATGTATTTTAAATATATTTATCAAAAAAATGTTTAAATTAATTTTGAAATATTTATTTTGAATTTATAATATATTGAATGAATAATTCCATTATATTCTCTATAAATTTATAGTTGAATAGTTATAATTGACTTCAATCTAACTACTCCATATTGTTGTGTTTGGAAATATATATATGAAAAAAAAATCCGAATGCTACTATATGCTTAAGACATCACAATTTTTTTATTACCTTCTCTAATAAAAAATTAGAACTTATAAATGAAAATCAAGTAAACATCAAAGTTAAGGTCCAAACTGTCATATGATAATCAAATGGACATCAATTTTAAGGGCATATATTTATAATGGCATATTGCACTCTACCACCGCCACTGCAAAACCATTTTAGATTAGACATATTAATATAATAATTGTTTTTAAATGTTTTGATTTAGGTGGAAATATGGATTAGTCTTTGGAAAACACAAAGTTTTGACACACTTTAGGACACATTAATCACAACTCAAAGAGTTAAGGTCATATCCCCTTGGGTATGGCCATAAGGGTTGCAATCATACACATAAGGCCTATATAACAGGCCTACATAGATAGGGGGTTACGACTATAAACTTTGTTTCTCTTTGGTTGTAATCACATAGGTCTAAATGTATCAATGAAAGTATATTTAAAAATAAACACAAAAAATTACATTTATATATGGATATTTACTAGTGTAGACTTATAAAATTAATCATTAAGTGCTTGAAAATATTTATTCTTTTCATCATTACCCTTAATTAGTTTATTCATCATTACATTAACTTGCAATCTATATGAGAGCTTTTTTATGTCTTGTAAATACTAAAAGTACTATACAAACATCCTTATTTTAGCTCGTCATCCCTAATCTACTCATAGATCCTTGTCAGCAAGTTTTAGAAATTTGTGACCATGTAATGTCCCCTTCCGAGGAGTAGTCGAAAGAGTTTGTTTAGCCTATATTATTCTTGTAGGCTAATTTTAGGATATCAGGGAATAAATTAAATTAATTATTTAAAGTTGTCTAATAAAGTACATTTTTATGGATAACTTTATTTTAATAATTTAATAAAGTAACTTAAATGACTTTTAAAAGGAAATATTAAAAAGTTAATTTATTAATGAGCTTAATGAAATATTTTAAAATGGTGAATTTAAAAAGGGCCCTTTGGGAAAGTTCTTTGAGGGATGATATAAAAGTGAAAAAGAAAGCTCATTTAGAGATGTTTGTTTTTTTTCTCTAGTGTAAAATTTCAGCTTTGAGCTTGAGCGAACCCTAGGATAAAATTATTAAGGGTATCAATTTCGATAGTGAAACATCTACCCTAGTTGAATTCTGGTAGAATCATACAAGTTTCATTCAAGTGGATACTGATTGCATAATTTGTGAAGTCGTGTAAAGAGGATAAATTATCTAAATGTTCATAAGTGGAAGAATCGAAGAAATTAGTAGAGTGAAGGTTTGAGGAATTTTCATATTAAAATAAATAAAATATTATATTTATTTGTTGAGCATATACACCAAGTCATACATCCTTATGTAGTCCTAAAGAGAACTGTACTTATAAGTTGAGGGAGCATCTCCAATTCTTGGTCATTACTTGGAATGTTTGGTGAATTGATTGACATATTAGTAGCTGCCAATAAGTATCAACATAGGTTGGCCTTGAGCTTCAACATATGTATTTGATTTTTATACATAAATATATATCTATGGGTTTGCATCAATAGTGAAAGTTATATGTTTAGTATTTAGAAATACTAGCAAAAAAATTAAAAATATTTCCTAATATCATTTGTGAGATGGATGCTTGGTAATTATTTTTCATAATGTCAATAACTCTCATACAAAGTTGCAACTATTTTAATCAATAAAAAATAGAATTCTCTATGTGCACAATGGTTTGGCAAAATGTCCCTTTGAAACCTTTGGTCAATGGCATGATCTTATGGTGAATTTATGATGTAGAATGATAGTTTCAGTAGTTCTAAGTGTTTGCATTCCAGAATACTCCATATCTTATTACATGCAAAGTGTTTGACAAAATTCTTACATGTTAAAAATCAGAATTATTGCAAACTTGGAACAAAATTTCTTGGTGGGGTTATTACAATGGTATCAGATTAAGATATCTTGCTAGCCATTGGGTTTTGAATTGATATTTATTTAATATAAAATTATTTTCAGTTTCAATTGTGAGTGTTTTTATTAATCTAGAGGACAAGGAACACATTACCTATTGTAGGAGGAGATAACCCCTTGACTCTGAATCTAAAGGAGATGACAATATGAGTGATAGAAATGAACCAAGCACTATGCAAATCCTAAATGATTTGGTAAGAGGACAATAACAATTGGTACACTTAATGATACAAATGATGCAAACTATCAACTCTAATAATAATAACTAGGGTAATAATGGCAATGGCAATAATGGAAATATAGATGAAGGGCATAATGGCACCAATGGGCATAATGGAGAAGCAAGTAACATGAATGTTCTAGTGAATAAATCTAGGGAAGTTAGTAGGATTATACATAGGCCCTTGATTCCTAATTTCATAGAGGCAACAACTAGAGTGTAACTAGGACAACAAGAAGTTGATGAAGGGTTCACAGATTATTTAAGAGAATACTAATCATGGGGAGAGGAGTTCCATGTATCCATGTACTTATCTTTTTTTTAGGTGAAGTACAAGAATAGGCCTCGAGGAGATAGGGGACCCGGTTCTAACTAGGATTTACAATGTAAGTTCGGCAATCTATCCATTTCTATCTATGATGGTTCTAATAGGTGCACTACAAGTTCATATGTATATAAGTTAGACATTTACTTATAGATTAACCCTATGATGGAAAATTAAGGTATCAATTATGCCACATTTCACCTAGATGGATAAGTGCATGAGTGGTGCTACCATGGATTGGTCACTTTGGGTCATGCTAGTATCACATCATATGTTGATTTTACCCAAATGTTGATTGATAGAATTGACAAGAAAGACCATGAACTATAATTTAGAGAATTGGCACAATTGAGACAAGTGGGTTTAGTTGATTCATATATATCAAAGTTTAAAAAACTCTCGATTATGGTGATAGACATATCTGAGCATAGATTAATTATTTTTTTCTATGGAGGATTTTCAAAACCTCTTCTTGGTTGGATCAAGACATTTGATCCAAACACTTTAAAAGATGCCATCAAGAGGGATCACAACATGGGGAGTTCAACCCATAAAAAAAATTCTATCCTAAATCATTTCAACCTAAGAGAGATTAAAAAAAACCTTTCCAAAAGGAATGGCCCAAGAAGAATTTTATGGATGATGAGGTTCGAAATGAATTACGTAAAAAAAAGTTATGTTTCATCTATAAAGAACCTTGGGAACAAGGACATAGACATTTGGGAAAGGGGAAGGTGCATTATATTAAGGTGGTGTCATATGGTGAAGAGGAATAAGGGGATACTAGTAGTATTTAGGATGATTCAGATGAGGAATATGTAGACTTGGAGGAGCACACATCCCAAAAAGAAAAGGGAGGAACTATTGCTACCCTTTCTAGTACCTGAGATTTAATTCATTCAGAGTGAGAGGGGTTTTACAAAGACAATGGGTCAAAGGTTCAACAGGTTCAAGGTTCAATGGCGGGTTCAATCAAATGGTTCATCAGTCGGTTCAAAGCTTTATTTGAATCGTTGAACCAAAACTTGGTTCAACGGTTGGTTTAATGAAAAGGTTAAATGTTTTGGTTCATCCTTCGGTTCAATGTCAATTGGTTCAACGGTTGGTTCAAAGACATGGTTCAAAGGCAAGTTCAATGTTTGGTTCAATGCTTAGTTCATTGGCTTGGTTCATTTAATTGAACCATCGACTTGAACCATTTTTAGTTCAACCAATTGGTTCAATTGATTGGTTCAACGAAATGGTTCAAAGCCATGGTTCAAAAGAATAGTTCAAAAGGCAAAATTTCAAAGGGCTTCTCGAAGGACAAGGGCCCTTGCGAAGGAAATTTGGTCAAGAAAAACGCCCTTTGAAAGGGTTATTTTCAAGGAAACAGTTAAGTAAATTCCTTCAAATTTTGTTTAAGACAGTTGAAAAAGACTAAGGCAAAGAATCAATTCCTTCAAAAATTTTGTCCAAAGGAATTCAAAAAAATACTTGTGGGTGAAAAACTTGAAAACAAATTTCCAAAAGAAAAAAAGCTTCGGAATAATTATGCAAACTTTTGTTCTACGAGAATTTTCCCCAGACTTTTTGTCTGCAAGAATTTTCCCCAAGGAAAATGTCTGCAAGAATTTTCCCCAGAGAAAATGTCTACAAGAAACGTCCACAGGAGGAAGTGTAGGAGAAAGCCCAGGGAAATGCCGCAAGGAAATTATCTGTGAAAACTACCAAGGAAAAGGCCACCGAAGGACCCCAAAGAGCAGGTGCCCTTGCGGGTGACCCTCAACTGCCAAATTGAAGGACATTTTCAAGAAATCCAAAGGAAGAATTTAGCTACCCACCAGAATAAAGAACCCTGAAGGCCATTTGAAGACTGCCCAAAGGGCAGATACCCTTGCAGGGGGGCTCTTTTTGACCCAAGGCAAATCATTTCTTAAGGCTCGTAAGGGCAAGTCCAATCTAGAAAAGTACCAAGTAGAAAGCCAAAAGAAGACCAAGGGGTGATGCACCTGAAGACATCAAATTCAACACAGTGAACTAGCCATTAAAAACATAGTGATGCACGTGCGAACATCAAATTGAAGACAACAAAATAGCTGTTAATCCTTTGAACCTATAGACAAAATGCATTCACATACTTCAAGGCCAAAACTAGTAGAAAGTGAGAAAGGAACATAACAGCAAATTAAATTGAAGACCCGATTCAATTAACCAGAAAAGGAGGAACAATGAAAGTAAGATCAGATTGCTAAGTGGACATTGAAAGTTGCAAACTTTCAATAAGTGTGACTTGATTCCCTGCATTGATAAAATCAAATGGGTAAAATGCCCCTAAAGTTCCAGCCTGTCTTCTTAACATATTCCAATGCAACATGATGTGTTATTGTTTCTGAGTCCTTCTTGAAATGGCTATATAAGGGACTCTCTTCTATTGTAAATGGATCTCTTTTTTGACAATTAGAATGAAACTCTACCCAAATTGTAAGGCATTACTGAGACTTTTAGCTCATATTGCTGATCATATTTTGTTACTAGAATAAGAAAGCAAGTGACTTTTTAGACTTTGTGCTGTAATATCTTTGTTGTTGAGGAAACTATTCTTATGTCTTTTTCTTCAATATATTTTATGTTCCTTTAATTCAACAAGCAGAATTAGTGACAGCAGTCAGGAAGGTGTCCTAAAGAGTCAAGTGTGGAGAGACTTTGTGCCCCCATAATTACCTTTAGTGTGTTTTCTTTTCACTTGTGTAAAGGACTTTGGGATGACTTTGTGCCCTCATTGGCCTTCATATCTTACTCTTGAGTAATTCAGGTGGAGACTTTGTGTTGCATCTTGATTTGTTGGTTATTACATCCTTTGTTAGATTTTTTTGTTACTACCAGGAGTATTCTTGTGGTTTGCTGAATAGTACTTCTGAAAGAAGAGGAGTATTGTCTGTCATTTCCCTTGAGTTTTTCTTTTGATCCACACGCATCATCTCTGAAAAAAGAGAGATGGATGGTTTGTCCTACCCATGAGTATTATTTTCTATATATATATATATATATATATATATATATATATATATATATATATATATATATAGCTTATCTATAGGGAACCTCCATATGATGAGAGGAGAGATCAGTCCCCTTCTATGTGGTAAACCTACACATTTGGATGACTAATCTTCCTACTTTGACTGATCAGACCTATTTTATTTATTAATACATTGATCGACAAAATATTCAACCAATAGTTTTTGGCGACTCCACTAGGGATATACATAATATTGTGCAATTTGGAACCTCAAGTTTCAGATTGAAACATCACCTATATAACCCATTATTATTATAACCTTTATCCATTACAGACTCTGGTGACTCCATTACTTGTCTTACCCATTATCCATTATAGCCTTACCATCTTCTTCCTCTATTATTTTATCTAGTTTGCAAAACTGGAGCTGCTGGGAAAGAGTGCACAGTTTGAAGCCTCAAGCCTCAAACTAAAGTTGAGCTAGTCCTTTTCCATTTTTGTTCAGTAATCTAGCTACTCCATCTAGATTTTTTATTTCTATTTTTCTTAAATTAAAATCATGGCAGTTCGAGGCCCCTGGGGTAACTCTTTTGGCCCACTCAATTTGACTCCACCTCTACATGAACTCCCACATAGTTCAAGAAAGAATTTTTCCAAATTCTTTGGTGATGGGATAGTTCACCCTTATGAACACATTACAGCCTTCAGCATAGCCTGTGGTGTTACAAGGGTGGAATTTGAAGATGTGGCAGTCAGGCTTTTTGTGGAGACACTACAAAGTGCTATTACAGACTGGTTCTACCATTTGCAAGCTGGATCAGTGACTGACTGGGATACACTTAAAGCTAAGTTTGAAGCAAGATTCAAGCCCATAAAAGATACACATGCCTTGCTGGCCCAGCTCACACAGATGAAGAAGGAGCCCCATGAACCTATGAGGGACTTCATTGCTAGGTTCAACAAATTGAGACACAGGATTCCCATGATTGCCTAGCTGACACCTCAGAATCTCATGTGTTTCTTCATCAACTCACAGCTGCCTGAAGTGAGTTTTCTATTGAGACGGGCTAGACACATAGATCTTGTTGTAGCTCAACTTTTGGCCACTGAGGTAAAATATGATCTCATCTTAGCAGGGAAGATAAGAAGAGATCCAAACAGAAATAGATTCTCATCTTTTTTTGAATATACATCTACAGGCACCACTGATCCAATGGTGCAAAAGCTGGCAAATGAAGTGCTAGCCTTAAAAAGCAAATGGCACAAGGAATGTCTTCTGCTCCTTCAAATAGAGATATGCCAAGAAAGACATTCCCAAATTAGTCATATCAGGGCAATGCTGCCAAGATTCAAGGGCAACATAATCACCTTCCTCCCCCACAAGGGAAACTTACCCTGGAAGCTCCCCCAACCAATTCAGCAATGGGATATCTTGAAGCAGAATCAGAATTCTCTTTCCAGCCTGAATTGAATCAAGAAAATGACACTGATCTCCTTGAAGATGATCAAGAAGAATCAGCTGGTGACTCCCATATTGGTTTCCTAAATTATTAGGATGAACTCAAAAGTAAAGGAGAAAGTATTGATGGATCATATGCAGTGTTTACCAGGTCCAAGAACTAATCAGTCCAGCAAGCTAATAAAGGGAAGACAAAGGAGCAACCTCAACCAGCAGTTATGATTGATAAGCATGGAACCCCTCTTCCTTTTCAATCAAAAGATCTGGTGATCACCCAAAATGTAAGTACATCAATTTCACCTTCACCTTTTATTCCCATTTCACAAGTCAGCCCTCCTCCCATCCCTCCTAAAACCCAAAAGGTTGAAATGCTTTCTTCTATTTCTAGTCCAATTCATCCATTTGACATAATTGATTATGTTAAGAAGACCAAAATTCAAATGTCTGAATTTGAATATTTGCAGTCCAATCCTGATCAATTGGATAAGTTGGTCCAATGTATCAAGAACCAAACCATCCCTGCAGGGAAAAAAGCTAAAAAGATAATTCCTGATTCCCCAAAGAACATGCCCATTCCAAATAATCTTGTCTTTACTCCTCCAGCTACTCTTAGGAAAATAGAACCTTTCTATGTTTCCCTATTAATAAATGGTTATCAGCTCAACAATTGCATCATTGATTCCAGGGCATCTGACAATGTCATGCCTGCTAAAGTAGCTAAATCTCTAGGTTTTGCCTTGACTAAGACATTTAGGAGATGTTTCTCCATGGATAACAAACAAGTACCATTGCTAGGGCAAATTAAAGATGCCCAATTTGCATTGGCAGCCTTTTTAGACAAGAGAATCAGGATGATTGTCTTGGTGGCTGACGGTCCAGCAGCCTATGGTATTTTGCTTGGATGAAATTTTTGCAAGGACATGGGAGGAGAACTAAGCATGGACTTGTCTAAGGCTAGAATCCCTATCCAAGGCATGATGAAGAGATTTCTCCCTGAAAAGGAAGTAAAATATGTGGTCACCCAAACATCAACCCCTGCAACACAAATTCTATTTGAGTCCTCAGGCAGGGGTAATTATTTCTTTACCATAGAGGATGTTCATGTTTTTACAGATGAAATTCTTGTAGCTAACAATCTAAGAATTGATCCAAACAATACTTTAGGAGAATTGGTAGAGCATAGTATAAAAAAGAAGGATCTTCCATCTCTAATGGAGAGAAATCTGATAGGATATCAGCTTCTGATGATGACAGCAATTCTTTCACCAATGATGAAGTTGGAACTGTATTGATATCTCCTCAAGGAGATATTCTTCCTTCATGCAATTTGTAAGTCAACAACACCAACAATACAGTTGGATGCAAATCTCTGTTGTTCAGATTGAAGAGTGTTCAAGATGAAAAAATCAAACTCCTTCACATCAAAGGAGATGCTAAGTTGATAATTTGTCAAGAGTTTGATATGGATAATCCAATCATATGCTGGACTGGACTAGTAGAAAAACAAGTTATGATGGTGGACCATGCTGCTGCAAATCAAAATCAGGCAACGGAATCCTTCACCAAGAGAGCAAGGAGTTATGGTTTCTAGTTTGAAGACCACATCTTGCCTTGGAACAAGAAGAAGAAAAGGCCAAGAAGAAGACACAGAAAAGTGATTTCCTGGTGGAGAGCTCCATTCGCCCGTCACTGTTTCTGGGGGAAAAATGTTTTCTTGTTGGTTTACCAAGATGGCACACTATTTTCATGGTCTACCAGGAGAAAGCAGTATCTAAAATACTTCAATTATTGAACTATCATATCATATCATCTGTACATATGTATATTTGTATAGTTTTTAATCCTATTTTATTTTGTTTGTTTCAATTTTTGGAGCCTTTCATTTTTGGGTAGCATGACTACGTAACCAATGGTACACATGAAGACACTGGAGATTTTGTATTCTATTCCTTTCAATTCTTTTTGCAATTGACAAAAGTTCCCCAATTGGAGCTAGTTGTTATCCCCCAAAAATATCACTCATTTTTGGGACAACATTTGAACTATTTTGGTCTTATAGACCAAAATTGTCTCTTCCCTTTTCAAAATTTGTCTTGGGCATTCAAATTCCTCATTTTTTAAGCTTCTCAAGAAAATCTACGGACTCTACAGGTAGGTTCATTTTTATAGGTTCAAAGGCTTCTACAGGTGGTTTCAGTCAAAAAAATCAGTTTTTAACACGTAGTCATTTTTCAAGATTGGTTCGGCACCTTAGTTCAATCAAAAATCTCCATCAGGAAGCATCAAAGCAAAAAAAGAGGCTTGAACCATTAAATCATTGAACCATTGAACCACTTTGGTTCAAAGGTTCAACGAGTTCAAGGTTTAATAGGTTCAACGTCATTGGCAAGAGTTAAGCACTTCATCAAGGTTCAAAGTTCAATCACTTCAATTGGTTCATCGGGCTTGTGCTTGTGAAGCCTTCAAAGTTAAAATCATCATTATGAAAAATTCAATAAAAGAGTTACAAAATAAAATTCAATATTTAAGCTCAAAAATCACATCTCTTGAAAATGAAAACAAATTTACAAAAAATATATAATATACTAGTGTTAATAATTATGCCTTTACATCTTCATCTAAGAAAAATTCACCTATAATTAATAATTTAAAAAGTATAAAAAAGGATGATAATATTCCAAGTGAGATTCTAAGAGAAATGATTTGAAAAAATGTAAACACTTAAACTTCTATTCCTGCTCTAAAAATATCAAAATGATATTGTGCATATCATAGATTTTATGGGCATCATATAGATAATTATTAGGCCTTAAAAAACAAAATTCAAATTATCATTGATAGTAGTGATCCTATACAAGATAAACCTATTAATCAACCCACTTATATTGTATCTCCTTATATATAAGTGAAAAAAGAACACAAAGTTCAAATATGGATACAAAAATAAAATTCAAAATAATAAAATATTTCAAAAGAAAAAAAGAAAAATTAACAAAAGAAAAGTTTCAATAAAAAATTCAAGCTAAACAAGAAATATCTCTTTTTCTTAAAGTAAAATATGAAGCAATGTCCAAAGAGTAAAATTACTATAAAATCTAATGATACAAATATGGTTGCTAAGAAATTAAGCATTACAAATACTTTATACATAGAGAAAAAAGATAAATTCAATGCATCAATTGATTTTCTTCCTAATGTTCAACACATCATACATGATCATTCTATAATTAAAAATAATATGCAAGCTCCTAATAATCATGAACATATTCACAATGAAACTCCAATAGATGGCACAATAAGTCTTTCTCACACAAATATAAAAGATAATCAAAATGGCATCTTGAAATGTCAAACACAACCTCAGAAGATAAATTTCTCTTATAATAATGATTATTTAATGATTATGATCTCAATAATATATAATATTGGTATGATATTGAGGATATTGATTATGAAAAATATGATACTATTACATGTGCAATCAATCAAATAGATCTTTATTCGACATTCTTTTTTCCATCTATTTGGTAATTCCATTACCAAAAATCTTGTATATAGATTCTTTTCTTTTATTGAAAATTATTTTATCCCTTATCTTAGCATTTTTTAAGCTTCTTGACTTTATTTTCCTTTTGGATGCTTACCCTTTTGATTTTCAACTTGATTCGAACAATCTAAAAACACCTAACTCTATGGCACTCCCCTTACTACTGCACATCTTACACCCCCTGACACTTGCATGATCCCATATTCATAATAATACATGAGCATATTTAGGTTCTTCCACATTTTTTAGAAGCATTTGCATTCCTACATATTTACACTAAATTGCTATGATTCAAAGTTACATATATATTGGGGGCAATATTTTTACCTTCCCTCTTATCTTGCTATAATTTTTATCCTTGTTGAAGATTGTTTGAATCCCTCATACTTCCTCTATTTTCAAAACCTTGCTTCTTTGCATCGATTTTCAAATCTCTTTTATCATTTGTATATTTTTAAAAATTCAAAAAAATCCATATATTTAAAAAATTCAAAAAAAATCAAAATAATTTCAAAAATAATAAATTAGGACCTAAAGCATTTATAAATATTGTTAGTTTACTTCTTTTCATATTTTATTTATGTTAGAATAGGTTGTTTATCTTGACTCATGTTCACCTAGGTGCTTTATTTTACCTTTTATTTAGTTATTCCCATCCACTTACGTGTGGAAATTTCATTTTTCTTATTTTAAAGATTATGAGATATTATATATTTATCTCTTAGATATTATGGAGATATTTTTTAGTTATTTCTATGCTTCAGGGATAATTTTCTTTTAGTCCTAGGTTTGATCTATTAGTTACAATTGATCTCTTAGTTAAATTGATCTTCCTTGCCTATAATGCAAGACACATTAATCATATTTGATAAGCTCTAGAGATATTATATATGATATTATTACTCTTTATTTTTCATATCTATCTATAAATTTATGATATTAAATTGCTTCCAGAATCTTATTTTTATGAATGTGATGTTTTATCAACACCTGAGATCCTTGTAGCTTGGAAAGCATTATTTTTCATTCCTTTCATGCTATCAAAGTGCTAATTTTTGTAGCCATTATTTTTTGAATTTGATGTAAGGGATTGACTTTCATCTTGGCATAGTGGAGGTGTGATTTTCCTAGAGGTGGCATAAAAACCTTTTACTAGTTTTTTATAGTTTTATTTCTACTTTTTTGTAGAACCTACAAGAATTAAATTCATATTATTATTTTTTTGCAGGCACTTTCTTTTCCTTCAGTTGATTTTTCTTGTAGAAGTGATGACATGATAAAATTGTGTTATTTTTTGGGCCAGTTTCACATGTTCTTGTGTCATCTTACATTTTTTGCATTGTGGACATGTTTATCTTGAAGATCCATGTGTTGTCCAACATTTTTTCTATCATATGCATGTTTATGTTAGAGATTCATGCACATCACAATGATGATAGTAAAGAGAGTGTCAAATTTAGGACAATAATAATGCAGCATGTCGATGGCTAGGAGAGTGCCAATTTTAGACCAGCAGACATAAGCACTATTCATGTCAAGTTCATTCTTTTTGGTGGGTGATGTCACTCACACATCCTCACTCTTATCCCCTTAGTCATATGGTATGGTCACATATATGGATTAATTTTAGTTTATACTAGTGGAGGCTTAAGTCTCAAACTCATTTTTTTAGAGATCTCTCCAAGCATTTAAATTTTATATATTTTTTTACCCATTTATGACCAGAAACTTATAAAAACTATATATTTTGATCGATAACTCAAAATTGAGTGTTTTTTTTAAATTAAAAGTGTGTGTATTTATTAGTGTGATTTATTTTATAAAATGCACTAAATTATAAAGTTTCAAATTTTTGGGTGCTCATTATTTTCATCAAAAAATGTCAAATTGTTAAGGAGGATTTATTTTTTTAGGGGTTTCCCACTTCTTAAATCCCATCAACACCTCAAATTAAAACACTTGGAATATTAAAATGAGATACACTTGAAATTGAAAGGCTTGTGAAGAGTTGTGTTTGGTGACTTTCCTCACTTTACAGATGAGGAAGGTATTACCTAGATTGCATCCATGCAAGATGAGGTTCTTTGCTTGATTATCCTCTACATTTTAGACATTTTATTTTCATATGCCACTTTTGCCACATCACCCAAGGAAGTTTGGGACAACTATGTAACCTTATTTGGGAAGGATACTGAGTCTTCTAGGTATTTTGAACTCTCTTCCACCTCATTTACCAATTCATTCTCCTCTTATAGTAGAGGATTTATTTTTTGATGATGAAATAAACATCATTTCTCCTACCAGCAAGAATTCATTTTTTGACAGTGACACATACAAGGCACTATACTTCCATCTTCTCTTTCTAGTGAGGATTCACTCTTTGATAGTAACACAGATCAGGATTCCTTTTCATTTTGTGAGGACATATCTCTTGATAGTGATTCAGAAGAGACATTCTTTCCTCTTAAAACCTCTTCCTATTCCTCCTTCTTTAGTTTTTAGTGAGGACTTGATTTTTTTGGATGAGGCATATTCATCATCTACTCTTCATGATATGGAAGATGATCATACACCTCTTGCTCTTGTTGTTGCATATGATCATGTATTTATTGCTTATCCCACTTTGGATCCACATAATTATGTGCTTAGTTCCTTTGAGAAACTTACTCTTGGCATTTACTCTCACCTCCTCATCTAACTAGGACACATGGGGAGGTCTTGGTCAAATCTTACAGGGTATAGTCTCTCTTATTCAACCTATTCTTTGGCATGGTTACCATAGCATTGGTATTTTCACAAGTGATGTATCTTCAAGACATCTAGATCATAGCACTCATATTTTTATATGCTTTACTCTTCATAAGGACTTAGAGTAACACACAAGCTCTATTATTTCATTATTTATTAGTAATTCTATGGGATAAACAATTAATTTCTCAGATTCTCTCACCTCATAGACAAATAGATTATTACATCATTTCCATCCATGTAATATATAGTATTTATCTTTGTGTGGGGTGAAGTAAGTTATCTTTAGCAGGACTCCATATGAAATACTTCCTTCCTCTTTTTCTCTCTTTTTGGGGGGGATTTTTTTTCTATGAGGTACACCATGTGTAAAATGTGCATCCTCCAAAAAATGAACATCCAATAGATGGTATTATTGGTACATTTACAAAAAAAATACCACCACACCCTATGATCACATTTCAAGAGATTAAATTTTTTGATGATGGTTCAGACAAACGTGCACTTTATTTAATATTATAAAAATAAAAACTATACACATCAAGACATGATCGAAGATGGGTCAAATGAAAACACATGTATAATGACACTTTTTCCAACTCTTGGGTAAATAGAGAAGGATTCATAAGCTATAACAAAATTAGTCAAAAAATTCAATGATAATTACATTATGATGATGAAATAATCTCCACAGAATGACATGATTATACATATTTTTATCTTTATCACATGATATAGTTAACTCTTCTTTTAAGATAAGTGACTTTTAGGCTACATCCCTCATATCAAAAGGGGGTAACTAAAATGGGTTTGTATTAAATAACCAAGCTTTCATGAGGAAAAAAATCAAATTTGGGACAAGAATATAGGTTTCAAATATTCAAAACTTAAGGCTTCAAAGATTCAAAGTTATTCAAAAATCAATTTTTATCATAGAATACAAGTTTTAAAAAATTGAAATATAGATTTTAAATATTCAAAGTAACGTAAAGACCAAACACATGACATATATTGATAAATTGATATAGATTATAACGACATATGACATGCCTATGCACTCACTTTACAAAGAGTTGATTAAATAATCATACACACTTGGATGCATATGAATGGACATATACAAAATATTTATAGGAATAAAAGTTATAGGTTTCACATACAGTTACAATTAAAAATATATATGTGTGTAATTATATATCATTTAGCATAGATTCAGTGGGTATGGTATTAGTTCATGTTGACATATACATTTTCAAAGTTCAAAAGTCATGATATTATTTCATGTATATATGCACTATAATATAGCTTATGGGCTCAATATAAAATGTTATTATTTATCTTAAAATGTCTTGGTACTATGATCATGATGGGGGCATGAACATTCTTCATTCTCTTTTGATTATGTAAATAGAATCTAGATTCATTTGCAACAGTATAATTTATTTTGTTATGGGTAATGTATGTTAAATTCTAGTGACACTCAATAACCTTAGAATTAATTATAGATAACCCATTTTGTGGTTTCATATTTATATTACAAGTGATAGGTGTTTTGAGTTTAGTGACACTCAATGACCCTAACATCACTTCTAGTGAACACATCGTGGTTCCACCTTCTTTCGATTAGTAAATTGGATACTATTTCCCATTCATAAGAGTTGAATCATACATCTTTATAATTCAATGCCTTGATTAGTTATTCAAAAATCAGACTTGATCAATATAAATTTATTAATGGTTCAACATTAATAACCATTTTTCTAAGTGCTCAATAAGGGGGCACATTTCTTTAATGCTTATTCATGCTTTTACAGGTCATGAGACAATATGGTTTTATTGGTGTGGGATATTCCTTATATTATATTTACTTATAAAATAGATAATCCCTACACATGTAGCTTCAGATTACTAGTTGTGATAAGAAGTTAAGTGGGTGAAAAGGTGAGTTCCACCTAGAGTTCCACTTAGAGTTCAACTGAGTGCCACTATGAGTTCTCTTATGAGTTACATAGTGAGTTACACTCAATCTCATTATGAGTTCTCATGTGAGTTAACTCCCCCTAATCTTTTATATTTCACTTCACCAAGATATTGTAATAGATCAAATAATTGGTAAGCAAGGCATTTTAATACACCATGGAATTGTTGAAAAAAAAATCAAATCCTCTTGCACATCTTTGAATACAAGTAGAGTCATCATTATTGTAGAATACTTAAGTGCTCACTCTACCATAAGATCACCTACTAGCCTATTATGACATGTTATCAGAGCTTTAGGTTCTGGTAATGAACATTAGGTTATCTATTGATTTCTATTTTTGATACATAGTGCTTGCTTTAGCATTTACATGATTTTGCATTAGCCATTTGTGTGAGAAACTCTTATAGATCCATGTGTTCATTTGCTTCATTCTTCTCTCATAGGCATTATAATAGCCATATAACATTGTCTTGGTCTTTTGCATGTTTTTGGATGGTGGTATTTTTCTTGTTTTAGGTTTATAGGGGTTTGCATGGCCTAGTATTGATCTCTATGACCTATGAGTTAGTTCTCAACATTTCTTTGACCTTCAAGGTTTTCTAAATGGTCTTACCATCCTTAAAATGGCTTCTTGAGCCATCTATGACCAGGTTTTGACCTCTTGACCTACTCTTGCCTTCCCCCTACATGGCCTACATTCATTGAGCTCTCACTATTTTCCCACGACATGTATCAAGCTACTATTTCATGACCTCTATCTAATCTTTCACAACCTGTGCCCTTGTATGAGATACTCCTTAATCTATTTAGCCACATCTAATCTAGGGATGTAATGGTTTGATATGTGATTTAATAGCCTAAGCTTCTCTCCAAATAGTGGTAAAGATCCTTGGGTATCGATCTAGTTATAGACCTACATGGCTATAGAACCTATGCTTAGATAGTACTGCTTCAAATCTTGGCATTTGGGTTGTTGGTGATGTCACCTTGAATGGATCGTGGACTATACTTCCATGAAATCCTTCACTATGACCTATAAATATGTGATGTTCTTGATGATCTCTCCATCGTAATACTTTGGTAGTGTAAATGAAGTGGTGTGAGCTGGATTTTTTGCCTAATATCAAGGAAAAAGTGTCACCACACATCTAGTTTGACATTTTTTGATTGTAAATCAAACCCCCACTCCCTATTAAAACCACTATTTATGCATGCATATGGTTGCATTTTGATCCTTCAATAGCCACCTCAAACTTGTTAAAGAAATGTGCATGCATTATAGACCTTTGCATGTATAGCAACCATGTATAGCTCAAATCCATGGTCAACCACTCTATGCATGAATAATGACATTTCTAGCTCTCTTATTTATTTTTTATAAGTCATAAATTCAAAACCTAAATTTCCCTAAAAGAATTAAAAATAAAAACATGTTTTTAATTTTATTTAAATAGCTTTTTAATTTTTTAATTAAAACACCTTCTAAAGAGGCTTTTTCAAAAAAGTACACGTAGAGGTGACTGGGCCAAGTATTTTTTACTTTTGTTGATGTGAGGAGGTCAAATTTTTTTTATTGATTCCAATGAGTATTTACATGATATAATTTGTGTTAAACTTGTCAGCATTTAAACTTTTAAGTGCAATTTAATTAAATAGACCATTAATGATGGAAAAAGTATTTCTCTATAACTTTTGACTAGTAACTCAGAATTGAGTGCCACTTTTTTCAAAAGTGCATGTTTTTTTGTCCTCTTTATATTGGTATACTTTGTTTTGTAAAAAACACTTAATTTATAAAGTGTCATATTTAGGGGGGGTTATAGGTCTTAATATTTTTTACAACATACATCATGCACTAATTTCTTTCATTTATATGAACTCATTTTTGGCTCAGTCTAAAGTCTATCTCTAGAATGTTCACCATTGTTTTCCCTTAATCTAGAACCAATTGACCACTCAAATTCATTATTGATTGTGCCTGATGTCTCATTTATGAGCATGCTTCAGGGGTTCATTGTAGAATATTTTGTGCAGTTGTGCACTTCCTTGGTATCTTATCTTAATCATGTTCACTCTATTTGAGAGAATTTAAATGAGGAGATTTATTTTATCTCTAATGATGCATCTTGTAAAGGATAAATATGCTTCATGGTGTGCTTACATGGAACACTTACACACAAGAATCATATTCCATTTTTATATGGATAGATTCTTGAGCCTACTGATCCTTTTTTGTTTAATAAATGGGTTAAATATTGTGACAGTTTTTTCCACTTCATTTTTTCATGGATCTTCATTGCCATGTGGAATATATAGAGTGTCTTTACACTATTTGGAGCATACTATAGAGTCTTTTCGATGATCTTACTGAGATTTATGTCACACCTCCTCCTCTGCATCTTATTATCTCTTCTGAGACTATTATACTCTCTCATGATTTTATTTATTATAATGATACATCCATAGGGGATAGTGCTCTTCCTTCTATTGAGCTTCCACTACAAGATGAGATTATGTCAGACCTTAATTGTCTCATTGTAGATTCTACATTTGTTCTCATGTGGATTATTACTCTTCTAGAGCCTTCACAAACTTGCATTTTATAAGACTCTACTGATTTCAGTGAGATTATACATATTGAGAGTATTGATGACTCATATGTTCCTATAGATGTTCATCTTATAAATCTGAGTGCTTCATTTGTAGACCAGTCTTTAGTTTTGATGGTTATTAAGCCTTGCTCTCCTATTTCCATGGACATTCTTTTATCAAATGTTCCATGTCTATCTTCTTCTCTAGTTGTTCTCTCTCCTTCATTGTATGTTTCTTCATTGCCATCTTCTACAATTAGTTTCTTGATACCTAATAAGACTTTGACACATTCAAGCATTAGAAAGGAGACATTTGAGTATCTTCTAGAGATATACATCTTGATTCTTACATGCATTCCGCTTGAGTTTGAATTCATTAGTTTGATATCTTGTGCCTTTTTTCTTTTGAAAAGAATTGATAACATTTATTATAGAGAGACATACTATAGCATTCACCATGTGATATTCTATGTATACCTTCTCTCTCTTCTTTGTGGAAACACAAATCTTTCATATTTTTTAGGATATGGAGATCATTGTTATGTACTTGAGTACCTCATCAAGCCTCATATCAGGACCCAATTTTACAACCCAACTAAGGTATACTTAAGGGGGGTGTTGGAGTGGGGCTTTCTAATCCTACCTTATTTTATTTATTTATTTATTTGGAGAGATTTTTTTCCTATTGAATTTTCTCTTTTTACTCCACTTATTAAAAGTTTCATTGTACATGGGTACCTCATTAGGCCTTATTTTCAGGACCCATCTTTTTTTCCACCTAAGCTATACTTAAGGGGGGTGTTGGTGTAGGATATTCATTATTCTATTTACTTATTAAATATATAATCCTTGCACATGTAGCTTTAGCTTACTTAAGTGTGATAAGAGGTTAAGTGGGTGAGAGGGTGAGTTCCACCTAGAGTTAAATTGAGTACCACTGTGAGTTCTCTTATGAGTTCTACAATGAGTTACACTCAGTCCCACAATGAATTCTCCTATGAGTTAACTCTACCTACTCCTTTATATTCCTCTTCACCAAGAAATTATAATAGATTAGATAATTGGTAAGCAAGACATTTTAATACATCAGGCAATTGTTACAAATAAATATCACATCCTCTTACACATCTCTGAATACAAAAAGGGTCATCATTATTGTAGAATACTTATGTGCTCACTCTACTAAAAGATCACCTATTGGCCTATTCTAACAAGTTTCATCACTTTATAGGTGTACTCCTTCATTACTTTGTTTTCAATTTTTAATTTCAAAGTTTACAATTTTCAAATTTTAAATATAAACAAATGACTACTTCATGTGTTGTTGCAAGGTTTTCTAAAATGGGTCCCTTGTACAATTTGAGTTTTCTATCACAAAAAAATATGTTGTACATACTCAAGTTTTTTCTTTCTCCTTTACTCTAAAAATTTAAATACTATAATAAGGGGAGAAGATGGGATAAATGTAGACACCTAAAATTGATCACATGTACTTGAAAATGTTAAATTATTGACACATCCTAAACCACTTGACTTGAGACAAAATACATGACTCTTATTCATTATTTCTCTTGTCAGTTTTCTACATGCAAGCTAAACTCCCAGTTTGCCATCACTAATATGCAATAATTTCTAATTAAAATGCTTAAACTTTTTTATATCATTCTTAAACTATTGCCAACCTTAGGATAATTATCCCTGATTCTTTGGGATAAGTCCACCCTAAGTAGACAAGTCAGGTGCTATGGATTTATCCCCACACTAGTGAATGACAAAATTTTAAATATTCAATTGAAACATCCGGTATGTTTTTCAAAGTCGACTAGAGAGAATTATTCAAAGTGATCACCATATAAGTAAATCAAAATGTCATTTTGAATGGACTTGATATCTATCTAGCATATATATTTTTCACTAATTCACATTGATCTAAATTTAATATCAATCACTAGGAGTAGTCTCAGACTAAGTCTAAAGTATCTTAAAACAAGTTCAAAGTTAACATTATCAAATATTAAAGCCAAAATTCTAATTGCATACATATAGTCAATGGACATAATTACACAATCACTCTAGGTAGAATAAATATATATGTCTTGATTCCCTTCTTTGAGTATTTGGATACATAGGCAATGGTGAAGGATCAAATGGGGTGATTGGGGTCAGGTCAACCCATTACACTCACCCTTTCTTTTTGCAATTTTCTAGCTCTCAAAAATACCCCTAGAATTTCCAAAGCAAATAGAAGAAAAACAATAATTTTTATGTGGCACAAACATGATTGAAATATCTCAATTTACTCAACAAGCACAGATGCAAAAGATGGAACAACACTTGTCTGTCATATTCAATGTAGACAAGTTCTTGGTCAATGAACATGATCAACCTACATTATTGTCCATGGAGTGTGGCCTTGTCCAAACACAATAAAAAGTTGTCCCTAATTCTAAAATTTCATATTTTTGTATTACCTTGATGTTCACTCTCAGACATCAGTTATAGTCAACCAAAGATCAAAAAAGTTAAGTATCTTGTATTTTGTTCTACTTACTATTTTTAGCACATACAACTTATCAATTTTAGTCAATTCTACTTTACATTCAAATCTATGTGTAAATGTCATATATTATAATTTGAATAGATTTATCAGGTTTTATACCTATTAAACAACATTCATTTGTTAAATTAAAAATATGGTAAAACAAATAGAGACAACTATCTACATATATTTTCATCTGCAAACCAATTTATTATAGAAGAAAAAAATGTGTACTAGTGCCAACAATAAAACTTAAATAAACAATTTATTCTTTCCACATTCACATAGAGAAATTAATTTGTGCTTAACTCACCTCACAATGATTGCATGCCCATTCTTTTCTCTATGCACATAGAGCTATAAAAAAAACCTAAGTCTTTGTTGCCCCATTGAATAAGTAGAATGAATGTTTCAATATGTCAAAACGAGGAAAAATAATATTAGCTTTTCTCAAACAGCATTATCACCAATGAAAAAAATACAATAAATGTCATTAATTATATTTATTGACATGTCAACCTTTTATATTTGCTCCTTGATTGTTAGTGGGCCAATGCATCCCGTCGGCAGCCCTCAGAGCCTACAACAACATTGCATCAACACATACCACACATTATCAGCAGGGAAATGCCATCGTATTCATCCTCCAATTTCAAATATGAATCATCAATCAAAACAAAACATAAAGATCAATCCATTAAGTAAACCACTATTAACATAATTGAAAATTTATATACCATTACCGAGTTTTCATTTGGGAGGTTTGACAAATAAAATTTTCGCTAAGTAAACAAAATCAACGCACTTATTTCCAAAAACATCCAAAAGATTGTACTCCTGAAAGAATACACGATGCGTATGAGGATGTCATAAAACGTTCAAATTTCATTCAAGTGTTTACATTGAATAGAAACACCACTTTCCATCCAGAAAAAGAGAAAATTTGTAAGCACATACAAACTAAAAAGCAATGAAAACTATTACGCTGTTTGAACAGGTCCGTTGGTGCGAGAAAATAAACGTGCGTGATTGTATGACCATTCTTTTGTTGGAAAGGTCATATAATTTTGATGATCCCATGTTCCAAATCCTTTTATTTTCAATTTATTTGGTCATATTTCCGTTGTCGAAAATGCCCAACTCCCATTAAAATTCAAACACCTTTTTATACGTTTATGATTTTTTTTCACAAATTCCTTACAACACCACAATCTTTGGGAAGTATTTGCATATTCTTAGGTTGATTTTAGTGCTTTCACAGCAACGTGTGATGTGAGAGACAAAGAATTGCCATATTAAATTCAAAGTTTTATGCAGATTGTCAAAGTTGCAATTGATAGCTGACAGCTCATTTAAAATATTTAATAAACTCCGCACTCCAGTAAATAGTTTTCCCTTTCAAAAATTACCGAGGAAAACTACTATAGGGAAGAAAAAATGTTGAAAGCTCGCTACAGCTGACGACATTCAACCCGATTTAAAAGGAGAAAAAAAATTGTTGAAAGCTCGCCGCATCAAATTTCACTTTGAATAGAATGGATGGAAGTTTCAGTTGGATTTTACCTTTGAAGAATTCAAAACTAATAATTTCTAAGATTTCATGTGTATCTTCTTCTTAAGCAGATTGGACTTTTTGGGTCTCCATTATGGAAGTTTGAATGTAAATAATGATCTACAGACATCATTAGAGGTACATGATGGATGTAAAAAGTTGGGTGTAATAGTTGGAATCAACTTTGGCTTTTGGTATTTTCATATAAAGCCTAGAGATTTACGGCATTTTTTTTTTTTTTTTTTTTTTTGGGTGTTTTATTTGTTTGTCTTTTGTGTAGTGAAATTGAGCTAAAAATTGAAATTGAAGATAAAATTCAAATTTTTATGTTAAAATAAAGTAATTTATAGAGTAAAGGAGATTCGTCAAAAAAAATTAATATCTTTAGATTGAATATGTATCAATAATTAAAATAAGTTTTAAATATATAATATTTTATAATTTAATTCGTATTATTTAAAAGATATTATAGTATTATGTATTAATTATTTAATTTTTCTTTAATAATAATCTATTATATCATAATATATTAGATTTTTAACAATTAATATATAATATATTTACACATTCAATATATTTAAACATTCGAAATATCAAACAAAACTTTCTTAAATATTTTTTAAATTTTTATTTTATATTAATTTAAAATATAATTCTCTTTCTTTTTAAAAAATATAAAAAATTAAAATATTAAATAAATTAATTTTAATATATCTTTATAACATTTAAGTTGCAATGTGAATTTTCAAATTTAATATTCTACTATTGACACTTTCGCTAGTCCTCTCATCTCCATCAATGCTTTGTGTATGTAGTACAACACCTTTAGGAAATATTAAGGAATTTTTAAGTTCACATATATATGGAAACCTTATATTATTTGAAATTTTTTGGGAGGGTCTTACTAATAAAAATATGATTCAAGGGACTTACAATGTCTTATGTTAAATATTTTGCAGCTGGAAATAAATAAGAGTTATTTTCCTTTAAATATCAATTATAATTTTTCTGTTTTCCCGCTACAGGTTTTCAACTGTAAAAGTTGAATCATTTATGGCTGGCGAAGCAATTAATGAAAGCCTAGCAAAACTTAAATAATTAAATATAATTTTAATATATTAATAACCATACCAAAACCTCTTATCTTTTCCTAAAAACATTAATTTATTTCAAAGAAAGTTGTATATCCCACTATCTATAGATTTCAAAGAACAAAAAGGCTTAAGGGTGTGAGGTTTCATAACCTTACTAAACCTTTAAATTCTCAAAGATATATTATTATTTTTTTTAAATAATTAATTAAAGAAAATTTTGATTTTTTTTTTTTTTTTTTATTGATTAATTTATGATTGTAAATGTTTATGTAATAAAATATTATAATGTTAAAAAATTATTATATGTATTTTAATTATATTTATTTTTAAAATGTTTAGATATATTAATTTTGAGGTGTTTATTTAGGAAAAATGAGATTCAATTATTATGAGATGTTCAAAATTAGATATATTTTTTAATTATCTTTTCAAAAAAAAATTAAATAGACATCAAATTTAAAGTCTAAACTATCATATGATAGTCAAATGGACATCGATTTTTAGGTTGAACATTTTTAATAACATCTTACACTATTATACTCTACCACCGCCACTCTACAATCATTTTAAATTATACATATAAACATAATAATTGTTTCCAAATGTTTTGATTTAGGTGAAAATATGGATTAGTCTTTGGAAAACACAAAGTTTGACACAATTTAGGACACATTAGCCATAACTCAAAGAGTTAAGGTCATATCCCCTTGGGTATGGCCATAAGGGTTGCAGTCATAGACACAAGCCTTCTATGGTAGGCCTACATAGATAAGGGGTTACGACTATAAACCATATTTCTCTTTAGTTGCAATCACATAGGTCTAAACTAATCAATGAAATTATATTTAAAAAATAAACACAAATTATTATATTTATATATGGATATTTACCAGTGTAGACACATAAAATTAATCATTAAGTTCTTGAAAATGTATATTTTTGTCATCCTTACCCTTGGTCTATTCATCATTTCACTAACTTGAAATATATAAGAGAGCCCTTTTTGTCTTGTAAACACTAAAAATACCATACATACATCTCTATTTTAGTTTTAATCATCTTTAATCTACTCACATATCCTTGTTAGCAAGTTTTAGAAGTTTGTGACCTTCGAGGACAAGTTTGAACTAAGCAGACAATCCCACAGTGTGGCTTTGTCCCCTAGTGTGCTCTTGTCTAAAGAAATCCAATGACTACTTTTTGAATTTGAAATGATTTTTACTGACTTTCTCGATCTTTTGGAAAGGTCAGCTAACAAAAGCATTTGAAATATTTCCCTATAAAATCACATCAGGGATACTCAATACTGTGCTTGAGAGGACCGTACAAGAAGTATTGTACATTAAAAAAAGAACACTATTTCCTCCAATTCTAATTTTGTACTTTTATAATAATCAATTTAGCTAAATCTAAATATTGTTGATTAGAGTTCAAGGGCATGTATTATCAATCATTTATACTAATCATCTATTCCAACCATTTCAGTTGCATTATCATGGATCACACAATCACTCTAAGAGGGAGAACTAAATCAGCCTGATGCCCATTTAAGATATGAATGAAGTACTCAGTTACGTGAGGTTCCTAAGGTAAAGTCGACTATCCTTAGTAACCTATTTTTACCCTTTTTTGTTATCTAATTGTTATCTAGTGCATGTGAAAGACTAGATTTTAAAATTTGTATGCTTTTTGTGCAACATAGTAACATGAATAAATTTATAGTTACTCATTATAAATAGTTTCATACGCCCATATCAATACATAGAGAATATAGTTATTCAAGACATGGTTGTAGTATCTAAACAAGGCTATAATGCACCCTTATTTGCCTCTTGTAGACTTGTCCTAATAAATTGTGAATCAAAGTTTTTAATAGAACCCTATTTTTAAGTCAATTTAACATAATTTACACTTATTGAAAGTCTACATAGTCAAATCTATTACTTTTCTAATGGACACTCTCTAACCCTAGCTTAATTTTCTATTTTTAACAAGTTTTTGATTTCAATAAATTTTGTAGATTGTTGTATTTTCATAGTAGATCAGTATATATTAATATTTTCATTTCAATAGCTTAATCTAAATTAAATTTAATTCATCTTAGATTTAAAAAGGTTAAACATTCTAGTGAACCCACATTTTTATTTCAAACATTGCTTGTCATTTTTCATTGATTTTGGGATAAAAATTATTTCTTTTTTTGTAAATTTCTGACAATGAAAAAAAATAATCTTTGACCTTGGATAAAATTTGACACAAAATAATTCAATATATTATCCTTGGATTAAATTTGGTATTGAAGATATTCTCTCATCACCTTAGATCATTCTGACATATAAGATATTTCTTTTGACTTCGGGTTGAAATTTTATTCACTTTATTTTTATTTGATTCTACTTATTTTATAAAATGTGTTCAATTAATTTTAAAACTACTTAGTAACTATCGTGAAGGGTTACATGGTGTTCTGTAAATAGACATTGTGGTTTGATGGGTTTACCCCAATAGTGATAGCCATAGTTCAAAACTAAACACAAAAAAAATTGATGTTTTTTCACTTTATTTTTTATTTGATTTTACTTATTTTATAAACTATGTTCCATCAATTTTAAAACTACTTAGTAACTATCGTGAAGGGTTACATGGTGTTCTATAAATATACATTGTGGTGTGATGGGTTTACCCCAATAGTGGTAGCCATAGTTCAACACTAAACACAGAGTTTAGTTTCTTTGTACTTCACAATATATTGGAAATGTTTAAGGTCCCTTGTTTACATCAATAGAAAGTCTCTTTTATCTATTTGATTTATGGTACACCTAAGAAGAGCATATCATCAAGAGAAATTACTATCAACTTACCCTTAGAAATAGGCTTAGTGAACTACAAGGATGGTTATATCTCTATAGTTAGTGCTTTGAGACATTAGGATAACAGTAATTAACAAACAAGAAAGTATATTTGAGAGATTACAAATCATTCAAACTATTTTTTATCTCACCTTCATACTATTGATTTTTGTTTGCGTTGTATTCATAATCTATAGCATTTCTTGTTTTATTTTGTACTATATTCATATTCATTATCTTATTTTTACTTATCATAGTATTTGTTTAAAAAAAAATCATTTGTTTCACATACATCATGGCTAGTCAAATTCAATATAATAATGGTGTATATCCTCTAGATCTATTATTTTCTTCTAATAGTAGGATTTTTACTTATGATCCTAAATAGACAAGTAGTTGGGAAAATGATCTTAGTAATGTTTATGCTAGTGAATTTGACTTTCCTAAACCTTGGCCACAAGTGTTCACTTGATCACATACAACTATTTATCACCCTTTGGAATCTCCTATAGATTCCTCTTTGGTCACATCTCTATATTCCCCTTAAAAATCTTCTCTAGTTTCATCTTTTATCATACCCCTAATATCATCTTTTACATTTATTTTACCATTCTCTTTGTTTTTACCCTTGGTCATACATCTAGATTCAACTTTGGTCATACCTCTAAATTTACATTTAGTCATACTTTTAGATACCCCTTTAGTTTCTTCTCTAGTTTCTTATTTGGATTCCTATTTGATCATATCTCTAGATTCCCATATGGTTACTATTCTAAATTCCCCTTTGGTATCCTCTTTAGATATTTTTTTATTAGAATCTACACAAGATATCTTTTCACCATCCTCCTTGAGTGTGCCATTAGAGCACAAAAATTCTCCCAATGATGACTATCTACTATCTCTTAGATTACCACCCAAAATATATATGGAGTAATATTATTTTTGCACACTTAATATTTTTATCCATTTTACTACCGCATTACATTATATTTTCACTTATAAGTTGAACTCGCATAAGTGATGCATAAAAAATGATAGTGAGCCTACAAGAAATACTACTTCTCTTCCTTCTCATTGCACAAATAATAATATTTCTATTTTAAATGTTTAAAATAAAAATTATAGTGATTACGATGAGAAAAATGCTTCTATTAATTCAAGTAAAGTTTCTTCTCTTCTTTCCCCTCATGTTCATAATATGATAAACAATGAGTGAAATTATAAAGTGATTAGTATCATCAGTATTGCATATCATGAGGATGTTTCTAGTTCTATTTGAAAAATGAAAGTGTACACACATGATAATGCTATGTCTCCTCTTTCAATAAAATTAATTATACCTTTGCACATGTATTAATTATATTCCAAATATCAATGAATCTCTTAATCTTAAATAAGATCATATCCCTTCATCTACCACACTTCATCTTGATGATGTTTCTATTCTATCAAATATACTTAGGGATTGTGCTTGTGAAGCCTCCAAAAATAAAATCATCACTATGCAAAATTCAATTGAAGAGTTACAAAATAAAAAGCAATATTTAAGATAAAAAAACATATCTCTTGAAAATAACAACAAATTTACAAAAAACAAAGAATATACAAGTGTTAATTATGACTTTACATCTTCATCTAAGCAACATTCACCTATAATTAATACTTCAGAAAGTATACAAAAGGATAATAATATTCCAAGTGAACTTGTAAGAGAAATGATTTAAAACAAGTTAAACACTTTACCTTCTATTCCTCCTCTAAAAATATCAAAATTTTATGTTCATATCATAGATTTAATGGGCATCATATAGATAATTATTGGGCTTTAAAGATCAAAATTCAAATTATCATTATTAGTAGTGATCCTATACAAGATAAACCTATTAAGCGACCCACTTATGTTGTATTTCCTAAAATAGAAGTGCAAAAAGATCACAAAGTTCAAATATGGATACAAAAATAAAATTCAAAATAATAAAATAATCCAAAAAGAAATGGAACAATAACCAAAATAAAAGTTGCAAGAACAAATTCAAGATAAGCAAGAAATGTCTTTTTTCAAAACAAAATCATGAAGAAATTTCCAAGGAAAAATATTTCTATAAAATATAATGATACAAATATGGTTGCTAATAAATCAAGCATTATATCTACTTCATGCATAGAGAAAAAAATTTAAAGTCAATGCATCAAGTGCCTTCTCTTCATAATGTTCAACCCATCATACATGATCATTCTATAATTAAAAATAATATGCAAGCTCCTAACAATGATGAACATATTCAAAATTAACTCCAATCGATGGTGCAATAAGTATTTTTCACACAAATACAAAAGATAATCAAAATGGCATCTCACAATCTCAAACATAACCTTAGAAGATAACTTTTTCTTATAATAATGATTATATTGATGATTATGATCTCAATAACATATAAGATTGGTATGATCTTGAGATACTGATTATGCAAACTATGATACTATTACATGTGCAATCAATCAAATAAATCCTTATTTGACATTCCTTTTTCCATATATTTGACAATTCCATTACCAAAAATCTTATATATAGATTCTTTTCTTTTATTGAAAAATCATCTATCCCTTATCCTAGAATTTTTCTAGCTTCTTGACTTTATTTTCCTTTTGGGTGCTTACCCTCTTCATTTTAAACTTGATTTAAACAATCTAAAAGCACCTATCTCTATGTCACTCCCATTGCTTACTATTGCACATCTTACACCCCATAACACTTGTATGATCCCATATTGTTAATCATACATGAGCACATTTAGGTTCTTCCACATTTTTAGAAGCATTTGCATTCCTACATATTTACACTAAATTACTATGATTCAAAGTTATATATATATATATATATATATATATATATTGGGGGAACATTTTTTCCTTCTCTCTTATCATGCTATGATTTTTCACCTTGTTGAAGATTGTTCAAATCTCTCATAATTCATCTATTTTAAAAACCTTTATTCTTTGCATCTGTTTTCAAATCTCTTTAATCATTCATATATTTTCAAAATTCAAAAAAAATGCACATGTTTCAAAAAATTAAAAAAATCAAAAAACTTACAAAAATTCAAAATCAGGACATAAAGGTTTTTTGAATGTTGTTAGCTTCTTTTCATTTGTTATTTATGTTAGAGTAGGTTGTTTACCTTAACTCATGTTTACCTAGGTGCTTTATTTTTTCTTTTAGTTAGTTATTCCCACCCACTTATGTGTGGATATTTCATTTATATTATTTTATATATTATGAGATATTACATATTTATCTCTTAAATATTATGGAGATATTTTCTAATTATTTCTATCCTTTAAAGATAGTTATTTCTTTGTCCTAGGTTTGATCTCTTAACTTAATCTCTTAGTTTTGATTGATCTTCATTGCCTATATATATAAGGCATATTCATTGTATTTGATAAAATATATATATGTAATATATAATATTATTAATTTTTATTTTACATATCTATATGTAAATCTATGATATTAAATTGCTTTCAGATTCTTGTTTTTTTGAATGTGATGTTTTGTCAACACCTAAGATCCTTGTAGACTGGAAGGCTTTATTTTTAATTTCTTTCATGGTATCAGAGTGATAGGTATTGTAAACATCATTTTTTTAGTTTGATATAAAGGATTGACTTTAATCTTGGCATAGTGGAGGTGTGATTTACTTGGAGGTGGTGTAAAAACTTTTTACTAGTTTTTTACAGTTTCATTTCTACTTTTTTGCAGAACTTGCAAGAATTGGCTGCATATTATTATTTTTTAGCAAGAACTTTCCTTTCCTAAAATTTATTTTTCTTGTAGAAGATATGAACAGAGAAAATTATGGTATTTTTTTCTGCTTCCATGTGTTCTGGTATCATCTTGCATTTTTTGCATTGTGGGAATGTTTATCTTGTAGATCCATGCATTGTCTAACATTTTTTATGTCACATGCATGTTTATGTTGAATATTCATGAACAACATAATAATGAAAATAAAGAGAGTGTCAAATTTAGGATAACAACAATGCAACAAGCTAATGGATAGGATAGTGTCAATTTTAGACTAGTCGATAGGAGCACTATTCATCTCAAGTTTCCTTCTTTTTTGTGGGTGATGTCCCTCACACATACTCACTCTTATCCCCTTGGTCATATTATATGGTCATATAGAGAGATTAATTTTGATTTATACTAGTGGGGGATTAAGTCTCAAACACATTTTTTTTATAAATCTCTCTAAGCATTTAAATTTTGTGTAATTTTGTTTAACTCATTTATGATGGGAAACTTGTAAAAACTATATCTTTTGATTGGTAACTTGAAATTGAGTGTTATTTTTTTAAAGTATGTGTTTCTTAATTTCTAATTTATCGATGTAATTTATTTTATAAAATTCACTAAATTATAAAGTGTCAAATTTTTGGGTCCTCATTATTTTCATTAGGAAACGTTAAATTTTTAAGGAAGATTTTTGTAGGGGATTCTCACATCTAAAATCCCTTAAACACCTTAAATTAAGAAACTTAGAAGATCAAATGAATATACACATGTAACTAAAAAGATTGTAAAGAGTTGTGTTTAGTGACTTTTCTCATTTTATAGATAAAGAAGGTATTGCCTGGATTGCATCCATGAAAGATGAGGTTATTTTATTGATTAACCTCCATATTTTAGACATTTTTTAGTCCTATGTCACTTGTGACACATCACCTCATAAATTATGGGATAGCTTTGTAACCTTATTTGGGAAGGATACTGAGTTTTCTAAGTATTTTGAACCCTCTCTTACTCCACCTCATGTTCCACTTCCTTCTCTTGTAAGTGAGATTATTTTTTGATGATGACACAGAAATCATTTATCCTACTATAATAATAATAATAATAATAATAATAATAATAATAATAATAATAATAATAATAATAATAACACAAGGGAGGCACTATTGGTACTTTCATCTTCTCCTTCTGGTGAGGATTCACTCTTTGTTAGTAACATAAATTAGAATTCCTTTTCATTTTATGAGGACATATTTCTTGATGGTGATTCAGATGAGACATTATTTCATCCTACACCTCTCCTTATTCCTCCTCCTTTAGTTTTTAGTGGGTACTTGATTGTTTTAGATGAGGCATATTCATCATCTACTCTTCATGTTATGGAAGATGTTCCTCTACCTCTTGCTTTTGTTATTCCTAAACTTTATGATTCTAAGATTGTTGTTGCATCTGATCATGTATTTATTGCTTATCCCACTTTGGATCCACCTACTTATGTGTTTGGTTCCTTTGAGAAACTTACTCTTGGAATTTTCTCTTGCCTCCTCCTCTCATTAGGATACATAGGCAAAGGTCTTGGTCGAATCTTATAGGGTAAGTCTCTCATGTTCAACCTATTCTTTGGCATGGTCACCATGCCATTGGTATTTCCACAAGTGTTGTATCTTCAAGACATATTGCTCATAGCACTAACAATTTTATATGCTCTACTCTTCACAAGGACTTAGATCAACACACGAATTATGTTATTTCATTATTTGTTGGTAATTCTATGAGATGAACATTTGATTTTTTAGACTCTCTCACCTCATATGAAAATGGATTTTTACATATTTTGTATCTGTGTAATATATAATATTGATCATTATGTAGGGTTAAGTAAGTTATCCTTAGGTGGATTCCATATGTACTCTCTCTCTCTCTCTCTCTCTCTCTCTCTCTCTCTCTCTCTCTCTCTCTCTCTCTCTCTCTCTCTCTCTCTGGCAGAGGGGGGTTTCCTATCAGGTACACCATGTGTAAAATGTGCATCCTCCAAAAAATTAACATCCAATAGATGGTGTTATTGGTACATTTACAAAAGAATTACCACCACACCCTATGATCACATTTCAAGAGAGTAAAATTGTTAATGATGATTCAGATAGACATGCACTTTATTTAAGCTTATAAAAAAATTTAAAATACAAATAAAAACTATACACATTATCATGACTGAAAATGTGTCAAATGAAAACATGTGTACAATGACACTTCTTCCCACTCTTGGGTATATAGAGAAGGATTCATAAGCTTAAACAAAATTGGTCAAAGCATTCAATGATAATTACATTATGATGATTAAATAATATCCACATAATGACATGATTATATATGTGTTTATCTTTATCACATGATATAGTCAACTCTTCTTTTAAGGTAAGTGACTTGTAGACTACATCCCTCATCTCAAAAGGGGGGCATTAAAATAATATTTTATTAAAGAACCAAGACTTCATAAACTAAAAAATTAGATTTGGGACAAGAACACAGGTTCCAAATTTTCAAATTTCAGCCGTCAAAGAATCAAAGTTATTGAAAAATCATTTTTTATCATAGAATACAAGTTTTAAAAACTTGAAATGTAGATTTCAAATATTCAAAGTAACTTATAAATAAAATACAAGACATATACTGATAAATTGATATAGATTATAATGGCATATGTTGTATGTCTATGCACTCACTTTACAAAGATTTGAGTAAAAAATCATACACACTTGGATGTATATGAATGGACATATGAAAAATAGTTATAGCCTAAACAAAAGTTATAGGTTTCACATATAGTTATAATTGAGAATATATATGCATGGAATTATATAGCATTTAGCATAGATTCAAGGGGCATGGTATTAGTTCATGTTGACATATACATTTTTAATGTTCAAAAGGCATGATATTGTTTCATGCATATATGCATAATGATACAGCTTATAGGTTCAATGAAAAATGTTATTTTTTCACTTAGAATCTATTAGTACTATGATCATGATAGGGGCATGAATATTCTTCATTCTCTTTCAATTATGTAAATAGAATCTAAATTTATCTACAATAGTGTGATTTGTTTTGTTATGGGTAATGTACATTCAAGTCTAACTTAACACTCCAAAACCTTAGAATTACTTCTAGATAACCTATTTTGTAGCCCTATCTTTCTATTATAGGTGATGGTTGTTTGAGTTTAGTGACACTCAATGACCCTAACATCACTTCTAGTGAACCCATCATGGTTTCACCTTCTTTGGATTAGTAAATTAGGAACTCTTTCCCATTCATGAGAGTTAGAACATGCATCTTTCCAAATTAAGGGCTTGATTATTTATTCAAAATTGAGACTTGATCACTCTAAATTTATTGATGGTTCAAGATGAAGAAGCATTTTACTAAATGTTTCAATAAGGGGATACATTTATTTAATGCTTAATCATGTTTTTATAGGGCATGAGACAGTATGGTTTCATCTCTCTACATGGGTACTCCTTCCTTACTTTATTTTTAATTTCAAATTTTATAATTTTCAAGTTTAAAATATGAACAAATGACTACTTCAGGTGTTGTTGCAAGGTTTGATAAAATGAGTTCCCTAAACAATTGGATTTTCCTATCCCAAGAAAAATTGTTATACATACTCAACCTTTTTGTTTTTCTTTTACTCTAAAAAATTCCATTACTATAATAAGGGAAGAAGATGGGATAATTGTAGACACCTAAAATTAGTCAAATATATTTTAAAATGTTAAATTATTGACACATCATAAACCACTTGACTTGAGCCAAAATGCATGACTCTTATTCACTATTCCTCTTGTCAATTATCTATATGCAGGCTAGACTCCTTGTTTGCCATCACTACTATGCAATAATTCTTAAGTAAAATGCTCAAACTATTCTATATCACTCTCAAACTATTGCCAATCTCAGGTCAACTACCTCTAATTATCTGGGACAAGTCCTCCTTAGGTAGATAAAACCATTTCTATAGACCTATCCACCTAGAGTGGCTTTATCCCCACACCAATGAATGATAAAATTCTAAATTTTAATAATCAATTTAATCATCCTACATTTTTTAAGGTCGACTAGAGAAAATTATTCAAAGTGATCACTATATATGTAAATAAAAATGTCATTTCGAGTGGACTTGATATCTATCTAGCATCTATATTTTTCACTAATACACATTGATCCAAATTCAATAAAAATCACTATGATTAGTCTCAAACCAAGTCTAAAGTATCTCAAAACAAGTTGAGATTTAATATTATCAAGTATCAAAACCAAATTTCTAACTGCATACATATAGTCAATGAGCATAATTACACAATCACTCTCGACAAAGAGCTATGTATGTCTTGATTCCTTCCTCTGAGTATTTGGATATGTAGTCAATGGTCAAGCATCAAATGGGATGACTAGGGTTAGCTCAACCCATTACACTTGCCCTCTCTTTTTCCAAGTTTTTAGCTCTCAGAAGTACCCCTAGAATTTTCAAAGCAAAGAAAAGGAAAACAACAATTTCTGTGTGACACAAACATGATTGAAATATCTCAGATTACTCAACAAACATAGATGCAAAAAGTAGAACAACCATTATCTGTCATACTCAATGAAAACAAATTTTTTGTTAACAAACATGGCTATCCTTCCTTGTTGTCCATGGAGTGTGTGGCCTTGTCCAAACATAATCAAAAACTTTGTCCCTAATTCTAAAATTTCATATTTTTGTATTATCTTGATTTTCACTCTTAGGGATCAGTTATAGTCAATCAAAGATTTTAAAAAACAAAAGCTAAGTATCTTCTATTTTGTTCTACTTACTATTTTTAACACATACCACTTGTCAATTTCAATTTCAGTCAATTCTACTTTACATTCATATTTATGCTTAAATATCAAATATTATAATTTGAATAGATATATCAACTTTTATACCTATTAAACAACATCCATTTGTTAAATTAAAAATATGATAAAACAAATAGAAACAACTATCTACATATATTTTCAACTGCAAACCTTATTGTAGAAGAAAAAAAGTGTACTAATGCCAACAATAAAACTTAAACAAGCAATTTATTCTTGCCACATTCACATAGAGAAATTGTTTCGTGTTTACTTCACCTCACAATGATTGCATGCCCAATCTTTTCTCTATGCACATAGAGCTATAAAAAAAACCTAGGCCTTTGATGTCCCACTGAATAAGTAGAACGAATGTTTGGATATGTAAAAACGAGGAAAAATAATATTAGCTTTTCTCAAGCAGCCTTACCACCAACAGAAAAAATACAATAAATGTCGTTAATTATATTTATTGACATGTCAACTTTTTGTATTTACCCCTTGATTGCTAGTGGGTCAATACATTATGTTGGCGGCTTTCAAGGCCTACGATATTATTGCATCAACGCGAACTATACATTAAGAGTAGGGAAATGCCATCGTATTCATCTTTTAACTTCAAATGTGAATCATCAATCAAAACAGAACATAAGGATCAATGGAGTAAGTAAACGACTATTAAAGTAATTAAAATTTTATATGCAATTACCGAGTTTTCGTTTGGGAGGTTCGACAAATAAAATTTTCTCTAAATAAACAAAATCAACGTAGTTATTTCCAAAAACATCAAAGGTTGTACTCTTGAAAGAATACACGATACATCTAAGATGTCATAAAACGTTCCAATTTCATTCAAGTGTTTCAATTGAATAGAGAAAATTTGTAAGCACGTACAATATAGAAAGCAAAGAAAAGTATTACAGTGTGAGAAGTATTACGCTGTTCGAACAGGTCCATAGGTGCGAGAAAATAAACGTACGTGATTGTATGACCTTTCTTTTGTCAGAAAAGTCATACAATTTTGATGGTCCCATGTTCCAAATCCTGTTATTTTAAATTTATTTGGTCATATTTTTGTCGTAAAAAATGCCCAACTCCCATTAAAATTCAAACACCTTTTTATACGTTCATGAAATTCTTTAACAATTTCCTTACAACAGCACATCTTTTGGAAGTATTTGCATATACTTGGGTTGATTTTAGTGCTTTCACAGCAATGTGTGATTTGACACAGAAAGAGTTACCATATTAAATTCAAAGTTTTATGCAGATTGTCAAAGCTGATGAAGAAAAAGTTACCATTGATAGCTGACAGCCTGGATAACATATCTATTAACAAACTAACTTCCTTAGTCTTATCATTTGCTATGTTGACATTCAAATGCTATTATGCATTTGACAACTCATTTAAAATATTTAATAATCTCCACATTACAGTAAATAGTTTCTTTTAAAAAAAAAACCCAAGAAAAACTCCTATAGAGAAAAAAAAATGTCGAAAGCTCGTCACAGCCGACAACATTCAACCCGATTTGAAAGGAGATATGTGGTGGCCTAATTTCACTTTGATTAGAATGGATGGAAGTTTCAGTACGGGTTTAGCTTGAAGAATTTTACTTTCAATTGATCTCCTTCATTCAAAACTAATAATTTCAAGATTGCAGATTGGACTTTTTGGGTCTCCACTATGGATATTTAGCAGATTGGAAGAATTCAAAACTAATAATTTCAAGATTTCATGTGTATCTTCTTCTTAAGCACATTGGACTTTTTCGTCTCCACTATGGAAGTTGGAATGTAAATAAGATGTACAGAGGTACGTGATGGATGTAAAAAGATGGGTGTAATAATTGGAATCAACTTTGGCTTTTGGTACTCCGATATAGAGCTTAGAAATTATCGGCACCCTTCATTCTTTCTTTTTCTTTTCCTTTTGGTATTCTGATATAAAGCTTAGAGATTATCGGCACCCGTCATTCTTTCTTCTTTTCTTTTTTTTATTTTTTGTTCTGCTTTTTCTTCTTTCTTTTCTTTTTTTTCTTCTTATTTGTTTTTCTTTCCATACCTGGGCTCTCTTTTGGGTACTGAAATTGAGGATAAATTTTGCAGAACTCGTATTTGGGTGTTATATAAAACTTAAATTTTTAGTTCAAGCAAAGAAATTTAGAATAAAAAGAAAGCAAAGGAATTTATAGAGTAAAAAGAAATAAAAAAGATAATGACCCATCAAAGAGATATATGCATTGGCATTGGAATTCATATCGATTAGAATCGGTATCACTATTAACTGAAGATGATCGAATCTATATTGATTAGAGTTGATAGTAATATGAATTTGATTGAAGCATTATTGTGAACTCTCAACTCATAATTGATTTGTGTTATTTGAACATATATCAATAATTGAAATGAATGTGAATTCGGGATTCATAATTGATATGTGTGAGTTGAACAGATATTAATAATTAAAATGAGTTTTGAATATATAATGTTTTATAATTTATATGGTACTATTTAAAAATTATTATAGTATTATGTATAAATTATTTAGTTTTTTTTTAATAATAACTAATTATGATATATCAAATTTTTAATAATTAATGTACAATTCATAATATATTTATACATATTCAAATATAGATTTTTTATTTTTTTAAATACATTTCAATCTTTTTATTTTAAATTAATTTAAAATATAATTTTCTCTCCATTAAAAAATAAATTAAAAATAAAAAATTCTAAATATTAAAATGAATTAATTTTAAAATCCCTATATAACATTTAAGTTGCAATGTGAAATTTCAAATTTAAGTGTGTTATATTAACACTTCTCTGTTATATTAACACTTCTCTGTTAAGGTTCCTCGTTTTCACTGGTCTACTCATCTCAATCATTGCTTACAACACCTTTGGGACTGAGATAATAAATATATATTTATTTATCAATTATACAGTTTTTCGGGATCGAGGGGGGATTTTTAAGTTTAACATATTTGAAAACCTTATATAGTTTCTTTTTGGGAATCCTACAAATAAAAATATGATTCAATATTTTGAAAGAGCTGAGCTGATGATTGCCAAGGGACTTACAATCTCTTATGTTAAAATCCACTTTCAAGTTTTTAAGAATTTAAATAATTTGAAGCTGGAAATAAATAAGAGCTTTTTTTCATTAAATAAGATGAATTCTCATTTTGATTGGAATTTTTCCATTTTCATCCAGAAGCCCAGAAGACTTCCATAACAACAGATTCTGGGCTCCTAAGATCATTTTTTCACACACTACCATGGCTGTCAAAGTTCACTACAATGGTGAACATTAGACTGGTTTTTTCCTGAGGTATTAGCTCCAAATAACTTCCCAAAATCTATCAAATACAATTTGAGAGTAGATGGTTAACTAAATATGCTCCATATTTTCACCTGGTTAATCTGAATCTCCAAATATACTAAAATTTATTTAGTATGTTGGCCTTTTATTACAATGAATTCTTACTCTTTATTACCATGAATTCTTATTCTCTATTACCATGATTTTTAAGTCTTTACATTAGAAATAATCAACTTGTATAATTGTTCTTTTTCCCATTACAGGTTTGGGACAGTAGAAGTTGAATCATTTTCATGGCTGGCGAAACAATTAATACAATTCTTAAAAGAAAAATTAATTTTTCACAAAACTTAAATATTTAAATATAATTTTAATATATTGATAAGAATATCAAAACCTTTTAGCTTTTCTCTATAGACAATATAACCCAAACAATTAAGTTTATTTCAAAGAAAGTGATATATCCCACTATCTATATGTTTCCTTCACAATAAAGACTCAAGGGGTGTGGGCTTTCATAACCTTACTAAACCTTTAAATTCTGAAAAGACATATTTATTTAGGATAAATAAATTAATTAAGAAAAACTCTGAATTTTATTTTATTTTTTTAAATGTTTTTATTGATTAATTTATAGTTGTAGATGTTTATGTAATAAAATTATAATGTTAAAAATTTAGTATAAATATTTTAAATATATTTATCAAAAAAATGTTTAAATTAATTTTGAGATAGCTATTTTGAATTTATAATATATTGAATGAATAATTTAGTTATATTCTCTATAAATTTATAGTTGAATAGTTATAATTGACTTCAATTTAACTACTCCATATTGTTGGGTTTGGAAATATATGTATGAAAAAAAGATCCAAATGCTACTATATGCTTAAGACATCACAATTTTTTTATTACCTTCTCTAATAAAAAATTAGAACTTATAAATGAAAATCAAGTGAACATCAAAGTTAAGGTCCAAACTGTCATATGATAATCAAATGGACATCAATTTTAAGGGCATATATTTATAATGGCATATTGCACTCTACCACCACCACTCCAAAACCATTTTAGATTAGACATATTAATATAATAATTGTTTTTCAATGTTTTGATTTAGGTGAAAATATTGACTAGTCTTTGGAAAACACAAAGTTTTGACACACTTTAGGACACATTAATCACAACTCAAAGAGTTAAGGTCGTATCCCCTTGGGTATGGCCATAAGGGTTGCAATCATACACATAAGGCCTATATAGCAAGCCTACATAGATAGGGGGTTACGACTATAAACTTTGTTTCTCTTTGGTTATAATCACATAGGTCTAAATGGATCAATGAAAGTATATTTAAAAATAAACACAAAAAATTACATTTATATATGGATATTTACTAGTGTAGACTTATAAAATTAATCATTAAGTGCTTGAAAATATTAATTCTTTTCATCATTAAACTTAATTAGTTTATTCATCATTACGTTAACTTGCAATCTATATGAGAGCTTTTTATGTCTTGTAAATACTAAAAGTACCATACAGACATCCCTATTTTAGCTCTTGTCATCCCCAATCTACTCATAGATCCTTGTCAGCATGTTTTAGAAATTTGTGACCATGTAATGTCCCCTTCCGAGGAGTAGTCGAAATAGTTTGTTTAGCCTATATTATTCTTGTAGGCTAATTTCATGATATCAGGGAATAAATTAAATTAATTATTTAAAGTTGTCTAATAAAGTACATTTTTATGGATAACTTTATTTTAATAATTTAATAAAGTAACTTAAATGACTTTTAAAAGGAAATATTAAAAAGTTAATTTATTAATGAGCTTAATGAAATATTTTAAAATGGTGAATTTAAAAAGGGCCCTTTGGGAAAGTTCTTTGAGGGATGATATAAAAGTGAAAAAGAAAGCTCATTTAGAGATGCTTGTTTATTTTCTCTAGTGTAAAATTTCAGCTTTGAGCTTGAGCAAACCCTAGGATAAAATAATTAAGGGTATCAATTTTGATAGTGAAACATCTACCCTAGTTGAATTCTGGTAGAATCATGCAAGTGGATAGCAATTGCATAATTTGTGAAGTCGTGTAAGGAAGATAAATTATCTAAATGTTCATAAGTGGAAGAATCGAAGAAATTAGTAGAGTGAAGGTTTGAGGAATTTTCATATTAAAATAAATAAAATATTATATTTATTTATTGAGCATATACACCAAGTCATACATCCTTATGTAGTCCAAAAGAGAACTATACTTATAAGTTGAGGGAGCATCTCCAATTCTTGGTCATTACTTGGAATGTTTGGTGAATTGATTGACATATGAGTAGCTGCCAATAAGTATCAACATAGGTTGGCCTTGAGCTTCAACATATGTATTTGATTTTTATACATAAATATATATCTATGGGTTTGCATCAATAGTGAAAGTTATATGTTTGGTATTTAGAAATACTAGAAAAAAAATTAAAAATCTTTCCTAATATGATTTGTGAGATGGATGCTTGGTAATTATTTTTCATAATGTCAATAACTCTCATACAAAGTTGCAACTATTTTAATCAGTAAAAAATTGAATTCTCTATGTGCACAACGGTTTGGAAAAATGTCCCTTTGAAACCTTTGGTCAATGGCATGATCTTATGGTGAATTTATGATGTAGAATGACAGTTGTAGTAGCTCTAAGTGTTTGCATTCTAGAATACTCCATATCTTATTACATGCAAAGTGTTTGACAAAATTCTTACATGTTAAAAATCAAAATTATTGCAAACTTGGAACAAAATTTCTCGGCAGGGTTATTACAATGGTATCAGAGAAAGATATCTTGCTATCCATTGGGTTTTGAATTGATATTTCTTTAATATAAAATTATTTTCAGTTTCAATTGTGAGTGTTTTTATTAATCTAGAGGACAAGGAACACATTACCTATTGTAGGAGGAGATAACCCCTTGACTCTGAATTTGAAGGAGATGACAATATGGGTGATAGAAATGAACCAAGCACTATGCAAATCCTAAATGATTTGGTAAGAGGACAATAAGAATTGGTACACTTAATGATACAAATGATGCAAACTATCAACTCTAATAATAATAACTAGGGTAATAATGGCAATGGCAATAATGGAAATATAGATGAAGGGCATAATGGCACCAATGGGCATAATGGAGAAGAAAGTAACATGAATGTTCTAGTGAATAAATCTAGGGAAGCTAGTAGGATTATACATATGCCCTTGATTCCTGATTTCATAAAGGCAACAACTAGAGTTTAACTAGGACAACAAGAAGTTGATGAAGGGTTCATAGATTATTTAAGAGAATACTAATCATGGGGAGAGGAGTTCCATGTATCCATGTACTTATCTTTTTTTTAGGTGAAGTATATGAATAGGCTTCGAGGAGATAGGGGACCCAGTTTTAACTAGGATTTACAATATAAGTTGGGCAATCAATCCATTTCTATCTATGATGGTTCTAATAGGTGTACTACAAGTTCATATGTATATAAGTTAGACACGTACTTACATATTAACCCTATGATGGAAAATTAAGCTATCAAGTATGCCACATTTCACCTAGATGGATAAGTGCATGAGTGGTGCTACCATGGATTGGTCACTTTGGGTCATGCTAGTATCACATCATATGTTGATTTTACCCAAAGGTTGATTGACAGAATTGACAAGAAAGACCATGAACTATATTTTAGAGAATTGGCACAGTTGAGACAAGTGGGTTTAGTTGATTCATATATATCAAAGTTTAAAAAACTCTCAGTTATGGTGATAGACATATCTGAGCATAGATTATTTGTTTTTTTCTATGGAGGGATTTTCAAAACCTCTTCTTGGTTGGATCAAGACATTTGATCCAAACACTTTGCAGGATGCCATCAAGAGGAATCATAACATGGGGAATTCAACCCATAAAAAAAAATTCTAGCTTAAATCATTTCAACGTAAGAGAGATTAAAAAACCTTTCCAAAAGGAATGGCCCAAGAAGAATTTTATGGATGATGAGATTTGAAATGAATTATGTAAAAAAAAAGTTATGTTTCATCTATAAAGAGCCTTGGGAACAAGGCCATAGACATTTGGGAAAGGGGAAGGTGCATTATATTAAGGTGGTGTCATATGGTGAAGAGGAATAAGGGGATATTAGTAGTATTTAGGATGATTCAGATGAGGAATATGTAGACTTGGAGTAGCACACATCCCAGAAAGAAAAGGGAGGAACTATTGCTACCCTTTCTAGTACCTGAGATTTAATTCATTCAGAGTGAGAGGGGTTTTACAAAGACAATGGGTCATAGTTATAATTGATAGTGGGGAAACCCATAATTTTATTGATTCAGCTTTGGTGGCTAAGAAGGGATTATAGGCAAATGAGTCTGAGGGCTTCAATGTGGTTGTAGTAGATGGCTACAACATGGTTTATACCAGATGAGTCCCTTAGTTGAGCATTGATATAGGAAATTACAGTGTCACTAATGATTTTTATATAGTTGATATTGAGGATACTAATGTTATTTTAGGTATTTAGTGGTTACACTCTTTGGGAAAGTATTCACAAAACTTTCAAATAATGGAATTGAAATTCATATTCGATGGGTAAAAGGTGGTTCTAAGAGGTATGTCAAATTGTGCACCAAGGATCATATCAACTAAGAGAATGGAGAGTATCTTTTGACATGGTGATGTTGGTAGGCAACCCAGTGTTTGATTTCCTCTAAAGTCCTTCTGATAGTAAAGAATAGAGTCATATGGATATCTAATCAAGAATAGATAAGAATAGTTTGGTTTTTGATGACCTTATTGCTAGAAGACCATTATCACCACTCTGTATTGGCATCCAAAAAGATTCAACGAGTAGATAGAGAAAATGATTAATGATCTATTGGATATGGGACACATCAGGCCTAGCTCAAGTCCCTTTGCTTCTTCTATTTTCTTGGTGAAGAAGAAGGATGTGACTATGTTAATGTGCATTGACTACCACATTTTGAATAAATATACAATAAAAAATAGGTATCTTATTCTCATGATAGATGAGCTACATAGAGTAGTGTATTTTTCAAAGATTAATCTTTGATCGGGATACCATCAAATTAGGGTGAGGGAGCAAGATATTGACAAGATAATACTCAGGTTTCATTATGAGCACTATAAGTTTCTATTTGTGTCCTTTGGGTTGACCAATTCTATTATAACCTTCTAGCCTTGTATGAACCATATCTTCAACAAAAAGTTGTCAAAATTTCTTCTGGTGTTCTTTGATGATATACTCATATAAAATAAGACATGGAAGGATCACCATAGGCATCTTGATGAGGTGTTGGGAATTTTGGAGGCATAGCCCTTATTTTCTAAAGCTTCTAAATGAGAATTTGGGCTGATAGAGATTCTTTACTTGTGACATGTGATTGGCACGAATGGAGTCTAGATTCATAGGGAAAAGATTCAGGCCATTTTGGATTGGCCCCCTCCTAAGACACTAATAGAATTGAGGGGATTATATGGCCTATGCATTTATTATAGGAGGTTTTTGAAGGGGTTCTCATAGATTGGTGCACCTCTTACAAACCTTACAAAGAATGGATATTTCAGATGGTCAGATGAGGCTCAATGCACTTCTGATAGACTTAAGGAGGTAATGAGTACTTATCTTACTCTAGTATTACCTGATCTCAGCCTTTTGTTTTGGAGTATGATGCTTCAAGTGAGGGGATTGGGGCATTACTTATGTAGAATAGGCATCTCATTGATTATGAGATCAAGAAGCTTTATGATACTAAGAGGTTATATTCTATATACAATAAGGAGATGCTTGCCATCATGCATGTGTTGGAAAAGTTCAGATAGTACCTAGTATGTGGAAGATTTGTGGTCAAAATAGATCATAATAGATTTAAATACTTCTTGGAGAAAAAAGATCTGAATGAAAGATAATAGAAGTGGGTAAGCAAAATCCAAGTATATGATTTTGGGGTAAGTACACAAAGTTGGGGGACAAAAAATGGCCTACCCGTGGACATGATTTTCCTAAAATTTTATAAATATAAACTTCTATAGATAATTTGAGATATCTACACTACAAAATTAAAGATGGTGTAAGAACATGAAATGTATAATTTTGAGTCTAGTATCCAAAACGCTATTTATTTATTTTTAAATGATTAAGTATAACTAGGTCAAACATCTAAAATTTGAAAAGGAACTCCTAACTTTTTAGAAAACATAGTAGATAGACAGTTGTGATGTACACCATTTTTTGAGTAGAGTTTAATATTATTTTAAACCCTTTGGGGAAAATTTAGATAAGATCTTCTAGTATGTCACCTATATTTTTTTATATTTTTTTAATGAATATTTTTTAATTAATTTTTTAATTAAATAAATCCTAAAAACTAAAACAAAATGGATAGTCATCCATTCTGCACACCTACCTAACTAAAAAAAACAAAAATCATTTTTTTTTAATGTGTATAGAATTAAGCCTAGTATTTTATCATATAACTTGTTTTTCACTTGGATCAAAGAAATACAAATTACATGAACATGTATAGGCATGTATGTTTATGGCATGGAGTAGCCTAAAAAAGCCATAGTTAGAAATCAACATAGTTTGAAACCTTAAATTAGTCCAAAAATTATAAAAATCGTAATTTCAAAAAGTGTAGAGCATAATCATTGTGATGGTATTAATTTTTTCAATTTTCACATTGAAATTCTTAGTGTATTTGTCAATCAAAGTTAAAAATTTTTGTTTTTTTATCATACCTTTCAAAATTCAGTTGTACATTAATAGTCCAAGCCTTTGACTCAAGAATCCAAGCCATTCCTGAGCTAAAAGGTAATATTGTTAAATTTATTTTCTTATACTTTAAATTTATTTTAGTAAATATAAGAAATTAGGGTCACTTAGCATCTAATAGAGTTGGTCTCATAGTTTCATGCCTTACAACATGGAAAATAGTTTTTCAAAATCTAATATGATTAGTACTTAGGCATTTTCAAGGTCTAGGTATTAAACCTATGGATTTCATTACATAACTTTTACAATTGATATCCATTTTTGGTAAATGTATAGCCATTTTTTAGGTTTTTATGTCTTTTAGATTGATTCCTGGCATTTATAAGAGTCCTAGGTTTGTCAAAATTTAAGTTTTAAAACTACTCACTTTGAACTTGATCCAAAGTGGTGTGATTGAGGTATTTTAAGTCATATTGATGACCTGCACACATCAAATGACCACTTTGTGTTAATTTCACTTGTTCATCATCCCTCCCTCATCCTTGATCACTTCCAACTCATCCCTCATTAGCCATAATAACTCTCTCATCATTTCTCATTGTCCCTAATCACTCTTTTATTAACCCTCACTATCCCTAGTCATCTCTAATCACTCTCTTATCATCCATAATCACTCCTCTATTGACCCTCACTATCCCTCATCATCCCTAATCACTCCCTCTCCATCCTTCATCATCCCTAATCACTCTTTCCTTATCACTCATTATCCCTAATATCTTCTTCATCCCTATTCACTCCCTCCTCATCCCTAATCACTCTTGTATTGACCTTCATTGTCTCTCATCATTGGTGAGAGCTCAAAGATACAAACTCAAAATTAACACATGCACAGAAATAAGCATAGATAAATAATTTCAACACAATAATATATTTCACACTTCTATTCTCTAAATTCTCTTATTATTTGAATAATTAAAACATTCTAAACATTACATACAAATATATAGGAGAATATTTCCTATATCCAAAGATTCCTAAATCCCTACAATATCTATCCTATAAAACCTCCTATAATAATTCAAACCTAAATATGATATATTGTTATAACATATAAAAATATATCTAACAACATAATATTCTAACTTATACAAATTTACAGTATTAACCATATGATTAACAACAATAGTAAATACTAATTTACGTAATGGTAACTCACTTATTACTATTTACCATCTTGTGAATACCTATTTTCACCTAATGTGAAAACTAATCCCAACATTCCCCCCCAATAGTTTTTACATGGTATAATATATCTTTATTTTTGACTATAGCATGATTTACCTCTATGTGCTCATGATCTTCTCTACATGCATGTGTCATCACACATCTCTTCCATCACACTCATCTACAATTGGTTTTCCAAGTTCACCAATAACCTTCCAAAATGGTTTTCACAGGTTCACCAATAACCTTACAAACTATTTTTTTTAAGTTCGCCATTAATCTTACAGAATGGTTTCTTAATTTCATCACTAACCTTACAACATGGTTTTTATAGGTTTACCACTAACCTTTCATCATGAATGCTACAATGCTTTTTAGATCAACATTCTCCAATATAAATATACAAAAGAGTTGCATCAGAATATTATTCACACGTGAATAGGTACATACTTTAGTTCTTATTTACAACACATAATAGAAAGGTAAAGCATACCATACTTAAAATAACACATCATAAAATGTCACCACATCATTAGCATGGCCCTATCATTGGTAACTGATGATAGGTCATTAAAAGATCTACATCCTCCATGTAGCCTCTAACCTCCAGTACATGAAGCTGCTCACTCAAATAATATCTTGATGAAGCTTAGTTGCATGTTATTTTTTCAAGGGAAATCCCCCTCACAATGTAGACATCACGTACAAGCAATAATACATCCGTAAGGCAATTTTTTTTATTTTTACAATTTGGACTTTTTGACAAATGATGACACATTTTAAAATCAACTCTTTTGACAATAAATTTTGACTATATTGATATACAAAACTCACTATACTAAAACTAACATTTTTGAATTTTTTCATAAAAGACCAAAAAACTAATGATAATTTTGATGTAAAATGAATTTTTAATTCTAAAAAATATTTTGAGGACTTTTGACACTAACACATAATTATGACTAAAACATTAATATTAATAACTTTTAATTTTTTACTCATAAACTTAAAAATTATTTTTTGATGCAAAGAACTTTCTAACTATATTTATATTGACACTCAATATAACTTTATATAGACACAACTTAATAAAATGACTTACAAAAATAGTTAACATGTCATACTTATTAAACATAAATATTAAAAGCTCAATCTTACAAACTAAGACTCATTAAAAAAACGAAATACTCAACTCACATAAAACTCAAAATACCATGGACTGAACTACACATAGCTTAGACGTGTTGAGTTAATGCCCACTATTAAAAAACTAAACCAAACTATCATAATGCTCCTTGACTTGAGGTTTGAGTTAATATTGTTTTGTCAAATATGTGATAGATCATGGATTCTCATAGTAAGCTCCTCAAATTTTTATGAGATCGAGTCATGCTTCTGAATGTTGATGCAACCAAGAGTACGATGCATATGGTGTTGGTAGATAGGACATGACAAGGCAAATGACTACAAAGTTCTACACAAATAGTTTCTTAATGCCTTGATTGATAGGTATAAATAATGGAAATGGAGGTTGCCACATTAACACATTCCATGCTTATAGATCTCCATACGGTGGGTAGTTTGTAAATGCATTTTCACAATAGAGAATTGTTCCTCATAATATATCCAGATTTGAAACTTCACACTAATTATGTCTAACAATAGTAGACTCCTTGTATTTGATCAAACACATGGCACTTCAGTAGAATGGAAAAGGAGAAATAACAATTTGAAATGGCAGTATTGAAAGATATATATCTTGATTTTCTCACAACAGTGACCAGAGATCTATTAAGAGAAACCAAATCTATGTCAGTTTTGCTATAATGACAAGCTTATCATGTTAGAGAACCCATCCAACATAAATATAAATGCTATGTGGATTATAAAACTCCTCTTTTTCTTATGCTATCAATTAAAAAAAATACTAAGCAATTACAATTTTTTTAATAGATGATAACACAAAAAGATAATCATTCTTTAAAACTTAGTTACTCATATACAAGGACAAATCATAGTGAAACTGCACCTTGCAAATTTTTAGAAGCCCATCCCTACTCTGATAACACTGTTGAGAGCTCAAAGAGTTGAACTCAGAATTAACACATGCACAAAAACAAGCACAGATAAATAATTTCAACACAATAATATATTTCACACTTCTATTCTTTAAATTCTCTTATTATTCTGAATAATTAAAGGATTACCAAATCTTTACAATATCTCTCCTATAAAACCTCCTATAATAATTCAAACCTAAATACAATATATTTGTATAACATATAATAATATATCTAATGACATAATATCCTAACTTATACAAATTTACCATATTAACCATATAGTTAACAATAATAGTAAATACTAATTTATGTAATAATAACTCACTTATTACTATTTACCATCTCGTAAATACCTATTTTCACCTAATGTGAAAACTAATCCCAACATTCATCTCTAATCACTCGGGCTTATCATCCCTAATCATTCATTCATTGATTATCATCATCCCTAATCACTCCATCCTCATCCCTCATAATCCCTAATCAATCTTTTTTCATCCTTCATCATCACTAATCACTCCCTTATTGAGCCTCACCATCCCTTATCACTCCATCATTGACCCTCACCATCCATCACCATCCCTAATTTCTCCCTCATCATTTGATGTAATTATATACTCTAAAGATATCTTTGATTCCAATCATATGTTGTTTAATCCATTATAACATAAATTAACTCTTTTCTAGGGCTTGTGTTGTCAATACCCATTTGTGATAATCAATTTTATTACTGAATGAATTGGATGATCTTCCAAATGTACAGTCAAGTAACATAAGTACTAATATAAAATAGAATCTAAATTTTATTTCATCGAATTATCTTTGTTTTGCAACTGACTAGATGAAACTTTATTCAGTTCCACCTTTGGTAGTTTGGTTCAAAAGATAAAAATTAAACACAAATCTCTTGTATAATTTTCTAATTCTGTGAAGATTTAAATAAGATGCAAAGTTATTTAGTGTTTCCCATTCTTGTATGACTTTAATCTTGGTCGGGTTCACACATGCACTCCTTGTGTGTGTATTTTGTCCCAAATATTTTATCTCTTGCATGAAAAATTACATATATTCATGTTATCATAAAAATATTTTTCTGTAAAATGTGAAACACTATTTTAGCATGGTGTAGATGTTCATCCCATGTTTTCTAAATATTAAGATGTCATCAAGGTAGATTTTTAAAATGACATAGGTAAATGGCCTGAGGATGTCATTCAACATATTAAAATTAATGAATTCGTTACACAAGCTAATATAAAAGGCACAACCAACTAGTCAATCAATCCTTCCTTTATTTTTAAGACTATATTCTAAATGTCTAGATTTTTAACATGATTATGATGATACCCAAACTCAAGATCAAGTTTTGAAAATACTTCTACACCATGGATATGGCATAAAATGCCTTAATATTTAAATGAGGATAATATTTCTTCACTTTAATCTTGTTAATATTTTTTTAATTGATTCACAACTTTGGCACAAACACAATTAGGCTTCTACAAGGCAATGATTTGGGTATGATGTGTCCATTATCCATGATTTCATAGATCTACCACTTGATCGATTCATTCTCTAGAAATGATTTTTTGTATAAAGATGTTTGAGGTAGAGGTAGTTAAGGGATCAAATCAATATTATTGTTTAGTTTAAAGTATGTAGGAACTTATTTATGTTACTAAAATATATCCTTGTATTCATCTAGTTTATGGTTCAATTATTTTGTCTTTGTTACTGTTGGATAAACCACACTATGATATGGTGACATAAGGATGTTATTAAATTTAATTCTTACCATCAAGAGTATACTTCTTACTAGAGCTAACAATATTCTTGCACTTCTTGGCACTAATGACTGAAATCTTATGAAGTAACTACGATATATGGTATTTTAGATCATGATAATCTATTACAAAATTTCAAGGATTTACTTCATAGACTACATGTCCATGGTAAATATATGGTTGACCATTTGTAAAACATCACACATCTATAATGGTGAGATGTCACAAAGAATTTCATCTTTAAAAAATTTGATTTTGTACACCAAGTGACACTACTATGTGATCCATTTCTCAAGGCCTACACTAGATCATACACTAGTGTATGGTTATGGATGATGTATAAATTTCAAGTTAAATTTTTTAAAATATGCTTTAGGAAAAATTAAATTCCTCTGACTTCCATTAGAAATATTGAAGTGTATTGGCTCACCAATGATCTACATTTGTTAATGAAATAATATTTTTAATTCATATAATTTCTTGTTGGGGGAAGTAGAGATATTTTTGGTACTGACCATATCATTGGTTTCATAATCTATTATCTACTTACCTTTTTATATTTCTAGATAACTTGTACCCACTTCTTGAGATGTGCAAGTAGAGAGCTCATAGTGTGACACTCTTCATTGGATTGAATATTGAATTTATGAATTAAGCACCACTTTCCAATCTTGGATTAATTTTTATAATCATTTGAAAATTATTTTCCACTCTCTTGTATGATGACTCAATCAATAGACATACAAATAGAAGGCCTCCAATGTAATTATTCAGATCATAAAATGTCCTCATATGGAAAGCAATTGATTGGTTTCAAAAAATCACATAGCTTGGTGATCCTCATGTATTTACTACCCATTTTTGGTGCTATGGTGGTTTTACATGCTTCTCTTTTTCTGGCAAATTTTCAATTGTGAATTACATCATTTCAAATAGGCCCATATTTTTTCATAGGTGTTAAATATTTATGTTTCAAATTTACCTCCATGTCATTTTGATCACTATGTCTTATATTTTATGGTATCACTCAACTCTCCACTTATAGCTCCTAATATTTTTAAACCCCAACTAAATACCACCATCAAGTTATTGGATGGAGTGATTAAGGATGAGGAGGGATGAGGAGTAATTGAGTTGAGATGATGAGGGATTCAATAGGAATGGTGAGGGTCAATGAGGGAGAGATTATGGATGATGAGGGATGGTGAGGATTAATGAGGACGTAATTAGAGGTGATGAGGGATGAGGAATGAGTGATTAGAGATGATGAGGTATGATGAAGAGTGATTAGGGATGATGAGGGTTAATGAAGGAGTGATTAGGGATGATGAGGAAGTGATTATAAATTATGAGGAATGGTGAGGGTCAATAAAGGATTGATTAAGGATAATGAGGGATGAGGATGGAGTGATTAGGGATGATGAGGGATGGTGAGAGCCAATGAGGGAGTGATTAGGGGCGATGAGGGAATGATTAAATATGACTAGGGATGGTGAGGGTAAATGAGGGAGTGATGATGGATGATGAGTGATGAGGAGTGAGTGATTAGGGATGATGAGGGATAGTGAGGTTCAATAAGGGATTAATTAGGGATGATAAGGGAGTGATTAGAGATGACTAGGGATAGTGAGGGTTAATGAGGGAGTATTAAGGATAATGAATAATGGTGAGAGAGTGATTAGAAGTGACGAAGCATGAGTAATAAGTGATCAAAGATGAGGGAGGAGTAATGAACAAGTGAAATTAATCCAAAGTTATCATTTGATGTGTGCAAGTCATTAATGTGACCTATGCTACCCCAATCACACCACTTTGTATCAATTTCAAAGTGAGTGGTTTGAAAACTTTAATTTTGACAAACCTAAGACTCTTAGAAATGCCAAGAATCAATCTAAAAAACACAAAAACCTAAAAAATGATTATATTTTTACCTAAAATGGACATCAATTACAAAAATTATGTCCTTAAATCCCTAGGTTTAATACTTAGACCCTAAAAATACTTAAGTACTAACCAGATTAGATTTTGAAAAACTATTTTCCTCATCATAAGGCATATAGTTGTGAGACCAACTTATCATATGTTGAGTGACCCTAATTTATTATATTTACTAAAATAAATTTAAGGTATAAGTTTACATTTATATTGTTAAACTTATTCTTAACATTTAGAGTAGTAAATATAAGCTTCTGGCCAAAGTTGTCTTCATGTAGAACTACCACATGATTTTATGTGCAAAATAATAGGAATGCAATTTCATTATCAATAATGTGATCATGTTACCTATTAACCAACATTCACTCCATCTACATATTCATTGATTTAATGTGCAAAATAATAATTATGCAATCATGTTATTATTTTTATAATAGCATGATCATGTTATCTATTAATGTGATCACATTATAAATTAATGCAATCACATTATACATTAACGTGATCACATTATACATTAATGTGATCACATTATAGTTTAATGCAATCATGTTATACATTAACGTGATCGCATTATACATTAACAAGATCATGTTATTGCTCATAATTACCAATCCATAATTTAAATAATGCAATCATGTTAATTAAATAATGTGATCATGTTATTTATTAACATGATCTAATTACCTAAAATATCCATGGAATTGTCCCCCAACTTTGTGCACCTACTCTTTGATATTTAGTATGTGAAGGGGAAAAAGAAAATTGTTGTTGATGCACTTTCTAAACAACCCACTATTTATTCCTTAGCAGAGATTTTAGTTGATTAGAAGGCTCTTCTTTTAGTTGAGTATTCAAATAATACTTTTGCATGCGAATTGATGGATTGCAAAGTTTAGAATGACATATATAGGGTGGTGGATGATATCATCTACTACAAGGACAAGGTCTATTTGGTTCTTAAATCGAAGCTAAAGGAAAATGTTTTGGGAGCTATTCACGATACACTACTTGTGGGACATTCATGGTACTTCAAAACCTATAGGTAGGTTAGAGAGATATTTTCTTGGAAGGGTCTCAAGGATGATGTCTTGTGACATGTGTGTGAGTATATGACTTGTTAGTAGAACAAGTTAGAGCACACTTTCCTAGCTGGGTTATTGTAGCCATTTTCTATTCTTGAGGAGAAGTGGGAAAGCATATCCATGTATTTTATTATTGGTCTTCCTAGGGTATAGGGTAGAGATTGTATCTATGTGGTAGTTGATAGGTTGACCAAATATGCACACTTCTTCACCATATATTCTAAGTAAAAATTACCGTAAGTGGCAAAGATATTTTTCAAGGAAGTATTCAGACTCCATGGATTACCAAGAATTATTGTCAATGATTAGGCTAACAAGTTTATGACTGTCTTTTGGTAGGAGTTGTTTAGGTTGGTTGGTATAGAGTTGAACCTAAGCACGAGTTACAACCCTTAGATCGATGGATATATAAAGATTAATAACAAATGGGTGGAAGGGTATTTACATAATTATGTTGTAGGGAAGAAGAAGGCTTATACTAGGTTTTTATACTTAGGATATCACTATTATAATACCACCTATCATATGTCAATCGAAGTGACTCCTTTTAGAGTGATATATGGGTATGATGCTATATCACTCTAAAAGTTACTATAATTAAGTATTTGATTAAGGAGAGTTAGGACATCCTTAAGTTACTTAATGATAATCTTCAAAGTGACTAAAATCAATAGAAAATTTATGCAGATAGGCATAGAATTGAGATAAGTTTCTAGGTGGGTGATTTAGTTTTATTATGTCTTCAGCCTTACATGCAGTCTTCATTGAATAAAATTGGTGCAGAGAAGTTGAAGCTATATCCCTTATAGGATTTCACATAGGGTTGGTGAAGTAGTGTATGAATTGGATCTATCATAAAATAATGAAATACATAATGTGTTTCATGTCTCTTGTCACACAAAGGCACTTTGGTAGCACATCATGTAATCACATAATTTTTCACCATTGGATGAAGAGGGAAAATTGGTATTAATTCCTAATGTTATTCTAGATACCCGGGAGAGGAGGTTAAGGAATAAATTAATTAAGTAGTATCTCATTAGATGGAGGGACTTGTCTATTGAGGAGGCCACTTGGGAAGGTGAACAAATTTTACATCATCCTAATCTTTGATCGCTTAAGTGTGATCAATTTGGGAAAGGAGGACTATAATGTCCCCTTCTAAGAAGTAGTCAAAAGAGCCTACTTAGACTATATTATTCCTATGGGCTAATTTTAGGATATCATGGAATAAATTAAATTAATCAGTTTAATGTTGTCTAATAAAGTACATTTTTATGGATAGTTTAATAAAGTAAATTAAGTGAATTTTAAAATGAATTATTAAAAAGTTACTTTATTAATGATCTTAATGAAATATTTTAAAATGGTGAATTTGAAAAGGGCCCTTTGGGAAAGTTCTTTGAGGGATGATATAAAAGTGAAAAAGAAAGATCATTTGGGGATGCTTGTTTACTCTCTCTAGTGTGTAACTGATATTTGAGCTTGAGTAAATCCCAGGATGAAATACCTAAGGGTATTAGTTTTATTAGTGAAACATCTACCTTAGCTAATTGCCAGTAGAATCACATAGGTTTCATGTAGGTGGCTAACAATTGCATAATTTGTGAAGTCTTGTAGGCAACACAAATTATATAAATATTCACAGGTGGAAGAATCAAAGAAATTAGCATAGTGAAGGTTTGATTAATTTGTATATTGAAATAAATAAAATATTATATATTTATTTTTTGAGCATATACACCTAGTCATGCATCCTTATGCAGTCCTAAAGAGAACTGTACTTATAATTTGAGGGAGCATCTTTAATTCTTGGTCATTACTTGGAATGTTTGGTGAATCGATTAATATATTAGTATCTACCAATAATCATAACATAAATCAACCTTAAGCTTCAACATATGTATTTTATTTTTATACATAAATATATACTATTAGGTTTGTATCAGCAGTGAAAGTTATATGTTTAGTATTCACAAATACTAGAAGGAAAAAAACCATTTCCTAATATGATTTGAAATTGTGATTTTTGAGATGGATGCTTCATAATTTTTTGTCATAATGTCAATAATTCTCATAAAAATTTGCAATTATTTTAATCAGTAAAAATCAAAATTTTCTATGTACACAACTATTTGACCAAATTTTTCTTTGAAACCTTTGGTCAATGCCATGGTTTTATGGTGAATTTATGATTTAGAATGTTGGTTGTAGTAGTTCTAAGTGTTTATAAATACTAAAAGAAAAAAAAACTTTTGACCTTGAATAAAATATGACATAAAATGATTTAATCTCTTTGACCTTAGATTAAATATGATACTCAAGATATTGTCTTGTCACCTTGGATCATTCTAACACAGAATCTCTTTCTTTCAACTTCGGGTTGAAATTTGTTTGCTTTATAAATACAAAAAAAATTGATGTTTTCTTTTCACTTTTTTTTAATTTTAGAAGCAGTGTTTTGATATTTTTTGAACCACTTAGTGAGTATCGTGAAGTCCTATATGGTGTTCTATTTATAGACATTGTGGTATGATGGTTTACCCCACTATTCATAGCCATATTACAACACTAAACATAGAGTTTAGTTTCCATGTACCTCAAAGTATATTAAAAATGCTTATGGTCCTTTGTTTACACCAATAGGAAACTACTTTTATTCATTTAATTTATGGTACACTTGAGAGGAGTGTATCACACAGGGAATTTATTATTAACTTACCCTTAGAAATGAGTTTAGTGGGTCACAAACATGATTTTACCTCTATAATTAGTGCTCTAAAACATTGGGCTAACACTAATCAACAAACAAGAAAGTATATCTGAGAACCTAAAAATCATTCAAACCATTTCTTAGTTGACCTTCATATTATTACTTTTTTCTTGTATTGTATCCATAGTCCTTAGCATTTATTGTTTCATCTTGTACTCTATTCATATTCATTAGCTTCTTTTTACATAATAGATTACATGTTTTTAAAAAAATTAATTAATTTGTTTCACATACATCATGGTTAATCAAATTCAATATGTTAGTGGTGTACCTCCTCTAGATCTATTATTTTCTTATAATGGTATGCATTTTGATTATGATTCAAAATAGACAACTAATTATGGAAATGATCTTAGTAATGTTTATTCTGATTATTTTGAATTTCTTGACCCTTGGCTACAAGTGTTCACTCAATCACATATATCTATTTATTCCCCTTTGGAATCTCCAATAAATTCCTCTTTGGTCACAACTTTATATTCCCCTTCAGAATCTTCTCTTTTTCCTCTTTGGTCACACCCCTAGTTTCCTATTTTTAAGTCCTTTACCATTCTCTTTAGATTTATCCTTGGTCATACCTCTAGATTAACCCTTGGTCATACCTCTAAATTTATCTTTGGTTATCCCTCTAGATTCCCCTTTGGGTTCTTCTCTAGTTTCCTATTTAGATTCATCTTTGACCACATCTCTAGATTCCCTTATGGTTACTCTTCTCAGTTCCCCTTTGGAATCCTCATTAGATATTTTAATATAATATAGATAATATCTTTCTTCACCATCTTCTTTAAGTGTGCCATTAGAGCAAAAAAAAAGCTTCCCAATGATGACTATCTACTATCTCTTAGATTACCAACTTAAATCCACATGGAGTAATCTTATCCTTGCACACCCAATATTTATATCCATTTTTATACCACATTACATTTTATTTTCACTTATATTTTGAACTCACATAAGAGATGCATAAAAAAGTTTAGTGAGCCTACAAGTAATAATAATTCTCTTGCCTCACATTGCACAAATAACAATGTTACTATTTTAGATGTTCAAAATAAAAATTATAGTGATCATGATGAGAAAATTGCTTTTACTAATTCAAGTAATGATTTTATCTTCTTTCCCATCATGTTCATAATATGATAAACAATGATTTAAATTATAAAGTGTTTAGTAGTGGCAGTATTGCATATCATGAGGATGTTTCTAGTTCTATTTTAAAAATCCAAATGTATACACATGATAATTTAAACTATCCTATTTCAATAAAATTAACTATACCTTTTCACATTAATGATATTCCAAATATCAATGAATATCTTAATCTTAAATAAGATCCTATCCCTTCCTCTACCATACCTCCTCTTGATGATGTTTCTATTCAATCAAATATACCTAAGGCCTATGCTTGTGAAGCCTTCAAGATAAAATCATCACTACAAAAAATTCAATAAAAGAGTTATAAAATAAAATTCAATATTTAAACTCAAAAATCACATCTCTTGAAAATATCACCAAATTTATAAAAAAAATTATAGAATGTGCTAGTGTTAATCATGTCTTTACATCTTCGTCTAAGCAACAACAACCTAAAAATTAATGCTTTAAAAAGTATACAAAAGGATAATAAGATTCCAATTGAGATTCTAAGATAAATTATTTTAATCAAGTTAATCACTTTACCTTCTATGCCTCCTCTAAAAATATGATAATATTATTTTGCATATCATAGATTTAATAGGCATCATACAAATAATTTTTGGGCTTAAAGAAAAAAATAAAATTATCATTGATAGTAGTGATCATATACAAGATAAACCTATTAATTAACCCACTCATATTTCATCTCGTAAAATACAAGTGCAAAAGAACACAAAGTTCAAATATGGATACAAAAAGAAAATTCAAAACAATAAAAGATTCAAAAACAAAATTAGAAAAACAAAGATTACAAAAAGTAAAATTACCAAAAGAATAGTTGCAATAACAAATTCAAGATAAGTAATAAATATCCTTTTTCAAAAAATAATCATGAATTAATGTATAAGGCAAAATATTCCTAAAAAAGCTAATGATACAAATATGGTTGCTAAAAAATCAAGCATTACATCTATTTCATGCATAGAGAAAAAAATATAAAGTCAATGCATCAAATTCTTCTCTTCCTAATGTTCAACCCATCATACATGATCATTATATAATTAAAAATAAGGTGCAAGATCCCAACAATGATGAACATATTTGAAATGTAACTCCAATATATAGTATAATAAGTCTTTTTCACACAAATATAAAAGATAATCAAAATGGCATCTCACAATCTCAAGCACAACCTAAGAAGATATTTTTCTTTTATAATAATGATTACATTGATAATTATGATCCTATTAATATATAAGATTGGTATGATCCTGATGATACTGATTGTACAAAATATGATACTATTACATGTGCAAGAAATCAAATAAATCTTTATTCGACATTCCTTTTTCTATTTATTTGGAAATTCCCTTACAACAAATATTATATGTAAAGTCTTTATATTTGTTTCAAATTTATCTATCCCTTATCCTAGCATAATTCTAGCCTATTGACTTTATTTTCCTTTTGGGTGATTACCCTCTTAATTTTCAACTTGATTCAAACAATCTAAAAACACCTATCTCTATGGAACCCTATTTGTTTCATATTGTAAATCTTACACCCCATGACACTTACACGATCTCATATTGATACTCATACATGAGCACATTTATCCTCTTACCCATTTAGCTTTAAATTACCATTTCAAGTGCTTTTCTTTTACAAGCAATGTTAGGCTTCTTCCCTCCAATGTCTTCAATTAAAAAGTATTTTCTCCCATAATTTGTGATATATGGTACAGTCCTAACCACAAGCATTGAAATGTATCATGTCTCTTCTTTTCTTAGGTTTTGTCCCATATTGATGTTGATTCCATAATTATAAAGTTTTTATGGGTGGCTCTTTAATCAAACCATCCTTTGATCACACCCTGATGTTTATTGACATTTTAGGAGAAAAATACCTTATATATTCCAGATTTAGGATATTACCGAATCTATCCTAGAGTACTTTTGATTCCCATTTAAACCTTATTGTAAAAAAAACATGTTTCATTATCATCAATAATACTTAGACATATTCTAAACTATTCTCACTACATTCACATAGATAAGTTGATTCATGTTTAACTCACCTCACAATGATTGCATGCCCAATATTTTATATGCATATAGATATATCAAAAAACCCGTGTCTTTATTGTCCTACTTAATAAAAAACAAATGTTTCATTGTGCAAAAAATAAAAATAAATCAAATAATAGATTTTCTCCAAAAACCATACCACCAATAGAAAAAGAATGATAAATGTCATTAATTATATTTATTCCCCTATAAACCTTCTTTATCTATGATATAGTTGATGATAGGCCAATGTATCTCAATAGTGGTACTCAAACCCTACAATATGACCACGCCAACATAGGTTGCACGTCAATAATAGGAAAATATGGTCATACACATCCTCCAGCTTTAAATGCGAACCATCAACCAACTACAAATTTGAGGGAGGGCTCAATCTTATAGTTGTCGTAATTAAAATTTTATATACAAATAGTGAATTGTTGTTTTGGGAGATTTGATAATTTGATTCTAATTGTTTATTTCAAATTTAAAAAAATCACATGATGTTACACAATATTGAGCTGAACCCAAAAACCCCTCTATAAACAAGTGCTACCTACATAGCCAATACTCTAAATAGGGCCTCAAACTAATGTAGTTATCCCCTATGTGTTGGCTTGTGTGTCAATCATGAAATATGTGCAAAAATAAGTATAACAGTGACCTATCTTGTAACTTGGAAAATATATCTCTTGGGTTTCTCATTTAGTACTTCAGACATATGTATGTGTTGTCCCTATAGCTGATATGAAAATAGGATAAAATAGGGAAGCTTTACTCACTCGAGTACTTGATTGAATGTCATTTGTAAGTTTCTTAGTGAATAGATAAGAAGTTTCTAGGTGAGGAATGAATGAGGGTTGATCTTGTATTTATATCAATCTCTTTTAAAAAATAACTCGCATTAAATCACTTAGGCCAACCATTATGATACATTTCATTTATAAATTGTATAACTTTAGGGCACTAGACACTTGCATTGGAACATGACACTAGCATCAATGTAGGTGTATTTTATAGACACTAGTGTCCACAAAATAAGAAAGTAGGTACAGAATAATAACTTGTAGCGGTAGAATATAAGCAATTTTTAAGCATTCTGGGCAAGATAGAAGGTCTGGGTCATCAACATAAAATTATTCAGACCAAGAGATAGGCCAAGGGGTATAAGATAGAGCAAATGTGAGACTTCAAAAATTGAAAAAGGTCTAAAATTAAGAAGAATAACCAAGGTTTGAATTTGCCAAATGTACAAGACTAAAGTGATTTATAATCCATAAAATAGTATTATATAAGTATAAGTCACTAGAATTTCTCCTTGTACACACTTCTTATACCAAAATCCTATCTCTTAATTCTCTTGAAAATGAAAGTGACTTTTTGAAATACCATTATTGAATCAAAACTTCTACTCAATAATGCAGTGTAAAAATATTGGTATCAATCCTCATTTATGCCTTTTTTTTAATGGTCACTTGAAATTTTAGACCTAAAGCATTACTTTACATCCTTGTCATCTTTCAAGTTTTAAAATAATCACATCATGACTATTCTTCCTTATTTACCTTTTATTCCTCTTGAGTAAAATAATCCATCAATATTGCAACAAATCAGCACTCATAAATAATCAAGTAATAAAAAAAATTAAAAAAAAAATAAGGGAAACAATTAATGTGAATTTAATACGAATAGCATAAGACACGTGTTAGATGCACATTTTTTCAGGAAGAAATGATGTTTATCAATAAGATACACAATAACACCTCCAAGTATCCAAGCGCACGAGATGGTGATATAGGTCACCCATCCATGGAAGGCTCACTATTTTATTTGAAAGAAATGAACTATCTAGGATTTAAGATATATGGATAATAAAAGGGCAAGTGTGAAATTAGACAAACTTAATGACTTCAGAGAGAAATTTTGAAATTTAGAATATATACCCTAGATTTATTTACATTATATGAAACTCCCTTTTTCTCCATTAAATATTAAATTAACTCAATCAAAGGGTATTAAAATTTTGAAAAATAGATAAAAGTATAAAGATATTTGAAACATTTATTCAAAAGATGAATTTATATTTGGGTTTCATATTTATAAATTTCATTATTTTAGTGATTCAAAATTGGTGGTCCCAAGATCTTTAAAAGAACTTAGCTTAGTGACAACAATTTGTAATTCATAATAGAAATACCTTAAGAATTCATAATCTCTAGTTTCACACCTAAGTTAAATAAATTAAAATAAATAAAATAAAATTAAGTCAATGTAACTAAGGGTTACTAATCATCATATTATTTCTTGAAATGGTTTTATTAAGAATGAATACTTTCAAATCTTAAATTTTAAATTTAAATAAAAAACAAGTTCTCTTTTTACCTTAAGTTATAGGTATAAGCCTAATCTTTATAAAACTTAGGTTTATATATTTTTATTAAATAGATATTTTGTTTGTTTGTTTGGGCATTGTTCCACTGGATATCTATATCCTTGATAAATATACATTTAATTCAATTTAGGCATTGTTTTATTATCAATCTGGCATTTATAGCTTTCGTAGAGTTTACTCGAATCACCTCTTTTTTTTTGAAAATATTTCCTTTAGATATGCCTTTACTAATTGGATTACTTAACTTGATTATTTTCTATTTTTGTTTTATGTAAAAATTTCAAAAAATACCATACTTTTTATAACATTTACTTAAACTAATATCATTTATCTTTATCTGTTCTAATCAAATCTAGATCATGTATTCCACTCTCATTCATATTTCAATATTATAAAAGAATATTTCTTAAAGTACATTTTCATCTATTATCTTACAATTTCATAACAAATATTTTACTAATATTATTTTATTTAAAATATATTTTCATTTATTATCTTATAATTTCATAATAAATATTTTATTAAGATTATTTTATTAGTGAATGTGGATAAAAACCCATTTATTGAAGAGAAATCTAAAAACATTTAATATCAAAAAATAGTGATGAATAAAAACAAAAGACAAAAACTAAATAAACATATCGAACCACGCTAAAATGTAAAATAAGCCACCACCCAAAAAAGAAGAAGAAAAAGAAAAGAAAGAAAAAAGAAGGAAAGATTCACTCGATAGAAATTAAAAGGTGTTCGGTGGAAGTAGCTTGAAAGTACCGTTTCAGGTGACAATTTTTAGTTCATTGTCTTTTATTATGGTGTTAGATTATTCTATGCATATGCTATTTATTCATATTTAGGTTGCTCTGCCATGTTACATTGCATTGTCTAACTAAATAAAAAATAAAAAATAAATCAAAAGTGTAAATATTTTATTAGTCCTGATATTCATGCTTTCATAACTAGACCTGTCTACTCATCCGTGGGCCTTTCTTTGAAGAAGTCAGTTAAAGCCTGGTCAACAAGCCTACTCTGGACATACCCTGTAACCACGGCACCCCACGAGACACCGTTTCTTTGAAGCATTTCATCCAAAAGCTCAATGTATTTCTCTTTGGTGCACTTTATCAAATAGTTTCCGTGCCTCCTTTTGGTTCTGCTGAACCTCTACTTCCTGTTTCGAAGTTCTCATTTTGCTAACTGAGGTTTTTGCTTTTACGCCTGGCTATTTCAGTTGCTTACATGCATCCCCACATTTTATGAGATAACGTCTAGTTAAGACATTTTTCTTAAAGGGCTTCCCGTGTACCCTATTCCCTAGGCTTTTATTTTGACACAGGCTGAAAATGGTGAATTGATCAAGTTGGATGCCTATTGCTTGTATTTAGTAAACCTATGTCAATACCTTGGACCCTACAATAAATGTATTTCATAAGAAAGATTTACACATCCCTATTTTGCTATCTCCATTTTGGTACAGGTTGAGAGTCTGCTAGCCAGGGTGAATTGAGCGAGTCTGACACTTGTTTTTGGTATTGGGTGAACAATGCCAATGTCTCATGAGTGTACCTATGTCTTTGGTAATCCGCAATAATAAATTGCGTCCTGTTTTATCATTGAGTTTTTGTTGCGTATCCATACCCTGATCCAAAGTTGCTTATTCTGAGCATGGGATAGGAGGTACACAGAACAAGGTGAATTGATCAGGATGTTAAATGCCAGGTCCATTGCATACCCATATCTCAGGTTGGGGGTCTGATGGTAAAGGACAACTGATCAATTTAGACACCTATTACTTGGCGAAATAGTGCCAATGCCTTGTAGAGCATAATCTATGTCCTTAGTAAGCTCTAATAATTACATTCCTTGAGAAGACGTCTAGGTCGCCTGGTCACCCACATAGCATGCACTTGATAAAATGCCTTGCATATTGGTCAAACAGTTCCAGCATCGATCGAGGAACAATCAGAACATTTTTAAATACTTCCACCGCGCGTTTTTTTTTTATTTCATTTGGATTTGACTAATTAACAAAATAATATAAAGTTCTCTCTATGTTTTTGGACATATGGTCAAGAATTTCTATTTAGAACATTATTTGATTAGTCATTAAAGTCGTTAATTTCATACATTTTAATATTACCATTTAGTGCTTTCTAGAAAGTAATCGGCTAGTCTTTTTATTTGCTTTTTTATTTTTAATATAGAAAGCCTAATATTTTAGGCATTCAGGGATTCACATATATTAAGAGAATTAACTTTGTTCAAATTAATCACATAATTTTATTCTTTTAGGTTGTTTTGTATTATGGAAGGATTGACTAAAAATTAAAATTCATTGAAATTGATAATCAGTTATTTTTACATGTTGATTGTTTTTTTATAAATCATTTGCTCGATTTAACTTAGGCATTGAAGTGGACCTTTTGTAGGTTTCATTGATTCAAGGAAAAAGAGCCAAAACTATTGACCCCTTTGTTGCAGGACCCTTCAAGGTTCACATCAGATTTCTAACATTTTGTGCTTCCAGCAGGGGGGTGTTATTAAATGTGTTGTCCTATAATTCATTATACTATCATAATTTGAATTATATCTTTGTTGTAAAAAATCATTCTTTGTGTAACATTTCTTGTGTGTGTGTGTGTGTTAATCTATAAATAATTGTTGTATCGTGCCCTTCATATGTAGATAATTAATTGGTCAATTACTTGTATCGTGTGTTTGCTTGTTTGTTAAGCCCCCCTCTAGGATAGTACGTTATGTGGATTTCATCACCACACACAAGGCTTAGTAACTAGGGGTTAGTGTCATGGATTTCACCATCACGCTCTAACCAAACTACATGTTTACGCAGAGTATAACAATCAGGGATAGTTGTCGTTAGACTAAGCAGTTGACCCCATACAGGTCATCCATGAAGAGGAAGAGTTAATTCTCTGAACCAGGCATTAAATAGCACCATACACAAACTTGGGCCCCAAGGTACCATCATGTATACTAGGGACTCCCCTATATCCTTTTTTATAACTTAGAATATTGGACTTTAGTTGTAACAAGTGCTCTACTGGAGGGGTCAGTATTAGCATCAAAGTAGCCATCAAGTGCAAGCAAGGTCGAGAGGATTCGATCGATTGTATAATGGGTCATCGGCCTATAGCCTCACTTGTGTAGCCATTAGATGGTGTGGGCATCATGTTACACACCCATACAGTTTACTAATTAGGATTGTTCTTGTGTATGATTGTGTGTGTGTGTGTGTGTTGTGATAAGACCTATTTTGTTTTCTAGCTGAGTTGGCCACACCCATATTTTATGTGATACCTTAGACATCCCCTAGGTTTAACAACTTACTATCCTTCCATCTTAACATCATCATATCTCATCCTTAGTCCTCATACCATTCATCTACATATTAGTCATCCATCTCCCATTAGTCATCTCTCTACCACATCCCCATATCTATATAGTATTTAATCCCATATCCATCATACAATCCATCCCCTTAGTATCCATCATAGAGCCTCTATTTCTATTCATCACATATCCCCTATCCTAATTTTCATTTCATATTCCTCTATCATTTTTGAATACTATATTTAGCCTAGGAATTAAGCTTAGTGGTCACCCATCCTTATAAATCTTTATTGTCATCCTTGGACTAGATATTATCAATAACCAAAGTCTTGATAAGTTCCTAATCTAGCACCCGTCACTTATCCTCATCTTTATCAAGTACCTTTTTCATTTAGCACCCATCAAAATTGTCTCTTTGCTAGTGATCAAGGTATTTGATCCCATCACATCTCTTCATCCTTGCTAGATTAGTATCTTACAAGGATTCATCTCTTGGTAAATCTTAGTCATCTCATCCTGGTCATCACATCATCCTTTTTTTACCACTAATTTGGTCTCTAGATTAAGTTGGTATTCAAAACCTCCACATCACCTATCCTACATCATCACATATTTTCCTTTTTATCCAACATGGTGACTCACATCCATGCCCAACATAGGATTGGACAATCTTATAACCAAGACATTGACCCATTAGAGAATGTAGTGGACCCAACTCAAGAGCAGGATGATACCCATGATGATGTGCATACCCTCAAAGGGGAGGATGAAAGATTTGATCCCCTCCATAATGCCCAGGTTAGGAATTTAATCAACCGATACATATTTGAAAAATGTGATCATGTCTTAGCCTAGGCCCTTGAATTAAGGGGCATACCCCATCAAAATCTCAATACCAATTAATTACCCCAAGAAGCAGAAGTTGTGGACCATGAATTTATAGAAGAAGAACATTGACCACCCCTCTATAACAACTGAACTAAGGCTAATAGGAGATAGACTATCATAGAAGACCATTTAGACCTATTGACATAGTAGATTAACCTCTTACTTCTCAACCAACATCTGCTATCCCCTAGATGAAACAATACTCATAATAGTAACACCAAAAATAATGCCACCAACACCAATAACACCCATAATACCCATATCTCGCAAAATAGCCAAAATCGAACCACAAATCCACTTGGGGATCCCACATTCATGCAAGAGTGGAAAGCGATGAAGGAGACCCTCCATCAAATACACCCACGTTCATCATCCCACAAATATAAATATGAAGACTTTTGCTCGTCACCATTGGACATGAGTATTTTGCAAATTCCCTTTCCCTCACACTTCGAAATACCCAAATTTGAAAATTATAAGAGAAATGGAGATCCTAGAGACCATGTCCAAGAATTCTAGGTGGCTTATCATGAAGTGGCCTATGAAGATGCTTATTTATTATGACATTTCCTAAGAGTCTTACAAAGCCAGCCTTGGAATGGTTCATGCACTTACCAAAAGGGTCAATTTCAAGTTTTGGAGAACTAATAGAGTAATTTATTTGACATTTCTCATATAATATAAAGCATGACATCTCCATCACTGACCTTTACAATACTAAGCAACAAAGTGGTGAGAGCCTGGTATTCTTCCTATAGAGATGGCATAGCTTGGCAAGCCGATTATGATGCACAGTTCTTGAAAAATAATTAGCAAAAATATTTGTGGCAACCTTAATACAGAACTGAAATATCAACTGAAATTACAGTGTGCCAAGTCCTTTGATGAAATCATAGAAAAAGGGATGCAGATAGAAAATGCCTTCATATAAAAGGGAACCATAAAACTCTACTCCCAAAATGAGCACACTTCAAATTAAGACAATTTTTTTTAAAGAAAACCCAAGGTCTTCAATAAAAATAAAAATGTTGTGGGTGATGGAGTAACTGATTATAAGACAAAACATGTCTAAACAATCTAAATGAAGGGTCCCACACAACGTCCTAATGTCTTTACTATCAAAGTTCCACGAGGTAAGCCTAAGCTTTGCACAGGAAAGAGACCACTCACAAGCTTGGGAATTCCAATAGAAATAGTATTGGATAAATTGATTGCCACTAATATGATTACTTTCCCTGAAATCAAACCTATGGATGATCGTCAACCAAAACCATATTGGTATCATGACGATGAGTTCTGCAAGTATCATAGGGTTAAAGGGAATGATATAGAATGATGTATTCTACTGAAAAACTACATCCAATACTTAATTGATAAGGGTTCTATTGAAATTTAAGGATAAGCTCCTCTGAGCCAATCAATAAATGGGTAGCTTGGTATTTACAAGGATCCATTTCCTAAGCATGATCAAAAGAATCAAAGATCCCAAAGAGACTAGGGTCAGGGTTCTTCATCCAATTGTATTGATTACCATAATGTCCCTTACCACTACATAAACACCATCCAAGATCCTATCCTCCATGATCCCCCCATCTTCGGTAAATCCTCTATCACAATCGAGTATATTCCCCATGATCCTAGTCCTCCATCTCCCATGAACCCTATCACCCATCACATCAAACACCCCATGTTGAGAGGTCAATTATGAATAATAAATCTACTATTAGCAGCATTACATCTTGCACATTAGATTATGCATTGAAGTCAACATCAAAATAACTACATAGATCATGTGCATCACCAGTGACCACATCAGATTCCTCATCAAAAACATCATTCCTTATCAATATTATAGCAAATGATGATCATGCCTCCACTTTTGAAGATACCTCTACTATAGATCCCTCTGATCTAGCACTAGGCATACCTTTGGACCCCAATCTAGATGATGAAGTTTAACTTGAAGATTGGCAAAGTGAATATGATCCTACTGAGGATGTACATGCTATGACTAATCTTAGTGGTCCTTTTATAATTTGTGAGGACACTTTCTTCGATGTTGAGGCTAGGGCTCCTAGTGAACGTTATAAGGACTATGTTATCCATTATCCCCTTATTCCATCACACAACATTACTCATATACCTCACCTCCATAATCCCATCATCTCATTCCATGAAGGGAATGAACCAAAACATGCATCATTGGATTCCCCTTTGCATTCAACATTGTGTGCCATAAATACAAAGGTCCAAAACCATATTCTAAAATTCGTAAAGTAAGATCAAATCATCTTTGATCCTCTCAGTCATAATCAAGCAAAATCAAATCATTAGCCTACTCAAACAATGTCTTCCCATAGTGAAGCCAAAAATCTAGCACTAGGTGCATATCAAAGTCAAAATAATCATATAACAAGCCAAAAATCAATCTCCTCTGGTGAAGCCCAAAATCAAGCACTGGGAGGCAATCAAAGTCAAATTCAATCAGTAATTCAAAAGAAAGTCAAAAATAATAATCGTAGGGTTCATCATACTCTTAATGTTTGGGTCAAAGAATCAGCAAATCAAAAGATATTGAATCCCTTACTCTCATGGCACCAATCTAACAAATCCCCTCCACCATATCCAATGGTGTATGCAAATATTGAACCCCATTACCACTCCCCATCCTATCATATTGTCCATTATGATCATATCCCTCATTCACATCCTATATCCCATCATCACAATCACAACATCTTCTCATCCATACCATATCTCCAATCCCTCGATAGCATTGTCCCTCATAGGGGTTATAAAGACACCTGGTTAAAATGTCTAGAGGATGTTAAATCAAGAATTAATAAAGGCCACCAAGACATGATTCTAGCATCATATATCTATAAAATAGGTGTTGGATAGATATTACATCCAATGATAATATTATTGCATCTTGCCTTACTTCAATAAATTGAGATGCCCAAAAAAAAGTCAAAAAATCAAAAAAAATCAAAAAACAATATGTCCAATGGTGCAAACCAATCTTTTGGTGCCTTGGGCAAGTACCATGATGAAAATCAGTTTCTATTGTCATGGTAAACAATATATTCCTAACCCTGGTCTTAACATTGGGTATCCATCATAGGTCTTTATGCAGTAACAAGAGACATGAGTTTTTCAATCACAAAAGGATTCATTGCTTATTGAATAACAAGGCTATTTGTTGGGACAATCCTCTGGAATCTCTCATCTAAGGACATCACCTAAATATCCTTATGTCTTATCACCTTCTCTTGACCAAACATAGTCCTATCACCCCATCATGTCCTCTTTGACAGACATGTCTCCTTTTATCCTCAAGATTGACTTCCTTGCACATTTGTCTATTACTATCTCTAAGACTGTGGTTCACACCTTCCCACTAACATTGTCATTATAGAAGGGTCATACATTGGTCTTCTACTTTGGGGTTTTTGCATGCATTATGATCCTAAATCTTAAGGGGTCACACTAATCCCCATATGTGATCACTTTGGACCTGGTTAGAATCTCGTCCTAACATATACTAGTATTGAGCACTATACCTCTAGTGTAAATATCCCCTAATCTACGCCTATTGTCTATAACCACCTTATCATCACATAATTATTTATCAACTTATTTTGATAATATCTTCATTATGAGTTTATATTATTGCATGATTGTCTTATGTGATTCTGTGTTTGTTTGCCTATGTGTGTATTTTGTTTGATTTTGTACATATTGCATTACTTTCTTTATATAATAAGTCCAGTTAGCATTATATATGTTCCTGGGAACAAGGATGGTATTGGTGGCTTTTGAATGTTTACTCGGATAAAGCCACCTTTCAATAGAGTTCCCATGCACTATGAATTCAATGTATAATTGACTCTTATCATGTCATTCGTACAAACATATATATAAATGCAATAATAAAAATGGATTGAAAAAGATATGTGGCTCAAGACATCTTCATTCCATTACTACCAACAATACTCCTCAGGTAGGAGGATTACACTACATCATATCATCACAAACCAAAAATCTCTCTTACATTATTCCCAATCACACAAAACCTTACATCCATTCACTATCTGAATACCCCTAACAATACCACAAGACTCACCCTACAAATCTCTAGTTGTTCTACAACAACCAGTACACAATCGAACCAAGCTCATACCTACCTTGATCATGGCTGTGAAGGTACTCCAATTGATCTCCAGTCTCCCACCAACCAATTACCCTACCTAGTTTCCATACCACCAGTATCTGCCATCTCCCTTCGAGGATAATACAGGCTCAAATGACCAACTTGCCTATAATAACCACACACAATAGATGGGTTCAATTCATGAACTACTTCCCTTATTCCATTGATCACCTCATATTGTTGCCCTCATGTATGCTCCGCACCCCCTCAATTTCCTTTCATGTCTCCCCTCTGAATCAATGAGATGCCTCTAGGTTCTACAGTGCCCTAGGTGCATCTCCTCACTTGGCATCTTGTGTAGTAAAATTATTGCATTCTCATGGAAATTGGAGTCTTGGCTCCTCTGATTATTGTTTTCATAATTTCACCTCCAACATATCCATTATCTGATGCAACATCTGAAACACCTACACATTCACCTCATAAATTAGCTTCGGTGGTGGTATTTGTCTACCTTGTGATATCCTCAACATCCTTGCCTACTTGCAACTATACTTCCTATGCAGATAATTGAAGAAGTGATGAAAATGCCTTACCTCCTCAAGCGCTATATAACACCTATATACCCATGATCTTTGGCATTGCTTTCCCACACCTACCAACCAGATGCATCCCAACAATGGTCATCATCCCCATCCAATAATGCCCCCACTCAGTGAGTGCCATCACATCATTTTCTTTTCCACCCTTGCGACCCCACATACATGTCATATTCATTCATGTCCTATTTCCTATCACTATCATTCCACATAAAATAATTGCATGACATAATCCAACAAACATATCCTTCTTTATTATTATTAATCTCATATTAAACATTACATCATTTTATATAATTTCCTCATTTATTCTATTAATTACATATCTTTTGAGCCATAGCTCTACATGGTGACTATATCATAGTCAACATTCCACCCTGTGGTGGTGACCTTGGTGACAGATGTACGGATTGGTCTGGTGACTTGGAACCTCGTGTTCTCTCTAACCAGCTAATCACCCTATACAAAGGAGCCCTATGCCCTATTGGCACCACATGATCATATAAATCTCTCTAGTATTGTGTTTCCCATGCCACCATCACACCTGGGTAGTCACATCTTTAAACCCTAGAGACTCCAACGATATCTAGTCCATCTTTTGCTCCATCCTTGTGATTCATGCCTCCACCTCTTGCTGCTCCAATCATTCTTGCAACTACATCTAGTCTACCTATATGTTCTTTGTTTGCTCTTGTAATTCCCTAATCTGTACCTCTTGATGATTCACCTTCTCTAGCAATGAAGTCACTCAAGCTAGTACGTATACTATTTGCATATCCCTGTGCACAATCTAACCTTGTAAATGTGCCACTTGGTATTGCAACTCTAGTCACTCCCTTTGTGCAACTACTAATCGATCCCTAATACCCCTGTTATTTTTATTTCTCCTCTTATGCCTCTATGGTTGGTACACATTCCTTATCCAGTGATCGTGTTGCCATCTCCACAACCATCTCACCGTACTCATTTCCACCATTGTCCTCTCTTACACTTGATCCACCTACAATACATAAACACACAATAATTACATGGCATTATCACTTCACATAATTATAATCCACATATATCATAAAACCCTTCCAACACAATTCAATCTTCCACCTCCCCTATTTCTTGATGTGGATTTTCTTCCCTATCTTACCTAATTATGGCCCCCTCTAATGTCGTTGTCCACCCACTACAAACCCCAACCACGGCTCCTTTTTATCCTCTAACCCTCACTCATGGCTCTCTTTCCTTTTATGTCCCCCACCTAAGGCTCCTTGTCCTCCTACAACTCCACTCAACCCACCAATTTCTTCCCCTATGACATGACCACACCTCCTTTCCTCACCCATGTCCCTACTCAACTAATCAAAATTCCTTCTACATGTTCTAACCCTTGATAGCCCATATATTAATGATGTTGTTTCTCCTTAACTACCCAATTACTACTTCATCCAATTCCCCTACCTCCTCAACTTCCCTATGTGACCCACCATCATCCCTATCATGGCCCTAAGACCCTTATTCGACACATATTTATTTCCATATACATACATATAAAACCAATAATAAACTCGATAAGATAATCCATACCTGGTTTCAGCTCCCACCTTAACAATGATCCTCCTACCTTGCCACATCACTATTCCACATGCCCTGATCTTCTTCCATCGACGTATACCATGACCTATGACCTCCCTCTCTCGACACATTCTACTAACTTGACATTTTCCCTTTTCCTTCTATAACATTTATGCCTTTTATACTCTCTTGATTTATTTTAATTGTCTTTAGCACATCTTAAGTGGTGACTGAGCCTTAGCTGCCTTCTCCATCAATGACCACACCTTCCTCCCTTACATCACTAAGCTCCAAACTGACGATACTCTCTCCAGTGCCTAACAAGGATCCTTAATCCAAAAGTATGTAAACAGATGATGCATACACCCACGGATGAATATTTTGTACATGCTCTTCAAATCTTGTCACTCATCTTGATTTTCCACCTTAGATCATAGTAAGGGTAGCCATTGGTGCAGGGCACCAGCTTAGGTTTCACCTTTGCTCTATCCAATAAAAATGGCTCATAGTGATGATGGCCTTTTGCCAAAAATCCTTTGAATCCCCTACCATAAGACCCCCCTTTAAAACTTAGCTCATAGCAATACTCACTGCCATTTCACTTATTACCCCATTTTGCCACCTCTTAGGGGCAGTTTAACACTATTCTCCACCTCTTATGCCGAAACCACCTCCTTTGTCTCAACTCCATTTTTAATGACTCCACCTCATTATTCACTTCCTATTTATTCATTTTTCTCCCTATCCACCTATTAATCCCATTCAATATGGGATTGATCCACCTACCAACCTCTTTAACTATTGGCCTTCTCCACCTTATGCCCACACTTTTGATGGCCTCACTGATATCCTCATTCATATCTTTTTGAGATCCCATGCCACTGGCCACCTCTCCATCATTCTTCATCAAATCTATTTCATCTATTCCATGGTCCTATCTCGTGTCTCTCCTGTCAGAACTACAATGGACTGAGGTCTATTCAGACTATGTAGGCAACAGTTGGTCACTTTTAAGTGCCCAAGGATAACTCAGCCACTATCTCTAACATCCATCCTCATCCCCCAATCTTTTGGTCACTTGATCACATAATTTATTCTCTCTTATCTTCTACATCGTCTTGATCGATTTAGCTTTGGCTACACCCATCATCAATCTTATTGAATCGGTCTTATCCTAACCTATAGCTCTCCCTTGCTTGGAATATGTCTAAATCTTATGGCCTTTTAATCTTATCATCATTCTGTTACAATTGATTCCCCCTTGGGACGTGTCTACCACTGTGACATCCATCATATTTCCTCCCTGTGCATGTGTCCTTTCCAGGGGCATCATCAATTTTTAGCTCATTGCTCGAGTCAAATCACTCATCTTCTTCATCTTCTATCCCACATCTGACATCCCATCCCCTCATCTATCCATCTCATCCCACCCATCATTTCTTCTTTTGAGTGGCCATCCGACTCATTCTTCCACGCATGTCCCCTCAAGGGGGCATCATATCCCCTAACATCATCCACTAGCATTCATCTATGACATGGTTTTTCTTTGAAAGACCATTACTTCACTCCACTCGCAATGCCTTTTCAAAAAGAGGCAAAATGTATGCACTTAATTTTGCTCACTGGCATTAGGCTTGATCTCATCACTTAATTAAAATTACCCCTTAATTAATAAATCCTATGAAATACCCCACTTTTCCAATTTCATAATTCTTTAAAATCCTAACCTGCCCCACAACCCCACTTTCCACCTAAATTCTTAATTTTATTATTTTATTGTTAATAGATTCCCTCACAAAAGAAAGTCTAGAGGCTTCCCACCTCTAGAACCTTCTCCTCCTCAAATTCCAAATTTGAGATAGAAAATCTTCCTCTCAAATCCCTTCTAGCCCCTTCCAAAGACCTCTTTAAATAGAGGCATCTCCCCAAGCATGAGGGAACAACAACCAAGAACAAGAAGAAAGAGACTCAAGGTTATGTTGTTTCCATAGCTTTCGTAATACTAGCCGTCATAGCCATCTTGCATCCATTGAACTATCCATCTTTGAGGCATTGAGCAAGCAATCCAAACATCCAAGTCAAGTTGCATTTGATAGTCTGTTAGAACATCCTAGAGAGAAGCTGAAGGAGGAGCGAAATGATGGTAAGTCTATTCTAAAATTCTGATTGCTCTTCTAAATTTTCTCATACTAGGGTCTTTGTAGAGATTCGGGTAGATTTAGTGTTGTTTGCATTTATCTCTGTTAAGCTCAAATTTTTATGAGGATTCAATTACCTAATCTATCTTAGACTAATTTTGATTTCCATTTAAATCTTTTATTAAAAAAAATATATGTATCAGTGATAGCAATAAAATTTAAATAAATTGTAAGTTATTTTCGTTGCATTCATAGAGAGAAGTTGATTCGTGCTTAACTTATCTCACAATGATTACATATCCAATCTTTGGTTTATACATGTAGAGCTATAAAAACTTTGTCTTTGTTGTCCCATTGAATAAATAAAATGGATATTTTATTGTGCAAAAACTAAAAATAAAAAATAATAGCTTTTGTCCAACCAACTTACTATTGATGGAAAAAGCACGATAAATGTTATTAATTATATTTATTCACCTATCAACTTTTTTATCTATAATTTGATCAACGATGAGCTAATACATCCCCTCGATGGCACTCAAACCATATAATGTGGCTGCACCAATACAAATTACATATTAACAATTGAGAAATATGATCGTATTCATTTTCCAACTTCAAATGTAAACCATCAATTAATTACAAATTGAAAAACTCAATCTCATCGCTGATGTAATTAAAATTTTATATACCATTAAGGAGTTTTTGTTTTGGAAAATTTGACAATTTGTTACTAATTGTTTCTTTCAAATTTTAAAAAATCGCTAAGCAAGCAAAATCATCGGAGTTATTTCCAAATACATCCAAAATATTGTACCCTTGGAAGACTTCACGAAGCAACCGAGAACGTCATGAAACATTCAAATTTCATTCAATGTTTAAATTTAAGAGAGAGACTGTCACTTACCAGAAAAAAAAACAAAGAAACTAATAAATGTTTGAGCTGGTCCATCGGTAATGTTGATTTTGACAATGACTTGAATGATGCATTTTGATAATCCCACGTTCCAAATCCTTTACTTTTCAATTTACTGGTCAGTTTTCTGTTGTTGAAAATGCCCAACTCCCATTAAAATTCAAACGCCTATTTATACGTTCACGAAATTCTTTCACAAATTCCTTAAAAACAGCACAATCTTTTGGAAGTATTTGCATATATACTGGGGTTGATTTTAGTGCTTTCACAGCAATGTGTGATGTGTCAGAGAAAGAATTACCATATTAAATTCAAAGTTTTATGCAGATTGTCAAAGCTGATAAAGAAAAAGTTACAGTTGATGGCTGACAGCCTAAATTCATTCTGCCTGGATAACATATCTATTATTATACTAACGTCCTTAGTCTTATCAATTGCTATGTTGACATTTTAGATCTTGTGCATATAACATCTCATTTAAAATTATTTTATGATCTCCACACTACAGTAAATAGTTTTCCATTCTATAAAGGAATGAAAGCTGGCAAAGCAATTAATACAAGCCTCGGAATAAGTTAATTTCTTACCAAATTAAATATTTAAATATAATTTTAATATATTAATAACAACATCAAAACTTTTTAATTCAAAAATATATATTTTTTTTTTAATGAATCATTGTTTTACGTGATGATTTTTAGCTAAGAGTTGAAGGGTATCTATTCTGTCAAAGTCGTTTGGGGTACGATTTCGGTCTCATCCATTTTCATGTATCAATTTTTGTTATCAGCAAAAACTAATTCTTAATAGATTTTTCGTAAACCATACAACTTCACCAATTGAACCAACAACCGTTCATATTTATTTGAAACAAAGTTATACATCCCACTTTCTATAGATTTCCTTCACAATAAATCATTTACCACTATTATTAAAGGCACAAGACATGTACCATGTACAAACGTTGAAGGGATGTGAGATTTTATAGCCTTATCAGGGTTGAGGGATGTGATGTTTCATAACTTTATTAGGCTTTTGGGATATGGGGTTTCATAACTTTATTAGATTTTTGAATTTTTATATGATATATTTATTTAGGAAAAATAAATTAAGAGAAATTATGATTTTTTTAATTTATTTTATATTTTTTATTAATTAATTTATAATTGTAAATATTTATGTAATTAAGTTTAATAGTGTTATAAAATTAGTTTATAGATTTTAAATATATTTATTTGAAAAATGTTTAGATATATTAATTTTGGATTTATGATTTTTTTTTATTTGATTAATAGTGAATGATTTTTATTGGAATTATGAATCAGTACTAAGATACAATCGAGGGTCTAGATTTTGAAACAAAAAAAGAGCAAAAAGATAAAAGCGTGCAAAGAAATACCAACTCCAACAATCAACAACCGATTAGAGAAAGACACCCCTATCAAGGGGAAAAAATGGTATTAAAAGTCCATAGGACTTCCACTAAACATCCATGAAAATGGAAAAAATCAAGCACCCAGACAAGAGAAGGAACAAACAAAGAGAGAAGCATTCAAAAACAAGGTTGCTTTAAGCATCAACATAGAACCAATTTTCTCTCACACCTGGAAAGAAGGTCTTGCATCATCCATTGAGAGTTGCTTTTACCCAGTGATTTCTCTTCCATTCTTAGTGTTTTTACCTCAGACTTACACCCTTTTTTCTTAATTTTTGTACCAACATACTAATGTATTTTAGTCACAGTGTTAGGAGGAGAGACAGAAGGCTCAATAAGCGGTGGAGGATCGACAGAAACCTCCAGGTAGGCTTCTTTCAAGAGAGGATTTTTCTAGGGATAAGGAGGAAGCACGGGCACAAAAGGATGGGGGAGGACCCTGAATGATGATAGAAGATCCCATAATTGTGCCATTGGAAGTCCTATCTAAGGGATCCCTCTTTTTTTCTTCATATTAGTTGGGAGGAGGAAGAAGAAGATCAACCACAAACAAGCACCCTACCACCCTATGCCCCAAGATATTGCACCGAAACAACAAAAAAGGAGGCCTTCATAGTTAAGGAACTGCATCCATTTTCTCCAAGAAGAAGACAAGACCAACGAGTGAAAGAGAGGCTTTGAGAGACTAATGAGGGTAAAGAATCTGACAAATCTACCATTCGAGTTTTTGTCTAGGCTCACAAAAGATCCCACCTTCTCGACCATCAAGTGAATAAGCTCTTCATTTTGCATGACAAGAGGTAGATGATACAACCTAATCCAAAAAGGAGCAGCTGAAATATTCATCAAAATTGGTTTGAAGAAAGGCATCCATGGGTAGAAGAAGATCCCTGATTTTCCAAAGAACCAAGGTCTAAAGGATCACACGAGATCCTTGTTCACGGAACAATGAAAGATCGCTTAAAAGAAACCTAAGCCGATCAAAGAGAAGGAAGAAGCTGCTATTGAATCCAAGTGGACTTATCCCAATCAAAAAACTCATCCACCGAAGGATGGGCTCTCACACATTTACCGAACAAGGCTTTGCATCCCAAAAACAGCTCCATATCCTCTAGAGCCAAATTGGAAATTTTAAGCTCAGGAGATCCTTCAAAAAATGAACTGAAATGTCCCTTAGGCAGAGGTGAGGTAGAGGAAGAGCAGGCTCAACAAGAGGAGCAACATCATTCGAAGCACCAACCAAGGACGGCTCAACAAATTTGGCACAATAGATCAAGGGGGGATCATTTACAGACAGAAGATGGGATTTGTTAAACTCACTGCAATCATGGAAAGGGTTATTGGCATTCCTACAAATCGCATAAAAATGTCTTAAGGTCAAAGCTGCATTTTGCCAAAGAACCAGGATATCCAGAATTTACTACAGTGTAGGACTGAGGAGGAGGGGGTGCAAAACAAGAGGACTATTGAAGGGGGTCGCCACTTGACAAACAGTAGGAGAGACATGCTGAGTAGAACGGTTGCTTAGAGAGTTGACTGTCACGGGAGAATCCGTAGGGGCAGCTGCCACAAGAGCCTTATTGGCATAGCTTTCAGGCCTGGACAAAAAACCTTTGCACAGACCCACTGCGTTGACAATGGCCAAAGTCAGTCTTTTGTTGAGCTTGCACAAAACAAGATCCTCTAGCTCTGCTAGCGTATCCACTTCAGACCACCCTACAATGTCACACGCCTCCTCAGTCGCATCTAATTCTGAGCCTTACAACAGAGAGAGGGAGCTAGAAACGCCAGCCTGGTAATCGTTGTCGTTTGAACGGGCTAGTTGCTTCAATTTGAATTCGCATTTACCTTTAGATTTCCTCTTCTAAGGGGTGGAACTCGAACATACATGTCCACCTGAGAAAGCTTCATCTCCAAAAAAAATTTGGATTTGTGACATATTACATAGATTAATGATTATATTATCTTTTCTATAAATTTTCACTTGAATGGTTATAATTGAGTTCAATTTAGCTATATCATTGGGTCAAGCTTACAAAAAATTGTTTGAAAAAAATGGGATTCAAATTTTGTCGCATACCTAAGACATCACGATATTATTATTGCATGTTTCAAGAAAAAATAAAAACTTATATAAGACAATTAAATAGATATTAAATTTAAGATATAAATTCTATAATAGTCAAATAGATATTTATTTTAATATCAGATATTTTTCTTGACATCTTACATTAAAGGTTTAAATTGTATGATAATTAAATGGATATTTATTTTAATATCAATTTTTTTTTTTGACACATCATATTATTACACTCTATCAGGGGTTAAATTTGGTAGGCATTTAGATGTTTTTAATTTTTTTACACGTAAAATACAGTCACATTGAATTTTTAGCCATATCAGATAACGGACGAAAAATTATATACCTTGTCATATTGACGTTCAGTATAAAAAATCGATCATTTTTAAATTATTAATAAGAATCTGATATTAGGAGTAAAACATAGTCACACGAGTCATGAGTCATGCCCAAATACATTGTAAGTTGTGTCACTTCATGGGTTTCCCAATGCCCATTATGAAGGCATTTAAATTTTAAGTAAGATGGGGTGAATCGAACGACCGGAAACCACCTCTACATTAATTTTCTTGGGAAGTCTGAAGATTCTCAGAGAAGCTACCCTTTCAACTGGCAGTCCAAGGAAAAGGCAGGGACTACTGCAGAGAAAGACAACATTGGCTTCAACATTAGCGAAGCAAGAGGTGCCCAAGAGAATGGCAGTGACATATGTTTTGATCGGGGTTACTAAATGCATTATGTGCCCTCCTCCAAAATCTTGTGGGTATTGATTTCCCTAATTGCACTATTTTTGTAAATCAACCTTAATTATGATACATAATATGTTTGGAAGGATTTATGTAAAGGAGCAGTTGTTCATCACCATAATTAGGTACTTAAATTCATTACACTCACTCCCAATTCCTAATCTATATCAATTCCACATATCTCATTTTGTGCACCAAATCAAGGAGGATATAGATATATGTCTGCCAAAATTTTGAAAAAGTCATGTAGTTGGATATAAACCTAAATAAATCTGAGGTGGTTGTTTGTTAAATGTATCAAAATTTAAATAATCAAACTATATGACATCGGCCGAGCAAGCATTGTATGCCATCGAACTGTAGTGGCTAAAGTTGAAGTCAAAATTTGTGTGTTTTGAACATCCTGCAATCAAATCCCTTAGCATTCTTTTCATTTTTGCATTCTTGTCATAGAGGGGTAAGTCAGAGAAGGAGAGAGCCTCCTCCTCCTCCCCTGATTTTGTGTTCAAATCTACATGGGCACCATATTCTTCAAACACAACTCATAATTCCATCTCTCTAAAAGATCAATAGAACATAATGCTAAGATTTTCAAAACCCTATAGCTCATTCCTGCACTTAACTACCTAACATTTTTTAGTGATATTCTACATAGCAGTTACAATAACTATATTTAAAAATGTGAAAGAAAACAAGAGGGTGTAATAGTCATAGTAATTAGTAGAATTGTTGAGTTCCACATTTTGACATGGGGATGTGATTTTTAGATGCAGATAGCAAAGCTTTAATGGAGTGGAAGAGTCATGTGGGGTTGACAGTGATAATATAGTAATTAAATTCATTTGGTGTCCAATGGGTAAAGGCAATCAACTTCACATACAACATCAAGAATCACTACATTCGTAACAGTGGGATGTCTGGCTACAAACAAAGAGAGTTGGTTGGCCACTAACAACATAAATTAATACCCAATGCCTACTCCTAGATATTGCAAGCGGGACCTTAAATATATATATTTTGTTCCTTGACTTCATTTGATTGGAACAATGCAAATCCAAAATGAATTGGGACTTTTAGTATTGATACCACCTCTGCTATTTGGGATGTAAAAAAGGAAGTGGTGGATACACATTGGATTGCACATGATAAGGAGGTGTTTGATATTCCCTAGGGAAGGGTAGGGATTTTTGCTTTTGTTTTTATTGATGGTTTGTGAGAGTTTTTAATTTGAGGGTTAAGGAGCATTCAACTATCATTTATGAGAGTTCACAACCTCTGACTTTGTTGCTTTGATCAGAATGGAACAAGCAGAACCCAAGGTTCATGGCCATTATTTTGATGGATAGTTGTGAGGTGGTTGTCTTGGATATTGCGTATCCAATTGTACCTTTTACATAGATCCAAAGGCATCAAGCTAGTGTGAATACCCTTGCATGGGCTCCTCACAACCCCCATCATATTTGCATTGTTGGAGATGATGCAGTCTCTTATGTGCGAGCTGTCAATTGCTAGTCAGCAAGTGGTAGAGGGTGGATGATACTAGCTTACACAAGAGTTGCAGAAATAAATCAGTTGCATTAGTCCTCCATGTAATCTGATGGGTTGCAATTGCTTTTACTAACAAACTAGGGTTTGAATTTTGTTTGGGCACAATTTTTTTCCAATCAAACCCTCTAAAATCTATGTAACATAGCTCGACATGATTGGATGGTGTGGTAAGTTTTTCCCATTTTCTTATTTGGAAAATTCCACAATACAAAATATTATTATAAGTTATAATATTTCGTATATTTACACAATATAAAATAGGATTTTATATCTATATAAAAATTATGAAAGTCAAAATTGAGAAATGCACGTTATGTGTAAAGTGACATTAATATAAAAACATCACCAAAAAAATTCTTGACGAATAAATGTGACTGTGAAATTTAACACCTGCACTCTACCACCACCACCCTGTAACCATTTTAAATTACACATATTAGTATAATAATTGTTCTCAAATGTTTTGATTTAGGTGAAAATATGGATTAATCTTTTTTTAAAAACACAAAATTTTGGAACACTTTATACACACATTAGCATAATAATTGTTTCCAAATGTTTTGATTCAGGGGGAAATATGGATTAGTGTTTTGGAAGGCACAAAATTTTGGCACACTTTACGACACACTAGCCGCAACTTGCAGGGTTACAGTTGTATCTTCTTCGGTATGGTCGTAAGGGTTACAGCGATATACACAAGGCCTCTATGGCAGGCCTAGATGTTTGACAGTGCTTTCAGACCTCTGCGAATTATTGTTTTCCAAACTTGGCCAAATTTCATAATTTCACAGTTTCAGGGTTTTAACATTTCAGGGTTTGTGACCAATGGTGGTGACATATCAAAGTCCACTCCAGATTATGGCAGCGGGATCGTCAACGGCGGCAAGTTCTTCAGGTTTTGCAAGATCAATAGGATGGGAAGGATCGACAGAGAAGGCTTTGTGGGAAATGGTCGAGAAATTAGTCAGAGATTTGGTTCAGGAGAAAGTGGATTTGAGTGTTTCGAAAGAAGTTCAGAAACAGTTGGTGTTGAAGCATCAAAATGTCAGTGTTGGGGTTCAAGGTCAGAAGGAAAACGAGATTGGGCCGGATCCGATAACAATAGCAGCTTCCACCTGCCCAGTTCGAGGACAAAGGACTTTCCTCATATTCGCTTCAAGTCCTGGAAGCCTCTGTTGGTAGATAGAGGATTGGTCGTTCTGAAAGTCAAAAGTTCGGATCCCAAGGGAGACCTTTGGGCCCAATCTTGAAGGGTTTTAAAAATTGGAAATGCCTCACTGCGAAGACGAGGTGATTTGATAGGGAAAGAGGTGAACCCTTTTTATTTTATTTAAAAAGAAAAATATATAATTTTATTTTATTTTATTTAAAAAGAAAAATATATAATTTTATTTTATTTTATTTTTCTTTTTAGGTTTATTTTGCATTTCATGGGGATAAGGATAAGATTTTGTTGGAGGTCCTTGGAACATTTGAAAAAAGGTTTTGATGCCTTTGGGTTGAAATTTTAAGGGCATTAGTTTGGATTAAATTGTTTGGCCTACTTTTTAAATAGTCTTTTAAGAAGATATGAGAAAATTTAGACTTGGTGTTGCGGATCGTATTAGATATTATCAACAAATCTAGAGGTTTTTGTGCAAGAATTTACATAAATTTAGATTTGAGCCTTCTCTTTATTAAGGAATTTGTATTAGTGGTGAGGGATGAGGTTTAGGTTCAATAGGTTGATTATGAATATTTACTTTTTAGATGTAATGGTTGTCATGAGTATGGTCATTTGTGGAAATATTGTGTTGTTAGTAAAGGATTTGTTAAGCTTTAGCCTTTGGTTCAACTCTCCTCTAAAGTCTTTAAGAATGGGTTAAGAAGAAAGTGGGTCATGTTTTAATCCAAGATTCTCCTCCTCTCCCCTTTAAGGAAGTGGTTTTGGTTGAATCTTCATTGATGGGAATTGATAATACTTTAATGGTGGATTTTCCTATTGAAAAATCCCAAATAAAGGAGTTTGACCTATCCGGTGACCTACTTTTCTAAAGTCTCTGAGAATGGGTTAAGAAGAAAGTGGGTCATGTTTTAACCCAAGATTCTCCTCCTCTCCTCCATAAGGAAGTGGTTTTGGTTGAATCTTCATTGATGGGAATTGATAATACCTTAATGGTGGATTTTCCTATTGAAAAATCCTAAATAAAGGAGTTTGACCTATCTGATGCTCCTTTGGCTATGAACTCTTTGAAGTCAAGGTCCAAGTCTCCCAAGGATAAGTTGAGGACTCCTCCTAGGGTTTTTCTAGTGCCAAATGGTTTGTTATTTACTCTTCTTCAAGATGATTCTAGATCATGGTTAGATTTAAACTTAGTTACAAAGACAAATGCAAAATCTTCCAAAAAAAACAAGGATCCTCCTTCAGGCCCAAAAGCTCTAGAGTTTGTACTTTTATCTTTGGCTAAAACTCTTAAACAAGGTGATCTTAAGGAAGTTTCCCTCACTATTCTTGTTCAAGGCAACAAGCTAAATCAAATTGCTCAAAATTCCCTTGTAAAAAAAGACTCCCAAAATTTGAAAAGATAGAGGATCTTTTAAGGACTCAACTTCAACTATTAACAAAGTGCTCTTATTAGACAATCATACAATCAAAGAAGGTAAAGATATTGGATGATTTTAATGGGGAAGTGCCCTTCCAAGGGACAATGAGAGTTTTTGTATGGAATGTTAAGGGATTGGGAACCCCTAAAAAGTGGAAGCTCTTTTAGAGGTAAGTTTAATATTTTAATCCTAATATGGTGCTAATTCAAGAAATGAAATTATTGCAGTAAGTTTTCCTAGGAAAGAACACTAAATTGTTCAAATTTTATGAGGCCTTTTTTGTGGATGCAAAGGGAGCTTGAGGAGGTTTATGCATTCTATGTTATAATAAGTATTTGGCTAGTAGAATCATTGGTTTGAGTATAAATTGGATGTGTAGCAAAGCTTTGCGCCTTAAGGAGAATGCATCCATTAATACTTTATATTTATATGCTCTTGGTAGCCTAATTGTGAAGCAAGCTCTTTGGGTTGACATTGAGGGTATCCTAAATCAACTCCCTTAAGACCCTTTTCTTATGGAGGAGATTTTAATTGCATTATTAATGACTCATAAAAAATGGACGTATCCAATGTTAAACTCAATCTCAACTTTACTTTGTTATACATTTTGGTGACAATAATTTTTGGGTTCTTAAACCAAAGTTGAGATCTTTGCCTTGGAATAAAAAGAGAGTTGGGTTTGATAATATTGCAGAGAGATTGATATATTATTGGCTTAAAACCACTGGATAAATCAAAATTGGAGGCTTGACTTTGACATTCTCATAGTGTCAGGATTGGACAACTTTCTAATCACTCTCAATATCAAAAAGGATGGTTTGCCTACCAGAATCCCTTTAGATTTGTGATGTGTTTGAAGGACCTTTCTCTCCCATACCTTATCAAAATTTGGTGGAATATTGTGGCACCTGTTTGGAATTCCAAAATGTACATTGTGGCCCATAAACTCGAGTATGTTATAAATAATCTCAAACTTTAATTTTAGAATAAAATAATTTTTGGTAACATCTTTAAGGATAAGGCAGCTATTGAAGATAATATCTCTCTCTTGAATGATCATGTTCAACTACTAGGTCATAACCATGCTTCTCTTCAAAGTGAAAATGTCCTTATGTCTAAGTTTAATGAAGTCCTAAAAAAAAGGAAACCTTTTAGTTCTATAAATCCAAATAAATTTGGTTATAAGAAGGAAATAGGAATGCATATATTTTTCACCAATCGATCTTGTCAACTTGGAACTTTAATATGATAATGTTTTAGCCTAATTTGGATTTGTGAGTGAGATGAATCTAATCAAAGATATAACTTTGAAATATAATTCAAATCAATTAATATGGTATTCAAGCATATATCTAAGTGTAAAAAACTAAGATTGACTATTTTGATTTGATAAGGGCATAAGCTGAATATAGGAAGTACTAAAGAAGTCATGATACTTAATTTTTTTGGTTGATTGTCTGACTATGACTATATTGTCGAAGTCAAAATTAGAGATAAGCACCCATGTGGGTCATTTGGTTCTATAACGAATTCACTGTGTGCATTAGGTCAATATTGTCGATCGATACTAACCTTCTAGTTAGTACCGACTTATACCAAAATAGGGTATATTGATTGTACAGTCAATTACGATTGTATTTTCTTACTCTATGTTTGCAATCCTGAACCCTGATGATTTGTGTGGAACCAAAAATCATTCTCCTTTACCTTGAAACCTTAGATCTTATTATGAGGATTAGAACCTTAAAAAAGGGGAGAATGTGTAACACATTGAGTTGACCCCAATCACTTTCATCTGATGATTGACCTGTTCCTATGTATCCTATACTCTGAAGGAAATTAAGCCACATGTAGTTCTCTCACCTAGTGTAATTGTGTAATTATGCTCCTTTGATATATGTATGCAATTAAAGATTGATCTGGATAATTGTTAATGTTTGCTTTGCCTTAGTTTTGAAGTATTTTAGACTTGGCTTCTGACTACTAGTAATATGTTTGCAAATTGGGAGGAATATAGTAGATTTGCTTAGTTTGCAACAGTATATACATATATATCAAATAAGTACCATGTCCTTTTTGAATGAGACCTTGATTTATTTATATATGGAACTAATTGAATAATTCTTCATGCCATCGACACACTAAGATTATAGGCCGACCCTAAAGATGGATTTGATTTTAAAAAATAGTCGATATTGGGAGCGGGTCGATTCTAACCAGACTGGTCAATATCGATTGGGGGGACTGACCATCCTAGTAGAATTGACCTATGTACAGGGGGACTCAACTGAGAGTTTGTAGATGTCTATGTAAAATATTTAACCTGTTTGAAATAGATAGTTAAATTCCTATAGATGTATATCATTAGAAAAGAAGGATTGACTCATAAGATAACATGCAAGTGTGAGAGTATAGTTCGTTAAGACCTTGTTTGAATGTTCAAGTCATGCATGGTAAATATATGTCAAGCTTGTCTTTGTCAAGTACCAAAGATCAAATTTTAGTATCTACAAATGATCACATTCTAGTCTAGTAATGAAATTACTAGATCAAAAGGATAAAATGTACTTGAGTGTGTACAAAACATTTTCCCCTCATGTACATATTTTCATCATGCAAACCTATAATGAGTATGTAGTCAATGTCCATATGTGAAATCTGAAATTGAAAATTGAAAGGACAAGGGTTAGAAAACACTTAAGTATTTCTAAAAGCTATATTTCTCATGCAACATGTTATAGATGGTGCTTCCTTGTTGAATCATTGGACAGTTGGGGTGATTATACCCCAAAATTGTGTAACTTTACAATATCTTCAGTTAGGAAGGAAACATGCCCCAACCCACATGCATATGAAGAAAAATATGAAATATACTAACCCAAATAACTATGTAGTAAAGAGAGAGAGAACCATGTAGCTAGGTTCAACTCAAATAAAACACTACGTCGGTAAATGAGAGAAGTGATCACGTAATATTTGCTCATAAAATGAATCAACCATTGTAAATGTATTATCGATTTAATTTTAATGTTTCACTCCAGTGAGATCCATATAAAAATAAAATGTATGATCAAAATGGAATGAACAATGTTCATACCCCATCATGTACATAGGTGTGATTGTATAATTCCGCTCAATGCAAAATATACTACATGATAGAAATAGAATGGATCATGTCCATGCATCCATCATCACCATATATCTAATTTTTTGAAGTGGAATGACAACCATTTTTCATTCTACTGTAATTGTGTTATTGTGTATGTGTGCATGAACTAGTATCATGCCCCTAAAATTTGTAGCAACTAATATAAAATGTTATGCATCTATATGATGAATTTGAGATCTTGTATCTCAAATGTATGTATATTTGAAAACTTGTAATCATGTTCTTATAAACTATTGTGTATACGCTCGTGCATATGAACCCAAGTATGTATATAACTTTATTCAAATGTTTGTATTTAATGAATGTATATACATGGCATATGCACTTGTACTACATATCAATGCTTCAATATTTGTCATGTATCTGAACCATCTGATATATCATCCTAGAAGAATTGACCTATGCACAAACGGACTAAACTGACAGTTTGTATATCTCTATGTAGAATATTTAGCAGGTTTGAAATAGATAGTGAGATTCTTATAGCTGTATATCATTAGAACAAAAGGATTGACTCATAATTTAACATACAAGTTTGAGAGTATAGTGGATTAGAATCTTGTTTGAATGCTCAAGTCATGCATGGTAAATAAATGTCAAGCTTGTCTTTGTCAAGTACTGAAGATTAGATTTTAGTATTTGCAAATAGCCCCATTTTATTCCAGTAATGGAATTGCTAGATTAAAAGGATAAAATGTACATGAGTGTATACAACACACTTTTTCTTTATGTACTTGTAAATTGGGAGGAATGGGGAAGATTTGCTTAGTTTGTAATAATATATACATATATCAAATAAGTACCAAGTCCCTTTTGAATGAGACCTTGATTTATTTATATATGGATCTAATTGAATAATTATTCATGCCACCAACACACTAGGATTATGGGTTGTCCCTAAATATGAGGTTGATTTTAAAAAATAACCATTGTTGGGAGCAGGTCAGTTCTAACTAGACTAACCAGTATTGAATGGTGGTACTAACCATCCTAGTAAAATTGACTTGTGTACAAGTGGACTTAACTGAGAGTTTGTAGATGTCTATGAAAAATATTTAATAGGTTTGAAATAGATAGTGAGATTCATATAAATGTATATCATTAGAACATAAGGATTGACACATAAGACAACATGCAAGTGTATGAGTATAGTGGATTAGAACCTTGTTTGAATGCTCAAGTCATGCATGGTAAATGTATATCAAGATTGTCTTTGTCATGTACTAAATACCATATTTTATTATCTATAAATGACCCCTTTTATTCTAGTAATATAATTTCTAGATTAAAAGGATTAAATGTACATGAGTGTGTATAACACAATTTTCCTTTATGTACATATTTTCACCATGCAAACCTACAATGAATGTGTATCCAATGTGAAATTTGAAATTGAAAATTGAAAGGACAAGGGTTAGAGTACACCTAGGTGTTGTTAAAAGCTATGTTTTCCATGCAACTTGTTATAGATAGTGCTTCCTTGTTAAAGCATTGGAGAGTTGGGTTGATTATACCCAAAAATTATGTAACTTTACAGGATCCTGAGTTAGGAAGACAACATGCCCCAATCCTCATGCATATGGAGAAAATTACATAATGTACTAACCCAAATAACTATGTAGGAAAAAGAGAGAGAACCATGTGACTAGTTTCAACTCAAAGAAAACACTACGCAAGTAAATGAAAGAAATAATCAGGCAATGTCTGCTCATAAAATGAATCAACCATTGAAAAAGGCTTATATATTTAATTTTAATGTTTCACTCAAGTGCGATACATGTAAAAACAAAATGCATGATCGAAAAGGAATGAACAATGTTCATTCCCCCATTCATGTGCATAGGTGTGATCTTGTAATTCCTCTCAGTGTAAAATATACTACATGATCAAAATAGAATAGATCATGTCCATGCCGCCATCATGACCATAGAGGTGATAATTTTGAAGTGAAAAGACAACCATTTTCCATGCAACTATAATTGTGCTATTTTGTATGTGTGCATGAACTAGTGTCATGTCCTCTAAATTTATACCAACTGATATAAAAAGGTATGTATCTATATGTTGAATTTGAGAGCTTGTGTATCAAATATATGTCTATGTGAAAACATGTAATCATGTTCTTGTAAATTATTATGTATATGCCCATGCACATGCACCCAATTTTTTGTTAAAATGCTTGTAAAGTAAATGCATATGCCCCTGTACTCTATATCAATGCTTAATATTTGTCATGTATCCAAACCAACTGATATTTGAATATCTAAACTCCATGAAACTTGTACTCTAGTTTGATTTTTTGCTCATGGAGGCTTCTGTATCTATGATAAACCCACGGTAATTCTCACTTTTGTATCATGTCATGTGTAAAGATAACATCGTGTAATATCATTTGATCATGTGGAGATTATTTCATAATATTAATGTATATATCAGTCAAGGCATGTATGTAACATATGGAATGTATTGCACATAAGTGTAATGTATAGATAATTGTATCAATGAAGCACACAGTAGGAGTGTAATTGAATGAGATTACATAGTAATAGTACATGATATAGATCATGACACCCATGAATCTCAACAATCTCAACAAACACAAGTGTTAGTGTTACACATAAGCTTAAGAGATGCATACAAGGGACATAAAATGTCTCAATAAACAAGGCCAAGGGCCACACACATGAGGACATAAAGAATGTTGCAATCAAAGAACATCAATAATTTCACATCAAGAAAGGCGAAGGGCCACACACAATATTCACACACAAAGTAGTCTATCATGTAAAAGAATTACTGATAGAAACAGAGTAAACAATATTTATTAACAAATTGATACAAAGTTTACAAATGCTAGATTGAGTTGAGAGGGGGGTGGATGTCCCATTTATAGAAGAGTAGGAAGCATAGAAGAGGCTGGAAAATTTCTAGATAGGAATGATCTAGAAGGGAGAAGACTCTAGAAGATGGGAGACTCAGAGGAAGTGGATGGTTATGGATGGAACAATCTAGAAAAAGTAGAAGAGGACAAAAATAATGTCCTACGTGGAATAAACATTATTCCAACACCCCCTCATAATGTTTATTTGGGTTACAAGATTATATTATGGGTCCTGACAACTTGGCTTGATTAGGTACCCATTTACAAAACACAATATTTTTCCTAAGGCTTTATAGATACTTGAAGAGGATCATCCACAAGATGTAGCATGTCTTAAAATTTGACAAATTTAACTATAGATAATGCTTCAGTAAATATGTCTGTGACTTGGTCTTCTATTCGAAAAAACTTTAGCTCCACCACCTTTCCATCTATCAAGTCAAAAACAAAGTGATAGTGTACCTCAATATGTTTTGATCTAGCATGAAATACATGATTTTTTGCCAACTTGATAGTGCTTTGATTATCACAAAATATAGTAGTTGGATGATCTTGTGGTAGATGAACCTCCTCCAATAGTCTTCTTAGCCACATAGCTTCTTAAGATGCCTTTGAAGAACCAATGTATTCAGCCTCTATAAATGAGAGAGACATTGTAGCCTGCTTCTTGCTGCTCCATGAGATTGGACTTGAACTAAGGTGAAATACATATCCTAAAGTTGATTTTTTATCATCTACATCACTTGCATGATCTGAATCTATATATCCCACTAAGGTGGGTTCACCTCCTTGTTTATACTCAATCCTAAGTTTATATGTACCTCTAATATACTTAAGTATTCTTTTGTTAGCTTTTCGATGATCAACATGAGCTTCTAACATATACCTAGAAACAATGCCAATTGTATATGCAATATATGGTCTAGTGATAGTTAGATATAAGAGATTTCCAACAAGTTGTCTATACAGTGTTCCATCTACTTTAGATTGGAGTTAGCACTCAATTTCAATCCAACTTCACATGGTGTACTAGTTGGTTTATACTCAAACATCTTAAATTTCTTAATACATCAAGGGCATATTTGGTTTGAGAAAGCAATATCCTATCTTTTTTTTGCCATATTTTCATACCCAAAAAATAATGCATTAGGCCTAAGTCACTTATCTCAAAATCCTTTTTAAGTTAATCCTTAGTATTTATAATGCATTGCATATGATATCCTATAATGATTCAATCATCAACATGCATTACAACAATAAAAATTTTCCATCACTATGCTTCACTAGATTAGCTTTGCTTCACATATCTAGATTAGCTTTGCTTCTTGTGAATCTTGCTTTTAGAAAGTACTCATTTATTTTGGAGTACCATACCCTTGGTGCTCGTTTAAGACCATATAATTATTTTTTCAGTCTACAAACTAGATGTTCTTCACCAGGATTAACAAATTCAGGGGGTTGTTGCATGTAAATTTCTTCTTTTAAGTCACCATGTAAGAATGCACTTTTTACATCCATTTGATAAAATTTCCATCCACATTTTTCAGCTAAAGAAATTACTGTATGAATGATATGATTCAAATATTCAATATATGCAAAAATACCCTTAAGGTAGGGAAACACCATATAATACTCCTTTAGGAAGGAATAACTCCACAATGTCTCTTCGAGGAGACAACCTCCAATATCCTCTTACAATAGAATACTCAATGCTTACTTGATTTCTTTACCATGATAATCATATCTTATATATATAAATCTATCTAACCCATGGATGGGTAACCTCCTTATCCCAATGTAGGCCGACCATTACCCAATGTACTAATTCCATAAGTTATTCCATTATCTTAATATATTGTACCCATATAACTAAGGGGATGTGTGCCACATGTCAGCATCTCCATCAACCCATACATTAATATATCATATCCCCAGGTACATAGCATTACTTCCCTCTTTGACATGTTTCATCCCCGAAACATAAGAAGAAACCAAATAATGAGTGTGTTTCAAATCATTGCACACTTGTCTCCAATCTTGATCATCTAGCCATCCATATGTGATCTTGGCAGGTGATAGCTCTCCAAGCTTGTTTCCAAATTCTATTGTGCTCCTCTGATTTCATTTATGATCATAATTATACTGCTTTGGTGTCAAAGCATAATTATTTCTCTTTTTATTCCATGTACCATATTCTTCTATGCTACTCTGATTCTAACCATGACCATAATAGGTATTCTTCCATGCATAGTCATAGTGATTTTCCCATTCATTCCATGTGCCATAGTATTTTTTATTTGGATTCCATGCATATCCATAATGATTGGAAATTTTATTTCCTGTATAGACAAAATGATTGTTGTTATGACACTTCCTCACCTGGTTCCATGATTGTTTCCTCTCATGATGATGTGGGTGTCTATATACCTCAACATTTTCCAATACTTTGACCTTATCCACCTTTGCTTCTACCTCTTCCACCTTTTCCTTCTTTGTCTCTTGAGTAGATGAAGTGTTCATTTGTAGTGTGTCTTTATCTATATCATCTAAATCTTCATCATGATCTTCATCACATGTTTCAATCTCATCCTCATGATCTACCTGAATTGTTATTGGTGTCTTTTTCACTATGATATCTTGTAAAGTGATCTTCTTTTTCCTATACCAAAACTTCATGAACTTTTTCTGAACATTAATATTTATTGTTCCCAAAGTCTCTAACCATGGATATCCAAGAACTATATCCACATCATCCATATCCAAAGCATAAAAATCTGAATGCAAAACATATTTTCCATAATGAGCTTCAAATCTTCAAACATTAAAATATTCTTACCATCTACTTGAACCTCTCTGATATTATTTGTTTGAACATGTAGATTCTTGGCCACATTCATGTTAATGAAGTTATACTTGCTGGTAGGGTTTATGGACACAACCACCTTCTTTTAAATGCATCCATGAAATTGAAAAATTGACTCTGATTTCTTTGGAGCCAAATTATTTGAACCCTTCTCTTCTTCTTATTTATCATCATTATTTTATTCCTCTTCTACATCCTCTTTTTATTTTATACCCCATCTATCTAGGAAGATTTGTTCCACTGCTTCCCAAGAAGAAAATTGTTGTGCAAAGCTCAATTGATTACACCACTAATGTTGTGTAGGCCCAAACAAAGAAAGAGATAATTCTATTTTCCATAAAATTGTTTTAGTAGTATTCTCCTTAAAATTGAGCCACCATTCTCTAGCATCAACATCATCTTCCCCTAAAATTTTTTGCAACTCCATGATCCATAAACAAATTAGGGTTCATGAAACCCTAAAATATCAATAACTCATACAAAATTGATCCATAAAATCACAACAAATCACTCTAAACAACTCAAAACAATTTTAAATTTTGATTGTGCTTCTCTTATATCTTCTTACATCTCCAGTAAAAATTTTGAATAAAAATTCCTTATATTTTGGAAGATATAGCGAAATTATTATAAACCCTAAAATAGAAATAACTCCCTCAAAACTAATCAAAATATCTCAATTTTTTTACTATGACTTTTTTAAAATATACTCCATATCCAATAAAACATTTGTGGAAAAATTTGAAACCAATCAAAAGTTATTGATGATTCAAAAAACTAGGGTTTCGCTCCATAAATTGCCCAAATTGAAGCTTTGATACCACTTGATAAATCTTTATATTCAATATATGCAGAAATACCCTTAAGGTAGAAAAACACCATATAATACTCCTTTAGGAAGGAATAACTCCACAATGTCTCTTTGAGGGGACAACCTCCAATATCCTTTTACAATAGAATACTCAATGCTTACTTGATTTCTTTACCATGATAATCATCTCTTATATATAGACATCTATCTAACTCATAGATGGGTAACCTCCTAATCCCAATGTAGGCCGAACCATTACCCAATGTATTAATTCAATAAGTTACTCCATTATCCTAATATATTGTACCCATATAACTAACTAAGGGGATGTGTGTCACATGTCGGCATCTCCATCAACCCATACATTAATATATCACATCCCTAGGTACATAGCAACAAATGGATGTCATCTTAGCAATATGAGCAAAAGTTTCAGTAAAGTCTACCTTTTTTTTGTGAGAATCCTTTGGCCACCAACCTTGCTTTGTGCTTCTCCACATCTCCATCTGATTTGAACTTTGTCCTATATGTCTATTTACAACCAACTAAATTCTTTCCTTTTAAAAGAACACACAACTCCCAAGTGCCATTTTTCATTAGAGAATCATATTCTTCGTGCATAGCTACATCCCATTCTACTTTTCCTTTTGCCTCCTCATATGTGCTTGGATCTCCCACTTGCATCACTCTAGTCATAAGAGCATAGTTAGAAAATAAATGCTTAGGGCCTTCTTGATATATTTCCCCAATGCTCCTTGTCTTTCCCATGTTCCTTTCATCACTTTCACTGGACGCTTCTATTTGATTTTGAGTTCCTCCTATAGATGATGACAAATCTTCATTTGAATCATTAGTATCAATAGGCTCATCCTCCTTGATTAGAATTGGAAGGGATGATGGTTTAGGAATATCACCATCTTCAATATCTTCATCAAACCACACATTTCTTTTGATATAAATTTCTTCTGTTCCAAAATTACATAGTCTATAAGCTTTTGATTCCTCACTATAGCCAATCATCATGTATTTTTCACTTTTCTTATGTAGCTTCTTTATTTTTTTATCAGGAACATGGGCATAATCATTGCAACCAAAAACTCAAAAATGAGAGATAGTAGGCTTTATACCACTCTAAGCCTGCTCAGGGGTTTTATTCATTACTGCTTTAGTGGGAGTCCTATTTATAATAAATGCAGTTGTATGAATTACTTCATCCCAATATTTAGTATCCATTTTCTAGAGTACAACATGCATCTTGCCATTTTCATTAGAGTTCTATTCTTTCTTTCAGCAACCCCATTCTGTTGAGGTGTGTAGGCAACTGTAGACTAGACTCTTTCTTTATACCATTTTCTTTACAAAAGTTCAAGAAGACATTGTTAATGTATTTTATGCCTTTATCTATTCTTATTATCTTTAAATGTCTTCCACTTTGTTTTTTAACTAGGGCATTGAATTCTTTAAACATAAAGAATACCTCACTCTTATTTTTTAAGTACACCCAAATTCATCTACTATAGTCATCTATGAAAGTCAAAACATATCTTGATCTAGCGAGTGTTGGTGTCTCAAATGACCCCATTAGATCACTATGAACTAGATGCAATAGAACTTTAGCTCTCCATGATTTTCCATGAGGGAAACTTTTGACATGCCACTTCCCCATAGCACACCCTTCACAAAATTTTTGGTTTTGAGAAATGATTGGAAGTCCATAAAACATGTTCAAGTTCTTCATAAGCCCAAGGTTTTGATAGTTGACATGTCCCATTCATTCATGCCATAACCTACTCATCTCAATATGTTTTGCAATGCTACATACATGACTATTTTCACACTTTGAAGTAAATTCCTAAAATTTGTATAATCCATTCTCAACTTTGCCAATTTCTTTGAATCTAAATTTGTTATTTACATATGCGATTAAACACTTAAAATTATATAGTTCTATCTTGTATCCTTGATTTGCAATTTGAAAAATAGACAGAAGATTAATTTTTAAATCTGGAACTAGCTTTACATTTTTTAATATACCATTGTCAACTTGAACATTGCCAGTTCCTTTAACTTCTAATACATTGTTGTTTCCCAAAAATATTTTTTTCTTTAGTGTTATCTTTGCTTAGTGACTCAAACTTCTCCTCATTATGAGACATATGTTGTGTAGCACCAAAATCAATGATGTAATCATCCTTATATAAACTATTTGCTTTGAGAGCCACACATAGAGCATCACTTTTAGAGTCAACCATATTTACATATTTCTTTGACTTCTCTTTTAAATCATTTAGTTTCTTATAACATTGGTTTTCATGATGGCCTAATTTACCACAATAGTTACGTTTGATTTTGTGTCTTTCTTTATGATGATTGTGACCCTTAGAGGAATCATACCTGATGTCTTGCCTCCAATTTTTCTCTCTTAACCTCTCATGAAAATTCTTGTAGCTAGACTTTCCACTCATCACAAAAGCTTGAGAATCATCACTTGATATCTCTTTTTCCTTACCTAACCGATTTACTTGTATAATATTGGCACAAAACTCTTTAGATGTAATGGTAGTTAGCTTATCAGCACTATCTAAACCTCTTATAAATGGTTGATATGAACCAAGAAGACTTTGTAGTACCATTTTCACAAAATTTTATCATTTATATTCTTTCCAAGGGAAGCAAGCTCACTTTTGTTTCCCTTTATTTTTGTTAGATGAGGCACTAACTCTTTTGAATCTGATAATTTCATGTTTTGTAATTATATGGTAAGGGTCAAAATTCATATATCACTTGAATTTTCATACAATTTGTTTAGAATACTCCATACTTTGACACTACTTCATTCATTTCAAACTTCCATAAATACCTCATCTAAAAGCGCAAGCTTTATCCATGTCACTACCATGTTGTGTTACTTGCCCCAACTCTCTTGATCCTTGCCAATAATTGTAGTCCTTTTCTCAACATCAACAACAAGCTCATAACAATTCTTAAGAGTTAGAAACATCTCCATCCGTAAAACCCAATCATAATAATTTTTTCCATTCAATTTTATTTCTGGCAAAGGAATTCCATTAGTCTCCATTATTATTACATCTCTTTAAAATAAATACAAATCACTTATCTTTGAAAAAAGATGACTGCTTTGTTCAACAATCCCTTCTTAAAATATAAAAATAATAATATGTAAATCCTTTGGAGAAAATATTTTATCACTTCAAAAATTCACCCTTGATAAATCTTAATTTCCCCTTTTAATAGACACACCCATTCACCATAAAATGAATTTTAAATAAAACCCACTTTCCTTAGCCATACCCAAATTAGAATGATATATGAAATTTAAATGTCTACGTCTCCAAAAAATATTTCGTCATATTATGTTCCAAAGAAGGCCACATAATAAAAAAAGGCTCTTCACACAACAAATGTTAAATGAAATTAAATAGGATTTGGGAATTTTTCCATTGACTTTTATCTATGATCACTTACAAATGCATACCCTACAACAAGCTTCATCCCTTTGTCTACAGGAAGCTGTGCTTCACTATGATTTGACTAAACAAAAATCTGCTCCTATTGTCCGCATCTCAAAAAAAAATCTAATCTTTTCCTTCCTTCTTCTCCCTACTACTGCAACGAACACAATATAGCCGATTTTTATGGGACAAAAAACAACAGATTTTGATAGGGTTTGGGCTATGGAAAAAATATACTTAAACGGTAGAATGGAACATGGATGGATTAAACAAATTTGGGCAAACTTGGCTCTAATGCCATGATAGAAACAAAGTAAACAATATTTATTAACAAATTATACAAAATTTATAGTTGTTGGATTGGGTTGAGAGGGGAGTGGATGTCCCATTTATAGAAGAGTAGGAAGTATAGAAGAGGCTGGGAAATCTTTAGATAGGAATGATCTAGAAGGGAGAAGACTCTAGAAGATGGGAGAGTCAGAGGAAATAGATGGTTCTGGATGGAACAATCTAGAAAAAATAGAAGAGGACAAAAATAGTGTCCTACGTGGAATAAACATTATTCCAACAGTTACGACATTAATGGAGCATAAAACAAGGAACTAGTATACATCATCCATATATATCAATGCCACATCGTAGTATAATGGCATATCTTGTATTATTGTGTAATAACTGAGTAACTAGCAAGACATGTGTAAGCAATATAAGTAGCTCAACATAGTACAAAGTTCATGAAAAAAAAACTATAATAGTGAAACATGTGGAATGAGATACCCCCAATATCGATATGGCCACTAGGTAGAAGGAAAATTGACATCTCTATGTTCATATGTAATGTGTAAGGCTTGCATAACACTCAAATACCATGAAATGCATGCTTGTATGTAAATAATATGTTGCCTACAAAACGTGTAATGAATAATAAATGTAAATAGTGTAAACTAGTAATCCCGTCATGTTGAGGTCTTGATTCTTTATTTTTTGAATATTTGAATGTTTTTGTATTTTATGATTATTTGATTTTTTTTTGTATATATGACACACCAATATAATCATGCAAGACTGGGTATTAAGGCTTCAAAAATAGAAGAATAGGATGTATCCAAACAATTTTCAACATATATCAAGACATGGCGTGCATTAGATGTGATCGCATGACAATTTGGAGGAAGTGAAAGCAAGTTATGTTCCCCCAATATATATATTAATCATAACAATATAGCTAAATAGCATATGTGGAGATAAGGAACTGCATGCCCCAGTGTAAAATAACTAATGTGTGCTCATGTAATATTTAGATATAGATATATATGATCATATAAGCTCAATGGAGGCCATAAATGATGTATAAGTAGTAAATGTGTAAAGATGAGAAAGTAGAATGCCATAAAGTATGTGCACTAGAATCATTGTAGTATAAGTGTCAAAGATGTCTGAATCATGATATCAATCAGGGGGTAAGGGGAAAGTGAAAATAAAATCAAGTACTAGAGGAATGGTTAATGTAAGAGCATATGAGCACATATATGTCAAAATAGAATAGTATAATGGATGAGCAATTAGGCAAGAATCGAGAGAGTGTTTAAAATAGGATATGTGTGGTGAACTAATCCAAGGAATCACTCCAACTATTTAGAAGTAATAAATGTGTGTGATATAGATCCCCATGACTATATCAAAATAATTGAGAAGCTAAAAAATTAAATATATGCACCAAAATATACCTTTCCATTAAAATGGATAACTGCATGTGCATGATTATTGATGGTGGTAGACACAACTAATACTCATTTCATCATCAAAATATGCTTATGTTAACCTTAATGATGTGATGCTATATAAACTAATGTCATGTTAGTGTACACATATGAGTATAATATATTCAAGTATATGTAATATGATAACTATTGGATAATATTATACTAGGACATGTCTCTAGATAACCATTACATAAATGCTAGATTAAGTCTTAAAGAGCCAAAGGTAATGACGTGCTAGGATAGGTCTAGTTAGCCATAAGGTAAATGTTAGATTAGGTATGGAAGACCCAAAGCTAGTAAGTAATATGTTTGGATGATTCTAAATAGGAATGTCTTTTAACAAAACTATACACAAGGGTAATTAACCTATGCAGAATGTTTTAAAATAGAGGCATAAAGGAGATCATGTATAAAATAGTCCTAAACAAAAATATAATATTCCTTATGGCCAAAAATAGTAAACTAGAAGCAATAAAAATGATTGAACAAGCAATTAAATATGAAAAAGAGTGATGGGTGATGAGAAATGATACACTTGGTTACTTTTTATTTTTGAAATTGGATTTGGTATATGTAGGCATTTGGGACACTCTGTGAAATTTTACTATTAGAAATTAAGAGGACATATTCAATGAAGAACTAAACTAAACTGAGTATGCCTTTGTGTAGATATTGAGTTTTTTTCTTAGCCACCAAATCCATTGTGTGTTACTTTTTATGTTATGTAAATCTATATGTTTATCCATTTTTAGATGTCAATTATGACTATATGATCACTTCATTGTTTTATTAGGTATAATCTCTTAATTATATTATTATTTGACCTAATTCACCACAAGTTCTTATAAGATGAATATAAATATAAAAGGGTTAGTTGGTTCTAGAAACATCTTTGAGGAATTTCAGCTACATATCCTTCATGCATAGAATCAAAGCTAATGTAGCTCTTGTGCATTTTGAATGGAATTATCAGAGTAAGAGTTATGTATTATATACCTAAGTGCAATGAAACTACATTGCATTCACCTAATACTCTGTTTACTACAAGATGTTATCTAAAACCTTCTTTTCAAGTCCTTGAACATAAATATAGCAATTTATAGTGTGCTTAAACTTGAATTCCTCTTGATACTTGTTATTAAATTTCCTCCAGGAGGATTTGTATATGTATACTTTTCAATTTAGAATTAGGAACCTACTAACGTACAATTTGAGAAAGAAAACAAGTAAAAATAAATACTCTTAGGTCCAAACATTAAAGAAAGGAAAATAAAGGTATAAGGGCCCCAAAAAATGACACATTTGACACATCACCGAATATGTATGGGACACATTTAGCAAGTCACCTAGACTACCCCAGAAGATAAAAAGATATGGGATGAAGAATAAAAGGAATTAAGAGGCCTCAAAGCACGAACAAGAATAAATAAAATATACAAATAGAACAAATTGGATAAGATAAGATGACATTGATGTGAAGATAAAGGAATAAGACACAAAAAATCTCCAATAAGACCTTAATGTAAATTATTGATCCATATACACAAAACAACACTAAGAACATTGCAATAATAAGCCTTTTATCAAAATTGAGTGTCTACATAATGCCCCTACTTTGATGTGCATATGCAATGTGATTGAATGCATGTGTCAAAGTAAAAAATAATAATTGAAATACATACCTATACTTATCTAAGGATGGAAGGATGAAATGTCTAAATGATTCCATACACATTTTGATGCTTACAAAACTCTAGTATACCTACCAACAATGGAAATTTTCCAACAAGTAGTCAATGTCATATCAAATCAATATGAATATTATAATTTTAAAATTAAAATTAAAAAATGAGCATATGAATGACTACACTTGATAGTAGATAAACCATTCTGATGTAACATGTAAAAACAAACCTTCTCGTTCATTTCTAACATTTTTTTAATGATTATAACTTTCAGAGTATGTCATGATAACTAAATTCTACATATTTATTTTGAAATTCTCCACTCTGAATATTAAGATAAATACACAAATAATATGTTTATGTGAAACCATATGAAGTAGATAACATCATGTAAAATTGATAGGTTTTTGCATCCTTATATGAGGATGAGATTGTGTAGGGAAACAAAATGCCTTAACATAAACAAGTGACGAGAAAGAAATTTATACCCTAATGTAAGTTATATATGCATAAAAGGTAGATAATAGTAAGTTGGAGGAGATAATCAACAACATAATTCTTACAATTGTGTGGAAAAGTAGGGCCAAGTAATATGCCCTTAATATGAAAAAATATAACAATAGATGTATCATATGTGAAAACCAATCCTATGATAAATAAGCAACTCAATATTTTTACACACTAAGTTGTGAGAGGCTCCATGTAAGACATGTATCAAGAAATCTCAAGGATGAAATTATGAGGGTATCATGCCCCCATAGGTAGTATACAAAAAGTATAGTATGGAAAGTGTCAAAATAAAATGATTTATTAGTTGACATAAGATATAATAAATGAATAACTCATGAATAATTTGCATGGATGACTCCCTTCTTTTTAGCGCTGAAGTTCATGTATAGAATAAATGTAAGTACATGGTTTTCATTAGATGATTCAAAAGTTTTCCTTCTAAATAGCCATACAATCGGCCGATGTAACAAATTTATTTGTAATAATTACTGGGTCTATCTATTGTGGTTGATTTTTTTTTTGTGTTTTTTATTTGTATTTGTATTTTTTTATTTTAGTACCAAGTCATCAATATTAAATTCTCTTAATATTATATATTTTAAGCTATATCTAGGCAATTTTGATAAACTTCAAGTACTCAAAAATATGCATGTGTGATTCTCTAGCATTTCTAATTGATGTAATTGTGTGTGTGTGTGTGTGTGTGTGTGTGTGTGTGTGTGTGTGTGTGTGTGTGTGTGTGTGTGTGTGTGAGTGAGTGTGTGATTCTCTAGCATTTCTAATTGATGTAAGTGTGTGTGTGTGTGTGTGTGTGTGTGTGTGTGTGTGTGTGTGTGTGTGTGTGTGTGTGTGTGTGTGTGTGTGTGTGTGTGTGTGTGTGTGTGTTTGTGTGTGTGTCTGTGTGTGTGTTTTTTATTTGTATTTGTATTTTTTTATTTTAGTACCAAGTCATCAATATTAAATTATCTTAATTTAATATATTTAAGCTATATTTAGACTCAAAAATAGGTATGTGTGATTCTCTAGCATTTCTAATTGATGTAATTGTGTGTGTGTGTGTGTGTGTGTGTGTGTGTGTGTGTGTGTGTGTGTGTGTGTGTGTGTGTGTGTGTGTGTGTGTGTGTGTGTGTGTGTTTGTGTGTGTGTGCGTGTGATTTACTATCTTATTATTGAAATATGAACCATTGTCTATAATAATCACAAATAGGATGCCAAATGGAGAAATAATGTGTCATTGGAAATCAATAGATGTCATCACCCATGGTAGACTTTAAAGGGATTTTCTCAATGCATTTGGTAAATTACTTGATAGCCGTAAAAATGAACTTGTGACCTTCTGATACAAGAGGATTAACATTTTAAAATAGATCAAAACTAAAAATATAAAATTTCCAAGGAGACATAATAGTTGTAATTATTAAGATGGTGTATGGATTAACATTTATCAAAAATATTTTCATATTCTTAACAATCATGTTCCATAGAAGGCCAATAGTAACCAATTATTAATAATTTATACGAAATTTCTTTTCCACTTAATGGCCATCACATTTTCTATCATGAACCTCATATAAGTATATTTTAGCTTCTTCAACCCCAATAACTTCGAATAACTAATCATCAAAGGATATTTTTAAAAAACTCTCACCAAGGATAACATCTCAAATTGAATATATTCTCAAATTTATTTTTTCATTTCATGAAAAATTATCAAGCATATTATCATCGCCAAAACTTTACATATGGCAATATAGCTCTCTAGTTGTTAGTCTCATTATTAATATAAAATGCTTCTAACTTGTCTAGATATGGTAAAAAAAATAGTCAATTATTTTAATCACCTGATAGTAAGTATAGCCTAATCATATATAACATCAATAAGGATAAGTGAAGTATCACTAGCTTTAACATCAACATTGCGATTATTCCTCGTATGAATCTTTCCAATCTTAAATTTAATGAAGTAAGAAATCAAACGATGTACAAGAACTCAATATGGAATTAGTTTCTCTTCCTTAGTTTAGTAAACACTTGTGACTTTCTTTATTGAAATTTTAGAATCACTTTAAACGTTTATATATTTTATCTTTAAAGCACAAGTAGTGCGTAAACCTAGAATCAAAGCTTCATATTTTGATACATTATTGGTATAGACAAAAGTTAGTTGATAGGCTAATAGTATTATTTGGCCATATACAATGCCAAGCCCAATAGTTGAAACACATTTGGACCCATCAAATTACATTTTTCATGCTTTATTTTTATTGACACACATAACAAACTCATCTCAAAAAGCATCATTCATAAGAGTAAGCTCCACTAATGGAGTTGTGGCAAGCTAATTATAAATAAATTTCCCTTTCACTAATTTTTTGGTATAAACTTAATATCAAACTCCATGAGTACCATGACCCACTTATATATTCATCTATATAGATAAGGCTTAGAAATAATGTATGTCAAAGGATCAATATTTTCAATAACATGAGTCTCATTATTAAGCATATATTGTCTAATTTTATATGCATCAAACACAATATCTAAGCATAATTTTTCCATTGAATTATATTTATTTTTTTGATCAACCAATATGTGACTAATATAATAAATAACTTTTTCTATATGCAAATTATCATATTGTGCTAACAAGTTATCTAAGATGTGTTCAATGGAAGTTATGCATTGTAACAATGGTCTATCTAGAATGAGTGACATCATGAATAGTCTATTGGATAGATATTATTTGATTTCATCAAAAAAAATTCACATTATTTTTCTCATTCAAATTTGTTTCCTATGTATAATAATCTATAAAATGGTTGAATTTCTTCAACTAGCTAAACTATGAAATGTTGAATGGCTTGATTTTTTCCTCGTAAACTTCTAATTTATTTTAATCCCATAAATAAATGCATATGAACAATGGCTTTTACTTTATTAGGATCAACCTTAATACTGCATTAAGCAATAATAAAACCCAATAACTTTCCAAGTATTATATCTAAATTTTAACATCATCAAATTTATAAACCACATCACAAGGATAAATTTTGTATAAAAATTAAAATTCCCAAAGTTGATTTTTTTAAAGTAGTTTTCAATCTAAAATTTCAAAGCAACAACATACTTGGGGTAATTTTGGAACTCCATAAATACGTGTTAGACATGAAATATTGATCTCAAGAAAAATTAATTTGTACATTGCATCTATCAAATATTGTGAAAGGTATAAGAAGTAATACCATGGCCATAAAGTCACATAAGGTGTGGATTGAGAAATAATGAAGCAAGATGGTATATGGGTTCAAGCCCATTATGGAAAGTGCAGAGTTAAATAAACATTGGAAAGTGGTTAAGAAAATATCATCAGTGTGTGTACACTCATTCACCTAAATATATACACTCCACTTCCTATTACATTGAAAACTTATTAAATCATTTTCAAGTTTTTTTATCATTATTAATCTGAAACATAGTTTAAAGATCTATTTTTAAGAGATTGTATTGATTGAGATTTGAAATATTTCATTGTACTCATATCAAAGGTGTTTTCACTATCATTATTGTTGTAATGGGGAACACAATTGTGATTTAAATTAAAAATGAATCTAAAGATTTTGGCATAAAATTAAGTGATATTAGATTTTTTTCCTCTCTTTAGCTAATATTATTTTTGTAATAATTATAAAATTTTGGTCACTTATCTAGTTTGATTCTAGAGTCTCTCTATTGAAGTTTTTAATAAAACATAATCTTCGAAGAAGTGTCAATGTTGTGAATATTTCCCTTCACCTAATATTTAAAAAATAAAAATTCTAAAAAACTCACAAGTTGATACCTATAGATTATCTTCAATTAGAAGAAATATTTCCTTGTTATTTGCTAGAGATTTGATAGAGATTTAATCATCCTAGTGCAAAAAGGAATTTTGAGATACATTGAGCACCAAAAATCTCATCCAACACTTTCAAACTCCTAAAAATACTAAAAGGGTTGTAGTCCAACTAGTGAGGATGATGGTTGCTTATATCCATCCACCAGGTTACAAATCCCTCTAGGTACTCGATATGAAAAGTCAAGCGGTTAAGGCCAAGATCGTACCCTAGGTGATTTTGATGGCATGGATTCCCCTTACTCATGGCTACTTAGCCAAAGGAGTTCACTGATTTAGATGTATGCTTACTCATCATTATAATCTGTTATATGTTTATTTTTGAAATATGGGCTGAGAGGCCGACATTCTATGTAATTCAGTGATTCCATGTGAACGTTATCTATTATGGCATGCATAATTAAAAAAAAAAACTCCTAAAAATATTTCAAAGGGTAAATATAATATTTTCATGATAATTTTTACATCATCTTCGTAGCTATGCAAACATTTTTTCGCTAAATCACAAATGCAAAAATATAAATTCTCTTATAGAAGTTCCCGTCAACTCCTCTAGACTTGAAAAAATAAAACTCAAATACATGAAATTTGAGCCCATCTCCACCCTCAAAACTTATATCTTAGAGCTTGGTGACTCTAACATTGGGTATATCCATTTTGAAGATTTTAGAAACATAATAAATGTAGATAAGCACTTAATAATATCTTAACTCATGTATACAAATGGGTTTCCACAAACTATTGGATCCATAACTTCCACACAATACATCGACTTGGTACTTTCTTGTAAAAGATAATACAACTCAAAAAATGAGAATTATAGATAGATGATGATGTGCATATCAAATGATTTGATAGTAACTCTCTAGATGACACCTTTGTAATCTTATCTCAAGAATCATATGTGCTAATAAATGAATAGATTGTAAAATACTACTGGGATAAGAGCACCAATCAATTCTTATTACTATCACTCAAGGAAGGTTAAAATAGAAGAGGAAATGCTCATATATTCTCCAAAGTATATTTCAAAAATCAAAATTTAATGGTGAATTATCATATATGATTACTCTATTGAATAGACTGATAGGTAACAAAACTACTAGAGAGTTTCACCCATTGATGTTCATGATGATGAACATAATATGAACTTAAAAGGAATTCATCGACTAGGGAAACATCATTAATGATTCCTTGCACAAAAAACTAATATAAATTGACACAACAAAGAGGTTCTATATGAAATTATACTTGGTCTAGTCTATTACAAACCTAATACTATTCATTGATCTAAATACAGAAGGGTGGTTTTGCCCATAAATAAATATTTATGAATTCTACCCCAACTCAAGTTTGAATAGAGGAAGAAATATTTTAGGTGCATCAATGATGCATTTTCCAAGCTCATAGTCAAGGCATTAGAAGGGGATACATCTAAAAAGATATCTGATGAAGTATTTTAGTTGGTTACCTAATATGGAAGCCACTTTAGTCAAATTCCTATTTTTACATACAATGGGTTGGTGGGTTGGTGGGTTGGGGGTTATGAAGGAAGTCCCTATAAACTTTCCCAATATTTTAAAGTAAGTTATCCTTATATAATTATGGAGATAATTTTTAGTTTTGCATCAAAGGTGATAATAGGCATGTAATGGGAGTACATTTCCCAATTAAAATCAGTCAATATACTTTTAATAACATAGTATATGACAAAAATATCAATTCAAGTATCATTCACTTTCCAATGTACCCTCACACCAAAATAACTTCATTTGATAGCAACAATTTTGTGTATACCAAAATTGGCTTGGATTCCAACTGTGTACATGTGGCAACCATCAAATATTATTGGACTAAATGTACATATGACTTTGAAGTGTGCACACAATATTATGTATGAATGAGATTAGAACATATGGTTGCTTTCATGTATTAGTATGGGTCCTTAAGGGTATGGTAGATGACAGGAGTGAAACCCTGAAACCTATCTATATAAATAAGTTTATTGCAGTGTTGTTTCCTTTAATAAATTAGTCATTCAAATAAATCATTGATTTGGATAGTCATACCAGGGATATAATTGATAGATGTATGAAATGGCTTAATAAAATATTCGTAGAATTTACTAGTTTAGGTGGTTCAATGGGATCAAGATCATCAAGATCTTATAGATATCTTGTGTCATATGCACCAATGGCATTTGACTTGAATGCTTTTGTCCCCACCTCTTGTACAAAAATTATTGTAGGAAGTGGTGAACATGGAGTATATCCTAATAAAGATAAAATGATAGAAAATACTTTTGGAGGATATTTGTCCATGAGATTGAAATTTCCTATTAAGAAGCCTCTTACTAAAATAGTTGATACTTTTGTGTCAATTTCCAACATAGTGCAATAGTTTGTAGCTTCAGGTCACAGACAAATGGGTTTTGTTTTTACTCCTCAAAATTTTAAGTAAAAAACCTCACTTCTTCTTCAGCATCATACTTTGTCTCTTGGAACATATTCTCCTCATGTGCCACCTGTAATTATACTTCCTATGACCCTATTCCTCCCTATGATTACACATCGACTCACGAGCAGACTACCAACCTTGGTTATCCCACTTAGAGACCTTTTCCACTTTCATGAAACTTTTTTTTCATCATGCATTCATCCCCTATACATCCTTATCACCTCACTAACCTTTTACATACCATATAGGCCCTCTAGACACCCCTCAGGGCCCTTATGGAGGCTTGTTGACCACCTGAAGTGGCCTTTTGACCTAAACCATGGCTTAAGGAGGAAACCCATGGCCTAAGTCACATTTTTCCTTCACAAAATCCATAACCTAGGCCATGACCTAGGCAAAACATGTAAAAAAGGGCCTGGATTTTCCCAAACGACTAAAAATGGCTACTTTTTGGCCTTTGGTAGATTAGGGTTGAGATATATGACGCTTATTCATTTTTTCCTCTCTCTCTCTTACATTTTTACTCTAATATTCTCACTTGATCATCACACTCAAAGCTTGGCTAACTTCTAGAATCTCACTTGGTTCATTCTTGGCACACTTAGCTTTCATTGTGACAGGGGATGCCCTATTATTCTGCAACTTATCTTGGTGATTCACATTGCTCTCTATAGTGTTCCTGAAGCTTGTGGGTTGCTTATAGATCCCTAAAGACTCCATTTCATGTATTCTTGTGTTCCTTGCATTAACTCTCTCATAGTTGGTAGCTTCTTCACCTCCTCCATTATTTTTGGCTCTTGTTTTGGACTCAACTGACACATAGCTTGATCCCCCTCCTTCACTGCTTCCTAACCTGGAAAACTGGTTGGTAGAAAGTATGCACACTTATTTTTAGTTTGATATGAGGACACTTTATTATGTAAAGTAAAATTCTCATTTTTTTTAGTAGTATACATGCTAGGTTTTGATTGTTTTAGTGATTCAGCTTGTTTAGGACATTATCTAGAATAATTTCTAAAGTTTTATGCATTTTTATATGGTTAAAGATATCTTTCATTGCTTGAAATATCTTCCCTTACATGTAATGCTTACTTTGGAAACATTTCTCATTTCATAGTAGGATTATAAATAATCAAAACAATCTATACAATTTGCATAAACAATCTCCTCTCTTGCTAAATCAAAAAACTGCATTATTAGGAAACAATAGTGTTGAAAGTAAAGAGTTAGCTCAAACTTAGATTAGGCATGATCTTGCACCCTTTCTTGAAAATGTCTTTACTTCCTAAAACATCTGTCATTTAGCCTGAAAGTGCCTCTCCTTCTAAGTTTATGCATTATTTTTTAGCTCTCTTTATTCAACATTATTATTTCCAAAATTTGTATGCAAATAGTTTTCTAGTCTTAGCTACTTGATTTACTGTGGTTATACTCATTAGAGATACCTACATCTTTTATACACTTGATCATGATATCCCTAACTTGGTTTAAAATTCTATGTATAGCTTGGTCCAATCCAAAAAACCTAATAGCCTCTATAGATCTCATAAAGCCCATATAAGCCTTTAACTCTCTAGCCTTCTAGTTGTTTGTTTAAGTACCCTATTTATCCCCATACCAAACACTAGTGGTTCCATTCAAATTCTTGGAGATACATTATAACACGCCTGATGGGACATCACATATGGTCTCATGCTAGTTCTATCCCATTTATAACTCTCCTAGCCAACTCCCCTCTATTAGTTGTTAAGATTTGCTTTTAGTTGTGTTTTGGCTTTCACCTTGGTTGTTTTATTCTTCTTTAGTTTTTTGTTATTCTCCCTGTTGGTTCTTTATCTATTTTCCTTTTCTATTGGTTCTTGTGTTGCTCTTACTTCATTGCATCCATGGCCAACCTCCCACCCTTGGGATGTCAATCCCATCAGATTCAGGGTCTTATCCCTAAGCTCACTCATGAGTAAGCTATGACTACAATGAAATGCCATAGACACCATAGGATCCAAGAGGTTCCCTCAACAAAGCATGGTGATCTAGACCCACTTGCATTCCATATGGAACAAGATTGGTAGGTCTATAACCAATGGACTCAATCCCCTTTTCATCAGTCTGAGCTTCATTCATCTGAGAATGTTCCCCTCAGCCTCATGCCATGATTCATTTACTCATTCGAGGTGATGATGACCCTTTTATATGACTGAGGCCTAATGAATAATGTGTAATCATTAATGATTTCCATAGATGCCTTCCAGTAAATGAAGTGCACCCTTCTCCCTTAAGAGTAGGTAGCATGCTTCCTTTAGAGACATAGCTCGTACCCATTCAATTTTGAGTGCCTCAACCATTTTTCATGTGAGTTCCCCACCTCTTTCCTGATAGGAGACTTTATATCAAGAACCCCCTCATGTCCATGTTGTGGTACATAGGTAATCCAACTCGGTGAGGCATCTCTATCACATGGAGTCCTCCGATCCTCCTAGTCCATCCTTTAGAGTTTTAGATGAGCATGTTGATTTGTATTGCCACCTATGGACTAGAGATCCATGGGATACCTATCCCAAGCATCAGTGCCCTCAGGGTAACCCTCATTTGATGGCATGTGATCAACATCACAAAAACCTAGGTCACCATGACTATTTCTAATAGTATGCCACATCATCCCATCATCCTTGTAGGGAATGGTACCCATCCCATTATTGTTTCCCACCCCATGGTAGGGATGATTTCTAACATGAGCATCTCTCTTATCAGGAGCTGCCTAAGCATCATCTCCTCTATGATCAAGTTTATGATGAAGTCTATTAGCATAGGCAACATCATAACCATCATGGTCTTCCTCTTGGAGCTCATCACCAACCTACTATTAATGATGCCTATAAGGATATACATAGGAATACTCTAGCCCCTTGGGTACATCTTAGTCCCCTTCCTACTCCTATCCATGAACTGCCCAAGTTCAATGGGACTCGGGACTCCAGTCTTATAGAGCATATCACAACATTTATGATGTCATATATGGATTGGGAATAGGATGAAGACATGATGTTGAAGCTCTTCACTCATTCTCTGTGAGCTAAAGCTCTTGTTTGGTTTTAGAATATGCCTCTATTTCCCTCTATCTAGTTTTTAGCTCCTTCTGGATGACTTCCTCTAGTACTTTGATATCTCCAAACTGTTTAACCTCGACATCCAATCACTTACCTCCATAGCACAGGTCAAGGGTGAGTTGAAATTTGATTTTATGTGTAGATGGTGCTCATCCATTCAAACATATAGGACCAGGTTCTCAGATGATCAACTTTATGATATGTTCATGCGAGAATTGAGGTAGGAGGTTCACCTTGAGGTCTTCAAGAATGAGCCCACCTCGTATGATGAAGCTATTAACAAGTGTCTAAAGATTGAAGTATTTGAGGTGTGTGCAGGAATGCACCCTGTGCCAACCCAAAAGTCATCCTCTTCATATGATGACAAATATAACATGATCGATGATAGTGTTACTAATTCTCCTCTTGAGAAGAAGGACAAGAAGGATAGTCATGAGGTTAACATTTTGAGAAAGAAGCTAGCTAAAAAGAAGGCTTTCAAATCAAGCATATAAAAACAATAGATGGTGTTTCCTTATGAACCCACCAAGTTTTGAAATTTTCATCAGATGAAGGGCCATGATGATGTCAATTATGTTTCCCAAAAATTTGATGCATAAGCCTCACCTCTGTCTTAGAGTTCTCCTCATGTGAAACACAATCACAAATTGAATATGTTTAAGGAGCTTATTCCTGATCATGAGAAGGAAAAGAAGAATAAGAAAAAGAAGAAATCCAAGGCTAAGGCCCATCATTCCCCTTCTTATTATTCTACCTCTTTTGACTCCTCTTTCCAGGCTGACCTAAGAGGGAAATCCAAGCACAAGAGTAATAAGGTCATTGTTGATATTGACATATCCTCTACTGGGTATGAGTGCTTTGTCAACATGTGCTCATGTCAGGTCACTGACCCCATTAGAGAGACTAGTGGTGCTAGGCCTCCTAGCTAGCCCATAGGGGTAGGGAACCCCAAAGTTAGGTTTGACTTTTGGCATAACATCCCTCCGTAGACTAGACAACGTCCTTTATTAGAGGTGCAATCACTGAGCAGGGAGTGAATCAATGAGCCCAAATAATCCAACTTTAATTTCAATACTTTCAAACTCTTAATCACCACAAGCATTTCATGAAGCATACATATCATTAATATTAATGAACAAGAGAGATAATGCAAGATCAAGCACATAACATATGACATATTTGGGAAACCCTCTTGGGGGAGAAAACCCATTGAACATACAATTGGACTACTATCTTATAATAACAAGAACCAGTTTAGACTAGTTACAACTAATCAAGGAACTAAAATCCCTTATTTAGTGAGACTACAATCCCACAAGGTGCTAGAACACCTGCCTAATTGAGCCACCACAATAACTAGACTTTTAACAAGCTTCACCTTACAAGGAGGCTACAACCCCCTAGATGTTGATGAGTCACAACAACATCCATGAACACAACATCTCCTCAACACTGATTTTTTCTCTATCTGATGGAGACACAAAGTATATCAACTCTCTTCAACTCTACACAATCAAAGCATCTAAAAAATATTTTTGGATCACCCTAGACCTCTTCACCCATCCTCAATGTATAATATCACTATTATAACATCATAAACATGAACCATAGGTTATATACATAGTCCTCAATGTACTCTACTCATCAACTCATCTACTAGGCACTCTCCCTCTCCTTTACTCCATAGCTCTCACATACACCCACTTCTTACAAGTCTAAAAACCATCACATTTGGTTTCACTATTTATAGAGCATTCATGATCATCACCATCTTGGTCGGCCAATAGGCATGACTTAACCATTAAGTCATTTATTACATCATGACATAGCTCAATACCATCCACATAGGTTGGTAATAGCACCCATGGGTCACCCTTAAGTAGCTACACCTTTCAATTAGGCCCTTGTAGCCCTTATAGGTCTCATGGAGACCTATTCACCCATTTAGCACTTCATCGATAAAAAATAAAAATATAGGACCGATTTCAAATGCATAGGTCTACTCCACATGACCCCTTTGACATCTTCAAATGATCATAGTCATCTCTACTCACATCTATGTATGCTCAATCAACTCAAACAATGACCGTGTACATAGTAACACCATGAACAAACACACAATCAACTTTTTAAGCATTATTCATACTTAAGATCGATTTATAACAGCTCTATAAACCACACAAATCATCTTCATGAAGTTGAAAACACTCCCCAATAGCTAATTCAACATGATATATTGAAACAACATCAAAACAAGATTGAACAATCTTCTCAGGTCATTTGTAGGACACAGTCAAACACATAGTCAACTTTGAACCTTCATCAATTTGATTGTACACACTTTTATACCTTCAAGTATATATTTATAGATGTGCCTTGGATTCCTCCAAAAATTCACTTTTTACACCATAAGCAAATTCTACTTGTATCAAAAGATATGGCCCAAAAACCAAACACTAGTATTTCCTTTGTTAAATTTAAATATTTGAATTCAAATGGTCACAATTAAACTTTGAACACCTTGCCATCATCTCATGTCCTCACTGCTTAGATCAATCATGCACCATCTATTTCATTATAAGGAGCTCAATGTTTAATGATGATAAATAACTTTCACTTTGACCACTTTGACTCCACTCGCACCTTTAGATCAATCTGTATAATTTATGCATGAACCGTTTGATCCTTATCCTTTACCTTTGCTCAACATTAAACTTCAAACACTTTGAACTCATCTCACTCAATACACACCATTGATCTATATTTATATGAACACCCACTCACCATAATATCTTCATTTGGTCCTAATGTTTATTTCTTTTAAAATCGACTAAGTATGGGAACCATTGTAATCTACCAAGAAGGCCAACTTTGGACCTTAATAACTTTTGTTGCGCTAAGATGAATGATATTAAACTTGGACCATATGATCTCCTCACATAGGATAATCCAAACATATGTGAATCTTCTCCTAGAACCATCATGCATGCAAGATATAATGCTATTAATCTACTCACTTAGATTTTTCTACCATAGAGCCAACTATGCCTATAACTGCCTAAAAGGCCAACTTTGCACATGCATATCTTTTGATGCACTTCATCGCATGACCTAAAATTTAGCACATATCAACTAGGAACAAAAATTAATAAACCCATATGATCAACATCTCTTGAAACTTCTACATGTATGAAATATGACTACATCAAAATGCCTACTCAACTTTTCTTGCCACATGTAAATTTGGCTATGGGAAAACATTGTCAAACTACCTGGGAGCCCAATTTTGCACTTGCATATCTTTTATTGTGCTTATTTGCATGACCTAATATTTAACACATAAGATCTTCTCTCATAGGTGAATTCATCCATATATCAAGCTGCTCCTAAAATTTTCATACGTGCTAGATATGATGTCACCAAACTACTTAGCTTTGTTTGAACATAGAAAACATTGTCAAAATGTTTGAGAGCCCAACTTTGCACACACATATATTTGGATGCACTTCATAGAATGATTTAAGAATTATACCATATAACTTGGAACTAATGTGATTACAACCATATGACCAACTATCCCTGACTCATCCACATGTGGCAATGGTGACATCAACAAACTGCCTACTCAATTTTTTTACCATTGGACCCAAAATGTCTAGATGAAAAAAATGATCAACCAGATGAAATACACTCATACACACAAGCACTCAAATTATTTTTTAATTTTGATAGGACCCCTTGCACATGATTAAATCACCATACTCATCCCTTAACATCTTTAACCATGCTAGAATTGAAGATCAACCAAGCCTCTTTCAAGCATACTGTAGACACCAAAATAGTGTCAACCCCCCCCTTAGTCCCTTTCTAACTTCAACATGCCTAACCTATACTTTATTAATTTAAAATATTTATTTTTAAATTAATTATCTCCCCCCTAGACATCTCACCTTGGATTCCTAGCTCTTAGACCATTTATCACCTATGACTAATCATACTTACCTAAGCCCTATTTCAACTCCCCCACTAATTCTCGCACCTATTAAACCTGCTATTTGGACCGTTTAACAATGACAACTGAACTTGGTAGATGGAAGAATGGGCAAAAGGCTAAAAATAGCCTTTTTACCCATTCTCTAGCCACCGACGTCGGTCGACAGTCGATCAACGCCGGTGGTATCACCGACGTCGGTTGCTTAAAACCAAATTCTAACCTCTGTTGCACCCCCCCCCCCAAATGCAAATTCTCTTGCTCCTAGGATCTGAATTCTATTACTTCTCGACTCTTTGCAAGCATCAACATTCCATCATCACTCTCTAGGCTAAGAAACTTTGCATCAGTCACTCTGCACCTGATTGAAACATTGCATGAGGTCTTCGGCATCAACCATAATGAAAATAAGTATTCTGCACTTCTGGTTCTCCACCAAGAGCTAAGTATTCTTCTGGTTTATATTTTAGTATTTTTAGAGTGCATTGGTAATTAGTCCATTGGCTATTTCTTGAGCACTATTGATAGACAACCTGACTTTCTTCTCGGAAAGGCTGAAAAGCCTTCCTCTCATTCTTATTCCCTTTCCACCCCTGTCCTCTACCTGGGCCCTTTCCCAGACCATATTCATTGTTCTGCATCCCTGCACAACCCTTTTGAATCTCTCAGACCATTCTGTTGACCATAGATAGACCTTGAAACCCATCCAAGGCCCATTGCCCCTACCAACGTTGGCAGCCTAACCGACGTCGGCACATTGACCAATCGATGTTGGCACAAATACTAACGTCAGTGACTGTGGAAGACTGATTGCAAGATTTAGGTACGCATTCTCTACTTCTCTTTCTTTAAGTCTTTCATTATTTCTTTCCATTACGACATTCTTTTTATCAACTAGTGGACTGTCATCCCTCAAGGAAGTCTTTGCACTTCTGGGACCGAGCTTTGCTTGGCAGTCCACCATATATCTATCTAACATTTTTCTTTGTTTAAGTCTTTCTTATCTACAGGTGTCATCCTCCACAGCCAAAGAGGAGCTCCTTCAATCGTCTGGATAGGTGTGCAACTTCATTCGGGTATCATTTAACCCCTGACCATTATCTCTAGTTTCTTATTCCTTCTGAATGTGAACAAGCAAAAATGAGTAGAAACATTCTGGCATGCCCAGTGGGACCCTAGAGTTTTTTTTGGGTTCATTTCTTCTAAAAGGCCAGCATTCATATAGGTGCATTAGATCTCTTCTTGCATCCTTTGCTTCTATCTCTTTATTTTGAAATGAAACCATAAGCACAAGTTAAAAAGAACTTCTTTCTTTTTTCTTCTTGTCGCCTTTCTCCTACATTTTAGAGTAGTGAAATTCATACTCTTAACCTTTTCTCCACTTGTTTGCATCTGAACAAACATTTCAATTTGGGTTAAAAACATATTGCATTTCATTCCTGCCTAAATGCATATTTAGCTCATCTAGTAATTAAGCGCATTATGAATAAATCATAGTGCACATATGTTACACGACCAGACCACTATCACAATCAAACATCTAAACATACCTGAGACAAAGCCCGACTAGGATTTCATCACCTAGTAGATACCTTACCCTTCTTGGCGATCCTACTTGGACTTCACTACCAAGGGGATAACCCACTCTGTTCTCTAGCAAAGTATAAACTCTAGGGGAAGTATATATTGGCTAAGTGACCCATCTTGTCTCTGGGCTCGTGAAATGAGGGGAACAAGCTCCTAGCACCAGGCCACGTACGGAACCTAATACAAATTTTGAGCACCAAAACTTAACTCAAAACCAACTTTAAATTGCCTCCTTTAGGACCTATTCTAAAAGCCCAACTTCCCAAACACACTCTTCTAAGGCATAAGCCAACATGACTCTAAAATCTATGCTTAGGAATTTAATGTTTAGGGTCTGTTTGCCTTCATCTACTTTTATATTTTTATCTGGTTTTTTGAGCTGGTAAGGACCGCATTATTCTGAGCTCCAAAAACAACTCAGAACTTTCTTCTTTCTTCCAAAAACTTTCAGTTTTCTGAGTTTTTGGAAATACACAATAACTGACATCGGTTTTTCCACTGACGTCGGCAACTTTCTTCACCGACATCAGTTTTTCTACCAACGTCAGTCACTGTCAAAAAAAAATTCTTCTCAAACAGCAAGCTTAAAACCTGACCTTTTGGCTGTCAAAAACAAGTTTTGGTTTTTTGAGGCTGAAACATATAGTTTTTAGAACTTGAATCTATTTTGCCTTGGATGGTTTTGACATGTAGTCAAGCCAAAACTCTTGTTGACCATGCAAGGAAATGACCACTCCCACCTTCGCCTTCTATATCAAGTACCCAAATGGAGTATAATTCAGAAACTGAATGTACTCCTATCCAACCAACCCCGACTCAACCCCCTATTGTTCCCGAAGGGGACCAAGACTTTGAAAGGTTCCTTGACCTCAATGTCAAGGCTCTTCAGCACTATCTCATGAGAAGTCAAATGTGAGATCCTTTAGGCAACCCAGTTTATGGGATGCCAACTTCCCTAGTTGAATTGACAATCATATCAACAACCTCCATAATTCAACCCATAGACACCCAGGCCGTTGCCTCAACTAATAACCCGACCATGACCAATCTTTAAAGTTTGGCCTCTCCTTCTGTTTCTAGACCTACCTCCATTGGGGTTTCCATGCCCCCTCAACCACAAACCATTCAACGAAGTTCTACACCATTCCAGAACTTAATTGTCTCCATCCCACCTACTCTTGCACCCATAAATACAAGAGTGACTACTTGTCCTTTGGCTAGTGTTGCCACCATCCAACCACCTCTAGCGACATCAAGTCAAGTTGTGTCTTCTAGCTTCATGACACAACCACCCTTGACCTCAACATCAGTCCCTATGACTAGTTACCAATATGTTGCACCTATACAAGTGCAACCAACTATGTCATACGCCCCTCCAAACACCTTCTAAATTCCTTACAACCTAGGGGGCGCCCCACTTGCAAATCCATCAACCGATCTAATCAAGATGTTGATGGATAAGATGTCTAATCTTGAGACATCCATTTCGGGTTCAAAAAATATTCTCTCATATGAACAAATCTGTAATGAACCTATTCATCCTTCAGTCTCAATTTGACCATATCCTAGTCAGTGGGAACTCCCCAAGTTTACTCGCTTTCAGAGTAAAGAGGACCCACAACAACATCTACGAGCATTTAGACACGCTTGTTACCTTATAGCACATGATGATGCGTTATTACTATGCACATTTCCCATGTCGCTTTTTGGTGCTGCCCTTGATTGGTATAGTTCTATTACCAGTCATCCTCTTTTTACCTTCACTCAACTAGCTCAACTATTTTTGGACCACTTTTCAATCAATATCACTAAAACGGTCTCCATCACGGACCTATATTCTATCAGACAATTCGATGATGAATCAATAGCTAATTTTATTGCCCGTTGGAGAGGCTTAATCAACCAACTCTCCTTTTCTTTACCTCAACCTGAGCTCATTGAGCTCTTTTCACAAGCATGTGCCAAACACATCTCATCTACTTTTCAGGTCCAAACATTTCACATATTTGATGAAGCTTTCACCATGGCTAGGAAGCTTGAACTCCGTGCTGTCGAAGAAAATAAAGTCAAATTGCATAGTAAAAACCCCAACGCAAAATCAAATGACCCTTCCTCCAAATCTTCTTCCTCTAATTCCAAATCCAAGGGATCAGCAAATGTTGTGGTACTTAGAACATCATCATCAACCACAACTAACCAATCCAAACCTTCCACATCTCAAAGCATTACATGACAATTCCAACAATGATACGTACAGCATCAATATACTCCAATAGGAGAATCATACACATCCGTGTTAGATAAATTAGTCAAATAGGGAGTCCTCAACCTCCCCCAAATTCAACCACCACCTCAATTTGATCCCTCACGTGCCATCCCTGCATGGTATAGGGAGAATGACTTCTATAATTATCACCGTGTCAAAGGCCATGACACAAATAATTGTAAAACCCTCAAGAACGTTATTTAGGACATGTTAGATAAAGGTGATCTTGTCTTGGATAACCTAAACATGCCACCTAACCAAAACATAGACATCTTTAGACAACCATTCCCTAACCATCCCCTAGCCAAAACAACATACAGACCATGGCCGATGACTCCCAAGAGTGTGATATATGCACGGTCAACACGGTCTCTCCTTTCATGCCTAACCAACCTCTCTCACAGTCTGAAGAGGTTAGTCAACCTATTTATCTATCACAGGTGAAGAGTCTTCTTCTCTTATTTGTCCATCACAAGTAGAAGAGCCTTCTTCTCCTATTTGTCCATCACAGGTAGAAGAGCCTTCTTCTCCTATTTCTCCTCCACAGGTGGAAGAACCTTCTACTCCTATTAGTTCTCCATCGACCTCTCTTATATTGGAGGACGCTTTGACCATACCAACACCACTAGCCCCACCTTCATCCTTCCTACTACCAATGGAGGACCTTACTTTTCCTGCTCCTCAACCACAAGTAGAAGGCATAATCATCCCTGCCCTCTATCCTCTTGAGGATTCACATTCTCCAATTCCTTCTCCACCAAGATAACTTGTCTCTTCACCTACTTCAACCGAAGAGGATCCAGTAATGGCTCTCTCTCGCCTTTGGCATGAGATTGCCACATCTAACACATGTCCACTCTCACAACCACCCACATCTTCTAAAAAAACAAAGCCTCATCCAACATCTTCCAAACCATTCTCTCGATTGGATGGGAACTTAGGATATCTCCATTCGAGGAACTTAGAACATGAGGCATTATGGGAGTGACTCAAAGCTCCTTATCTTACACATCCCATCTCATCTCGTACGAACAACCCTCCTTTGACCAAATCTCCCAAAGTCTCCAACAAGGACCAGGCTTCTCCTTCCAAACCTTCAAAAGCTCAACCATCCACATCTAAACCCAAACCTTCACAAACATCCACCATACCAAAACTGATTAAATCCCTCAATGTTCGCCCCATATCTAACTTCACTCACTCACAAGTGAAGGTAGATTTGAATCTCACCCCCCATAATAGTAGCCCTCACACCGTATTAAAGAAGGCTACTAAACCACATCAGAGAACTCCCCCACCATCATTATTGCCCTCCATTTTGGGCCCACATCCTTTTACCTTAAAAGGAGTGCTCCTTACTCCAACACCTAACAAAAACAAGTTTCTTCCATTACGCCTTTTACCCACCAAAAACATGCCTCCTCTAAAAAATTTGGCACCCCTCACAAAGAAAGTGTCGTCTACATGAGTGGCCACACCACCAACCCAAAAGGTGGTATGAAAATCTCCCTCAACAACTCCCAAACAAAAGTCATCAACACCTAGTGCATCAACAAGCACGGACCCATTAGTGGGTTCATATGCTTTGATACTACGCCGACTTTTGCAAACTTTTAACATCACTCTTCCACCTATTAAACCATTTCAACCTCTCAAACCAAAACTATCTTGGTTCGATGACACTAAAATCTGCCTATATCATCGCTCATCTAGGCATGAAACTAAAAATTGTTGTGCCCTCAAGGTTGTCATTCACCAATACATGGAAAAAGACACCCTTCTTATTGAAGATAATGTCAACAAATCTCCAACACCGTCTCATGTCTCTCAAACCTATTCACCTTCATCAGAATCTCATCATCAGACTATGGTCCCTTTACCTCCTTCACCTCCTTTATTTGAGATTAACACCATCAATGTGGTCACTAGGTCACAAACTTTAAAGGATAAAGCAAAAGAGAAAGTTGTTATTCCTTGGACCTATCCATTTGTCAAACTTGCTCAACCACCCAAACCCAAGATTTTTATCTTGGGTACATCCCAACCCACTTCTTCAGAGGCAATCCATGATTTTATGGTGAAACAGCTTCACCAAACTCCTGTGAAGATGACTTTATATGACCTCATTCAAAGCTCTCCACAACATCATCAAGATTTAATCAAAGCTTTACAGGTAGTGGAGGTCCAATCTGAGGACCCCCAACCACTATCTGCCTTAGTCCAATCATTACCCACCGTCGCCTCTATTACCTTTAGTGATTCTAAAATTCCTACCTCCAACTTGGAAGATCAGGATGTTGCCCTTTTCATCACAGCCTACGTCGATCGAACTCGCATTAAGCGATTTATGATTGATGGGAGTGCCAGCATCAATATCATTTCCACCCATGCCTATGACCAATTAGCCCTCCTAAAGAATTATATGTCAAAGACTGACGTAATTCTTTGATCTTTTAATGACACCATCGCCACCACCGTTGGCACCGTCATCTTACATATTCGTGTTAGCCCACGAACAATCCCATAACTCTTCTATATCATCAAGGGAGAGTTCCAATACAACATGTTATTAAGATGACTTTGGATCCGTGCCATAGCCTGTGTCCCTTCTACATTACACCGTTGTCTCAAATTTGAATACGACAGTCAAGTCCATGTCATTCCTGTAGACTCCTCCCCTTTCAAGACATGCAATACAACTTATCAACCCAATGACGTTTTCATTCCTTTCAAGACATCGACCCAAACACCGCCTCCACCCACAGAAGCTTCAACAAGTACGCGAATGACGGTTACACCTACACCACCTCCTCAAGTGACAATAAAAGACCCTATGGAAGATACCTTCCAACGTCTTTCACTTGGGGAGTATCGTTTACTCACCTTGGACATGTTCTAGACTCTTCAAGAGTATGGACAACTACATCACAATCTTATCTATGACCATCGTATTAGAACGGTCGTCCCTTATGGTCCTCTCAATCTTCAAATGAATCTCATATATGGAGGGCTAGATCAAGCTCCCACTGATGAAAATCCTCTTTCATCACCCCAACTATTTATGTCTGACTTCTCTTTTCTTGGTAACCCAAACTTTGCTCATACCTATTTTTATAGGTGTGCATGGAGGGGCTTTGGCTTTGGGCGCTACGAACAAGGCTCCCACCAGCCCGTCGAACCACCAAATGACGAGGCCATAAAGAATGCCAAGAAGCGACATGGACTGAGTTTTGAAAAATCTACTGAAACTTCTAAAAACCTTCACCCTGAACCTATCATAGAATAATCACCTCTAAACTTGCCTATTCCCTCATCTTCACCTACGGAGTCGATGGTTTCCATCTCTCCTAATTTTTTTTGCATAAATGCCGTTCACTTGGAACCCCTAACCTATCAACTAGGTGGGGTATCCAAGTCTCTCCCTCTCGTTTATCCAAACATGATAGATGATGAATCTGCTACCATCAACACTGTCCAATACGTAGACAATGACGCCATTCTCACCTACATGGGTGTAGACGACTCTTTCATTCAATAATCCCTTCTTTTAGAAATGTAGGTTATATTAAATGAATCAACCATTGACATTAACCTTCCATCTTCTGATGTTCCTCTCATTTTAAATATTGGTCAATCTTTGGATGCCCAAGAACAAATTGACTATACCAAATTCCTTTCAGATCATAGCAAAGCCTTTGCTTAGACCTATAGTGATATGCCTAGCATCGACCCTAACATTGTCATTCATAACATTGTCACAAACCTAGAGGCTAAGCCCGTCAAGTAAAAGATTCGCAAGATGCATCTTCGAGTTGCACTCTTTGTCAAAGAGGAGCTTCAGCATCTTCTCTCTGTCTCTTTTATCTAACCCATTGATTATCTGCAATGGGTGTCAAACATCGTCCCTATCACCAAAGCAACTGGGGGGATATGAATCTATATTGACTATCATGACCTTAACTTGGCTTGCCCAAAGGATAATTTTCCTCTGCCCAACATTGACCAACTTGTTGATCTTACGACCGGTCATGAGATGCTATCACTCATGAACATGTTTTCAAGATATAACCAAATCCTGATTGTGCCAAAAGATCAACACAAAACTACCTTCATCATCCTATGGGAGACTTTTTGCTATAGGGTCATGCCTTTTGGCCTAAAAAATATAGGTGCCACATATCAACATGCCATGACTTACATCTTTCACGATCTCCTCCACAAAATCATGGAGGACTATGTGGATGACCTACTAGGCAAATCTAAATTTTGTCGTGACCATTTAACCATCCTTAAAATAATCTTCACTCACCTTCTACAATACAATGTTCACCTTAACCCCCAAAAATGCGTCTTTGAGGTTCTCTCAGGGAAGCTTTTGGGTTTCATCGTTTCTTTTCATGGCATTGAGATTGATCCTGCTAAGATTCGAGCTATACTCGAGATGCCACCGCCTACCAATCTAAAGCAACTTCACAACCTGCAAGGGAAGCTTCAATCTATTCGTCGCTTCATCTCGCAGCTTTTCGACCGATGTCAACCCTTTTATCACCTCCTCAAGAAGGACATCTCCTTTAATTGAGATAAGGATTGCCAAGAGGCTTTTGAAGCCCTTAAATGCTATCTTGTCTCTCCACTAGTCCTTATTCCACCTAAAGACGACCAACCCTTCTATCTTTACATCTCAGCAATAAATCATTCCTTAGGTGCCATGATTGTGCACTGAGACGAACAACATCGTGAGCAAGCAGTTTATTATATAAGCTGAACACTCATTGACTATGAAACTCAATATACTCATACCAAAAAACTTTACCTGACATTAGTCTTTACCGCTACCAAACTCCGTCATTATATTCTCAATCACAAAACTTATGTCATCACCCACACTGACCCCCTCAAATACATGCATTCCAAGCCATAACAAAACCAACGTATGGCTCGTTGGCTCATGCTTCTTGCTGAGTTCGACTTGGAATTCATCCAACAAAAATTTATAAAGGGGCAAACAATCGCTGACCAACTAGCAGATGCCCCTCTACTTGACAACCAACCTTCTCACTGCAAATTTCCTGATGAATCTATCGCCACACTTTCCACTGATTACATATTCTATCAAATGACAATATTCTTTGATGGATCCAAATGTCAACTCGGTGGAGGTGCGGGGGTCATTCTCATTCCTCACAAGGGTGAGCCCATGTCTCTCTCTTTTAAACTTGACTTTAAATGTACTAATAATATGGCTAAATATGAAGCCTTAATTTTGAGACTTCAAACTACCAAGGCATCAAGACAATCAACATCTTTGACGACTCACAACTAGTCGTTAATAAGATTAACGGTTCATATCTTTGTAAAAATAAAGTTTTGCAAAGGTACAAACACCGTGTTCACACCCTACTAGAATCTTTCAACCATTACCTCTTGCAAATTGTTCCTCAATCTATGAATAAGTTTGCTGATACTATGGCCTCTCTAGTCGCACGCATACCATCTTCATCCTCTTCTTCATGAATTTATGTCACGGTGCATCATGTGGCGTTGCCTTCATATATTTCCATTAACATCAACCTCATCAGCACCATTGAGTCTAGTCCACAAGATGTTTGGTATAAACAACTTGTGGACTACTTAACTTTTTCTATCATTCTTCCTGATCTCTCTAGCAATGCGCGACGGGCTTTTATCAAAAGTATGGCTCGATATGCTATGCTAGGGGGTCTTCTCTACAAAAGAGGTTTCGATGGCCTCCTTTTTCGATGTCTAACTTCCACTAAAACATCTCATGCCATCAAACAAGTCCACGATGGGATTTGTGGCAGACATTTCAGTGGTAACTCGGTTGCCAAGCGTATCCTTCGCCTGGGCTATTAGTGGCCCACTCTTCACCAAGATTGTAGTGACTATGTTCGGCATTGCATCAAATGCCAGTAACACACTAACTTACTTCACGTCCCTAGCCACGCTTTACAAGTCACTAAGGATTTTTGGCCCTTTTCACAATGGGGCTTAGATCTAATCGGTGAGATTAACTCCCATTCATCTCTCCGACATCAGTTTATTATTAGTGTGACTGAATACTTCACTAAATGGGTGGAAGCTATTCCCCTCATCTCCATTAAAGCTGACAAAATTGTCAACTTCATCAACCACCACATCATCTATCGTTTCGGTGTACCTCACAAAATCATCACCGATAATGGCAAATCATTCAAAAACAAAACTATTCAGAAACTTTGTGAATCATTTGGCATCAAGCTCAGCTTCTCCTCACCTTACTACCCACAAGCAAATGGGCAAGCTAAGGCTTCAAACAAAATCTTAACCAAAATTCTAATGAAAGTGGTCAACGATACTGGAAGGGATTGGCACATTCACATTCCCTTCGCTTTGTGGGCCTACCGCACTAGCATCCAAACCCCTACGGGTGCTACACCTTTCTCTTTAGTGTATGGAACAGAGGCTGTCCTACCTCTTGAAGTACAAATACCATCTCTACGCATCTCCTTACACAACATACTTTCTAATAATGACTTTCGTCAAGATCGATTAGCTCAACTTGAGTTACTTGACGAACGTCGTCTTGCTGCCCTTAACCATCTCCATATCTATCAAAATCGTATCAAATGTGCCTATAACAAAAATCTGAGAGAATGAGATTTCAAAATCGGAGACCTCATCCTCAAAGAAAACCAACACGTGACCAATATGGAAAGAAGCAAATGAGGTAAGTTTTTCCCTAATTGGCTCGAGCCTTATATCATAACGCACAAGTATGGATCATGGACTTATCGTCTATTTTCTCTCGAAGGATGGTCAGAACCTGAGACCCTTAATGCCTTGCATCTATGACCATTCTTTTGTTAATCAAGTACTCATTTACTTGATATTTAACTTGAGCTCGTCCCTTGAGCAACCCCTGTCATCTTAATCCTCATTCCTTTCAACCCTGTTTCTCTAAAACAAACACTATGTAACCCTTTTATAAAGTATGAATGCTTTGTCCTAATAAAAAGGGAACCCTTAAACTTCTATAGTCTTATCCATGACTAAAAATTCTATCAAAAATAAATTGGTATGTCAAATAAAATATTCAAATGTCATAAACTCTAAATGCAGACTGCTCCCTCGAAGGACTACTGCATCATCATTACTGTAACTAATAGACTGCTCCCTTGAAAGACAACTATTTAAAGCCCTCAAAAACATATAAAGTAACTATAGACCATTCCCTCGAAGGATGGCTATGCCTAAAAATTTTGCTACAAACATCACTCTCTCAGAAGCTTTCCGCATCGATCAGCTTCACATATGACCGTAAAACAAAACAACATCCCCATGTAGACTTCCCGCATTGATCAGTCTACCAAAAAAAAGGGGGGGAAATTGACTGACAAACTATTAAGTCATGGACTTGCCTATAGTCGTTCTCAGGGTCTCCTATAAAAAAGGGCAAAATTATCCCTACTAAAAAGGGTTACCCTATCCTAACATATCACATCACCTATCACCCCAACATACTCAAGGGATCTCGAGCTCATTTAATGTCAAAGTGATTCGCCTACTTTTCTAACATAATCCAATGGTCAAATGACGTAATGCATGAATGGGACTTTTGTTTCCAAAAACCCCTACCTATGTTGTCATTATAGTCCTTGACAATGAAAGATCAATGCACCTTTCACTTCTGACTTGACTTCGTCACATGCCAATCACATAACAACCAATCACATATTTTCACAATCATTCACATTATCATAGACCAATCACATTAGTTTTTATGGAAAACAATACACATGGAAACTAACAACCAAAACATAATTTATGTTAAGCATATATCATCACAAATATGAAAAAGTGCTAATGCATAAATAAACTCTATTCATTTTTAACATCCATCCATCACTAATATGGAAAATGATTAAGAATGAAAAACTATAAACAAATGTTATAGAATACACCATCACATAATATAGAAAAGGCTGTAACATCATCATCAACATCATCATAACATAATCATTCACATCATCAACATCATCATAACATAATCATTTACATTATCAACATCATCATAACATAATCATTCACATCATAAACATCATCACATTAAGCATATATCATTTAAACATATGAAAAATGCTAAACATACTAACATCCATAACAAGACACATCTATAACACATCAATAAACCAAAATCTCATTATATATATGTGAACATCTATGTTTACAATGTATGTCCCTCTCTCTCAAAAACTATGTACATCTCGCATCAACGGCTCACAGGCCGGTATATACATAATGACAAAAAATGGCCTCAAGGCTATGGCTGTGGTGGTGGTGGTGGTGGCCGTGATGACGCTGTATCATCTCCACCCTCTGATCATCACCATCTGTGAGACCCTGAAGTAGTCACATGCAACATAGATCTCTGTCGGCTCTACTCAGCTCTCATCTCTGAATACCATTATATCTAAGAGAACCCCCTGATAGCCCCCTCATAATACGCGATCTCATCCAAAGCAATATTATACCTAGATATAGGTACAGTCTGCAGTGGACCCATCAATCTTGAAGCTATGCCCTGCAATGAGCTCTATGGCTGTGGCTGTGCTGGCTGCTGTGATGCCGACTGAGTTGGCTCCTATACTGACTGATGTGGTGGATGCTGAATAGGGCCCTACCCTTCAAAAACTTATCCTTCCAAAACCTATGCTTGGGCTGCAGCCAACTTCCCCTGCAAAATGGTAACCTATCCTGTCAAGGCAGCCACCTGGGCTATCAAAATTATCACCTGCCCCTATAATCCTATGACTTGGCCCTATAAAATGGTCACCTATCCTCATGTTGCATCCCTCTCCTGGATGGCAACTTCCCTCTCCTGTCTCACAAGGTCCCTATCTCTGGTGACTACTTGTAGATCAGGCTATGGTCCTCTCCAAACCCCTACATATTCCCCTGCCCACCAAGCTGAGTAGGCCTCTGTGCAACCTAGATCAACTACCCCAAGGCCTGCAGGTATCTCCTCAAAATCAAGCCACTTTGTCTCCTTTGGTAGTGAGAGCAACGCCTTTATATCATCACATATGTACTGTGAGAAGGCGGGAGGCACATCCTGTAGCAGCCTATACTGGCACCACACTCTCTCTACTAGCACTCTCTCAAGCTCACTGGCTCATCTGACCCTCACTCATCTGAGACTCTGGACCCTCACAAGCTACTCTGCCTAGTCTCTGAAGGTTAGGTACACTAGAGACAATCTCTAAATGATATCTATAGGAATAAGGGCCTCTAGTACCCCCTTATAGTAGTCGATATCTCTGACTACGTCATCCACCTGCATTTGTGCCATGACCTCCCGCCACTGCCTAAACCTGACTCTAAATCTGGCTTGAATAGCTACTAGCAGGCCAAGAGGTCATGTGATGATGATGTACTCATATGCCCAGTAATGTAGAAGGTGTCCTATGCATAAACTGTATCGCTACCACTGACTGATACCCCACAGCTCTCTATACAACTATGCCAAAACTATAAGTGCTCATGTGAACACCGTTTGCTACTCTAACATATCCATCAAAACTCTGGTCATAGCAATCAAAAATCTACCTCCCTCTACATCTGGAAGCACATAGACTGTGATCCCAATCATCATCAGGATGGCCAACTGATGCGCATTCTCATCTGTAGTATACAATGGCTCGTATGCAAAATTGGCTGAATGGTAAGTCACCTCAGTAGTGTGCTCACCAAATAGCATCACCATCTAGATGTTATGTGCCTCTCTCGAGCATGCATATAACTCTACCCGGTGTACTGGTAACTACAAAATTTGGTACACATCTTTGACGGTCACAGTCAACTCGCCAGTGGGCAAGTGGAAGGTGTTGGTGGAATGATCCCACCGCTCGATCAATGCCACCATAAGGCTAACATCCCTCGCCACTCGGTAGTAGCGCCACAGCCTACCTAGTCCCACTACAATAATGTGGGTCCACTCCTCACCAGTGATCTCATGATGCATCTACATCAGCAATATAGGGAGATGATCCCATAACATCAGCGTCTGCCTTGCCTGCATCCAACCAAAACTGCAACCACATTAACAACTGACCACTATGACTCTTCTTCCCTTTCAGGAGAACTATATCAGCCTAAGGCCCTTAAAATAGGGGCTATGTAGGTGGCACTCAGTTGACATGGGATCTTCTAAGGTTAGCTCAGCCATTCACCCATTTATCTACCTAATTGATCATCTACCTACACCTATATGCCTATCCCTAAACCCGAGAAGCCCTTGGCATGGCTACGGTCTTTTGACTTGTCAATTTTCAAAATTTTTAAGACCTAACAGCCATCGACATCGGTTAGTGTGCCGATGATGGCACTTACCTAACTGACATTGGTACTTATCTAATCGACATCAGCAGATAAGTGACCAACATCAGTCGCTAGTCAGCCGATGACGGTGAACTTGTCGACGTCGGTGATTGGTTTGGCCCTAGGGCCGAATGAAGCGAGCCCTAAAATTAGGGCTTCCCCCATTTCCTATCCAAAACCCCCCAAAATCCTCTTAAACCTTTCTAAATTGACCCACCTAGCCTACCCACCCTTTCAATTAACCCTTCCACCCAACTTAAAGCTAAAAAAACACTAAAAATTCAAAAAATAAATCAAATTCAAAAACAATCCAAAAAACTCAAATTACACCTCCTACCTCATCCCGTTGCCACCGCCATGGTGGTATGATAGGTGTCGTTGGTGGTGGTCCTTTCATAGGGCCCCCTCTGCCCTCTGCCATCTCCTTTGTCTCATCTACTCCACAAACTGCTGGTGGCCCACAACCAACTCTTCAACCTCCAATAACTCTCCACCTCACTTCGCTTCTCCCCAATATCACTCTGACACCTCACACTACTACACTGGTCACCTAGAAGTCACTTTCACTCAATCACCTCAGAGCTCAAATTCTCACTTTGTCAAATATCACAAATGACTTTTGGTGGGCTGCCAATCCATTTTTGTCGAGTTTAGCAGGCCGCTGATGGCGACAGAAACGTGCCCTAAGCTGCTGATGTCGATCGATTACCACCAATGTCGGTAAATTTTTGTAACTGACATCAATTTTATAACTAACATTGGTGGCCTTAAAACATCTGTCTTCTTTTTACAATGACCAAAATCATGCCCACAACAACTAGCCCTCACAGTAGAAGTCATCTTAACCTCCTCTTGGGGCACACTTGAGATCACTTTTATCTCAGTTTGACTCGACCAATGACCTTAGGGATCACGACTATTTCCTCAGACCACGACCACTTTTGAGACAACTATGCCTTGGTTGTTTTGATTGCATATGCTACTTCACGAATAGTTAAAAAATTGTCCACGACCCCCATAAGTATCAGATCACGCTCCAGTTGATCCCCACTACTTGTGACATTTTCATATTTTTTAGGAGCACTTCCTGAGCTCGAGATACTTGGAAAACAATGACTATTAGAGCTACAGCTTGGATAGTTTAACCTAATCAGCTACGACTAATTACTGGGGACCAGTTATTTTGATTTTAGCACTCCTCGACCTTTGACTGTGGTAATTTGACCTACTTATCACATGAAGTGGTATACGCGCAATCTCACCTTTTGTAGTGTTCACACTCAAACTTCACCATATCTATCCACTATCTATCAAATTATCACCTGATCTTAGGTTACCTTCCCTCAACTCCCACTTTGAGAGGAAACAACTCATCCCATACTTGGGGCAACTTACTCTTATTTTTGTCTTGCAGTTCGTCAAAACAACTAACAAGACAAAAAGGGGCAAATGTAGACACCAAAATAGTGTCAACCCCCCCTTAGTCCCTTTCTAACTTCAACATGCCTAACCTATACTTTATTAATCTAAATACTTATTTTTAAATTAATTATCTCCCCCTTAGACATTTCACCTTGGATTCTTAGCTCTTAGACCATTTATCACCTATGACTAATCATAATTACTTAAGCCCTATTTCAACTCCACTAATTCTCGTGTCTATTAAACCCGCCATTTGGACCGTTTAACAATGACAACTAAACTTGGCAGATAGAAGAACGGGCAAAAGGCTAAAAATAGCCTTTTTACCCATTCTCTAGCCACCGACGCCAATTGCTTAAAACCAAATTCTAAGCAAATTCTAACCTCTACTGCACCCCCCCGAATGCAAATTCTCTTGCTCCCAGGATCCGAATTCTCTTACTCCTTGACTCTTTGCAGGCATCAACATTCCATCATCACTCTCCAAACTAAGAAACTCTGTATCAGTCACTTCACACCTAATTGAAACATTGCATGAGGTCTTCGGCATCAGCCATAATAGAAACAAGTCTTCTGCACTTTTGGTTCTCCACCAAGAGCTAAGTATTCTTCTGGTTTATATTTCAATATTTTTAGAGTGCATTGGTAATTAGTCCATTGGTTATTTCTTGAGCACTATTGATAGACAACTCGACTTTCTTCTCGAAAAGGCTGAAAAGCCTTCCTCTCATTCTTATTCCCTTTCCACCCCTGTCCTCTACCTGGGCCCTTTCCCAGACCATATTCATTATCCTGCATCCCTGCACAACCCTTTTGAATCTCCCAGACCATTCTGTTGACCACAAACAGACCTTGAAATCTGTCTAAGGCTCATTTCCCCTACTGACATCGGCATCTAGGCCCATTGCCCCTACCGATGTCGGTAGCCTAACCAGCGTCGACACATTGACCAATCGGCGTTGGTAGAAATACCGACATCGGCTACTGTGGAAGACTGATTGCAAGATTCAGGTACGCATTATCTACTTCTCTTTCTTTAAGTCTTTCATTATTTCTTTCCATTACAACATTATTTTTATCAACTAGTGGACTGTCATCCCTCAAGGAACTCTTTGCACTTCCGAGATCGAGCTTTGCTTGGTAGTCCACCATATATCTATCTAACATTTTTCTTTGTTTAAGTCTTTCTTATCTATAGGTGTCATCCTCCACAGCCAAAGAGGAGCTCCTTCAATCATCTGGATATGGTGCGCAACTTCATCCAGGTATCATCTAACCCTTGACCATTATCTCTATTTTCTTATTCCTTCTGAATGTGAACAAGCAAAAGCGAGTAGAAACACATACTAGGACAAACACATTGCACATTTTGTCACTATCACTTAGACTATCAAGGCATTTCATCCACTCACCTAGACACCTTCATGACATTACTATGACATTATTGAAAACTCTCCAACAATCTCCCCCTTTGTCATTAATGTCAACAACCATCATATAACAATATATAACTCATATTCCTTCTCTCTTTTCAAGCACTCCACAATAGGAACTTTCTCCCCCTTTGACACAATGACAAAGTGGGTGCCAACTGACTTTGAGGACCTTAAAAATACTACCAATAGGATAAGACCATCTTATAAAGATAGTAAAAACTCCCCCTTACCTTGAGCCTACTTCTTCTTGCTTTGACAACATCCTTCTTGCTACATGCCAACATTCTTCTTCAACCAAGCACTGTAACCAATGAATAAATAACCCACAAAATACTAAAATTGGATGGAACTCACCAAGAAACATCTAAAGGGAACTCCCCCTAAGATCTTTGAGCCATTTTACCTATTGAGCATCTTTAGATCTCCACACACCATGAAAAATCACCACATAGGCTTATTAGCCTTGTCTCTTAAGCCACCTCAAGGATTATCAACAAAAATTCATGCCACTCACCAAATAGGAAACATGTTCTAAAGCAACCTAATAACTTGCCTTGAAACATACGTACCTTGCTCTTTTGAAGAAATTGAGAAAAAAAACATTCTTCTTCACACTAGGCCTATCTAGTCTCCTTATAGCCCTACCTGGAACTTACAAAGCCCACAACTTTATATAAACACAAATTCAATATATGAAACTTCGTATATGGATCACTCTCATATTCCCCCTCAAGCACACCAACTTGCATCACCTATCTCGTCCTTTGCAACATCCTTCATAAACCTACTAGCTAATTAGGTTTCTAATTTGATAAAAAGTTAAACAACTTGAAATCCAAAAACCTTTAGAGCTATGTGAAGCTTTATTTGATAACCCATTTGGCCTATTCAAACTATTAAGAATCCTCAGATCTCAACTCATAAGTCAAACCACTTTTCTAGCAGAGCTCAAAACCCTAGAATTTTAAAACAAACAAGGTCAACAACGTCCTTCTAGTCAATGCCCTCCTCTAAAACTTCTTACACACATGGAGACAACCATCACACACATTTGGACCAAAATTTGAGCCTCCATACCTTTGGTAAAATTGACTTATTATAACCCATTTTAGGCCTACTCGCCCTTAAGCCAAAACTAAGAAAATTGAGAGCACTTAAAAATCTTCAATTTGACTTCAACATACCTTTAGACCACAAAACCACTTGAAGCAAGCTATAATAAGGTCAATAGACCTTTTTGAGCATCAAACTCTTCTTGACATTTCATCAATCTCATTATACTATCTGGAAATACCCATTCTAACCCTATATAATAGCTCCTTTACAAACCTCTAGAATAAGCTCATGAACTTGTTGCTCCTCTTTAACCAATGACCTAATGATCAACACAATTCCTGGCACTATAGGATCATCAATTCTATACCAAAATAGCATTGGTTTAAAATACCAATAAAAAATCAGCATACCTCTATATTAATTTGTCATTATGATCTTGAGCAAACAAACTTGCTTCTCCATAAGAAAGATGTCTCCTAAGAAGCATAAGCAAAGACACCCTACTTCACAAAGTCTTAAAATGGTGTGAAACTAGGAGTTGCCCACAACTCCTCATATTTCTTCTCCTCCTTGGTCATCTAATACTTATAGTTCTTCTTCTTCTTAGGCTTAAAAGAAGCAACATGCTCATCCACTACAATATTCTCCTTTTCTTTTAGGATTGAATTGATAACACATGGAGATAACATAGATTCATGACATACCTTGTCATTTAAAGAATCCACCTTACAGTTAGGAACCTCATCACAAGGCACTGATAATTGATGTTCTTTGCATGATACATGCTTAATAATGGTAGGATGTTCACTTGGATCCATACACATCTCAAAACTAGCCTCAACTAGTACCTTGGTCTTTTTCTTGAACTTGGTCTCTTCACTAACAACATGAGTAGACAATGAGAGCCCTTGGCACTCTTCAACTTCTTAAGCATTCTCCACCATAGCAAATAGATTACTTAGACCTGTAGTCTCATCATGACTTATACTTACCACTTTTGGTTTCCATGAGTTAATTTGTCTTCTTCCTTGTACTCTGGGAGCCTGATTGAACCTATTCTGATTTGTAGACCTTTGCTTTCAGAATCTAGCAATGTGGCCAATCTTCTCATAGTTGTAGCAAACAATACTCATTGATGGAAACATAGTTTGTATTACCTTGTTTGGATAGAAACTTGCAATGTGTTCTATGCCATGACAAATGAAACAACCTCCTCTTTTTGAAGAGGACTCACCTTGTCTAACCTTATGTGGATAATGGTTAAAAAAGTGTCCCACATCAAAATAGTTGAACCACTTAACTTTGTTCACACCATTTGATTGATGACCCCTATCATAGTTCCATGAAAAATCATTTCTAATAGGTCTCTTTCATTCTCTAGCTTTATGCCCAAATTGATTACATGTGTAATAGTAACCATTAAAACTTGCATACCTCATGGCATTTGGCTATCTGATCTAATTTGTCTTCATTCTGCTAGCACCTTCATTCCTTATCTAATGATTTGTCTTCAAAGTATGATTGCCCTTGATCAAATTAGTCTTCATCTTGTCTCTAGTTACATTATTTTGTTTTTTTCATATCCAAGACCATTTTTATCACTTACATGCTTTTGATCATTTGGTATATTATCTAGATCACTTGAGCTTTTTCAAATCTCACAAATGACTTCACCTTACTAGATGTCTTCTATAACTCAAATTTCAATGACTCATTTTTAATTACATACCTTGAGCATTCATCTTCTTTGTCTTTTAGGCTTGTAGATGGGATTTTCAATTGACAACTGAGATGCTTGACCATATATTCATGTTCCTTGGTGTGTTTATTCATTCTTGCTTCATACACATTGAATTGCTCCACACAGTCTTTGAGTTTAGGCTTCATCTTCTTGTTAATCTTCTTCTCAATCTTTATTTCTTCAAAAGCATTTGTCAATGTAGCCTCATAGTCAACCTCATCTTCATCATCATCTGAATCACTCCAAGTAGACTCATATTGATGTGAGAAACCTCTTTCCTCAACCATGAATAGGACTTCATCTTCAACAAGACCATCATCTTCATGATCACACTCTAAGTCACTATCTTCATTCTTATCTAATGAGTTGTAGTCTTTATTGGTGTAGAGACTCTTTTTGTTCTTAAATAGCTTCTTCTTCTTGTCATATTTTCTAAACTCTTATCATACTTGTATGTCTTCTTGTATTCATCTTGGTCTTCATCATGCTCTTCATCATGCTTATGAGGGCACTTTCTATAAAAATGTCCTATCTCTCCATAATTGAAGCATTTGAAGGTAGTTTACCATTATACTTGCCTGAACCTATTTTCAATTTCTATGTAAACAAAGCTATCAACTCATCCTCATCAATATCAAAAATGTCATCCTCCTTAGGTTTTTTACTTTGAAACTTATTCTTAGGCTTCATCTCTATCTTGAATTTTGCTTGTTTCTTCGGTGGTATATCATCATTCTTCCTCATCTCATAGGAAGTAAGGATGCCATGCACTTCATCCAACTGTAGCTGAGTAAGATCATGACTTTCTTATACAATAGAATACTTTAGGATCAAACTGGAGAGAGAGGGACCTTAATACCTTTTGAACAATAGTAGCTTTTTCAAGGTTCTATCCAAGATATTTGATGACGTTCACAATCTCATCAACTCTCTGTAAAAAATATGCCACAAAATCTTCTTCCTTCATCTTGAGACTCAAATTATCTTTTGCAAGTCTGTAATTTTTCCAACTTAACTTTTGAGTCTCCTTCATAAATAGTCTTCAATTTATCCCACATTTCCCTAGCAGATGTATAATGTATTACCTTGATTTATTCATTCTCTGAAAGACCACAAGTGATAGAATTGATTACCTTAGAATTTTTTTCAAACAACTTTTTATCTACAACACTAGATGGAAGAATAGTAGGTGCAAAATAACTATCCACAACAGATTGCCAAAATTCAAACCCTAGGGACTTGATGTAGGTCCTCATCCTTGTACTCCCAAAAGAATAATTGGATCCATTGAACATTGGTTATTTCTTAGAGATAAACCTCCTTGATGACTACTCATATTGTACCTTGGATAGATATCAAGCCTTTACCAAAGGACCTACTCTAATACCAATTGTTAGAGGTACAATCATTGAGGGTGGGTAAATTAATGAGGCTATATAATACAACTTCAATTTCAATCCTTTAAAACTCTTAATCAATTACCATAAGCATTTCATGAAGCATGCATATCATTCATAGCAATGAATAAGAGAGACAATGCAAGATCAAACACATAACACATGACATATGTGGGAAACCCTCTTGGGAGAGAAAACCCACTGGAACATGTAATTATATTACTATCCTATAATAACAAGAACCAATTTAGACCAACTAAAATTGATCAATGGACATAATCCCTTATTTAGTGAGACTTCAATCCCAAAAAGTATTATAGTACCTATCTAGTTGAGCTACAACAACTAGACTTTTAGAAAGATTCACCTTGTAGGGAGGCTACAAAACCCTAGATGTTGAGTATACACAACAACACTTATGAACATAACATCTTCTAAACACTGACTATCTGCTAATCTGATGGAGATACAAAGTATATCAACTCTCTTCAACTCTGCACACTCAAAGCATCCAAAACATTCTTTTTAGATCACCCTAGACCTCTTCGCTCCTCTTCAACCTGTAAAGCCACTATTCTGGCATCAAAAACATGACTCATAGGTCATACACATAGTCATCAATATGATCTACTCATCAAATCATCTACTAGGCACTCTCCCTCTCTTTTGCTCCATAACTCTCACATACACCCACCTCTTACAAGTCTAGAAACCATCACATTTGGTTTCACTATTTACAGTGCATACATGATCATTACCATCTTGGTTGGCCCATAAGCAGGTATTGACCCTTAAGGAATTTATCACATCATGACACATCTTAATACCATCCACATAGGTAGGCCATAACACCCATGGATCACCCTTAAGCAGTTACACATTTCAATTAGGACCTTGTAGCCCTTATAGGTCTCATGGAGACCTATTCACCCATTTAACACTTCATCGAGCAAAAAAAAGAACACATGAAAACTTTCAAATGCATAGGTCCATTCCATATGACCCCTTCAAGATCATCAAATGATCAAATTCATCTCTACTCACCTCTGTGTATGATCAATCAACTTAAATAATGACCTTGTACACTAGAACACCATGAACGAACACATAGTCAACTTCTTAAGCATTGTTCATAATCAAGATAGATTAATCACACCTCTAAAAACCACATAAATCATCCTCGTGAAGTCTATAACACTCCTCAATATCTAATTCAACATGAGATATTGAAATAACATCAAAACAAGCTCAAACAATCTTTTTGGGTCACTGCAAGACACAGTTAAACACACAATCAATTTTGAACCTTCATAACTTTGACTGTACACACTTTCAGACCTTTAAATCTATATTTCCAAATTCACCTTGGAGTCTTCTACAAATTCACTTTTTACATTTACACCATGAGAAAATTTTGCCTGTATCAAAAGATATGGCCTAAAAACTAAATAATGGTTTTTCCTTTGTTAAATTCAAATATTTGAATTCAAACGGTCACAGTTAAACTTTGAACACCTTGTCATCATCTCATTTCCTCACTACTTAGATCAATCATGCATCATCAATATTATTTTAAGGAGATTGGTCTTTAACAATGTTAAACAACTATCACTTTGACCACTTTGACTCCATTCACGTCGTTAGATCAATCTGTGTGATTTACACATGAATTGTTCGATCCTTATCCTTAACCTTTGCTCAGCATTAAAACTTGAACACTTTGAAATCATATCTCTCAATATGCATCATTGATATGTATTTTCATGAACACCCTCTTGCCTTCATATCTTCATTTGGTCCTAATCTTTATCTCTTACAAAATTGACTATGAGAACCATTATAATCTGTTTGGAAGGCCAACTTTGGACCTTAATAACTTTTGATTCACTAAGATGCATGATCTAAAACTTGGATCATATGATATCTTTACATAAGAGAATCCAACCATATATCAATATTCTCTTAAAACCCTCATGAGTGTGATATATAATGCCATTAATTTTCTCACTTAGATTTTTCTGCTACAAAGCCAACTATGCCTAGAACTGCCTCGAAGGCCAACTTTGCACATGTATATCTTTTGATGCACTTCATTGCATGACCTTAAATTTAACACATATTAACTAGGCTGAAAAATTAATAAACCCATATAATCAACATCTCCTAAAATTTCCACATGTGCAAAATATGACTACATCAAAATGCCTACTCAACTTTTCTTGCCACATGCAAATTTGGCTAAGTATGGGAAAACACTGTCAAATTGCTTGGGAGCCCAACTTTGCACTTACATATATTTTTTCATGATTAGTCACATGACTTTATATTTAGTGCATACGATCTTCTTTTATAGGGTAATTCATACATATATCAATTTTCTCTTGAAACTTTCATATGTGAGAGATATGACATCACCAAACTACTTACTTGGGTCTATTTGAACATAGAAAACACTATCAAAATTCCTATGAGTCCAACTTTGCACACACATATCTTTATTTACACTTCATTACATGACTTGAGAATTAGACCATATCAACTTGGGACTATGTGATCAAAACCATATGACCAACTCCCCCTGACTCATCTACATATGGTAATGGTGATGCCATTAAACTACCTACTTAGATTTTCTACCATTGGACCCAAAATGTCTAGATGAAAACAATGATCAACCAGATAAAATCCACTCATGCACACAAGCACTCAAATCATTCTTGATTTTTGATAGGACCCCTTATGTATTCTCAAATCACCATACTCATCTTTGAATATATCTAACCATGCCAAAATTGGAGATCAACCAAGCCTCCTTCAAACATACTAAGACATTCACATTGAACACTTTGTCATTGTCACTTAGACTATTAAGGAAATTCATCCACTCACCTGGATAACTTCATGACATCACCATGACATCATTGATAACTCTCTAACATCCTTACTCTGTCATAGAGGAGTTACAGGGCTTCTCAATTGGGATCTCCATTTGGGACCTTCTTTGCCTTTACCTTGAGAAAAGAGGCCTCGTCTTTGATGAGATTGGTCTCTCTCATGAGGGTCCACTGCAGGATGATGTTGAAGTTTTGTTCAACTCTAATAAATCTAAACACCTTCATCTTCCCATCTTATCTTTTGACCCTACCTCTTTTCTAGATGCTTCATTTCTTGCAAAGAGGGTTTATTTCCCTCTCTACATTGAGACCTTCATTGATGATTATCATGTTAAGATATGCATCATTGATGAAGGAGCCATGTTGAATATCAGTCCCTTACATGTCTTTAATGAGCTTGGGATTAGTTAGAAGAATCTCTCTGATTCTCACCATAATTGTGTTGGTTTTAACAACAACATGGTTGCACCAGTGTGAAATGTGAAGCTTCAAGTCAAGTTTGGCCCCAAGACAATTAGGAGTGAGTTTTGTGTTTTAGAATTGGATATTTCATACAATATGATTCTTGATCATCTTTGGACTATTATCATGTAAGCCATCATGTTGACCACATTATACATGGTGGAGTTTATGCATGAAGGTGAGGTTCATACTATGGATATCTCCTCATGCAAGGCATTACTTTATGTAAATACAAAGCCCTCATGCAAGGCTTTGGATATCTCCTCATGAGGCTCAGTGGAATCCCACACACCCCTAGCTTTTGAGTGTCATTTTCTCAAGGATGAACATTGTGATCCAATGGAGTATCAATCAACATTCACTACTTCAAAGTTTGGCATGCATCAGCTAATTCCCTCTTCAACTCTATGATGCCAGGTTGGCCCTTCCCTTCTTAGAGACCTCTTTCAAGACATTTCCCTAGACATGGAGCTTCCCATCACATCATGCTTTTCCCATCAAAGTATAAATTCTCTCAATGTGTCTCTCACAAAGATCGTTAGAGTAGTTGAGTCTAGTCTCGAGTGTTATTTCTTTCATGTTACGGCATGCAAACTATTCAAAGATAGAAAGGCATACATCAAGATCATGAAATTTTAATATAAGTACAATTATCCCCTTGATCAGTTAGGTTTGGAGATCTCTTTATCTGATGGCCCAACCCTTGGCATCCCTACAATACATGTCCTAATGGTTGAGCTTGAAGTGTTAGATCAATCACTCCCTCCCACCCTTGAGTGTTTTGAGGAAGGCAATTCTATGGATGTTGAAGGATTTGTTGATGTCAACCTTCGCACTTCAGCAAGGCTGAAGATCATCAAGATCAATACTAACCTTGTTCTAGAGGAATTGGATGTCTTGGTCACTTTTTTGTGAGAATGTTTGGATGTATTCACTTAGGAATATGTCAATTTGAAAGTCATGGATCCCAACATCATTATCCATAACCTTTTTATGGATGATGGGGTCCATCCCATTTGCTAAAATTAAGGACCAATGGTAAGCTCATTTGAATGGGTTTCATCCAGGGTGTTTACTACCCTAGATGGATTGCCAACATCATCCCTATTCTCAAAAAGAATGGAACCATTTTCATCTACATCAACTTTTGAGATCTCAATTTGGCTTGTTTGAAGGATAATTTTCCCACTCCTTTGATCTACCAAATTGTGGACTCCATAGCTGGTTTTGAGATCATATCCCTCATGGATGGATTCTTAGGGTACAACGAAATCTGGATTGCACGTGAAGACTAGTACACGATGACATTCACTACCCCATGGGGTACTTTCAGTCTAAATAACATTGGGGCTATGTATTAGCATGCCATGGCCCACATTTTTCATGATATCATCCACAAGATTATGGAGTGCTATGTTGATGACCTCCTCGATAAATCCTGTAAGTGGGATGAGCATGTGTGAGACTTTAGGATCATCTTTGAGCATCTGAAGGAGTATCGCATCATCTTTAACCTTGAGAAGTGCATTTCTGGTGTTTCCATTAAAAAGCTTCTTAGCTTCTTCATTTTGTAAAGGGGCATTGAAGTGGATCCTAAGAAGATCAAGGTGATCCTTGAGATGCCTCCCCTATGTAACCTCATTTAGTTGCAATCCTTCCTTAGAAGGATCAACTTCCTTGTATATTTCCTTGAGGAGTATGCTCATAAATCCATACCCCTCACACATCTCATATGCAAGAACACCCCATCCTTGTGGTCTACTAAAGTTCAAATGTATTTTGAGGAATTAAATCACATGCTTCATAATCCTTCTATCATGATGGCACCCATTGATGGCCATGAGTTCATCTTGTACACCTCTATCACTGATCTTTCCTTTGGGGGCATGCTGTGTCAAAAGGATGACACTGGTAGAGAGAGAGAGAGAGAGAGAGAGGGGGGGGGGGGGGAGGGAGAGAGAGAGAGAGAGAGAGAGAGAGAGAGAGAGAGAGAGAGAGAGAGAGAGAGAGAGAGAGAGAGAGAGAGAGAGAGAGAGAGTTGTTTACTACATCTCTCGCATGCTAGTTGACCCTGAGCTCAACTATTGTCTTGTTGAGTGGCAGTGCCTCTCCCTCATTTTCACCATGAAAAATTTGAGACATTACATGTAGGCCAAACCACTAATGTGATTTTCCAATCTAATCCACTTTGTTATTTTCTCAATAAGACACACTTTGCCAACTAGACTGCAAGGTGGATCATGTTTCTTTAAGATTTTTATCTCCACATTGTTAACCAGAAATATACCAAGGGTTTGGCTTTAGCCAAGTAGCTTGTTGAATGCTCACTACCCAATCCTAGCATGAAATTGGTTGATGATGTCTTTCCTGATGAGATAGTCTACTTAGTCAATTGGATGGAGGTCTTTGAGTGTGATTTGTATCGAGACATTATTCATTACCTTGAGACTCAATCTTATCCCATCGACACTCCATATAAATGCTATCAGATCTGTAAGAATGTTACTATGTCATCATAGGTGGCATCTTGTTCAAGAGAGGTCTAGATGGCATGTTGATGTAATGCCTATCCCCTAAGGACACCCATATCATGTTGGAGGAGTCTCATAGGAGTGTCTGTGGTGGCCACTTAAGAGGGAAAGCCACCACTCAATGTATTATTAGGATGGGTTACTACTGGCCTACTCTTGTTAAAGATGTCATATAATAAGCCAAGAAGTACAAGATGTGCCAAGTCACTAGGGATGCTATCAATGCCCTTACAAGCCTCTTGTATTCCATTTTATCCCCTTGGCCCTTCTTGGTTTGGCTTTTTGACTTTATTGGTGAGTTCAAACCTGCCTCTTCTAATGGCTGTCATTGGTTCATCACTGCCACTAACTATTTCATGAAGTGGGTTGAGGCCATGCCTCTTAGCAGTATGTATGGGAAAACCATCACCAAGTTTGTCTTGAACCAATTTATTTATAGGTTTGAGGTCCCTACTATGATTTTGACCAATAATTGCCCATGCTTCCAAAGCCCCAAGATGCATGAGCTTATTGAATGCTTTGGGTTCAATATCAGTTTCTCCTCCACCCATTACCCCAGGGAAATGGGCAAGTTGAACCATCAAACAAGACTTTGAAGAAGATGATTCTTTATATTGTTTCCCAATCCAAACATGACTAGCATCTCATGCTTTATCCTACCTTTTGGGCCTACCAGACTAGCTTCTAGACATCCACAAGAGCAACCCCATATGCACTTGTATATGGGTTAGAGGCTATTTTTCATTTAGAGGTATTATTCCCTTTCTTGTAGGTTAAGATGTTTAGATCCCTCTTCAATGAGGAAGAATATGCCACTCACATTGTTAAGCTTGAGTAGCTAGATGAGCATTGCATTGGCAATCTTAAGCATAACCATGCTTACTAGTATTATCAATGCTACCAATTTGAGAAATTGGT